>CM067347.1:17299178-17334380 GCA_034190875.2 Urechis unicinctus
TGCTTGGGTAACAACCAATTTTGTGTCACAAACTACCACATGTACGGTACTATCTGCTCTCAGGCAAACCTGCATGAAGTAAGCCTTAAAAATCTACCTTTGCCATCCTTGCAATAACATTTCTCAATTATCATACAATACAGCTCAGTACTGCATCTGTGTGCCTACCGGCACAACCTAGAATACGCCCAAAATGTTTGTAAATTGCTGGTGACAGTGCTTCATCCCGTCATTGTCCTCGCATATCAGAACACAGTATTTGACTTGCTTCAAGTTTAAGCTGGAAACTGGTACATTTGAATCTCATTCATTTAATTTTTCATTTGTTGTCTAAAATCTGACATATTAATAACTGTGGCATAATTTGCTTCATACTGGTGAAATGCGCAGAAGATAAATTTTATGGCACTTATGCCTTATACGTCTACAAGCTATCAAATAACTAATTTTTGGTGCCTTGACAGGCTGATCGGACTCAAATAAAAGCTATAAAATCGATGCTTACTGGTTTCTGCTGAATGCTGATAAGGTGGTGCTACTATTATATTCATTAAAATTTCCGTATTCTCATGTGCCCAACATAATATCTTGCCAACGAGGCATTGATGACGTAAGAGACTTCTTTGTAATTATCTGTGTGAAAGCATGTTTCGGACATTGCATGGGCTATTGTTAGGCGTGTCATGTGGCTGCTCGTTAACACCAACCATAGTTTCGAGGGTTATATTTCTGCATACTAAAATATTTGCTGGCACAATAAAATGTGATCTTGGTGTGCCTTATCTTTATACTGAAAGCATGTTGAATGTAGTTTGTGCTCTTGTTGTTTGCCGTGCTAAGAAGTCGATGTGCTAGTCGAGGACACATTGAACTGAGTTCAAGAGCGTATTAATATACTTTGTCTAGCAATTCTTAAACTGAAATTGTTTCGGCTTAGAATATAATAGATCAAGTGTTGATCTACGGACGATGAAAGTAACTAAAACGGTAATTTGGGTTAAAACGGGGTCATATTGCCACATTGCCACTAACCGATTATGTTAGAAGGGTTAAGGTTAGGCGACACATACTTCCGCAAGCATTGGTCCCTATCAACCTAACCTACCTGGTTATGATTTGCATTCAAGACGTTCTATCATCGTTACACATCGTCAGCAGATCTTCCGCGGTTGATAACACTTTACCATTGACTGTCTGCATACAGCGCTTTTATTATATACTTCGCTCTGTAAGCAGTATGTTAATTTCTATACCACAGTATAAAAAGAGCAAATGTGCAAATTGGATCAACATGATTAAAATTGCTTTGTGCCCTACAGCCTGGCCTTCAACAGCAAGGAACAGAGTTTTGAAGCAGCCAAAACAAAAAGACGACAGCTGTTAATTGTGCCTGTATGCGTATTGTTTGGACGAGGGTGAATATCCGTATCCGAGGTATGAACTTCATGATATTCACATTAGATGCATGCTTTTATACATGCATGCATTCAAGTTATTTATAGTTCTTATATTTAAAACAAAATGGTACATGCATGAATGTATGTACGCATTTATGATCGCAAAAATCCGAAACACTATTAATACGCATCCATGGTTTTGGATTTACCTGATTTTTACCTAATCCAGGACTATGGAAAAAAAACCAACAAGTTTCTGTAAGCTGCAGCTGCAAACACGATTTGGTAACCTGCGATAAGCATGCCATATGAGCGATCTATCCCCACAACTAAGGCACTTGCAGATTTATCATCGAGATTGTATTGTCGAGCAAATGGGAATATGGACAACCCAAAATACAACATGGCTGACCATCGTATCAGGGCGTTAAAAGGTTTTATAATACTTTTGTTTCGCTTGAGAATGACATAGTCCATCAAGGCATGCATAGTTTGCAGTGAATTTACTGTTATCAGGTTTAGTAGAGACTCAAAACGATAAAACTCCTAACTCTGCAAATTATTAATTTTACTCTGATAAGCTTCAAACAAGCGGTTTTTTTTCTACATGCACAAACTTACTTTCAAGCACCTCACATCAGATGTGATATTTCGACTGTTGTTTTATAACGACAGATCATGCGTTATCACTTAGAAAGCTTACATAATAGTTTTTATATTACGGGCAATATTTCATATGACTAGCAATTGTACACTTCATGGCCAAGTGTTGAAATTGTCGTATGTTAACGAAAAATCTTCCGAAATCGTTTTTATTAATAAACATAATTGACGTTTGATAATTAGCATGGCTCTTCTGGCAAACTATCCGGGGCCAGCTTGGAAACCTTTGAGAGATTTCAATCCCTCCGACATTTCTCATTCACTAAACGGCCACAAATTATTTATGCAGGGAATAATGGCATATTGACACAATTACTCTTGGTGGACGGTTCACCGGTTTAGCAAATGAAATAATATGATTCATTCATTCACATTCGAATGTAATATAGAGAGCCTCCCTGATTTAAGCCGCTAACAAATGGACGACGGAGATGCCATTAACTTTGAATGATAGGTTGGTGATAAAGACTTTCTTTAGGCACTTGCCACGGCCCATCATTTGCGAGCACAAATAAAACCCAGGGTAAGAGTGGCACATAGAAGCAGCAAAACACCTGATATAGTTCACCTCTACACAGGAAAGGGCTAAATCCATCACCGTGTTTTTGTTAATTTTGTTCTTATATGAATCACAATGCTCATTTGATGATAACATAAACGAAATCTCTGGTCGAATAGTATCCGGAAGCGAACATCACATGGGCTTTTTAATTAGGCACTTATAATAAAGGTGCATTCTATTTTATCATGTGATTTATTTGACATTCATTTGTTATATAAGGTGCTATTTCGCCAAGAGTTTGGCCGCAATTTAGCTCTCTCTATAGGAGGTTTTTTTCCAAATGCAATAATTTCCCCGTATCGTTAGTAATATCGTACGCATTGATCAACTTTTAAATAGAACACGATTATACCCATTAGTTTTTCCGTGCGAATCCATGCTCATGCCATAGCCCTAGAACCTTGTGTAAACATATTGATCGCTAATCCAACATAATGAATTCTCAAGGAATGCATTGGGGCCCCATGGGCTGTTCCGGATAATACAAATATCTTTCTAAAAATACAAAATCTGTCAGATAGGGCTTTGATATAACATTGAATATTGGCTATACCTTGAGGCATAGTCCCTACCGACCATCTTAAACATCTATAATCGTCCAAGATTGCTATATGCCAATGACCTCGTTAGTATACACGCATATTTCGCTACCACAAATCGAACCCTTTCAAATTCAGGTGGTTGACTTGCATGGGTCAAATGTGTTATATGTGTAGTCTTTACTTATGAAATTCGTTCAATTCGTGTCCTAAATTGTTTGATGCCGTGAATTTAGCCAGAAAACGAAATGAATTTGAATGACGATCTACATATATATCTATCACACACTTACTACATTAGTCCATTTCATTATATTTTACACAGGAGGTATCATGTTGCCAAAATACGAGCCATTATTAACTTCCCCTATTGCCAATCACCAAAGCAAAGCGGAAGCTTATGTCATTTATAAGTAAATGACATGTATATGTCGTGTTATTGCGCAATAGCGGATGTTGACACTGTCAACAGACTCAGGTATTAGCTTACTACGTGCAATGTACATTGTGTTAATAACAACAGGGAATTTATTTAAGCATTATGCTTCTAAAAGACACATAAGATATATTTGTCTGTTAGTCAGTAACGTAAAAAAAAGACCAGCGCGCCACGAGGCTGCTTTGTAATTACCCGACAAGCTTTGCTTCTCGTAATTGGATTTTCAAGCATTTGACTAACAGTTTCGCCCAAAATAGTCATGGTTAACACAATTGTATCAAAGTTATGTTACGCAGAATTTTCCCAATTAAACACCGGAGACGATTAATCCTTAACTAATATGATATACCATTATCAACTTGCGTGTTATCGCCGATAAAGGTGTGTGTGAATAATGTATGGATCATCGGACAATATCTGCTACATATCAAAGGCCAAACATCGTATGCAGTAACGGGATGTAAATCATTCAAAGACTATATGGAAATGACGATATTTTCCGATCTCTATAAACATCGGTCGAGAGGATTATGTGATACACGGAGGCAGCGATCATTCGTATTCAAACATTTAAGGCAACGGTCAAATCAGCGCAATTTACAACAAGACTTCGTATAGACACTCTCTCATCGTATGTCATTTGAATTAATCGCTCCACGGCTACAGTGCTTTAACACTGGTTGTTGTAACTGCCTGCCGCTTTAAATCCAATACACTCCATCATTGACCTTTAGTATGCAACGTCGGCGACCAATCTTTATATTAAGCAGAGTTAGTGTAGTCCTAGGAATGTTGCCTGCAATGCCTTGATAACCAAAAGTGCACTGTGACAAGAAGAGCGGTTTCGGAAGCGAACCGTCAAGCAAAGTCACCATAAACATAATGATTGAACACAACCTCATCAAGCAAATGTACATTAACAAAATTCGCGAGCAGCTGTGTTAGAATAGCGGTGTGAAAAAATAAATATGAATGCATTATGCTTGTCCCATTCTTTATGGAAAGCCTGAGTCGTAATCATCGTCAATATTACTATGATGGAAGAATATTTGTATTATAAATTTTAATAGACTGATAGAATATATGCTCACTGTTATTTAGAAGAGAGATTAAATCGATAGCGTTACTAGATTATGTCAGAATGCAGCAGTGTCCCACACTAATAGAAACACAATGACAAGTACAAAACAAGTCGTAGGGATAATAGAGAACTGCTACGACAAGTTTTTTATACTTTGAATCAAACGCCAAAACACGGCTCTAATATCGTGTTTGGCTGTTATGCTTTTTTCAATGTATTTAATAATAGGTTTCAATATTACATGGTACAATTAATCCATTTAAGTCTAGCTTTTAACCTACCCTGTTGAAACAAATAAAATGTGGACGTGGAAAGATATGTCATTGCTTAGCATAAGTTACTGTCACATGGTTATTGTACTTGCATATCAACCCCTATTAGGATGGATGGAATTGGAATCGCTAGATAAGCTCTGTCGGGTCTGGCTCAATTCATCGCGTTAAATGGAAGCAAACACGGCTAGCAGCAATGTCAAGGCCGACTGTAGCACAAGACGTATGACTATACTGCGGCATTGCCAATAAAGGCACGTTACACATTGTCCATACAGTCCGTCATAAACATGCATGCGCTGCTGTAATCCAGATGATGGAAACAATAATTATTTGCGATACAATATGTTCATAGTAAGCAACGTTCTGGAATAGAAGCCTGACAGCTGACTAAACTTTCCGAATCGAACGTCCTGCTTTAACATCGAAATAACCTGCATTACTACAGCACATCAGTTGATTGCGCTCAGCATGATGATCTAATTAAACCGATTCTCATGATTCTCGTTAAAAAGAGGTGTGAATATAAGTGTGTTTCCATTACTGCTCTTCGATTCATAACAACTGCCGTTAAACACACCATACCCGTTCGACATGTGAGTTAACGACGTGTTTTTCTTGTATTATTCATAGTAGATGATTAGATTTTGAGCAGATTCTGTTTAATTTAACGTAACACCGCTTTGTGCTATGAGAGGTGTCTCCTGGATATGATGTTACATTGGGCGACTATCTGTTGGTCCATTGTCTGAGGTGTGTGTTCCTAGTAAATGCTATAACATGTGCTTTTGATAAGGCTCTTTCGAACATTAAAGAACGACTAGATGGGTAACAAACAGTAAGGGTTGCTTTGTTTTTACACACATGCCCTTGTCCCTGCTGGCCTTTTCTTCTGACTCTGTTTGTTATGACGATTCGTTTTGACTAATTTAAGGGGTATTTTTTGTATCTATCAGCTGACAAAACACTTATTGATGGGGTGACCAAAGTTTCATTCAGATCATCTATTGCTGCATGGCGAATATGATAATTCAAATAAGAACGCTATCTTATCCGTTAATACCGGCTATATCAGTTCATTTAATGCTTTCACGGCATATTTATTCCACTCAAACACAGCGCAACAGAACAAGTGACAGATAAGTTTGCATGACCTGGCGTTTTCGTTGTAATGTAGTACAATATGACAAATTAGCGTCTCTCGCATCCGCAATCGCTATTTTTGCACAATATTAGATACTTAATGTCGCTCGTTCCTCCTAGTAAGTTTTTATATATTGTTTTACGAATCGTAAATAACTTTGACGTAACGGTGTAGGAATTTAAAAAAAGTATCGTTGGAAAAGATTGGGATAGTTGATAATTATGATGCGCTACATCGCTGTGGCACAGCTGCAAGCCCATGTAAATATTTATATGCATGCATCTTCTCTTTTTACTGACTGAAAATCTGAATGGTCTACATTTCACCTGTCTAAGCTTATTATGCAGCACGTCATCATTGAAGTCGCCAGGCCGTTTCCATGCGTAATTGAAACTTCAGATCATTGACCATAGTCAAGCGGTCTAACACGGTATAAAAACTACAAACATTGAATGCAACTCTAACTTTTTCTCACTGTGTTATTCTATATACAAACAGAGGATGATTTAATTTTGCTGTATTATCTAATGCAATTGAGAATGCATGCATTGACCTGCTGTCTCATTAACTGTCAAAATGTTTTCTTCAAATAGTTGAATTGAAAGCAATTCCATTACATGTGATATCTACTTGTCAGGCCGTCCGTTAAAGCTACGCAATCAGGTCATTGTGTAAATGCATTCAGTCACAGTTGCGTCGACTATATTCCTTGTACAATAGGCCGCCATGACAGTAGCTAGAATTTAGAAGCGATATCATGCAATTATTGAATTGTTGTTACTTTGTGCAAAAGCTTGACACAGTTTGTAGTTGATCTTATGAAAAATTGAGAATACATATCATTTGAAACTTTATCAAGTTCCTCAATCTGCAGTTAATTTTCCTCTACGTAAGAGCAGGCGTAAAACAAAAAGACAAATTATATATTGTGCCATATTTAAAGGGAACATTTGGAGGAAATATTTCATCAAATGTATTGAGTTGCAGGTTATTATTCTTCTTTCTGGGCATAAAATGTTATTGTTATAACAGAATTAAACGCCAATAAGTTCAATTGCATTGCCAACCACAATAAATTACAGCCTTAGATAAATGAGCAACGTCGACGATGGATCTGCTATCTGTTCTGGATAAAATGGTATGGTTTGAATCAGACAGACATTAGGACAATAGAGATGGCCATCGCATTTATTCCCAACGACATTTGGAAGAAAATTGTAGTTTGCATTGAACAGAAAACACATGGTTCTTGTGACGAAGATGTCTGTTTGGAAATGGGTGACTGGAAAATGCAACGGTAAGGCTGTCATATCCGCCTGTCATGGCTGTATATTCATTTGACATATTGACATATCTGGAAAATTACACGCTTGGCAATTATGAGCAGAATACTATGAGTAATATACCGCCAATTCTGCTTATTGTGCTTGGTTCCAGATATAAATAACTCCTTGCATCCCTTTAAGAATATGGCTTAGTTGGTTCGACGTTCGCAATAAACTCAAATTATATGGCACGTTTCAATTAATGACTCCATTAACTGCATGTAGAAAACAAAACAACAGCACAACGCATCATAAATTAGTAATTTTAAAAGGTGCAGAATTACAGACAGAGCTCAGCGTCCAGGCAAAGAGCAATTGGTCCTTTCGGAGTAGGGAGTGATGATACGAGTATATCAGATGGTAGGGGTGGGGGTTGATAGAGTTAGGCGGGAGGTTTAGGCGTTGACAGAGGACGGGAATACCGCCAAGCTAGTGTTAGAGGTTGTGACGAATTAAGTCTTTTACGCTTTTGGCGAAGCATTGTAAATACGATGACGAAGTTGGAGGTAGCAGTTTGTTCTAGTTCACCAGATGTAGTTGCGATAACTGAGATTGGGACGCATGGGAATATTGGAGATGCTTATATCACTCTTGCAGGTTATTAGCTCTTGGGGAAAGAAAGGCAGGTTATAAGGGGGTGGGGGTGAGACATGCATACTCGTTACCGTCAGATTATCTTTTGGGGCAATACCAAATGTGGTGTAAAATCAAACATGCAAAGTACTGCATGTAGGTCGGGCAATTGAGAAGTTTGAACATCGAAAGGGCATATCTCTTCTAGATGAGGTGCCTGAAGAATGGGATTTAGGTGTCATAATTGATCGGTCATTCAAATCCAGCACACAATGTGGTGAAGCATCAGAAAGGGCAAACCGACTTCTCGGGATGATCAGACGGACGTTCCCTTGTCTCACCAAGCGCATTCTCAAAACATTTCTCAGCCTACTTTATGATGCATAATGCTTGTCCTATCTGTAGATCAATAGCTCGCTGTTTATATAGAGAAACAATAAAGTAAATCTACTTATGACCATAAGTGCTAATATTCATAGAAATTGTGATTTTATTGATTTAGAAGTACTTGGAAAAAGGGCTCCTGATATGCACCTCTAATGATATGAATAGCATGAAAAAAAGCTGCACTGTTATCCATAACTCTAACGTAAGCACTGAACCTCAAAACATTGCATGGGCTTCTTCATTTGAAGATATAAATTCCAAAATGTAATTATCAAGCGTGATTGCAATTACTAACTTATTGGCCTGGGCATGTGTCAATATGTTTATTTTTCCTCTATATTGCATCATGTAATCTGTGAAAAACCATATTATGCACACATCAAGTGTCAGGTAGACAGACCACAGAGAGTTTGGCGATGATGGGGAGTTTTAGACAACATGGGAAAAAGGCCGAGCTTTTCTCAATGCTCTTATCAAACGAGTAAAAATATGCCGACCGATGCATTCTGTTTAATTTAGAACACACACGGTTGGTGATCGGGAAAGTCGTGTGCTAAGCGAATAGCAGATTTTGAAAATATCAGAAGGCCATTCAGTGACCTCAGAGCTACGATTAATAACATGAATAGTTTTGCTTTTCCATTTACATTTATGAGACGCTTTAGTTAGCACGTTGTTAACATTGCACTATGAGAAAGCTTTTGGTTCTTAAATTCTGATATAATGTTACGTAAGTTTTAATTCACATAGCCATAAACAGTAATCTATGGTTGACTGTTCATCATTTCGTCTGACATGAATTTGTACGACAGCCTGTGTTGGGAAATTGGAAACCATTGGTAAAGTAATAAAAGCAAGCATAATAAGTTCATGCGGCGACGCATTAATATAATTAAGGCGTTTTCCCCCAAAATGGGCACAAAACACCCGCTGACATTTAGCGCACTAAGTGTACCATTCATGGATGATTTGCCATCTCCTACATTTAACAAGCAAGCTGGGACCTTTCAATTAGTCGCAATTACGGGATCCGTCACACAAGATTTCATTGTGACAAATCAGACTTGACCCTTGATCACTACAGAGGTATAATACAAGCAAGATGTGGCTCATATGGCGCAACAATCTTTTCGATGCCGTGGCTCGAGGCAACCGCACGCTTGTTACCGCTACTAAATATCATTCTTTTATGGAACTGGATTGTCTAGGTGACATATGCCGATAAATTTATACCGCAGCCTTTGAGTATTTGTACCCTGATTTCGCCGAAAAGCCATATAAAGGTGCATAAAATGCAACCTTTGCTTATTGACAGCATGCAATGTTGACGCATTAAATAATTACACACATCAGTCCTTGGCACGTGCAATTGTCTTATCAACGTAATAATATTTAAACGTGCCGAATTCAGTAAAGAAATGTAAAGTAACTCTGACATTCCCTTATTACAATGTGCAGGGTCATCTATAACATGTTTCTTGCGGAAGCATCGGCGTTACATACCGTATACACGCACACCAGTTATAGCCTTATATGACAAAATCTTTCATCAAACGATGTTGTTTATTTCTACCAACTACCATAGACCCACTGGTTTTCTAAATTATTCACAACGGCCAGTGCGAATTGAAACGGACTGTATGCTTGCGCCAAATGTGTTTGAAATTGCATGTCTTATTTTACCCAAACTCGACATTGCTATAAAACGAGGGTTTACATTAAAGCAATTGATATAGCATGGTATATCCATGGCAAATCCAAGTACAACAACAGAAGTAATAGTAAATCTCTCGCCATTACATGTTCAATAAGTATTTGAATTATACACAAATACCTGGTTGTTTTCTTGCATTGTAAGCTGATACTAGTTTGAAAACTCAGGGACATATTTCCACTGATTTATAGTTCTATTGCAGAAATGCGCCTTTGAAAACTTCATTCTTGTTCGTAATTGGATCCCTGCGACAAAAGATTTGCACCTAGTAAAGTATTTACCTTAACCATTTAATGCTACATCTCCTGCCAAGTCCCACTTATGTTTATCCGTTTGCCAACTCATATATTTAACCAACTTAGTGAAAGTGGACGCCACCACACGACATAAGTATCGTATCTGATGTATTGACATTGCTCAAGGTGATTGCATGCTTATCATGCTTTGCGATTAATGAGGTTGTGGGTAACTCCATTACCATTGATGGATTATTTATCAACACAACCGATGAGGTTTACCACGAATCTGTGAGATATATGCGTAATTTTGAGTGGGTACCAATTCGAGATTTTCGTAGTAATCGGTCACCGAGATAAAGACGAAACAAATTCCAAAATATTATTATCCTATGTCTTCTACCGTTAACCTAACTCTATATTTATTGACTATATACCTGAAACCTGGTTGGACATGTCATTTTGCAGTACAACAATATATACAATCACCAAAATATGGCTGTGATGAAAAATATAATTAATGGAAATCTTTACAGTTACGTGTACAGTATCTGGCATGGTTACAGTCTAAATTTGTTAAACGATGGGTGAAAGCTCAGCATCTACTTAGCATATAACGGCAAACATCCTAATGGTAAAGAAATCTGTTGAAGAACAAATGAATCAATCAAGAACAAGTTGGCCGGAAATTGGCGGCTTTAGTTTACGGGCATATTTCGTCCAGGTGGGTGTAATGGGCTCTAATTGCTGATAAGGAGTTGTATGAACATTTGGTATTCCATTATTCAACTGTACTACCCTAAAGTGCCAAATTAGTAAAAATTATTGGAGCGTTCATTATGGAACTTATTTCAATAAAGTTTCGTTTGCGATTTCACTTCTTGCTTATCACTTTTGATGCCCGTGATGAAATATTTTGTTCATACATAAACGTTAAGTACCGTGAGCATTTACAATCCATTCCGATGAACATACAGCTAGTTATGTGTTTAGTCTTTTTTTTAGCCTGCCATTCAACATCGTCATCAACAAATGATTTAGTTGGCTATTGTGTAAAACACGCAAGGGCAACATATTTCTTTCTGTCCAGAATCACTGACGCCACTGACCGGCATTAGGTGGATGTTGATTTTGAATGATGGCGTCATTTGTCAATGATACGTTCGCCTCAATATCCGGCATATGGAAGTGCTCTGTGGAACCAGTTCTGCTGGCAGCGCACTGCAATCAATTCTTATCGCCAATGATAACACGGTTTATTTCATTATTTACCGTCTTTTGGTAGCTGGTGTCAGCCTATTTATGAGAAGTAGATAACTTAACTGTTTACATGCTGGTATATAACAGCAAGCAACAATCTTAGCCTGACGCTATGCAACACCTGAGTTGACAGATGAGTTGGAAATAAACTGAATAACCGACATGCCTTTTCCACGTGCTATACTGGCTTAATGGGCGACACAGGCACAGTGGATTTATTGTTCCTGTTCATTCAAAGCCCAAATGCGCACCGGTCGTACCCCTCGTTTGGGATCATACGGGGCTAAATTGAGGGCTTTTGCAAACTGGTTAATTACGTTTAGTATTGAATAGCTACTTAATCGCATTTGTTAGGTACTCTAAGAATTAGTCACATCGGTAATGGTTCAAATCCACCAACGAAAACGTGCTCCTTCGAATATTCTTCCTAGTAGAATAAAATTGTCGGAAAACAAACATTGCAAACAAATGATAGGTGATTGTGTTGGATGTTATTTTCTTTTCTGTTAAATAAAGCACCAACTGTACGTTATCGGTGTAAGATGGCTATGGGACGACACGTAACGCGAATGAGTGCATAAATGAAGAGCTGATAATGAGGTGAGTTGAAGTGAATGACGGGTAAGTGGATTTAAACGATGATTCACTGATTGGGTAAACACATCGGCGCAGGTTTCTGTGTGACCCAACGGCTGTCAGTGAGAAATAGTCATTAGTTATTTATCCTAAACAAGAGCTATCACAATCACCAAGCTACCTTTCTTCGTAATTTGTGCATTGTTTAATGTATATGTTGTGAATTGATTATAGCGCTGCCATACCATTATATTACATCATTAGCACTGTCTTCAATATCTGCAACGCCATGACATATGGTCGTAACATGTGGACAGCCTATCCGATTTCCATTCAATAAGCGCTCTTGCAATCTTAAATCTCAAGACAAGCAAAACATTATTTATTTAGTGATGAATGGTCAAGGGGTTGTGTGACAAAGTAATACTAGTTGACTTTGGATCTCTTAGCAATTGTGGTAACAGCTATGTATTCATCTCGGACGTTACATCTTAGATTCGTGTCTGAGCCGGTTGAATTATGTACATGAGTAATAAGATAATAGGCTTTTCAAGATATAAGTCATATATTTGCGTAACATTTTGATTCACCAATACAAATTTCATGCGAACTTAAGTCCCTGACAAGCCCTCCGCAGATCTCGATTGGACATTCCATGGTCTAACAAACTGGTCCGGTTTGAATGCCATAAAAAATACCTCGACCTACTAACTTGAAATAGAATCTGCTATCATGTAGTCCGCGTACCAGGTGTTCCAGAGAACGAATGTGTACCAATGTTATCGGAAATATACCACAAAACTTGGTCAGTCATTAATAGAATTTACGCAACCATTTGCCATGCATTCGCTGTACGGTCAACTACGGTAAAGTTTCCGCACAACCGAAGCAGCAGTTCACAAATGCTGAGCAACGCATTACGTTGTATAGGCCTTTTCAATTTTGTGTATGTTTTAAGTTTAGCATTTACAGTCCGACTTCTGTGTATCTATTTGTTATCCTTGTTTGTGATTGGTCCTGTAGTCATCGGCATTATATAATTGCTATCGAATGATATCTTTCATGACACCAGAATCGGCGCCTGCAGAGCGATACTTGATCTATTATTTATAGTATAAAATGCGGTATGATAGGGAACTAGAATATTCACATAAAGAGCAAAGTGTGCAAAATTGTCAGCATGTCAGTTTTCACAAGTATTTGTTTTCTTTTGCTAGTATATAAGTAATCTGGATGAGCATATTAATGGTATGTGAGTGGTTAAAAAAGTGGATAGACAGCAAAATGGTGACTAATCGTTTGACACAAAGTTACCATTTTTTGGCTTTGCAGTTATATTGACCAATTCTACAAATGTGGCTAACTATACAAATCAGCGTTTATGGACCGGAGTAATAATGTCCATCATAATTTGTAATGCAGAGCTGTGGAGGGTAAGAACGCCGACCTACTCTTCTCTCAGTCAATGCGCCTATAGAACAGTCGGTTAGCAATAAATTAATATTGGCACATGTCCTGTCACTGCCGGCGTCAGCACTCATGGTTGGAGGGCACTTTGTTTTACCTAAGATCCGATATATCCAGTTAATCATGTTAATGTCTCCGACAATAAAGCCAGGTATTGACAAACAATGAATTGAATTGGATATCAAAGTCGGATAGTTATTCGGGGTTTAGAATAGGTTATTACGATATATTTATGCACGTATACAATGAAGGTAGTGATGGCCATGAAATTTAAGAACATTCTAGGAAGTTGATACATTATATACATCTTTCTGCTTACACAGTTTGATAACTGGATCCAAGCCTTACGTAGCCTACAGTCAGCTATGTTTCCTCCGTCGCTATTGTTCTGTGTATGCCGTAAAGTAAATCACATTTAGTACCATCGCTTATCAGTGATGGAGTTTCCATTATACCCTTTAGTTGAGGTACAAAACGTTTGTCATGTAGCTTGTAAAACGCGCGTACCACAGACCGATCCCGTGCTTCGTTCTCATTTATCATAGATAGTTAATTAAAGTATTGTCAGTATAAAGTATAAAAGAACTCATAGTTATCAACTGGTACCACTTTGACTGCTCGTTTAACCCGGATAATTTTTTTTAAACGACTGTAATTGCCATAAGAGCAAAATGGCCGATCACAGAGATAAATAATTAGTTGCGGTGCGATCATTGACATTTAGTGTTCAGTTCGTTTTGGGACTGATACACTCCGACCCAAGTGCCCCGCATTGACATTTTGCCGGGGAGATCAAATATATCAGGAGAGAATAGATCATTCGCAATGGACTACATTGGTAAATCAAGTGATAGGGTGCACCAATAGGACAGTAGTAAATCAGCGCTGACTCTATGTTAAAACAATAATTCCTAGGATGGACAGTTCGAGGGTTGCACAGTCGATTCAAGCAAGTTGTCACGACCGTTGTAAAACGCGCATGTAAATTAATGCATCAAAGAGTAATAAAACAATTATGAGTTCCTTTTTATTCATTCGGCAGGCTGTGACTTCTATTCAACTTACATATATTCTTTATTTGCAAATGGATATGCATTAAAACGTCTTGAATACGAATGGACATCCTTATTTACAAATGAATAAGCAAGTCAAAGCAATTGAGTAATCCATACATGCATATGAATGAGCAAATGCGCATATGGTTTTTGTATCAGTCGTTTTTTGTTGTTCATGTATTATTTACCCACTGGCATTTACTGATTTCAAAACATAAGTCCAGAACAGGGTGCCAATTGCGACAGCAAAATAATGAACGATTCCCATGACCACCACATATTATGCATATTGTCTTATAAATACGTCCGATGGGAAATGTCCTCAGTTCAGATGTTGTCATTGGCAGCAAAAATAAACTCAGATGGAACAAAATGTGGTGGCACGAAAATTGGAAACAAAAGGGGAATGAACACCGGCCTCTCGCATGTAAAACAAAATCTCTTCCGCTACATCCCTCTCGCCGCATTAGCTAGACCGAACGTTCCATAGTGGCTCATGATTGCATGTTATTTATTACCACATTCTGATTAATATTACCCGTAAACTAACACGCTCCAGAGCAATTCTAATGGGAATGTTGCTGTAGGCCTCCCTTGTGTCTTCTTGATGCGCAGTGGATCTCGTGTCTGTGAACGATCCCGACTTTTTTGTGTTGCGATATTGTACTTAATGCAAAATATGTAACAGCCAACTAACGATCGTGAACCTGATATTAATGTTCTAGTTTTCAAATTCTTCTTGGTCCGATAAGAGCGATGCGCTGATACGATTTACCACATAAGTTAACTAGACTTGATTTATTGCAGTAGAAAATGCTGATTAGTTTGTAAGCAAGAATAGGCTGTAAAATCTGTGTCTTTATAACCTCTAGTAATGGATATGTGGTGTCATCCCGAATGCATTCACCATTGACCGCAATATAATACTTGCGCGGCAAACAGGTCTAGTATATCTACATCAGTATGATTCGTAGGCAGCTTTGACAGAATCGATGCACGGACAAATATATTGTTATCCAACACTACATCTCGACCATTTAATCCTGGCGACAAGCGTCACGAAGGTGTTGGGGGATCGCAAAGAATGGCCTTAACAATCTTGTCTACATAAGTTAGCTTGCAAAATGTTGCTCCAAAGTATGCTAACCATGTCATTATTCAGCCAGTTTTGCACACTTTGAAATGCTTCTCTGAGTTGAGGTTAGAATTGCGTGCAAAATAGTTTGGCACAGGCATTAACATAATTAGATGCCGTATTCATAGCAGTTTGACCGGGAAGTTATCATTTTTGTTATGCTCTTGTTGAAGCAATAAGCTCTTAGTGTACATTTGGATGTCGACCGCCGTTTCCGACGCAAAATATATGTTGCCATACATTTGCCTCTCATATTACTCGTTCCTTTTGCGTCGGTACCATCGTGACATACCTTATCTGTAAAGTAATATGCCAGACACATGCCCGTTTGTTTTGTTCGGCGTTCCCTCATGATGATGCAAGTGAGCTGATCGGTAGGTCAATCCCAGATAATCATTACATGTTGCGATGTGCCTTTTGATTTGCGTAATTATCATCTTCAAACCGAGCTGCGGCCTCCAGATGAAGTCAGGCTACTCAGATGCACCCAGTAGTGCTCGCATAACCAACTCTCACTACGCATATTCGCTTTCTATTCTGAATATGTCCAGTTGTCTGGAATCACCAGTTAGCTCTAGCAGGTGATTGCCTGAGTTCACTAACTCACTGCTGGGCATCGGTTATTTCGAGATGACAAATATTGATAATGGTCTATGTTTGAACAATAGTGTGTAATCATTACACACTATTATATTATGGCAAGCAACACTTTTCTGCATTAATGAGTAATGTGGTTGCGGTGCAGACTGCAACTTTGTGTATCTCAGATGTAATGACCACAACCATCTTTTGGTCAGCGACCCTCATGCCGTCGTACTGAATAGCAACATAGAACAGCGACGCGTAAGAATAGCGATAATACTGTTTTCCCCCCACTATAATTTCGCAATTGCGTACATGCGGTATCAGAAATCCAGGCATATGGCAAAAAAATGATTGCATAAATCACAATAAATTGGCTTGATATGGCGCATAGAGCTGCTCAATGAGCTTGCCACAGGCCGACGCAAGCTTTTCCTCGTATTTTCATCGTGTTGAGCTCATTCCGGCTATCGTTAGCGTAACTAGCTTTTGCATTCGAAAGGGATATTTTCTTTTGCAGTAACCTTAACGCTGAACGTTCCATATCTATTAAGCACAGCTTCGGTCTAATTTTTCATCTTGGGTGAATACCATCTGTTATAACATTTGGGAAACATAAGGCTACATCGTTCAAGGAACTCATTGAAAATGTCGCTTGGTTAATGTACGAAGGTAAACAAAAAGCACCATATGTAAATGCATGTTCACTGGCAAACACCGACCGCGTGCGCTGATAATGTGGCGAAGGTTATCCGATGACTATTAGTCGTTGAGGCGTAACCACAGTGGGGATTGATAATGCATACGGCTAAGTCGTCGTATTAGGCAACTATTGCACACAAAAACCTGTCTTGTAAAAATAGGCACTGTTTTGTCATAAAGTAAAGTGAAGGATGCAACAAGAACAAATATATCTTATAATGAACATCATACGCATTATCTTCACTATACCAGTAAGAGTTATAACAATAATTGCCAAATAGGTATAATTATCTGATAATGTTAGGCATCGTTGCATGAATGCCAATTAGGAAGACATATATGCGAATAATAACAGTTGCAACGGCCAAGTCAGCATATAAACTACCACACGTTGATTAGGCAACTACCGATTAGCAAAACAATCACAACACTGCAATTGACGTAGCGTGAGAAGAGGTCATGTGGCAATGTTTCTGTCAGTCAAGAGTCAGATGCAAATCTCGGCTGAATAAATGAAGCTGCCGATGTTGAGAATCAAAAGTTGAGAACATTAACGCCTGGCTTATGTAACAGGTATTATCTTTTGGTCATTTACGATACCTATTCATTCACCTGGTTAACAAATCGATTCTTATCCGCAATAACTGTAATGGCATAACTTGTAGTTGATGCTATGCATCCAATGCGTCATCTATGTTGTGTGAGTAGAAACATACAAAGACATTAATTTAAAATTAGCACGGGACTTGCTCTACACTAAATCGGACCTATGGTTGTTCCATGTCATTTTTACTTAATCACAATGTCGAGGCGTTACCACATTGCCTTGCAATGTAAGCAATATTCTAAAACTGTACTAACGCTTGGTGTAGCAAATATCTAAGTACGTAATTAAAAGTAATGTAAGTCACAATAACCTTAATGCAAACCGTTGCACAAGTATAATCCAACAAGCACTAGCTGCACTTAGCTGAGGCCTAAACCGCACAAACTCGACATTGAATGCAGTACGTATAACATTTGAATTTAGACGGTCATAGATAGAATGAAAATGAGTAAGACGGCATAGGATGCTTGACCCATGTTGTTTTATTGTGCTGGTGCCAAACCTTATACTTATCCTCATCATTATAGTTTACTAGTATATTAATTCAACACTAAGTAAAAGTATTAATGAAGTTAAGCATCTGGCTTTGAGGTCGCGTTCAACAATGAAGTGATATCTCGACAATGATAACCGACTATAATAAGAGATATTTATTTTATGTCCAAAGATAACCCTCTGCATATACACGTTGTCCACGTCTGGGGAAGAACATGGCCTGCTCTAATGCGATACCATTTATCTACTGCTTAGGGCCGCAATATCAACGCCTGTTCATGTTTGGCACTGCTTTGTAAAGCCTTTATTGCATCCAATGCCAATGGAAATAGTTGAAGTTTCCCTAATTTTGCTGTTTAGCAATGATGCTCTCGTTCGATTGGTCGTTAACTTTGCCAACTTGCACAAGAGAAAAGCCGATACTGTTACCTTCTCTCCTTGCTTTATGTCTTAACATCAATCACATATTCGTCGGCGTGATCTCGTGGTATCATTATAACATATCCAGATGACAACGGAGCTGCGTATCCAAATTCCAAAAAATATATTCGCCTTGGTCAACGTGGTTAACTTTACTTGACTTCCGATTCCTTTACATTGGAATGAATCACGCTGAATGTCAAATTGTTTATTCAGTTTGCGAACGCAAAGTGCCTTGCAATGTAAGCAATATTCTAAAACTGTACTAACGCTTGGTGTAGCAAATATCTAAGTACGTAATTAAAAGTAATGTAAGTCACAATAACCTTAATGCAAACCGTTGCACAAGTATAATCCAACAAGCACTAGCTGGACTTAGCTGTGGCCTAAACCGCACCAACTCGACATTGAATGCAGTACGTATAACATTTGAATTTCGACGGTCATAGATAGAATGAAAAAGAGTAAGACAGCAAAGGATGCTTGACCCATGTTTTTTTATTGTGCTGGTGCCAAACCTTATACTTATCCTCATCATTATAGACTGCTAGTATATTAATTCAATATTAAGTAAAAGTATTAAATAGCTTTAATAGACTTCAAGTGGAACATAACCTAAGGAATGTTAATCAATACAACAGCCCATTAAGGTCTTCATTCCCGACTACAAGATCACAATCGGATATAGAAGTCATGACGTGGCCATAGAAAGGGCACGCGGGGTCGTCCAAGAAAGTCTGAAAAAGTGGACTAACGGAAGGTCACACTGGAGGTTTAAAGAAATTGAAACTCTATTGCTTGACATATCGCAACCTGCCCCAACCACTATATCCCAAATTTGCAGGGTCGAGAAGCAAATCAACCTAGTCATAGGTGTGATAGCAAACTATAATAGCTAACAACCAGCCAATACTATCCGCATGTTGATTAAGAAAGCAGAACAGTTCTACCATACATGCATATGAATGAGCAAATGCGCATATGGTTTTTGTATCAGTCGTTTTTTGTTGTTCATGTATTATTTACACACTGGCATTTACTGATTTCAAAACGTAAGTCCAGAACAGGGTGCCAATTTCGACAGCAAAATAATGAACGATTCCCATGACCACCACATATTATGCATATTGTCTTAAAAATATGTCCGATGGGAAATGACCTTCGCCCGAATCATCCCTCTTGCCGCATTAGCTAGACCGAACGTTCCATAATGGCTCATAATTGCATGTCATTCATTACCACATTCTGATTAATATTACCCGTAAACTAACACGCTACAGAGCAATTCTAATGAGAATGTCGTTGTAGGCCTCCCTTGTGTCTTCTTGATGCGTAATGGTTCTCGTGTCTGTAAACGATCCCGACTTTTTTGTGTTGCGATATGTAATAGCCAACTAACGATCGTGAACCTGATAGTTATGTTCTAGTTTTCAAATTCATCTCGGTCCGATAAGAGCGATGCGTTGATACGATTTACCACTTAAGTTAACTAGATTTGATTTATTGCAGTAGAAAATGCTGATTAGTTTGTAAGGAAGAATAGATGTTAAATCTGTGTCATTATTACCTCTAGTAATGGATATGTGGTGTCATCCCGAATGCATTCATCATTGACCGCAATATAATACTTGCACGGCAAACAGGTCTAGTATATCTACATCAGTATGATTCGTAGGCAGCTTTGACAGAATCGATGCACGGACAAATATATTGTTATCCAACACTACATCTCGACCATTTAATCCTGGCGACAAATGCACGAAGGTGTTGGGGGATCGCAAAGAATGGCCTTAACAATCTTGTCTACATAAGTTAGCTTGCAAAATGTTGCTCCAAAGTATGCTAGCCATGTCATTATTCAGCCAGTTTTGCACACCTTGAAATGCTTCTCTGAGTTGAGGTTAGAATTGCGTGCAAAATAGTTTGGCACAGGCATTAACATAATTAGATGCCGTATTCATAGCAGTTTGACCTGGAAGTTATCATTTTTGTTATGCTCCTGTTGAGGCAATACGCTCTTAGTGTAGATTTGGATGTCGACCGCCGTTTCCGACGCACAATACATTTGCCTCTCATATCACTCTTTCCTTTTGCGTCGGTACCATCGTGACATACCTTATCTGTAAAGTGATATGCCAGACACATGCCCGTTTGTTTTGTTCGGCGTTCCCTCATGATGATGCAAGTGAGCTGATCGGTAGGTCAATCCCAGATAATCATTACATGTTGCGATGTGCCTTTTGATTTGCGTAATTATCATCTTCAAACCGAGCTGCGGCCTCCACTGATGAAGTCAGCCTACTCAGATGCACCCAGTAGTGCTCGCATTTCCAACTCTCCCGACGCATATTCGCTTTTTATTCTGAATATGTTCAGTTGTCTGGAATCACCAGTTAGCTCTAGCAGGTGATTGCCTGAGTTCACTAACTCACTGCTGGGCATCGGTTATTTCGAGATGACAAATATTGATATTGGTCTATGTTTGAACAATAGTGTGTAATCATTACACACTATTATATTATGGCTAGCAACACTTTTCTGCATTAATGAGTAATGTGGTTGCGGTGCAGACTGCAACTTTGTGTATCTCAGACGTAACGACCACAACCATCTTTTCGGCAGCGACCCTCATGCCGTCGTACTGAATAGCAGCATAGAACAGCGACGCGTAAGAATAGCGATAATACTTTTTTTCCCCCACTATCATTTTGCAATTGCGTACATGCGGTATCAGAAATCCAGGCATATGGCAAAACAATGATTGCATAAATCACAATAAATTGGCTTGATATGGCGCATAGAGCTGCTCAATGAGCTCGCCACAGGCCGACGCAAACTTTTCCTCGTATTTTCATCGTGTTGAGCTCATTCTGGCTATTGTTAGCGTAACTAGCTTTTGCATTCGAAAGGGAGATTTACTTTTGCAGTAACCTTACCGCTGAACTTTCCATATCTCTTAAGCACAGCTTCGGTCTAATTTTTCATCTTGGGTGAATACCATCTGTTATAACATTTGGGAAACCTAAGGCTACATCGTTCAAGGAACTCATTGAAAATGTCGCTTGGTTAATGTACGAAGGTAAACAAAAAGCACCAAATGTAAATGCATGTTCACTGGCAAACACCGACCGCGTGCGCTGATAATGTGGCGCAGCTTATCCGATGACTATTAGTCGTCGAGGCGTAACCACTGTGGGGATTGATAATGCATACGGCTAAGTCGTCGTATTAGGCAACTATTGCACACAAAAACCTGTCTTGTAAAAATAGGCACGGTTTTGTCATAATGTAAAGTGAAGGATGCAACAAGAACAAATATATCTTATAATGAACATTATACGCATTATCCTCACTATACCAGTAAGAGTTATAACAATAATTGCCAAATAGGTATAATTATCTGATAATGCTAGGCATCGTTGCATGAATGCTAATTAGGAAGACATATATGCGAATAATAACAGTTGCAACGGCCAAGTCAGCATATAACGCTACCACACGTTGATTAGGCAACTACCGATTAGCAAAACAATCACAACACTGCAATGGACGTAGCGTGAGAAGAGGTCATGTGGCAATGTTTCTGTCAGTCAAGAGTCAGATGCAAATCTCGGGTGAATAAATGAAGCTGCCGATATTGAGAATCAAAAGAGCATTAACGCCTGGCTTATGTAACAGGTAATATCTTGTGGTCATTTACGATACCTATTCATTCACCAGGTTAACAAATCGATTCTAATCAGCAATAACTGTAATGGCATAACTTGTAGTTGATGCTATGCATCCAATGCGTCGTCTATGTTGTGTGAGTAGAAACACACTAAGACATTAAGTTAAAATTAGCACGGGACTTGCTCTACACTAAATCGGACCTATGGTTGTTCCAAGTCATTTTTACATAATCACAATGTCGAGGCGTTACCACATTGCCTTGCAATGTAAGCAATATTCTAAAACTGTAGTAACGCTTGGTGTAGCAAATATCTAAGTACGTAATTAAAAGTAATGTAAGTCACAATAACCTTAATGCAAACCGTTGCACAAGCATAATCCAACAAGCACTAGCTGCACTTAGCTGTGGCCTAAACCGCACAAACTCGACATTGAATGCAGTACGTATAACATTTGAATTTAGACGGTCATCGATAGAATGAAAAAGAGTAAGAGGGCAAAGGATGCTTGAGCCATGTTGTTTTATTGTGCTGGTGCCCAACCTTATACTTATCCTCATCATTATAGACTACTAGTATATTAATTCAACATTAAGTAAAAGTATTAATGAAGTTAAGCATCTGGCTTTGAGGTCGCGTTCAACAATGAAGTGATATCTCGACAATGAAAACCGACTATAATCAGGGATATTTATTTTATGTCCAACTATAACCCTCTGCATATACACGTTGTCCACGTCTGGGGAAGAACATGGCCTGCTCTAATACGATACCATTTCTCTACTGCTTAGGGCCGCAATATCAACGCCTGTTCATGTTTGGCACTGCCTTGTAAAACCTTTATTGCATCCAATGCCAATGGAAATAGTTGAAGTTTCCCTAATTTTGCTGTTTAGCAATGATGCTCTCGTTCGATTGGTTGTTAACTTTGCCAACTTGCACAAGAGAAAAGCCGATACTGTTACCTTCTCTCCTTGCTTTATGTCTTAACATCAATCACATATTCGTCGGCGTGATCTCGTGGTATCATTATAACATATCCAGATGACAACGGAGCTGCGTATCCAAATTCCAAAAACTATATTCGCCTTGGTCAACGTGGTTAACTTTACTTGACTTCCGATTCCTTTACATTGGAATGAATCACGCTGAATGTCAAATTGTTTATTCAGTTTGCGAACGCAAAGTGCCTTGCAATGTAAGCAATATTCTAAAACTGTACTAACGCTTGGTGTAGCAAATATCTAAGTACGTAATTAAAAGTAATGTAAGTCACAATAACCTTAATGCAAACCGTTGCACAAGTATAATCCAACAAGCACTAGCTGGACTTAGCTGTGGCCTAAACCGCACAAACTCGACATTGAATGCAGTACGTATAACATTTGAATTTAGACGGTCATAGATAGAATGAAAAAGAGTAAGACAGCAAAGGATGCTTGACCCATGTTTTTTTATTGTGCTGGTGCCAAACCTTATACTTATCCTCATCATTATAGACTGCTAGTATATTAATTCAATATTAAGTAAAAGTAATAAATAGCTTTAATAGACTTCAAGTGGAACATAACCTAAGGAATGTTAATCAATACAACAGCCCATTAAGGTCTTCATTCCCGACTACAAGATCACAATCGGATATAGAAGTCATGACGTGGCCATAGAAAGGGCACGCGGGGTCGTCCAAGAAAGTCTGAAAAAGTGGACTAACGGAAGGTCACACTGGAGGTTTAAAGAAATTGAAACTCTATTGCTTGACATATCGCAACCTGCCCCAACCACTATATCCCAAATTTGCAGGGTCGAGAAGCAAATCAACCTAGTCATAGGTGTGATACCAAACTATAATAGCTAACAACCAGCCGATACTATCCGCATGTTGATTAAGAAAGCAGAACAGTTCTACCATACATGCATATGAATGAGCAAATGCGCATATGGTTTCTGTATCAGTCGTTTTTTGTTGTTCATGTATTATTTACCCACTGGCATTTACTGATTTCAAAACATAAGTCCAGAACAGGGTGCCAATTTCGACAGCAAAATAATGAACGATTCCCATGACCACCACATATTATGCATATTGTCTTAAAAATATGTCCGATGGGACATGACCTTCGCCCGAATCATCCCTCTCGCCGCATTAGCTAGACCGAACGTTCCATAATGGCTCATAATTGCATGTCATTCATTACCACATTCTGATTAATATTACCCGTAAACTAACACGCTACAGAGCAACTCTAATGGGAATGTCGTTGTAGGCCTCCCTTGTGTCTTCTTGATGCGTAATGGTTCTCGTGTCTGTAAACGATCCCGACTTTTTTGTGTTGCGATATGTAATAGCCAACTAACGATCATGAACCTGATAGTTATGTTCTAGTTTTCAAATTTATCTCGGTCCGATAAGAGCCATGCGTTGATACGATTTACCACATTAGTTAACTACTCTTGATTTATTGCAGCAGAAAATGCTGATTAGTTTGTAAGCAAGAATAGGCTGTAAAATCTGTCTTTATAACCTATAGTAATGGATATGTGGTGTCATCCCGAATGCATTCACCATTGACCGCAATATAATACTTGCGCGTCAAACAGGTCTAGTATATCTACATCAGTATGATTCGTAGGCAGCTTTGACAGAATCGATGCACGGACAAATATATTGTTATCCAACACTACATCTCGACCATTTAATTCTGGCGACAAGCGTCACGAAGGTGTTGGGGGATCGCAAAGAATGGCCTTACAATCTTGTCTACATAAGTTAGCTTGCAAAATGTTGCTCCAACGTATGCTAACCATGTTATTATTCAGCAAGTGTTGCACATCTTGAAATTCTTCTCTGAGTAGAGGTTAGAATTGCGTGCAAAATAGTTTGGCACAGGCATTAACATAATAAGGTGCCGTATTCATAGCAGTTTGACCGGGAAGTTATCATTTTTGTTATGCTCTTGTTGAAGCAATAAGCTCTTAGTGTACATTTGGATGTCGACCGCCGTTTCCGACGCAAAATACATTTGCCTCTCATATCACTCGTTCCTTTTGCGTCGGTACCATCGTGACATACCTTATCTGTAAAGTGATATGCCAGACACATGCCCGTTTGTTTTGTTCGGCGTTCCCTCATGATGATGCAAGTGAGCTGATCGGTAGGTCAATCCCAGATAATCATTACATGTTGCGATGTGCCTTTTGATTTGCGTAATTATCATCTTCAAACCGAGCTGCGGCCTCCAGATGAAGTCAGCCTACTCAGATGCACCCAGTAGTGCTAGCATTTCCAACTCTCACGACGCATATTCGCTTTTTATTCTGAATATGTTCAGTTGTCTGGAATCACCAGTTAGCTCTAGCAGGTGATTGCCTGAGTTCACTAACTCACCGCTGGGCATCGGTTATTTCGAGATGACAAATATTGATATTGGTCTATGTTTGAACAATAGTGTGTAGTCATTACACATTATTACATTATGGCAAGCAACACTTTTCTGCATTAATGAGTAATGTGGTTGCAGTGCAGACTGCAACTTTGTGTATCTCAGACGTAATGACCACAACCATCTTTTGGTCAGCGACCCTCATGCCGTCGTACTGAATAGCAACATAGAACAGCGACGCGTAAGAATAGCGATAATACTGTTTTTCCCCCACTATAATTTCGCAATTGCGTACATGCGGTATCAGAAATCCAGGCATATGGCAAAACAATGATTGCATAAATCACAATAAATTGGCTTGATATGGCGCATAGAGCTGCTCAATGAGCTTGCCACAGGCCGACGCAAGCTTTTCCTCGTATTTTCATCGTGTTGAGCTCATTCTGGCTATTGTTAGCGTAACTAGCTTTTGCATTCGAAAGGGATATTTTCTTTTGCAGTAACTTTAACACTGAACGTTCCATATCTCTTAAGCACAGCTTCGGTCTAATTTTTCATCTTGGGTGAATACCATCTGTTATAACATTTGGGAAACATAAGGCTACATCGTTCAAGGAACTCATTGAATATGTCGCTTGGTTAATGTACGAAGGTAAACAAAAAGCACCATATGTAAATGCATGTTCACTGGCAAACACCGACCGCGTGCGCTGATAATGTGGCGCAGCTTATCCGATGACTATTAGTCGTCGAGGCGTAACCACTGTGGGGATTGATAATGCATACGGCTAAGTCGTCGTATTAGGCAACTATTGCACACAAAAACCTGTCTTGTAAAAATAGGCACTGCTTTGTCATAAAGTAAAGTGAAGGATGCAACAAGAACAACTATATCGTATAATGAACATTATACGCATTATGCTCAATATTCCAGTAAGAGTTATAACAATAATTGCCAAATATGTATAAACATCTGATAATGTTAGGCATCGTTGCATGAATGCTAATTAGGGAGACATATATGCGAATAATAACGGTTGCAACGGCCAAGTCAGCATATAACGCTACCGCACGTTGATTAGGCAACTACCGATTAGCAAAACAATCACAACACTGCAATTGACGTAGCGTGAGAAGAGGTCATGTGGCAATGTTTCTGTCAGTCAAGAGTCAGATGCAAATCTCGGGTGAATAAATGAAGCTGCCGATGTTGAGAATCAAAAGTTGAGGACATTAACGCCTGGCTTATGTAACAGGTAATATCTGTTGGTCATTTACGATACCTATTCATTCACCAGGTTAACAAATCGATTCTATTCCGCAATAACTGTAATGGCATAACTTGTAGTTGATGCTATGCATCCAATGCGTCATCTATGTTGTGTGAGTAGAAACATACAAAGACATTAATTTAAAATTAGCACGGGACTTGCTCTACACTAAATCGGACCTATGGTTGTTCCATGTCATTTTTACATAATCAAAATGTCGAGGCGTTACCACATTGCCTTACAATGTAAGCAATATTCTAAAACAGTAGTAACGCTTGGTGTAGCAAATATCTAAGTACGTAATTAAAAGTAATGTAAGTCACAATAACCTTAATGCAAACCGTTGCACAAGCATAATCCAACAAGCACTAGCTGCACTTAGCTGTGGCCTAAACCGCACAAACTCGACATTGAATGCAGTACGTATAACATTTGAATTTAAACGTTCATCGATAGAATGAAAAAGAGTAAGACAGCATAGGATGCTTGACCCATGTTGTTTTATTGTGCTGGTGCCAAACCTTATACTTATCCTCATCATTATAGACTGCTAGTATATTAATTCAACATTAAGTTAAAGTATTAAATAGCTTTAATAGACTTCAAGTGGAACATAACCTAAGGAATGTTAATCAATACAACAGCCCATTAAGGTCTTCATTCTCGACTAAAAGATCACAATCGGATATAGAAGTCATGACGTGGCCATAGAAAGGGCAAGCGGGGTCGTCCAAGAAAGTCTGAAAAAGTGGACTAACGGAAGGTCACACTGGAGGTTTAAAGAAATTGAAACTCTATTGCTTGACATATCTCGCAACCTGCCCCAACCACTATATCCCAAATTTGCAGGGTCGAGAAGCAAATCAACCTAGTCATAGGTGTGATAGCAAACTATATCAGCTAACAACCAGCCAATACTATCCGCATGTTGATTAAGAAAGCAGAACAGTTCTACTACTCATGGCCATTAACCCATACATAGAAGGCCTTGACAAGGATAAGCAAGCGAGCTACATTCAGTGCCTCGACACAAACAACCTGTATGGATGGAAAATGAGTCAGCACCTACCCATGATTGAGTGGGTAAACCAGACCACCCTGACGATGCCAAAACAGGATATAAACTCGAAGTAGATCCGGAATACTCTGCAGAGATCCATGCAAACGGAATGGTTGTCAGACTGCAAGAAGAATTGTTTCATGTAGAATGGATAATAGGGGTGCCACAGAATCCCAGCTTCTTATACTACCAAAATATTTAATCAGAAAAAGAAATTACGCGGTACATAATTCGCTGCTCTAATGTGTTATGGCCTAAGAAGGTGAAGTAAAAGATATAGAAAAAGAGTAGTAGAGTGCCCCACATGCAGCTCAGCGGTCGTCGTTAGTAGTAGCAACGGTATGGGACATTAATTTCGCTTTTCCACAATTGATCGTGTTTTATGTTGTTTAGAGGCGCTTTAAGAGCCGGTCTAGCAGCAGCTAATAAAAAAAACCCTCATTGTCTTCTCTCACAACGCCAATATGAATATGAATACCAATATGATTTCTTGTGTGGTGGTAACGCCAGTCATAAAACACCAACGCCCTCAACGTTAACTGGCTAACAGGTTCTCCAATTCGACTTTGAACTGGCAACCCAACACTAAACCACCACACACGAAATCAAAACGGAATAAAGGGGGTTCTACAAGGTTTGTTCTCAAAATACAATAACGAATATGCACAGACAGACAGGCGGACACACAGACAGACACACACACGCATGTCCATACACACACACATATACACACACGCAAACTGTTTTAATTATTTCTAAGAAACATGCTTACAAGTGCTGCACGTCTACACACATATACACTTTGTTATCCAAATAGCTTCGTCTAATGATTTAATTAAACACCGAGCCTGCGTTTTGCATACAACGCCAATCGCCCTATATCACCCAGCCATGAACATCAATATATTTCGTCCGTCTGATTGCCCATCCATATTTACATTTAGCGAATACATTATAAAAACTAGTAAACGATGATGTACAATTGTACATACTTAATATTATATGTTTTTCTTTTTATGTGCGATAAATATTAAAATACCGATTAGAATCTACCCAATACGCAGAGCATCCAGAAACTTGATCATCCAACCTACCCCGTATCAGGTAAACAATACAAATGATATACGGAGAACAGGAGAATACCATGTGACCTAATATTGTCCATTGTCCAATATGGAGGTCTTCTCACAACGATTTTAGACGATCGATATATAGATTGAATTTCTAAAATAACCGCACCAATCAGGAGTAAGCTTTTTGAGCAGTTCACGATATATTTATACAGGCTCTCGATATATGTTGTTTTCTAGATGATTAATCCATCGGTTCCTTCAATGACGACCCAAGACGTTATAATGAAATGGTAATTCCGCGCAGGGCTAGGTTGTACAGCAAGCCCAATGCCGCGCCTGTTGTCCAACATAGCCAGGTCCATAAAGTGCAATTAAAGCTACCTACAGATCTCTTTTTACGGAGTTATCTGCTGTACCATGAAAACCCTAAGTACTAATGAAAAAGTGCTGGTCAGCGCTCTGCACCGCAGTGCAGGTGTTTAGGCTAAATCTATAGGTTATGCCGAGCTCGGCACTCCCGAAGCTCGATTTTACGCCATGCGACCTTGGCATGGCTGTTGCCGACATAGCCTTCGTCATGGCCACAAAAGACACGCTATTATACAAGAGATCATACCAAGTGAGGAAGTTATGGCCACGATAGCAATACTTGCTGGAGATTACCTCGTCAATGCGCTTTCGTTTTCTAGGAGCAACATTATGTTACGAAAATCCCAAGCTTGAGCAGCTTCAGTCTAAATGTCATAGAACATCGGTATATTATTGCAGGAAAATATCATTCGAAAATACAACACATAGTTGCTCCTCGAAATGTAATTTTGTAGAAGTATAGGCGATTTTCATATTTAAGTCCACATCCTTGTCAGGCAATCAGGGGATTAAACCTTAGGCACAAGGTGGTTATTAACAATGCATATGAGGACCATAAAGGCATCGCAATTTAAGTTTTTATCATGTATTGTAGACAGACTAGATCAGTGTCAGGTTGACAGTGGATCGCATGGCTGCTGTTTGAGATATCCATACTTCACAATGAGCATCGTATCTTAATTTCAACGCTTTATGTTTTTCATGAACTAGACCAAGGTAGTTTCGCAAAACAAAACACACTAATTCGGCTAATGCACATATACTGGGTGTCAATCATTAAATATGCATTTAGCATGATGAAACTACATGCAATACATTGTCTGGGTGTGAGAAGTTTGTATTTCCCACCGAATATTGAAATAGTATGCAATAGTGCGGAAAAATAATCTCAAAATACTTATTTGTAAATAGTCCCGTGTGTGATAAAATATCTTTAGTATATTACAATCCCTACGTGCTAAGTAACTAAAATAAACTCTTCCTTTCAATATTCTTCGTTAAACATAATTAGTCATTACCACGGAGTGCAGTGATTACGAGCCCAGTTCATTTAAAGTTGCTTGTAAAGCATGGGAAACTTAAATTTACCCCATTACGCCAATATCTAGGATACTACACGAGCCTTCAGTTTGTAATACTCCGTATATAAATATATGTTCCGTACATACTTACGTTAATCAAAATTGCAACGGCTGTACTCATGTTGGTTTAGTAAGATAAACTGTTGAGCCCCTGGGATAACATACTCGTCGAACGTGTTCGTGCATGTATGTGTGTCGGGGGATGTGGGATGATTGTGAGCGCGCAGAATTGAATGGGGTAAAAGCGATGTTTCCTTTTGAATGATTGTACGTTTTGCATGTATGTTTCAATCGATGATGACATGAATATGATTCATAATTTAACTGATTCTGAACAATTCACGCAGTTTTATTGCATTACACAATGATGTATAGGTCTTTCCAGTTTATTGCGATTTATTGATTAATGCATTTTTAAATCCATGTACAGCTTATTATATTCATACTAGAGTTTGATCTCCCATCTTATTAGTGTTGTCGCCTGAGATAGACATCCAGCCTGCCAATCGCAATAAAATATACTTCATGTTACGGAACATATTTTGCAATAAAATTATCGGCTTCATACACATGTAGCCGACCAAATGTCACTAACTGCATTTTGTGAGTTTCCTTATTTAGATGACATGCTAAAAGTTATTTATTGATGATGACTTATGTACATGTCCCAGTTTACCCAGTTATCCCAGTATGGTTAATTAAATTTGTCAATTTGAGTTAGCATACTAATAGCACACAGACATCTTATCAATGTATTAGACATTTTCAAAATTGTATTGCATCACAACCACGCAGCGTTATGCTCTTATTGAAGCCAATTACCATTATGAAGAGTTTACCTTCCATCTTTATTGAAAAAGATACTCTCCACTGGTTTCCTAATTCGAGGCCCAAGTACGACTATATATTTGTTCTACCATTTGGGTTTTTGTTTCTACGATAAAATGATCGTCTCAAATCTACCGATTCTCCACAGAATTCTTAACTCAGGGAGATATCATATTGTTGTTCAGAGCAAGGCAACTATATGAGGGAACCAGTAAACCTGCTGACAAATCGTGGTGGTAATAGGATGCTTGATAGTCAAAATTGCTGAACATGTTGTCGTCGAATGTATACCACTCACTTGTAATTGAGTACCGTTGAATACTTTTAAAGACATTAATTTGATGCGTCTCAACAGAATGTATAGAATCGATGCAGAATGTACATCGACAACATCGGGATTAACCTAACAAAGCTGCAGCGTAACGAAATACGCTATCATTATCTAGCCTCATCAAAAACAACCCGTTGTTTATTGTGTTACTAGATGCAAAACAAGCTCTGAGTACCCCCAGCATAAATGCACTCGTTATTCACTATTCGTAAACACGCGTCCAATAATAAGCTCATATGTATTCACCACCATGGGGGGTAATAAATAAAAATCGCCTTTGGAATGGACCTTTCCCAGATACCGCTAATTAGCATCAGTAAAATGCACAGCAAATTGTTCGCCATATATTAACGCCACATGTAGTAGAGAATTGCATACGAATTGCGACTGCAAGTTTATTATACTCAAACACTTAATGCAAGCCTCTTAATAGAATAATATCGGCATAAGCATCTATGCCTTATCCATATATTCAATCGTTCCTCATTGCAACTGTGGGTAGTATTATCGCACGAATGCGGGAGTCTAGAGATGCTACACTGCGTGTGCTGCACAGTAAGACGTAGGTGAAGTAAGCCTAGTAGTCTTTGCAAACGAAAGGCTATAAAGCAAATACTGCTATTTTTATGGGCAGCCTCTTTGACACACCAATGAATTTCCATGCATATTGCACAAACCTGCTTAACTTCTTCGGCTCCTTTTAAAACAATGCAGCACTTGGCATGTTGGCCCATTCGTATTAAAACCACATGAAAGCATTATTCTGGCCAACACATTTCCAACAGCTTATAACGCGATGCAACATGCAAAGCATCGATATGTTTTACTACACAAACAAAGCAAAAGCAATATTTCCTTTAGGCAAAATAGATATTTGCAAAGCAGTCACCCCAGTTATCTTATTTCTCATACCATGCGGTATTCTTGCATAGCACAGATGGGATCACGTACTATTTGCTTGGCTAATTTGTCGCATCTCGTGTGTCTGCGCATACAATAATAAATGTACATAAATATTAATTAAATTAAAGACAAATACTTATGAACAAAATGCTTTGTAAGAAAAGGTGCCTCCCTCAAAGACTATGTGTTTGTCGCCAACGAGAGGGCCACCTGAATGAAACAAGTCATTCTGCGTCATGTTGAAGGCATGTGTCAGGGTGGCATAGTCTTTAATTCGATAGTTTAATTGAATGCTGATCAGTTTGTACATCAATTGAATTTTGTGACTTACATTATTAAATGTGCGAGAACTGTTTCGTCTTTTCCAAAAAGCAATAAAACAGCGTGTTATTGAGGATAAACAGCCCCATAATATGATACAAACGTAATCGGATGTTTTAGCTAACACATGAGTAAGCTTGCAAAAACAAGTTTTCTAATTTACTTTACAATTTGTACTATTTATGCAACCCGTCTCGTAGGATATATTGCGTGTAATCAAGTTAATAATTATGTGCATTTGGGACATTGCTCTGAAAGTTTATAAATCGTATCACATAATTCGGAGCCACAGGCCTCGTTCGACTCACGGCCACAGCAATGATAATATTGCTGTTTTGGCCAGTTTAGGATACTTGCGCTGTAGTGCAAATCATGAATGGTCGATTAAAATGACCCTAGGGTCGTTATTGTGGCGCTGCGTAGGGCTGGATTATCAATTCAGTGTATCGTCGGCCATTACTTCCACCTGGTGATTAAAATGTTAACTCGTGCATGGATCGGCATCTATAAAACGACAATATATGATATGCTTCATTGCTTTCATAAAGTGCCAAAGTGCACGAAGGTGCAACATATATGTCAATATTTTACAAAAGCGGTTTAATATGGGTAACAGAAAATGTCGAAAGCACCTGCTACAATATTTTGCAACATGCATTAAGCGGGTCCCGTTTAGAGCTATCATCATCACCTTGACACCTTCTACGACCGTAACGACTATAGTTGTTGGTCAGATTATGTGAGAAAGAAATTGAGTTTGTAACTAGCAATATTGATAAGTATTGGAAATCAATGCCAGCTTGCAATTAAGCGTGTAGAGAAGTGTTTTTACACCAACAGTAGGAAAAGAATGGAACAATTTCATTAATGCCGCAATAACACATGACGTAGTGTCAGGCTTTGAATTAACAGCATGATACATCCACGCAGGGCTCCATGATGTTAACTGCTTCGTTCAAGCCTCGGCCAGATAATCCTTAAGCACTTCAAGGGGCTTTTATTCCACCTTGGTAAATGCACAAGAATAACTGAAGCTAAGCCAAAAATTTTCACACTATCCATACAATTAGTAGATATGCAAATAATTACCGCCAAAAAGTCGGATTCTCATTGACCTTCTTAATGTTCATAGGCCACATTTTATGCCAATAACCAGTCAGTGTCTAAAATAGCATCGAATACCGACGACTTTCCAGTTTAAACAGCCCTTGCGAACGTTGTCGAATGCATCAAGGGTAAGCAAACTCCTTCTTATAGATTTCGAACTTTTGAACGCATTCACATGCCCGTATGCCATAATATTACTGATGAGTTGTGATATGTAAAGTTATACGTGAGAAAATTTGCACCAGCATTTAACATGTAATATTAAGAATATATTTATATTAGAATATTTTAATGCTATTTTCCTGGTGTAATGATATTTGATTGGTCCCTTAGACGTGATATAGCCGAACCAACAAGCTGCTGTATTGGTGGTGATTGAGCTATCTCGGCTTCATATTCGTATGCTGTCGGTAGTCTCATACGCTGGTTGGGGATTTAAGATGGAATTGTCATCCATTATCTGCCAAAGAAGTCGTTCTAAGAAATTGATGTATCAATAACCAAATATTGTGTTAAAGTTCAATAACATTCCAAACATATATGATAGTCATTTGGACAAGGAATTTGAGCAATACAAGTGTAAATAAAGCCTAATTTACCCATGTGATTGTTTTTCGACTATACCAGCAATTTATGGCCTTCTCGTATACAGAAACTAATTGCTCAAACATAAGACAGATTCCGCGGGCTTGTCAATATAATCAGACAACTTTTAACCGACGTCTGATTTACCAATCGAAGCAACCTTTTCATCTCGCAATAATTGTGTGATTGGCATTCAGTCGCACGTGTTTATAAGCAATTTGATTGGTGGCTTCTATACTAGTACAAGGTGCTGCATAAATAGTGGCACAGACTTTTCCGCCTCTAAATTCCTTGCGTGATGACTGGGGGCGCTATAAAGAATATTCTACGAATCCTCAGATAGTCCTGTCGGATTCGACTACCTGCAATACCCTTGTTAAATTAATCATCGAAGGATAAGATAACTTTACATTTTTGCTATTGTTTAATTAGCGATATGCCTAGCGTCTAGTATGATATAGGTAGATATATTATCCAAGCAACGCAGCACCTGAATTATTTACACCTCAGACACTCGATTTGAGTTTAGATTACCTTTAAAATTGGCTATGGATAAATTAATTCTGGCCAATGTTTTCACAGCTTTGATA
>CM067347.1:17334480-17461980 GCA_034190875.2 Urechis unicinctus
AAATCGGAACAAACGCATTTAATCAATGTTAACGCACAGTTGTTGCCAGACGGTAATTGATCGCTTTCGAAGGACCTGAGCAATGCAGTCCTAGAATGCCATCCGATTCTTACACTTTGAACATTTTTGTAATATATTACGTATATAAAATATGGATGGTATTCCATCAATGGTCAACATCGACATCTGTTAAGTACAACCAGCTGAACTGCCATAAAAATCTTACATCATAATTTTACTCATTGTGCATGTGTGTGCCAGAGATAGTTGTGTTACACATATCGCAGTTGATAGAATTGAAACCCTCTTTCGTTTATTTGGTGCAGTTTCTGTGCACAATATACAAGTCACGACTAAAGGCCATTGATATGAATTGCTTGCTATCATCAGTCAATGGTAATGCAACACAATGCGCTCTCAGAATCATGATTCTATTAGCATCATTTCATAGGTTGCCCATTCCAACATTAACAACTCAATTGTTGTCATTGTCAGTGTTCCCAAAATGAAATGGCAACCGTAAGCATGGCTGCGACCTCTATATCATGCTGACGATCATATTACTGAAGAATGTTTTGACAGACGGGTATCGATGCAGCGCTATGGGTACCACAAAGCAATCTAAAAATAGTTGTTGACTCTACCACAAATATCTCCCCGTTTGGCTAAGCAACGAAAAGGTTCTCTTTGTACAGAAAACCCGCTTGACTTTAATTGCGTTATAAGAATATTTGAAGTAATGATTCGGAATGATAGCTATTCGAACGTTCAATTTTGTCATCGTAATCGATGAACTAAATCACAAGGATGTCAAAAGGGATAAATTAACATCGTTTCTGATTCGTCTCACTCAACTTCGTAATATTATCATGTGTCACAATATGTAATATAAAACGTATGCGAGACAGGTCACTGGACATATCATTCATAAGTGCTCCATTTCTTTTGCGGACAACCAGATGAGACTACATGTCTCGGCAATAGCCTTGCCAAGATGATTAAAGCAATCATTCAACATCAGCTGGGACCTGCATCTCTAATAACCTGTCGACGATTGCCAACCATAATAGATATGACAGCCAAACGGTCTCTTCGAAAGGTATATTTATCCAGTACGTACACTTCGCCAAGTAGTTTATAAGCATCACGAATTGCAATCAAATTTAGTTTTTTTGCAAACAACAATTTACATCACCTGGGATCGTTCATTGCAATAACTATGTAGAGAATGACAAGCTTATATTGCTGGAAAATGACCTCTGTGATATTTCGACATTGATATAATAATCCTGCTCGGTGGCTAAATGATAGAGCTTATTTGACATACAGCAGTGACATCCATTGCGAATGGGCTCGTGAGACCAGCGCTGAACTGACCGGCTCAGGCCATGTCTTTGATTTAATTTGCAGAGCAGCAGCGACGTTTGAAATCCGATATAACTGCAAACAAATACATGTGCATATATACATATATATATATATATATATATATATATATATATATATATATATATATATATATATATATATATATATATATATATATATATATATATATATATATATATATATGTATGTATATATATATAAATATATATACATATTTATATATATATGTTCATTGCATTAACTATAAAGAGAATATCAAGCTTATATTGCTGGAAAATGACCTCTGTGATATTTCGACATTGATATAATATTATCACAGAGGTCATTTTCCAGCAATATAAGCTTGACATTCTCTTCATAGTTATTGCAATGAACATATGTGTATAAATATGTATATATATTTATATTTATATATATATATATATATATATATATATATATATATTCATATATATATATGCACATGTGTTACCTTCCGTGTATTTGTTTGCAGTTATATATATATGTAAACATATATAAATATATATACATATTTATATATATATATGTACATATATATATAGATATATATATATATATTTATATATATATGCATATATATATATTTATGTATATATATTTATATATATATATATAATATATATATATATATATATATATATATATATATATATATATATATATATATATACTTACAATAGCTACCATTTTGTACAATATCCATATATACCACCATTTTGGGTTTTTTGTCTGAAACACATCATGCCAATGACAAATCATTTTTAACATATGTTATCATAGTTGAATGATAATTTTCAGCAGTCAAATTAAGTTAATTTTTATAAACATTTTATTTGGAGAGATGATATGTTTTTTTGGTTCAAAAAAGGCGGTTCAAAAAAGTTAAGCACCAATGGTCATGCAAAACATCAACCATATTGTTACATACTATATATACAACCAATTTGACTCATACTATATACACAACCAAAATGTTACATACAATCACTTTGATTACATACACAACCATTATGGACAAAATGAGTATAAGTTTCTATATCAACTTGAATTATAACTCAAATAGAAAGAGAAGTTGTAAATGGCACCCGAATTAAATATCTGTATATAAAATGTAACTAATTTAGGTGAAGTTTGTTTAAATTGATTATATTTATTGTAATATTAGCAGAAACAGGAATTATTCATTTTTATTCAAAAATATGCAAGAGACAAATAAAGTTAATTCAGACAGTTACAAAAACTTGCTTACAAAGTTTTACTGGCAGCAATAACAACTGGGCCTCTGATAAGGTTACATGTTATACATAGGGGTAGAAAATTAGTACAATAAAAATTACATGCAATGTACTGGTGAAATAGAATAATACAGAAATTGTTTGACTTATAAGAGAGACCCTACAATGTTATTAACTTTATGGGATATTGAACAAGTAAAGCAATAATACTAACAATAACATCTTCCAACAGGTAAAGTACAAGCATGAACATTTGCAATTATTTAAAATTTAGATTTTTACGTAAACTGAGTTGACATTTCCTCTGTTCATTCATGATCTTTGTCCTAACTTGCGAGTTATTGAAGGGCCAATCCTTGGTCTCCATGAAGGACTCAATCAACTTCTTCCCTATAATAATAAACCACATTTTACACCAATTAGCAGAATGAGAATATATCCATAAAAGACGCTTAATAAAGGAAATAGAAAATGCAAATTAAAGAATAAATGTATACAATAAACAAAAGTATCAAGATGCCCATACCTGTCAAGTAATAATGTCATTACAAAAACATGTAGTTTGAAATTGGTATTAAGACCAGACGCTGTGAATCAGATAACCACTGATATTTTTAAGGTGCTACATCCACTATTACAAATAAAGTAAAATTAAAGAATCAGGTTTACCAGGTAATTTTTTTATTGGACTTGGGAGCTGGACCCACTTCTTGAACTCTGTTTGGATGAGCTTTGTTTGGGCTGTGGTCCATCTTGCCCTTTTAACTGATGCAAAATATATCCTATAAATCATTTCAGTCAAACATTCAGGAATGATTGGTGAAATATGAAAGTAATTTCAATATAACATTATTACACCCCCCCCCCCTCATCCACCCAACAAAATGAAGATGTCACATAAAACACAACAATTATTAGTGAAGTGAGAGATGATCCCCAAATAAAAAAGAAGTTTAACAGCTGACAGCATGTAAAACAGATAAATGAGATCAGAAAGTTTGCATTGATTCACTGCTGTTGGCCACAGGACCGCTATCTTCATCAGAGGTGATCTTAATACCAGTATCCTCAGAGGTAGAACATTGGGGTGAGTCCTCAATCAGTGTTTGGCTGCCTAATATGCATAAAACTGTAGTGTAGGGACAATATACACAATCATATTTGTATAATAATGACTCCAAAGCCAATGTGTAAATAAATAGCTGACAGATAAAGCACTGAGTAGTGATCAGCTTATAGTAGCATTATCTTTAAATATTTCAGAAACAATGGATATAATGCACTTTTATCCAATTTATAGGAATGTCATAGAGTATCCAACCTGTTTCAACAGATCCATCAGACAACATTGTTGAATCATCATGATTAGTGACAGAACCTTTAGTAGTGGCATGCTCATAAGAAGAGGATGGACCAGGGTCTGGAGCATCAGCACTCAGTAAAGGGGTGACTGAAATATAATTGCAAATAATTGCTTGATTAAGTGACTGGACTTTCAATTGTTAATGCCTTAGCATTTTGAGAAATCAAGTACATCTTGTTCCACATGTCCAGAACAATTTTACTGGCTTTGTCCTCAAATGAAATGCTGCTAGAAGAGCCTTCTTAATAAATGATTACATCTGAATCATCATAATCTAGAAGTTACATGTTATATTCATCTATAATTTACAGTTTATCAGAGCAAACATATGACAGCATAACTGAGATAATAACTCACCTCTTTCCCCAGCAAGCTGACTATCCACAGTCAATAGGTAGCTCCCGACTCTTGTGACGGCTTGCACAGCGAGTGGTCTTTGATATGTGCCAGCATTCACCTGAGCACTATGCCCCATGTGCGAGTAAAAAAACTCCCGTTGATTCTCTGGTATGTCTTGGGCAGCATACAAGGTAGATAGTCTACCTCTCTGGTTGGTAGCATTAATCAGGTCTGTTTGTATTCCTGCTTGTATGCAAACATATTTGGTAGCATCCCATCCACCACAGTGTAGAGTGGAACCTGTACTAGGGAACAGAAAGTCATTTTCATCCAGAACCCCAGCCCTTTTCCTGATATCAGCAGATATAAGTATCTCAATAGCAGCCACTAAGTCATTTGGGATAATACAGCTCACGAGGTGGTTCCCTTTTCCAGTTCCATACAAGATGGTCAATTCTTTGAACCACTGTTGTTCTTCATCTGAGAGTTGCTTCACTTGATCACTGTCTAACCACTTTGATCTGTTCATCCATTGACTCACTTTCAGCATTGAAGCCTCACCTCCACGCCTAGCATTAAACAATGTCATCCGACAACAAACTAAATTTCTCATTTCAACATACTCTGTCTTGCCAATTTCATTAGCTGCAACCAATTCCTTGATTCTATCTAGCGTGTAATTACGAAGAACACTCATGGTTTCTTCAGGTGGTGTTCTTTTAGGAAGTCTGATTTTTTCTAGTCTGGCTTTATTTATCAAATACTTAGAATCACCAAACAGACTGTTCTGGTTGTGTTTGAGCAGAATCAAAAAGTTTTTGATTTCTTGAACTTTCATTTCCTGACCCTTTTGAGCCAACTCATTGCCCAGCAGAACATCAGCTGCCTTAATTAGCAGGTAATACAGGGTGTTTTTTAAGCCATACTTGATTGGTTTTTCATGTGTTTCCAGATCATTGGTAGTGACATTTACTATTGCCTCCTGAAGAGCACTCCAGTGTTTACGGTCAAACATATCAGCTGCATCCTGAAACTTGCTGTCATTCTTTACACAACTTTTGAAGTTGAGATACAGGTTGGCCAAGTTTCTCATATCCGACATTACACTTTTTCTTACTTCATCATGCTTGTCCACCTTGGTTTTATCCTTCTGCCACAAATGCCTGCCAATTAATTTGATTGTTTGGTCTGTGCGGCATGTGTGGCCAATTTCATTGGTCTGGAACCTGCTTAATACATCAAGAAAATCATCAGTTTCCTTAATGCCCAAAAGGGTGGTTAAAACTGGTTGTGCAGGCCTATTAGACTCTGACTTCTTACAGATCAACTTGTGGCGATAGAAGTACTTGTTTGAGTAACTGCCACTACAAACATTGCAGTGCACGACTGTTTCTGACTTGTCAGAGGCTGCTGAAGATACTGATTTGATTCGTTCAAAGTCAGTTCCATCATCTCCAGCCATGACTTGGGCTTTGTTCCTAGCTAAGATGCCTGCATTACGTATCTTGGCAAATGCTCTGCGTGCATTCAATGCTGACATATTGCTGTTCACAATGGCTGCTACTTCCTTGTGTTCTTTATGCTGCTGTTTAAGATGCCTCGTTAAGTTGCTTTGATTTTTCCAACAATAGGGACACTTTCTGGAGAGTCTTTTCTTAGCAAAGTCAAAACACATTCATTTAGACATTTCATTCAGTCGGTACAAAAGAAAAGCAATCATTGACATACAAAATTAATAAAACATAAGCTCACAAGCTCTACTCACTCTGCATTGCGTGCGTTTTTCATGGGGTGCACTGTGTATCCTCCCTTCTTCTTAAACGTACGGTGACATACCTGGCATGTAAAGCTGGCAATAGCATTTTCATCAGCTTGACCATATCCCTCAACCAAGCATAAACTCAAAGAAGGCACAGTGGGGACCTCTCTTTCAGCTGCCTCATCATGAACATTCCTAAAGGGGTCTGACTCACCTTTAATTACAACATAACATAACATAGTGGAAACTGATGATGATACATATACTTCATAATTGCTGAATAGTAATACAATATGTTAAGCATAGCAACCATCTTGGGATCCAGAATCAGGTACGATAGACTTCTGCAAAAAACACAAATGTCACATAAACTTAACCATTTTCATAAACATATCATAATGTTGATGAATACAGCTATCAAATCTCAATGTTGTTGTAAAAATATGTACCTTTCAAAAATGTAATAGAAACTGACAAAAAAAATAATTAAATGTTTTTTACAGTCAAAATGCTGAGGATGGGAATGAAACCCATGACCAAACATAAAGCAGATTTAAAACATTCATTGCTTATATATTGTGGAAATAAGATATTACACCCAACAAACTAGTTGGATTATTGCATTAACAAGAAGTATGCCTGACAAAATACCGAATCTACCTTGAGTAAGCCACAAAAGGTCAGATCACTTAGAGCAATTCCATATCTGCCACCTAAAACAATTTTGACATTAATAATTAGACGTCAAGAAAGATAAGAAATTAAGAACCAAGTATAACATTATGTAAACAAGATTACTAACCAGGCTGCTCAATGAAACTGCTTTGACTGTCTTCAACTCTCTCTAAGACTGCAAAATGAAATAATCATATGGGCATATCAAAGCATTTGGCAACACAAAGCAAGGTTAAATCCATTTTTCATAAACTCTACTCATTATTATACAGATAACATTAAGTCATTGTTACATAAAAGATGACATTACAGAAAACTTTACTTTAGAGATGACACCAAGTACTGAGTGTTCAGTGTATTATGAATACAAGTATGTAAACAGTGACAACTAATTAAAAACAGCTCTTGTATCCATGTTGATTCGCGTTGATTAGCAGCAATCATCATGAGCCTAATGTCAGATAAGAAATTTTGTGCTGAGATATATCGATCATTACATAGATTGTGCAAAGAGAATGTGAACACAATACCTTCACAAGCTACCGAGATCACAGGAGACCCCTGATGGTAGATCTCAGGAGACCCATGCTGAGAGATCAGAGGAGTCCATTGTTCAGATGTCTCAGGAGTAACTTGCAGAGAGATCACAGGAGATCCTGGTTGAGAAACCACATGAGACCCAAGCTGAGAGACCACAGGAGACCCATGCTGAGACACAGGAGACACAAGCTGAGAGACCACAGGAGGCCCATGCTGAGAGACCACAGGAGACCCGTGCTGAGAGACCACATGAGACCCATGCTGAGAGACCACAGGAGACCAAAGCTGAGAGACCACAGGAGACCCAAGCTGATAGACCACAGGAGACCCATACTGGGAGATCACAGGAGATCCTGGTTGAGAGACCACAGGACACCCATGCTGAGAGATCACAGGAGATCCTAGTTGAGAAACTACAGGCAACCCAAGCTGAGAGACCACAGGAGATCCTGGTTGAGGGACCACATGAGACCCATGCCGAGAGACCACAGGAGACCCAAGCTGAGAGACCACAGGAGATCCTGGTTGAGAGACTACAGGAGACCCATGCTGAGAGATCACAGGAGATCCTAGTTGAGAAACTACAGGCGACCCAAGCTGAGAGACCACGGGAGATCCGGGTTGAGAGACCACATGAGACCCATGCTGAGAGATCACAGGAGACCCATGCTGAGAGACCACAGGAGAGACCCAAACTGAGACATAGGAGACCCATGCTGAGAGATCACAGGAGATCCTGGTTGAGAGACCAGAGGAGACCCCTTTGATGAGGATACAAGAGAATCCGAGGTTCTCGGTTGTGAAGGTCTCCCTAGATAAAATTAACATATTGTTTATAAACAGTTCACATATCACTATTCATAAGATGGGTCAGTATGTGAAAGTAATATATGAACATATACCTGAACAGGGAAAACACTGTCACTCATGTCGTTTATTAATATTCTGGGTTAACAATGATGAAATTGTTATATACACAAATGTTAAGCACAAACCTTTAAAAAAAAGCCAACATAAATCAACAGTGAATCATCAGTGAATTGATTAAATGAAATAAATCTGTCACTTAATATTTGCACAAGATCACCTTGTTTACTGGGTCCTTTCTTCTGAAATATTAGTGCCAAAATACAATATGTTGCATATGTAACATAACTATGTATACTAATGGACCAGAATTAAAAATAGAAATAAAATAATGAACAAATACCTTCTCTTTATTTATACAGAGAGGTTCATCTACTCTGAATGTTCTCCCTGAAAGAGGACAGCTTCCTTGTTTGACCATCAGCATTGAGGCGTCAACCTGTATTATGATAAATCAAAGCAAAACCTTTCAAATGAGGAATATGTGGATCAAGAGATTGTTTGTTCCCAATTCATACAGGAATTAACAAGTGCAGAAAATATCAGTGAGTGAACTATATAAATATATATACATTTATAGATTTGATGGAAACAATTGGTATTTCTAACATGCATCACACTTGCTAAATATGGATAAACTCACCATTCGTCTTCCATACGAAAAGTTCGCCATGGAAGCATTTAACTGAAAGCATTTGAACACTATATTTTTGATTAATTCATGACCAACTTCATATTGCAATTAAACACCTACATTCAAAATTTCACTTAAAATACATAATCAAGCACATGAGAATTGATAAGCACCTTATTTATATTTTGAGATACACATAATGAAGATATAACCAGGGTATTCAATCATGCCTATGCATGATATCCTAGAAAAGAAATTCACTTAATAAATCACAATGATTCACTTCTTACACAAAGCTCACACGGTTGCTTCGTCTCAACCATGGATTCACTGCAGATATATGATATAATTGATTTTATTTTGATAAACCAGTCTCACCACCACTTCTGTCTTGGGTATTGAGAAAAATCGGAGATGACCTTCACCTTATTATTATCTGTTATTGTTAAGTGTTTGGTTGCCAATTTTCATCAATTAGCTTCTTTGCCTCTTTTAGTTCAGTATTACTTGCTGGTAGAAACCTTTGGACAAGGGTAAGGTACGAGATCAGAAATAATAAGTAAAAACACTCTTAAAACAAAGTGGACAGTTACAAACAAGACAGTTCCTGCCAGATCAAATGCATTCAGTAGGAGTTGTTACAAGCTGGGACACAACTCCTCAGATATTTTAAACATTGAAAGTGAGAAAATAGCCCATGGAACAACATGGATTATAAGTCCTATAGGACTGATAATGTGATATTAATCAATCAATATAAAAATGGTCTATGTATAATTTGGGGTGGCTAGCTTGCTTAATGAGAAAAGATGCAATTAGAAATATTCCCAATATAGTTAACATAGAATATTAGATTTTTTTTAAGAATTTGATTAGCATATCAGGGATGAAACGTCATGCAAAGATGATATTTCGAATATAAATGACCATCAAAATAAGAGTGGTCCATGTGTAATTTGGGGCTGTAAGTTTGCTTGATAAAAAAAAGCTTGAGAGCAGAGCTAAAACAGACCCTTAATTTGACACATCACTAACTTAAAGTATAACTGAATAGTTATTTCGGAACCAACGTCAGAAACTAACATGCGGTAGACTATTTATAACAAACAGTGAACAAGGTTCCTCGGATCCAAGATCGCTGCAGACAAATCACTATTGTCTTTGACAAAGCATTCTATTTGACACTAGCTTTGCTAAACAAATAATTACCCAATTTAACCGTTCACAACTTGTATCTGTTTGACGCAATGCACGCAGTACCATCCATATTTGTCTGCGAACTTGAGGAAAACTCTCCATCAAATCACCCAGAGTTCGTATCAATCAAATACACTTGGTGTAAACATACAATTTGTGATGACGTAACATACTAAAATATCGGGGGGGTACCGAAAGGGAAGTCCCCTTGGCGAGTGAGTTTTATCTCGAGCAAACACTGAAGCAGAGAAGATTGGGGTTTTCGCTGAGGAGCTGAGTGCGTAAGAGAATAATAATCCGTAACCGTACAGCACTGGCCCATACGCCAGTTTCGCGTGTGAAGTACTTTCAATGCTAGTTATTAAAACGCACTCAGTCGTGTACGGTTTAACCACAAGTTGCATTCTTCTACCGCTACCCGACGAATTAAAAACAGAGGCGCTTGTTACTAGGTTACGCCGGGTTGCAGTATGCTTTGTCTCGATAAACTTGTTGTAGGTGTTTCCTTACACGCGTATTCTTTACACGGTTGTGAAGAAAGCGAGTTAGGCACCGCCCTACCACGACGGAGTGTTTTGGCGGTTTGACAGCTGTAAAACCAATGTGTTAAGGTGCGAGTCTTATGGCGCAGCAGACATAAAAATATAGTTAAAGAGTCGATATGACCTCAGATTGTATAATTCAACAGTTATGACTAGAAATTTGCTCCGGATTTAAAATTAAAGTGCGTAAAATAGATTTCTTTTTTAAGATTTGTTATTCCTTTGATTGTTCAAAATAACGGTGTATCGTGTATCGATTGGTTATATACCTTGATTTTGAGCGTATATTACTACATCCAATTAGCAATCGTAGGTTTGCTTAGTGTAATGCTAGCTACAACACAGAGTAAGCAGCCTCTTGGTCACTAGAGGTGTGTTTATTACTTCAAAAAACATATTTTGATCTCTACTTAGCTAGGGTTTGCTTTATTGAGTAAGTTGTAATTTATTCTGCTGCTGCAGAGGGCACTTGTATGTGAACATTTTGGACCTCTGCCCTCTGCTGGTGAGAGTTGGTTACCACTCCCACATTCTTCAGCCACAAGAATGGCAGGCCTTCAAGTCAATGTGACCTAATTTGTGGGGTTCTGTGAGCCTTTAACTATGCCATTCAAAACTATGCAAAATGCTTGTGTTTGTTGTCACATAGTTGGCACCAGAGCTTTGCGGCCCATGAGCCTCATGTTATAGTTTCATTGGTAAAAGTACTCTGTTTTTGATTTCATGTACTGAATAATATTACAGCTAATACTTTTAGTTTCAACATCATTAAAGGAGTCCATTACTTATTAAGTAGTGAGGTGCTTTACCGTATTAAAAGGAATGTGATAAATTAACTCGTTTATTCTATGACATTTTTGTCAGTGTTTAGTTTACATATGCTGCTGTGTGGTGTCCACTGGATTGTAAAAGTTGGGATTCGCTGATACAGGTTATTTAAAGAATATTATCCATTCACATGGTGTCATTGAACGTAGTTCCATGAAATATTACCTGCTCACCACTTAAAAGTGGTTATTGAGCCACGTTTATGGTGTGATTTCCCATGCATAAATAGCCTTATTTTGACACCATAGCATCCCAATAACAGACTGTGGGATTTACAAATAATAGAGAGTTCTGGAACACTCTAGCTGAGCTACTTCCACTGAACTGTTGTGATGTTTTCAAAATGTTTGATTGACCACCTTACTAAGGAAATATATCATACATATTAAACTGAGAAATATTAGGAGCTGTAAATAAATAATCTGGTATTATTGAATAGAATCATTCAAACGAAATACATAATTCATATCAAGTCCAGTCCCTAATGATTTTCTGTGGATGCTTTTTTTTTCTGTTAGCCGCAACTCTATCGGTCGGATATACGGATGCAAATTCGCCCGCCGCCCCCATGTGTTTTAATCGCTGTCAATCGCTTCAAATGTGCTAACTCAGTTGCTCACTAAGTTAGTCAATAACCCAAGAGACCATAAGTATAATCGGCAATTTAAACTTAATCTCCCACACCACTGATATTAAAATTGTTTACAGTTTTCAATACTTTCAGTCACACTATTGTCACATGTATTACGATTTTAATGCGTTCCAGAATTTATGGATATAAAAGATGTTTTACGGCCTGAAGAATAAATCTGAAGACTGCTCGTAGAGGCACGTGGAATGAGCAGCCCAAATATACTCCGTTATCGCCCAAATTTTTCAACTGTATAACATTTCAATTTCCTGTTATGTCTAGATCACCTTTGGACATTTGGTCAGTTCGCAAATCAATAAGTCAAGAGTTAAAATATTTACGCACTTCCAATAAATAAATATTTGATTTGGAAAATCATTAAGAACGAGCCGACTAACCTTCGCACTGCGCAGCAGATGGAAATCAAGCGATCTCAACATACGCATATAGCTGACCAAGCCAAGCTTGTCAAATTGTGGCAGCGTGCGATCCAAATATATATTTTTCCATTTTTGTGAAAAGTTACAAGATGTTCGTGAAAATTGTAGACAATGTTGGCCAAACATTGATATGGCATGTTGTCTATAGTTGGTACAAACATATTCGAAATAAATAAGTAAAAAAGTGTTTTTAATCAAGCGACAAATTGGTTGTAAGGTAAAAATATACAAATTTAAAAAGAAGGTCCGGAATTCAAAATTATGGCTTAAATTAATACAACTTCAGTGAATCCAACCTCAGAACAAATATTTCCAGTGTTAAACCTGTATTTATTACAGAATTAGGCCCTTGCCTAGTATTTAACCAAGATTAACTTTTTTGAACCACAAATCATGGTTCAAAATGTAACTGTGCGACAAAATGGTCGGTCTTTTGAAGCGAAATGGTAGCAATCGTACAAATATATATATATATATATATATATATATATATATATATATATATATATATATATATATATATATATATATATATATATATATATATATATATATATATATATATATATATATATAAATGCATATAGACAGACTGGAATACGAGCTCTCTTTCAACGACCAAAGCCGTGTGATTCACATAATGGGCGACCCCTACGCCCATGACAAAATTGATGGCATCTCCATATAGTATAACGTGGCCATGCACAGTACCTTGAGCCTGTGTTCACAAAAAAACAGTTCCGTCATGGAATGGACATGCAACGCAGTGAAGGTCACAATATATATGGGCTACACGTCAACACTCTCTCTGTATGACTCAAAGTGGTAGATAGCTACGAAAGGTCTAGACACCTTGACCAATGGTCACAGCAAACTAACAGTCGGACCCGTTTGGAGGTAGGGCCCGACACGCCTTTCTCTTGAGTGAAGGTCACCCATATCGAAATCCTGTATAAGCTGTAATCACGGGTGTAGTACAGGGGTGGTGTCAGAATGTATCAATTACAACCTACATTTCAGTGGATGTCAGGCCGTGAACGTGACGTGAAGGCTCATCCATCTGTTCTGACGGATATACTTTCTTTTCTATATCGATGCCCTATCCACTTTGCAAACCTAAAATATCTACTTAACAATCTCGACTATGCCATCAGTCAGCAAACGCTACTCTCCTTCCATTCTTTATGATTTACATAGAAGGGCATAGTAAATGCCTGTGGCAATGAGGCTGCTTGTCATGCTAACAGTTATTTGTGGCATAAACCTATTGAGACCATAAAAACAAATATCAAATTATCCCTCATGCGACAGTAAACACTTAAACGTTGCGATCCAGTTACAGTAACATTTGAATACGCTTAATGTATATTATATATTTTTCTGTTAAACGAATAAAGTAACACTATGCATCATGAACCTAGTTTATGGTAAAGCTGTCGCCCTATTTGGGAAAAAAACGTAATAGTTTGAGATCTTGGGAATGAAAGCAGAATGAGTAAGATATCATCAGGATAATTAGTTATGACCCTGCAATTTTTTTTTTCATTTCAGCAACCCAAACTATATGTATTTATTGGTCGCATAATTTTCTAGATGCACTCTTAGGATTACAAAGTATATTTGGGTTAACTGCTTTGAATAATGTAACAATTTAAAAATAAAATTTCTTATATTGATTTCTCGTATCTTTACAACTTCTTTCTGTCACATAGCTACCGGATTTCTATAATCAATTAACAGCTTTTAATTACTATTTCAAACATTGTCTGCGTTAATAGTTATACCTTCGGTTCTGATTAAATTAGGAAAGCAGCTGTATAGTCGATTGTAAACGTAAGTATATATTTAGTGCGTTTGGTCAATTTGGACTTTCTTTTAATATCAGTGTGTTTTCGTTGCGTTTGCACTCTGCTAACATCGTTCATGCTGACGATAGGGAAGGCGGCCGACTTACAGGGTTATCATGTAAATGATCGACAAGACGTAAAACATATGTAAAGAAGCGATGGGAATGAAGACTTGTTGGTTTATGACCTTCTTGATGTGCTATGAATGTGTCTGCATCTCGCTGTCTTTTAATGGACACATTCAAATTCGGAAAACACATAGTTGTGAATAGGCGATCGCTTCAACAAATGACATCTCACCCATTCGGAATATGTGGTACATAGGATATGTGGTTCTTTGAGAATCACCCGTTTTATGCATAAATCAAACACTGGAGTTGTCAATATGTCCTAAAGCCAGCCTCACATTTAAACTTACCAACTGATAAGGCCAATCGGCAATAAATCACGTTGGTGTAAGTAGGCATCTCGAAGTATTGCCATGCCAGAAGCAAACAATTTAAAGTCACATACAAAGGCATCCGAGGGTGCCGAGACTCAATATGCTTGCTGGAAGGCTATTGCTATCGGTTTTCTTTTGCATGCACATTTCCGTCAGCCATTGTTCGTTACTGATGGTGTCAGGTCCTGTTGCAGTTTATGATTCATTACATATTTCATCAGGGAAATCAGTCGTTGGTAGCCCATACTTTAGGTGGTTTTCCCACGGTACACTTTACGTTGCCAGAATCTTTGATAGCTATATCAGGTGGGACAGCTCATGAATGATTCCTCCAAATGTTGTCCCAGGTAAGACATATTACCTAAAACGATATCCGTCAAGGCGCAGAATGCTAGCTCGATTATTAATGTGAATATTTATGTGTGGTGCTTGTCTTTAACAGAGTTCTGCTCTTTGAGATGTCAAGGTTGAATCACTCATAATACCGAACTGTCGGGCGAAACATATTCATTCATTGCTTTACCACACTTTGTGCTTTATGTATTCAGTGGTCATGTAGGAAAAATGTGATCTGGGCCATTTGTTTGATTTATTAGTCTTTTAGTTAGAAAATGCTTGCAAGTGCATTGTCAACTAAAGCCGTGCACGACATCTTATAGACGTCGTGCGATGATCGTAACCGAATGCGGCGTGAACGATACATGAGTTCCAATTATACACGATAATTACACAAATGTACATATGAAGAATGCTTTTTCACATAATTGAATGTTTATTAACAAGTTGAGTTAGTTTACGTGAGAGATTTCGTAAAAGTTCATGTTTATTTTGAACGACAAGATCTGTTGCTGTGCGCACGCGCAGGCAAGGTTCTTCGCAAGCGAACTTTTGCTTTCCGAATTTTATTATTTAAGTATATGTGTCATTTTGTCAATGATTATCTTTTGGAAATACCTACCTTAGAAGGGGGATATGTATTCAACGATATCACATTGACAAAAATATAACACTTATGGATTCCCGCAGTCTGGAGGGGGCACTTGGCCTTGTCCTGATTGAGGGTCTGCCCCGGGATCTCAAAAACCCGTACCCGTCATACAAGGTAGAAATGACAAAAGCGTACCCCATCCTATAAATATTAGCCCGAACAAAACCCGTCGGGAGGCCGAAAAAAACATACCCCGACACATGTATAACACCTCTATATACTTAAGTGCCCCCTCCCCCGGGACCTGCAGCCACATAGCGAGTGAAACTGAAACTGCGTAATGTGACGTCATATCTCAAAAACTGGGGCTGCCGTGAATGAAAGTTGTGATTATAAAAGTTCATGTGACAATTGCTAAATAATCACGAGACAGTGAATAAACAAAATAGTGCGGATGGATGGATAATGATCTCAATTCTTGACATATATAGATACGTAAGTACACAACATAAAACGATTGTCGCACGACGTACAGCGACTCACTCACGACGGTATATATTTATATTACCGTCGTGCGCAGCTATGTCAACTATAGCTCTGATCCGATATATGTCAAGACCTAACATGAACAGGAATCTGTAATGCAGTTATCATTCTTCAAATTATGCATTTTCATACATTTTGATAATAATCGTATTACATACAAGCGCTAATCAACGCGACTGAGTATATGGTATATATGCCATTCACCGAAGAACCAAACTATAAACTATCAATCGTCACTGAGATAGAGAACTTGCGATGCATATTGAATTGTTTGAATATAATAATAAATGGAACGTGACACATGTAACTATAGCTTTCAACACATTATGTCTTGGTTCTGATTTCTCGAGGATTTATAGTGATATCTATTTAGATATTGGTAGTGTATGGTGAAACAATGCAATGGTGTATAATGTTGGTGTCCATATCCCTTAATACTAACGACACAGTGTCACATCCTAATGACCGTGATTATTTCTCCTTAATATAAACCGGCACATTTATCTAGCCTGCGATATTGAACATAACAATGGTGTCAAGGCATCCAAATAAATTGTGTGATCAGACTGAATGAAGACATTCAGATGTTCGGGAATTGTTGCAGGTAAATGGCACATATAATATTATGATGTTGGGATCCATGCGCCGAATATTTTAATGGGGAAATATTTGTCCGCCGTAATGCGACCAGTCATCGATTATTTATTTATCGAGCTAGATGAACATTTAAGCAAGTAAGCTTGAGATAAATGATAAAATGTTCTGTATAAGCTATTTAACGACAATTCGCCTTGTGCAATACAAAAACCTAATACAGAGAAAGGCAGCAAAGTAAATATTTGTCATGGCGTTTTTGTATAGAGGCAGCCACACAAAAGTAGCCTACGGGTGAACATCTACCGATCTCATACATTTATCAAGGTGACTCAGAATAAACGTGCACCTTACATTCTTCAGCTGATAACAACACTCGACCAAACTGGACAAAGCGCAAGTATTGCGACTAAAGAATCTGCGATATCATTTACGTCTACAGAATCATGATTCTGTTCTATGTCTTCCTGCATAAGCTGCTTTAATGCAAATATTATAGACTTGGCAATACAGACGGAGTATCATAATCAAGGTCGCGAGGTGGATTTATAAAAGCATCCAATTAAGTTAGCTAAAGAGAACTGTCACGTACGCGTCGTTATCGTCAATGGCGGGAACCATGCTTGCTTTTACTATCGACTTGTATACAAATTAAGGGCGTCCTCAAGTTATGAGTGATGAAATAATCAGTGACGCCAGATGAACGCTTGCAACTCGATATCACATTTACCCTAACCATTCCTTGTTTCTTGTTATCAAATGAGTAGTTCTCTTCTGTAAGACTGTTGTAATGTAGTGTTTGAATTCTGTTTGTGTCTGTGCCGTGCGAATCCATCGCCAAAATACAATAGCTTTATTAGGTTAAAGCATGCGCATATTTTCTCGAGTACGCAGATATCAATACCTCCTTGGCCTCATTCAAGTATTGTCTGAATGCAAAGATGCTATATTTTGCTCTCTGTCTGGCCTAGTTAGGCACCCATCTGATAATATGGGACACTTTCTCGTTGACTCATAGGCATACTTGTTGGCATTTATAATCGATGCAGAAAAAATCATACGCTTGGATATTGATGGTCGCCTAGCTAAACAGATTTCCGATCCCATCAAAGACGTCAACTTGCTACAATATGTTCATTTGTCTACTCAGTGTACGTTTGTATCGTGCATACCCTTTGTCCCACTGGTGGGACGGTGGCGGCTACCTGTTTACCGGCTTTGATTAATCGTATCCCGTTTGGTATAAAATTGATATATTCTATAGATCATAAACGTAAATCTTAGCATCAGATGTGCGTTATGTGAGCGGAAGGGCGGAAAAATACAACGTTCTAGTTAGAATTAATGGGTGGGTTATACAAACATAGAAACTATTATTTGTCCAACATAAATCTGTTCACATAACATAATAGACATCTATCTTCGCAGGCTAGCCATAATAGTTTTCAGCCGTACCGGTAGAGCCCGATTTAATGACAACAAGGAGTCTGGGTAGCAGTAAAGCGACGGTGTGCAAGATCAAAACGCAGACAGCCATAATTGGAGACATGTTTCATCGGATATCAAATGTAAAGCCGCTATCGTATTTCCCAGTTCTTCTATCATTACACTCTGATATTGATCTGATAATGCACAATACTATACATCACAATTATTCCCATTGATAGCTATTCTTCGGGCCATGGTGTCTGATATACTTTATTTCAGCAAGAGTTATGGGCACGTGAAAATAAAGATAATTGGTTTACAATTAATGGTTCTGTTGTAGTAACCGCGGGGTTTCTGGTTGTACCTACCATATATTGCATTCAAGTCATACCTCATTCAAGATTAGGTTTTTCGTTTTGGTATTCATCTTAGGGGAATCGAGAATATAAGCTATACAATTTCGAAGTAAGCAACACAGATTTAAGAAATCGCAGAGAATTAATATTTCAATTACACAATATCGATAAAGTAGGATAACTTCCGTTATAACGTTTTAACCAGCCAGTTGACTGGTTCTAGACGTCAGACTGTTGTCCCTCTTTATCGTCTACACTTCAAGCCCCTCCCTCGACGCTGCTCAAACAATGTGAGTCTTTCTACAAAATGTGTTAGACGCTACAATTGCCTGATTGATATCAGCTTATGGTTCCTGATATGGTTAAACCCGCTCCAAAATTATACACAACCCTTTGCCATCCGAGAGATTTAATCTATTTATTTTGGCGGTAGGAGGCCTGGGATCGGTAAAGGATCTCTTGTGACCACAGCAATAGAGTATGTATAGATGAAGACGATAAATCATGGCCGGTGTTAAGCGGGAGAGGTTGTAGGTGAAGTTTGACATGATCGGGTTGACCGAGGGATGGATAAATCCGCCATGCTCAACCACAAAACCTGCTGTAACTAATTTTGTCTGTACTAATATACTAGGCGAGACACGTTCATAACCAAAAGGCCATCAACGACACTACAGCACCATCTGACAGTCTGCTTGGATGGAAGGAAGGAAGTAAGGATAATGGTTATGTCCCGCTTGGAGATGATCAACTGGCAAGTCAAAATGGGATAACGGGGTTAATAACATCTTTTTGTTGGATTTTCTGCTGTAAGAAGTTGAAATATAGAGTTGATTAACCGATTATTATTTCTAATCAACGATTTTTCATCTGTTAATAACAAAGGAATTACAGTGTATTAACCACTCGTTCAACTCGAGAGCATTGTCAATAGTTTGTCAAAGTGTGTAATAACTAGTTGCAGCTTGATAACGAAGTTTGAATCGCATCATCTGGTTAATACATAAATGCAGCTAGAAAGTATGCTGATTCAAATTTAGAAATTACAAATCGTTCAACTCGCACTATTGCATGCGCCACTTTACAGATTAACGCGGTCGGTGTGGAGTGAGCAATCGAATGTGGTCAAATTTGGAACGTGCCTGTGACAAAGATGTACTAAACAAATCGCAATATCGACGAAAGCCCCGGAAGTTTGCTGTTGATTACATAGCAGTTCCTTCCTCGTTAGTACGTGATCGTCTGTTGAAATAGGTCAGTGGGAGCTGCTCATGACTTAGATGATTACCATATGTAGCGGCTCTAGCATTGAAAGGGTGTATCACCAAAAAACTATTCCATTTCTTTTCATTACGTATGTGCAAAATATTTCCATTTATGGAATACAGACAAGTGTTGACCATAATCTAACTTAGGTTATTCATTGTTGTCGTAATACCAAAGAGCCTGTTGCTACGCTGAAAGGGCTCGCCCTGGTTGGCTGTATGGTGACCTTGTCAATGAGTAGTCAGCATCACCACTACAAGGTGGCGCTACCGCTCGATGACAAAGCACATAAGACCGTTCAGCCATGTCAGCACGATCACATTCTTGTAGTTTATGTTAATTTAGCCACCTGCTACATCGAGGAAACCAAGTCCTATTCTTTAGCAGGCGAAGTTCCTGTTCTTTGATGTGAAACGTTAGGACGTGCTACTTTACAGCGGACATATGACAATGATGATGACGGTAACATAGTTTGGCGGGTAAAGGCGGAGGTAAGCCCCTATGTGTAGAGTGAGGCTCTTTGGTAATAGTACCAGTTAGACAAATATCTCCGCTCAGGCAAATGACGTAGCAAGGCAATCATGTATTTCACTTACATGCTAAGTGATACTTTATGCAGGCGCATCATTAAAGAGATCACTAAATCGTCATAAGAGCAACATATTCTGAAATAGCTAATTTATGGTTGATAAAGGCTACATGCCATTCAGCTTGCCTTAACATTCAACAGTCTGGCCCCATGCCGAATATTTCTCGTTATTTGCATTCAAATGGCTACACCGTTTCTCCGTCCATCATGCGACATTGGCCTTGGCATTCCTTTCATCTTTTTGACGAACACTCTCTGTGTGCGTGCAGACAATACTTCTTGATTAATCTCTTTCATCCTACTGTGCGCACTCAATCAGGAATTATGAATTAAACCCATGTGTTGTCACTCTTTATGCTTCATTTCATATTGTATTTCTTCACAATGCCTTGAAATGATGGTGGAATGTGCGTTAATACCACTCACGCCGATATTGCTTGATTTAAAACTTGCTGAGAAGTTAGTAGTGAATTTAACGGCAAAGACGTTACTAGCAATGGAGTGTTTCTACCATATACAGCAAACCAGTAGATAATTCCCCAGAACAATTATACTCTAGTGTACGAATGTCTGCGCCTTTGTTATCAAGCAAACAATAGACTGAAAACGCAGCTCGAGTAAACAACAGGCTGCTCTTTGTCAGTCGTGTACGATATAAGATCCGTAATTGATAAGCAGTCTTAATTTTTGGCATTCTGCAACAACTTGTTTCCCATAGATATGCACCTATATAAAAATAATCATCGTGATTAATCTATTGTCAATTGCGGATTGCTGAACAAGGATGTTAAATACAAATCCACGCCCTAGCTCAAGCAAACGATTTAAAAGACATGGCGCTGCTCGGTCTGCATAGAAAGCCAAAGTCTGGTTCATAGGATCAAGTGGCGCTTGCCATTTTATCACTTGAACAGTATAACAAATGGGACAAGGGTTGCAGTGTTAATGAAATCGTGGGATATTATGAATTTTGTTTGCTTGAGCGGATCTTCGAAAGCAGTTGGCAGAGATGTTTGCCCAAACTATTAAGCTTATCCCCCAAAACCTGTTGCATCATCATTAGACGGATTTTTTTGGAATAGTGATTATATGGTAAAAGGTAAGAAAGAATATCATTTTTTTAAAGAGCGTTACATATAAAACATACATATATATACATATAGATATATATATATATATATATATATATATATATATATATATATATATATACTAATATATATATAAATATTTATATGAATATATTTATATATATATGTATATATTTATAAAAAGATATATTTATATATATATGTATATTTATACATATATATATATATGTATGTATATATATATTTATATATATACATATATATATATTTATACATATATATATATGTATATATATATGTGTGTATATATGTTTACATATATATTTATATATAATTATTTATTTGTAAATATACATATATATACATGCATTAATATATATATAAAAATAAATATTTATATATGTTTATCCGAATCTATATATATATATATATCATATATATATATATATATATATATATATATATATATATATATATATATATATATATATATGTATTTTTTTCTCTGTCTATAATTATGCTTTCATATATATTTATATATATGTGTATGCATAATTAAATTGACATTGCATATATAAATATCTTTATATATTCACATAAAAATTTTATGTGTAAACACATCCATAGATATGTACGTATTAATATATATATATATATATATATATATATATATATGTATTTATATATATATTAAATTATATTTATATATATATATATATTATATATATATATATATATATATATATATATATATATATATATATATATATATATACATATATGCACATGCCAACATTCATATCTACGTACATATTCATATGTATGTTTATTTATCTATGTTGATTGATTTTATATATGTAAGTACATTTAGGTATTTATTTATATTTATTGATATGATATACTAAAAGGCTTTTTCTTAGCATTCGATTCAACGTTGCATTTGAATAATTGATAAATTTAACTATGGGTTTAGTGAATGATACCTTGTCATATTTTGATGTTTTTGTTTTTCATGCAATTATTTATATATCAGCCGTATTTAAAGCATAACTCTCATGTAGTAACGTATCAATCCATGTCATGATGCATTTGAACTAGTAGTTACGCTTGTTAAGCTGTGTTTGTTTAATCATAACGCATGTTTTGGGATTTATCATACTAAATTAACTGAGCGAATATTCACATTATAATTTCAGCTAGCAGCATTGCAAGTTCGTTTTGTTGCAAAAAGTTTTCAGAAATCTGTTGTTCTTTTGCAATATTACCTTTATAACTTAAATGTGGCATAATGAATCATATCCGCTCGAATTTTGTGGAGCCGAACAATGCAGACAACGTTATAGAGGTCTCACATACAGCTTTGCGATCGGTTCCCTCAGGAAAAGAGTATGGTAGTTTAGGTTCACCTATTAGGGATGCAATCAAAAGACGTCGGCAGATGCCGGCAATTAAGTTAAATGATTGAATACACTGGTGAGAAGCAAAATATCGCATCCACAGCGTGTGTTATTTGTGGTGGTGGTACATTGTTGTTAAGGTTGCTGCCTATTGTTTGTTGGACCGAGCACTTTGAAAGGCTGGCTTCACAGAAACTGTTCTACACCTTGGCATCCCGTGCCTTTTCAATGTGTGACCCTCTACAAACATGTAACAGAAACATGTCGTGTCTGTTACCAAACACCTTCTCCAGCTGTTGTATTCTATGCGGGACTCGTGTAAATCGGCTAATCAGCCATAACTAGAGGCAATATTATGCTGTATAAACTGGCCATTCGTAAAACTGGAAAGAGCGTATTATTCTGCAAATTATATCCATATAATGCCATAAAATTTTGGTTGACAGGATAGATGATCTTTGCTTGCCATTCACAACCATAATATTTGCGTGTTTAACAGACAAAACGCTATTAACACCACTCTACGAACACAAGATATTTCTGGTCAAATCACATATACATATATCGACATACATTTTGACGAAACGTATATGTGATGAACCTTTAAGCGAACTTAAATGATTAATCGATTTTAATTTGCTAAGGAAAGGAAGCGGTCAAACTTTGCTTCTGTGTATTTAATCTGTTTCAAAGAGCTGGTGCATTCATCAATTAAAGGCGGATGTCCCAAAAGTTGACAGAAAAAACCCACTGTTGACGCACGACTTTATTGGTCGCCGATCAATTTCCTTCCCAAAGACAATGCTCATAAGCACTTATTTTATTAAATCCCCATAAATCCGTGTGCAAAGCTAATTAAGCTCAGCACGGCGCTTACTTCGTAATGGGCGACTGATCTAATTACGAAGCGTCCCATTTAGAGATCCAGTTTTTCTATGTGTCATGTTCATGCTATTCGTTGTCACATTATAATTTGCGTGTGCCTTATTATATTTATGTTGACTAAATGTGATCCCATTAATTATCCTTTTTGCTGACATTAGATAAAAAACGCAATGGATAACAAGATTTGCTGTACAGCTGATTTCGTTCTGTGAGCAAAATGCATTTTTGAAAAGGTATCGAATAGCGGATGGGAATCAATTACAAAGGTTTGGATGTGTAATATGCTGAAGGCATGTCTCGTGAGTAACGACAAATCCAAATCCCCAATTAAGATGCTAGTATACCAATTCAACCTAAGTGCTTTAATAAGTAGGTTGCATCCGTGCGTCTGAGTTAAGCATACCCTGATTATCAATGCCATTTGACCCGCTGATTGCCTTATTTGCATGATAGTGCGGAGTGTAAGCAACAACGCGATAGCAGCATGCGTCGTCTTAAGTCTAAAGACAGCCTGGTATGTTTGACTGAAGGTGCCATGCATCGATGCTTTACATCAGATATTCAGATTGTGGTATTGCAGTAAGCTTCAGCGAGGTTCCTCACTAAAGATTGCATGATCACTAAAATAAAATTCAACCCCTTAACATTAAATTAATATAATGCACACGAGAGGTGCTCAAGTGGCACATAAAGCGTCTTAATGACTTCGCTGCAGGCAACGGCACATTTGCCACTGCTGCTCAATACCTGCGAGACGACACACTGCAAGTGTTAATGTGCTAGGCTAACGCCGATTCTTGGATAAGTATCGTTTTGAGTTACATCAGGTTATCCTTTAATATTTCAAGCTACATAAAGTTGCGCTCTGTCGCTTCTATCCATTATAATACAAACGCTTGGATGGAAACTTGCGCATTCGACATTGGTCGTCAAGAAAGTTCAAATATCCATTGGTGCAGCTGAACTTGCGTGTTTTCTGCAGCATTGTATTTTGCAAGGGCCCAAGAAAGACCAACTTAATGAAATAGAATGAGTTATTAAGATGTGCTCTCATGAAACTAATAGGTATTTGACTTATGATTTGGCTTCATTGTATAAATTATTGATACCAGCTGCCGTTTACCACAGCCAACTGGGCGAAAAGACCATGTGTCAACAGCAGCTAGGGATCTGGATCTACAGTCCCCTGGTTTATGCAGGGTTGTACTATCACTCAAGATGCACTGTTGCTTCACCTATCGTGAAATTAGTTCTATACTTTTCATCTCATTTTTTGGCAACTGATATATTCATTTATGGAGCTTAATAGCTTAGAATCAGTGCCCCTATAATGAGGCCTAAATACTATTTAATCAGGCGCATCTCTAATTGTTAACAGCATAACGTTGTTGGCAGCTTGCAATTTATGTACACGAGCACTTATTTTTATAATCGAATGTTCAGTTATCGTCGTGAGTCGTGCATTTCGCACATAACGCGGCAGAGGATAATATTCTAGCAATGCCATTAACAATATTTTTGAGCCAATTGTATTAGCGTGCAGAGCGATTCGTAGTCTCTTGGCACTTGACCAAGCCTTGACCTAGTGTTGCTAGATCTCTAAGTAATATCGGTAGTGCCGAGTTAATTGTCAGCGTTATTCCGCATCAAGTGCATCACACCTAAAACAGCGTCATACATGCTTGGGCGACAACCAGTTATATACCACATACTACCACATGTACGATACCTTCTGCTCGCAGACAAAACGCCATGAAGAAAGCTTTATTGGTGACATAGCTGCATCCCGTCATCGTCCTCGCAAGCCAGAACATGGTATGTGGCTTGCTTCAAGTTTATGCTGAAAACTGGTACATTCGAACCTCATCCTTGTAATGTTTCATTTCTGTTACAGTTATGCGTGTGCTATGTGGCATATTAGTAACTGTGGCATACTTTGCGTCATATGTGTAATATTTGAAGAAGATCAATGTTGTGGCACTTATGCCTTTAACATCGATTAGCTATCATATAGTTAGTTGTTGGTGCTCGGTCTAGTTGATAGGACTCACTTCATGCTATAAACACTTGAGCGGTAATGTGAGTTAAAACGGGGTCATAATGACTCATTGACCCTTAAATAATTTCAGAATGTTAATGGTCAGGCGACACATTGTTCCGCAAGCATAGGTCTCTGTCAACCTAACCTACTCGTTGGTTACGGTTTGCATTTAAGGCGTTCTATCATCATAACACATCGTCAGCAGATCGTCCGCCGTTGACAACACCCTACCATTGACTGTTTTGCAGACAGTGTTTTCGTGATATACTTTGCACCAAAAGCAGTATGTTAATTTCTATAAGAAAGTTTAAAAAGAGCAATTGTGCAAATAGGATAATCAAAATTGCATTCTTTTCATCAGCCTGGCCTGCAACAGCTAGGAACATAGCTTTGGTGCAGCAAAAACGAGAGACGACAACTGATAATTGTGCTTATATGTGCATTTTGAGGGCGAGGGTGAATATCTGTATAGATATTCACATTAAATACATGCTTTCATGCATGATGCATTCAAGTTAATTTAGTTCTGGTATTTGAAACAAAATGATACATGTATGATCCAGGCCGATGTGAAAACATAACTTGTTTTATTTTCAGCTGTAGCTGCAAACACGATTTAGTAACATGTGATTACCAAGCCATCTAAGCGATCCCCACCAGTAAGACACTTGCTGATTTACCGTCCAGATTATATTGTCGAGCAAAGAGAAATATGGAAAAGCCAGAATAAAACATGACCGACAAGAGTACCTGGGAGATAAAAGGATTTGCAATACCATTTTTGTGCTTGAGGATGACATATTTCCTCAAGGCATGCACAATTTGCAGTAAATTTACCATTTTCAGGTTTACTAGAGATTGCAAACGATAAACTCCCAAATCTACCACATATGAATTTTACTCTTAAAAACTTCCAACAAGCTCTTTTTGACTATATGAACAAACTCAGATTGGATGTGCTATCTAACTGATGCTTTATTACGACAGATCATGAGTTATTAATTGGAAAGCTTAGATAATAGTAAATTTGTGACGGGCAAAATGTCATATGTCTAACAAATGTGCACTTTAGTGCACATCTGCCAAAATAGTTTTTACCAATGAACATATTTGTCGTTTGAATATTAGCATGGCTGTTCGGTACAATATCCGTGAATAGGTGGCTATGTTGGAGACATTTTGGAGGTTTTAATCCATTCACTAAGCGCCAACAAGCAATTTCTGCAGTGAATCATGACAATAATGACACATTGTCTGTTGAGGGATGGTTTGCTGGTTTCGCAAAACAAATATTATAATTTATTTACTTTCGAATGCCAACGTATAATAAAGTAGCTAATGAATGAAATTATTTTGCATGTCTATGACAATTTTTCCTATTATGGCGTTTATGAAAATGCAAATGATAAGAATATTTCCTCACTCAGCGCATTAAAATGGACGACGTAGATGTTTGAATAACAGGTTGGTGATAATGGTTTTCTTTGGGCACTTGCCACGGTCCATCATTTCAGAGCACAAATAATACCCATGGTGAGAGTAGCGCATAGACGCCTCACCTCTGACCAGCAAAAAGCTTAATCCATTACCGTGATTTTGTTAATTTTGTTAATTTTGTTTTTGTTTTGATGTGCATCACAATGCTCATTCGATGATAACATGAACGAAATCTCCGGTCGGATAGAAAATGGAAGCTAACATCAATGGGCTTTTTGATGAAGCACTTACATCACAGCTGCCAAACTTGCATTCTATTTTTTCCTGTGATTTATTTGGCATTAATTTGTGATATCAGGTACTTTTTGTCACATGGTAGGAAGCAATTTTTTACTCTCTCTAGGTGGGTTTTTTCAAATGCAGTAATTTCCCCGTATCGTTAGTTATGTCGTACGCACTGACGATCTTTTTAATGGAACAAGATTATAACCGTTAGTTTGCCGTGCGAATAGTTTAGATATAATTATTTGTCCATGTAGGATCATGCCATACCCTAGAACCTTGAGTTTAAATATTGATCGCTAATCCAACATAATGAATTGTCAGAGAATGCATCGGGGCACCATGGTCTGTACTAGACGATGTAAATACATTTCTAGAAATACATAATCTGTCCAATAGGGCTTTGATAAAGCATTTGAATATTGGCAATCCATAATCGTCTAAGGCCAATGGCCTCGTCAGTCTACAAGCATATTTGGCTACCACCAACTTGAACTCTTTTAATGGTCAGGTGGTTGGCTAGCATTGCTGTAATGTGTATTGTATGTATTTGTTATTGATGAAATTCATTCAATTCGTGTTTTGAATTGTTTGATGCCGTAAAGTGAGCCAGGAAACGAAGTTAATTTGAATGACACACTAACTACATTGGTCCATTTCATTGTAGTTTATACAGGAGTCATCATGGTATCAAGATATGTGCCATTAATAACTGTCCTTTTTGGCAAACATTAAAACAACTCGGAAGATTATGTCAGTCATAAGTAAATTATATCTAAATGTCTAAACTTGTTAAACAAAGTGTGAAAGCTCAGCATCTACCAAGCATATCACCGCAAACATCCTAACGGTAAACAAATCTGTTGAAGAACAAATGAATCGGTCAAGAACAAGTTGGCCATATATTAGACATTGGCGGCCTTATTCCCTCATGTGAGTTGTATGGGCTCTAATAGCTGATTAGGGGTTGTATGAATATTTGGTATTCGATTATGCAACTGTACTACCCTAAAATGCCCAACAAGTAAAATTTATTACAGCGTTCATTAAGGTTATGTGTTTAGTCATTTTTTCATACAGGTAATTTATAAAAAATATAATTTTATGGCGTACCTCACCGGGCCTTCCATTCAACATTGTCATCAAAAAAGTGTTTTATTTGGCTATTGTGTACAAAAAGCAAGGGTACATATTTCATTCTGTCAAGAATCACTGACGCCATTGGCCGACATTAGGTGGATGTTAATTTTGAATGATGGCTTCGTTTGTCTATGAAACGTTCGCGGCAATATCCGGCATATTATTAAGGCACGCGATGAATGATTATAAAGAAATGCCTGCTCTATCCATCTGCTTCATTTCGATATAACTTCACTGGCTACATTTTACAGACGTGATACAGGACGTTATGACTTCTATTTGATCTGCGGCAAATGACAAATTACATGGACACAATGAGAGACCACAAAATTATATGCGACCAAGGAGGCTCCTCGTGTTCTTCATATCAGTGTTTTTTTCTGATTGATAACCCCGTATTGCATGTTCCATGTGACTGAGCATAGATAGGTCTTTCGTACAATATCTGTGGTAAAAGCTATGAGCTACCCTTAGCTGCAGGCACTGCTGGCTGCGCACTGCAATCAATCAAATTTCTATCGCCAATGATAACATGGTTTATTTCATTATTTACCGTCTTTTGGTAGATTGTGTCAACCTGCTTATGATTAGTTTTACTGATTACGTGATGAGGCTATGCAACACGTAAGTTGAAACATGAGAAGGTTATAAACTGAAAAACCATAATGTTGAGTATATTTATTGCTTCTGGTGAAAAGAAATTCGACGATGTATTCATTTCATTAAAACTGTAAACTTAGATCAATTTTCGGGAAATATTTTTTTAACAAAGAGTTGTATTGATATTATATGGCTGCTCGCACTCTCTTCATAATTATATTAGAGCTATGCATAGAATATTTGAGCATGAATAGTACAATTTGACATCATGATGAAAAATGATGGACCGCTTTTTTGGCACAAGCTCTAGCGCTTCTTTCGCTTACTTAAGCAATTGATGTAGCGCACATAAATTATTCTGGCTATCGCACTTCATTAAACAAGGTCAAGGGTTTGGCTGGTATTGCCTCAATGTGGATCATATAGTGCCTCCATAACGAGAGCAATCCGCAAATTGAATTGCAGAAGTATCTGAAAAACTTCAAACCTGACGTCAGCAACAAATATGTCCAATAGGCGTGATTTGCTAGTGTACTAACAATCAAGGGTTGTAAGGATTTCAATACTGAGGGACTCGGGAGACGCTTATGTCACAAATATGGCATTACGGTCTCGATATAATTATTTCATACTTAGCCTTGACTCTTTTTGAACCCTGAGCAACAATTGGGAATGAATACGATACATAGATAGAAGCTGATATCGGCGGAGGAAGAACAAAATATGCATCAAATAACATTTAAAGATATATATAACATTAGGCGTATCAGGGATTTCAATCAATCACCAAATGCATTTGTTCTTCATGAGTAGAATAACCCTCGGCACATATGGTCGTATTTTGTTTTTCACAACAAGTAGAGCTATGTAGGAATTAGGTAATGATGCAGACAACGAAAAGTTTGTTACATATTTTTAAGGTACCTCAGTATGTTTTCAGAGAGCAAAAATACTGCAACAAACGCTAATGCATGTTCACTGGTGAAAAGAGCCCGCGTGAGCCATTTGCTGCAACATATTGATAATTCACTAGGGCTAATAATTTTGCCCAGCACATGTAATTTATATCTAAAGTAGTTTATTGTAATAAACGTACTTTAGGAGTCCGGCAATGATGAAATTATATTACGGTTGTTTTATCGCTTAGTTGGACATGTAAAATTTGCAGATACACAGTATTTTGAAGCAAATGATAGAAAACATTAAAATATACGACTATTAGAATAATAAAATTAAATGATAATTGTAGAATGCATTTTTCGAAAGAACGCCCTGCTAATAGTAAACAATACAACGTAAATGCTATATAGCGAAGTGTGATTTAATTTGTGCATCAATCGAATATATGCTATGAGTGCTCTTATGCTTTATCTACACAGATTCGACACCATTCTAAAGGACATATTTGATAAAGTACAATTCGGAAATCTTCTCTGAACAGTACTAATAATATAACTGTTGCTTACATTATCGCAGGTGTTACCACAGTGGGGATTGATAACGCATACTGCTAAGTTGTCGTACTAGGCAACTGTTACTAAAGCACAATATATATTCTCTTGACAAAATTGGACCTCTCTTGGCATCTAGGAAAGTGAATGATGCAGCAAAAACAAAGAGATATCTCATAATGAACATTATACGCCTTATGTGTTTTTACCTGGTACAAGATACAACACAGGCACATCAGTTTTATTATCCTGGCGCATGTGTTGGAGAAATTCTGCAAGACATATCTGAAACAGTATGATCTGGACCCAGCCCTCTACTGTTCTAGTCCTTGACTGACAAAGGGTTGCGCTGCTGAAGAGCACAGGTGTTTTGCTCCCCGACTTGTACAAACACCTGTTCATTGAGATGTACATGCGTGGTGGGATAACCATGGTATCACACCGCCATGCTCAAGCCTTTGAGCCATACACGGAGGGCCTTGACAAGGTTAAGCCAGCGAGCTACATCCATTAACTCGACCCAAATAACCTGTAATGCCGGAAAATGAGTCCGCCCTTAACAATTATTGAGCGGGCAAACCAGACAGCCAACCCGCAGACCATCCTGACGATGCCAAAACCGGTTATATACTCAAAGTGCATCTGGAATACCCTGCAGAGCTCCATGCAAACGGAATGGTTGTCAGACTACCATAAAAACCAGCTGGGTTCATTGGAGTGCCCCGCAGATGTCGATAAGCCTACGCAGCAAAGAGAAAGAACCTCGAGCTCAGCCTATTGCTAGCTGACCAAGATACACCGTGCGCTCTTATTCGACCCATGCCCGTGGGTGGAGCCCTACATTGGAATAAATACTGTCCTACACAAGTTGGCTACCGGTGACATTTATAAGAAACTGTACAAGCTAATGAACTACTCCTTTTTCTTTGCAAAACAATGGAGAACCTCTGCTAACGCGCGAATGTAAAAATCGTGTCATCATCCGAATGTTAGTTTTGCAAGACAGTATTGGACGATGATCCTGTGGCCCCGCACATACACGAGTCCCGCCTAGTGGTTGACTGTCCAGTGTATGAAGATATGTGCATTCCTCACCTGTCCACTCACTTCATGTAAGACTTCTGCTAAAACATATGGTGATTGTCCACATATGGTGATTGCCTGCGCCTGCTGTATACTGATACGGACTCACCACTGATGGGGTTCTGCTGATGTGCAGTAAGATCTGACACTTTGACACATGCAACTACTCGGAGAATCAGGCACTGCATGCCAACATCAATTAAAAGTACTAATTATTGAGTGGGTTTGCCTGCCACATAAGATGTACTTAATCATGATGTCTGACACGAGCTAGTTCAGAAATCAAAGGTAGAAAAGAAGATTGTAATGAAGAAGCACCTATGCCACACGCAATACGTTCACACATAAATAGTTCCACCATGGGATGAACAAGGTACCTAGAGATGGTAACAACATATCATTTGACACAAGTAGTGGATAGGTTAAATCTCCCGCAGACTAACTAGCGAAATCGGGCCCGATGGGGGTCGGACCTGACGCGGCTTTCAGGAGCAATAAATAATGGCAACCCTGACCAAATTTGTGCTGACTCATATCAAAGTTGAGTCAGGCTCTGCTGGGGATTGGGCCGTCTTTTTTCAATTTCTCTCGTGTAAATCTCACCTTAAGTAAGCAGGACGAAAAAAAGGAATCCTTTACAAGCCGTAATTGACCAAATTTGTGCTGACTCATATCAAAGTTGGGTCAGGCTCTGCTGGGGATTGGGCCGTCTTTTTTTTAATTTCTCTCGTGTGAAGCTCACCTTAAGTAAGCAGGACGAAAAAAAGGAATCCTTTACAAGCCGTAATTGTTTCGTGTAGTATGGATAATAGAGGGTGGGCCAGAACCCCCACTTCCTATACTACTACAATATTAAATCAGAAAAAGAAATCATGTGGTACATTACTCGTGGTAATTGTCTGTATTGTGGTCCGCTGGCTCAGCGCTGCTCTAATGTGTTATGGTCAAAGAAGAAGGTGAAGTTAAAACATAGAAAAAGAGTAGTAGAGTGCCCAGCATACAGCTTAGCGGTCGTCGTTAGTAGTAGAAACAGTATGGGACATTAACTTCGCTTTTCCACAATTGATCGTGCTTTATGCTGTTTAGAGGCACTTTAAGAGCCGGTTCAGCAGCCGCTAATAAAACTGCAATAATCTTATTGTCTTCTCTCACAACGCTAAGGCTGACCTGCTTCTTGAATGCCAATATGATTTTGTGTGTGGTGGTAATGAGAGTCCTACGCTCTGAACGTTAACTGGCTAACAAGATCTCGACTTTAAATTGGCAACCCCACGGTAAACTACTAGACACGAAATAAAAACGGAGGAAAGGCGTTTCTTCAAGGTTTGTGCTCCAAATAATATAACGAATCTGCACAGACAGACTGGCAGACAAACAGACAGACACATACACGCATGTACATCCACACACACTTACACACACGCCAACTGTTTCAATTATGTTTTGAAACATCCCGTTTCCATCTTCAGTTGTAATAAATCCTCAACCACGTCGAGACGGTCAGGTGAATTCGATGTGCCTCAAGAATTTGGAATGTAAAACGGAAGTCGAACAAGCAACTGCAAAACATTGATAGTCCACAGCCGTTGTACGCAAACTTAAGTAAACCTTAAAATGCTACCGTCAAATACGTAAGCAGTAAAATGGATGACGATAAAGGCTATAATTATATAATTATACAGCGACTGTGAAAGTATCAACATTGCCGGGTTCGCAGACGATTTAATAATGGATTGAATATAGATCAGCCTCTATGAAGCATTCATTTCCAATGATGCTTATTAATGTGCCAACATTGCGAGTCAAACCACAGGTGGCCTACAAACGACTGTGCATTATGCTTATAACAACCAGTATTATTTCTGTTCATTTCTGATGTATATGTGTAGTACAAATGCATTTATATTTTGGGTCAATTCCACCACAGATATCAAAACACTCCACATGATTGATGTCACTTATCGCTTCAAATCAATTTACACATCATTGTGTGCGTCATATTTAATTATTCACGCTATATTTGAGAACCTCGATCGTTGGTATAAAAGCGCCATTGCCGTGATGGATTGAGTTGAAACCTCAATCAATACCACCAGCTTCTTCATTCATCACAAATAGAAATACGGCTCACTGAACCGAAATGATCTATAAATGAGACGATAAATAATCAAGAATATTCACGAAAATTAAAATTTGTCATTTTGCGTTGTTCGTTATACTGAATCATACTTGATAAAACGTCTGGAATTTTATGTCGATTAACCAGCGATGTGAATAATCTTTATCTTGCAAATGCATGTGGCTACGTCCAATGCATTATATGTCGTGTGAAAATGATCACTCAATAGATACAGCCATCTTTCTCCATTTTCTGGCGCTACTGCACTGCCTTTGTTGTTAAGCTGTATGCTCTTTCGTATCCATGTCTTCGTATTGCATGTAACAGTCACATCGCCAAAAATATGAATTGTCGTGTTTTGAAAATCACAGGTTTTTGTAATAACAGTTGTTGGTTTTTTGGTCCTCATATTACTTTGTCTTGCAAGCTTTCTTATATATATATTACGCCAGTATGTACGTTTAGTATTGAAATATTATTGGGCATCCACACCTTTATCATAGACAGTCCTTAATTAATTCGGTAAAAAATATTGTTTGTATATGTGTATGTGTATCTTTCTGAATAAAATCACTTGCTTATTAAACAGACACGACTACACTGTAAATCACTGATTGTTTGTTGTCTTTTAATTTCAGTAAATAACCAAGTAACTGTATTAGCATCAGCTTAGCATTATATTATGCCATAATCACGAATTATGTGTGAAATTAGATGTTTAATATTAAAGCGAGGGAATCGAACCAAATCAATTTTTATTATCAATTGGTGTATTGTGTTCTTTTCTATATTCTTGTAAATGCCAATATATGTCAAATCATGCTTTGTCAACATATGTATTTCCCTCAAATTACAATGCATTCGCAGACACTCATTATGTTAACTGCGATATAGTAAAGTGCCGGGTGCGCTGACATGCTATTCATATTTTCATCTAACGATTTGAACTAAATCAGAAGCTATAAACATGTGTACAATAAAAGTATGGATGCAAGCCATTAATTGATAACACATACGAATATAAAACCTCTGGTCAGTGACACAATTTAATATTAAACGAAAGTCAAATGCCATACAATACTTATCCAATTGATATAAATATCAACTTTGGTGTGTTCTTTGTTGACGTTCACGGTGTACTCTTTATTGACCGCTTTCCTCTCGAAGATAGGATTGAAATAAGCATTGACAGCATATTTGCTATCAATTTATATTTGGTTAGTAAAACCAATTTAATTGAATGATTAGCTTCCATGCCCTAAGTTTGACTTCACCCATTTTTTTCGAATTCGCTATGCATAAATGAACATATTATTTATACTTGTCAAATGATCTATATATATATATTACCTCGCTTAGATTGATTCTAACGCGATGTGGGTAATGGGGTAAGTAATTGTGTCGAATTACATTGAATAAATAGAATTCATGTTAACGTACATATGACTCTACAATCATACTAGATCATGATGTTCCCCATTTTAATTATCTGTTTCGAATTCGCTATGCGCAAATCAATATACTATTTGGGTTTGTCAACTGATGTACAAACGTATTACCTACTTGGATAGCTTCTAACGCATCAAGACAATAGGTTAATTCGTACACTCTGCTGTAGATAACAGAAAGTGGAGCCGGTCATGCTGCACAATTCTGCAGTTAAGTTTCTCCACAATCTTCATACAGAGTTATCTTCTGCATCATGAAAACACTAGGTACCGATAACAAAAATGCTGAACAGCGCACTGTACCGAGGTGCAGGTGTTTCTGCTAAAACTATAGGTTATGCCAAGCTCAGCACTACCGAAGCGCGATTTCAAGCCACGCGACCTGGGCATGGCTTTAGCCTTTCTAGCGCTCATCATGGCCACAACGGACACGCTACTTAACAAGGGATCACACCAAGTGAAGAAGCTATGGCCACGATAGCAATACTTGTTGGAGATACCTTTGTCAATGCGCTTGTGTTCTGTAGATGAAAAATTATGTTACAAAAAAACCCAAGTAGACGTGATGCGTGAACGCCTTGGCGCCACAATCAAGCAGCTTCAGTCTAAATTGGCATATTATTTGAGGGAAATAACATACGACAATACAACACAAAGTTGCTACGCGCAATGTAATATTGTAATATCGTCTAGGCGGCGAAATTATAAAAATCAACTTTATTTTTATGTCCACATCCTTGTCAGATAATCAGGGGATTAAACCTGGCTAGTTTAGGCACAAGTGGGTTGTTTGCAATGCTTCTGAGGACCATAACGGCATCGCAATAAATGTTGGTATCATGAATTGCAGAGAGACTTTATTAATGTCAGGTAGACAGTGGGCCGCACGGGTGTTTATTTGAGATTACAGAGGGCATCGCATCTGAATTTCATCGGTTTATGTTTTACATGAACGTGACTAAGGTTGTTTCGCAAAACAAAACACAAAAATTCTGCTTATGTATATATATTTTGGGTGTCAATCATTGACTGTGCATTTAGCATGATGAAACTACATTGCTAATAAAATAACGATGTTAAGGCAATCAAAATACGTTGGCTGGGTGTGAGAAGTTAGTATTTATCACCGAATTAGGAAATAGTATGCCATGGCGCGAAATAATAAGCTGAAAATAATTATTTGTAAATACTCCAGTGTATGATAACATTCCCTGCGTGTATTACAGTCCCGAAGTGTTAAGTAACTAAACTAAGCTCTTCCTATTAATATTCTTCAATAAACATAATTCGGCATTACCATGGAGTGCATTGATTAAAACCCAGGTTCATTTAAAGTTGCTGGAAAACCAAAATAAAACTTAAATTTATCCCATTATCTCCAGATCTAAGATACCACAGCCACCAGTTTGCCATAATCAATACATAAATAATTGTTCTGCACATACTTGCGTCAATCAAAATAGCGACGGCTGTGCTCATGTTTGTTTAGTAAGATAAACTGTTCAGCCCCTCGCAAAACATACTCGTTTAACGTGCACGTACATGTATGTGTGTCAAAGATGTGGGATAATTGTGAGCGCGCAGAAGTGAGTGGGGCAAAAGCAATGTTATAGTTTTAATGGCTGTACGTTTCGCATGTACGTCTCAATCGATGATGGCAAGAATATGATTATTAGTTTAACTGGATCTGAATAATTCTTGCAGTTCCATATGGGTCGTTCCGGATTGATTTCGATTTCGTGATTAATGCTTTCGTCAACTTATTTTATTAATATGAGAGTTTGATATCTCATCTTATAAGCGCTGCCGCTTGAGATAGACACCCAACCTGCCAATCGCAGTAAAGTATACCATATTACGGGACATATGACGGAATCAAATTGTCGGATTCACACATAAGTAGCTAACAAAATGTAACCAACTGCATTTTGAAAGTTTCCATTGTGTCGTTGACATTCATAAAGGTATTTATTGATGATGACAACTTATGTACATGTCTCAGTTTACCTTAGTCAGGCAATAAAATTTGTCTGTTTGAGTTAGCATGTTAATAGTATGCAGACATCTTATTGAGGTATTAGCCATTTTCAAAATGGTATTGGATCACAACCACGAGACGTTTTGCGCTTATTGAAGCCATTTAAAAGATAGACCCTTATGAAGAGTTTACCTTCCATTTTTATCGAAAAAAGATACTATCCACTGGTTTTCTAATTCGAAGCGCATGCACGACTATATTTTCGGTTTACCTTTTTTGTTTTTGTTTCTACGATATAATGGTCCTGTCTAATCTAACGATTATCCGCAGTATTCCTAACTCATGGATATATAATCGTGTTATTCGGAGCAAGTTAACTATATCAGTGCATCAGTCAACCTGTTGACAAATTGTGGTGGCCATATGATACTTGATAGACAAAATTGCTGACTCACAGACAACATGTTGTAGTCGAATGTATGCCACTCACTTGCAATCGAGTACCGTTGAATATATTTGAAGACATTAATATGATGTGTCTCGACAGAATAGAATCGATGCAAAATGCACACCGACCACATGGAAATTAACCTAATAAAGCATCAGCGTAACGAAATACGCTCTCAGCATCTAGCTAAAAAAAAACAACCCGGTTGGTTAAAATGTCACTAGGAGCAAAACTAGCTCTGAGTACCCCCAGGAGAGATGCACTCGTAGTTCAATATGCGTAAATACGCTTCTAGTAATAAGCTCATTTGTATTCATCACCATGGATGGTAATGAATAAAATTCGCCGCGGGGAATGCACCTTTTTCAGACACCGCTAATAAGCATCAGTAAAATGCACAGCAAATTTTTCGCCATATATTTCTGCCACACGGAGTTGAGAATCGCATACGAATTACATCAGCAAGTTTTCCCCTCATACACTTAATCCAAGCCTCTCAACAGAATAATCATAGCGTAAGCCACTGTGCTTAATCCATATATTCTATCGTTGCTCGTTGCAACTGTGGGTAGTCGTAACATGAAATATTGCACGATTGCTTGAGTCAAGATATGCTTCACTGTGTTTGCTGCACAGTATGACGCAGGTGAGGTAAGCCTTGTAGTCTTTGCAAACGAAAGGTCCTGCAACAAATAATGCTATCTTTACGGCCAGCCTCTTTGGCACACAAACATACATGTTCGGAACAGTGACTTTCCATGCATATTGCACAAACCTGCTTGACATCTAAATCGGTGTTAGGGCTTCTGTTACAACAGTGTAACAGTTGACATGTTGTTCCATTCATATTTAAACCAAATGAAAGCTTTGTTCTGGTCAACACATTTTCCACAGCTCATAACGCGATGCAATGTACCAAAGCTTTGATATGTTCCTCGTATAAGATTCGGCTTTTGGTACCAAGTCTTGTGCGGCAAATGTCTGCGAGTATTTTGGTAGCAATTAATTGACAGGATCAGCTATAGTTTCTGTTTCAGGTTCTGCAACTGTTGCATTAAGGATATATACCAGCTGTATTTTCTGACTGCCGCGCAACATGTCGTCATCACTTAGAACGGCTGAATATCTTGTCAAAATTAATGAGATCGCAATACCTGCCCTGACAAGTATGTCAGCTTTGAAAATAGCTTGAAAGACATCTTACTGTCTATTTGATAGGCGTCGACTGGAACCCTTTCTTGATGAATTCCATGTTCGTCGTCTTAAGAGTTGTTCCGCCACGACTCTAAACACTGATACCGCCGAGTACTAATCGAGATGTTGTGAGTAGTAAGAGTCATTTATCATCCTTCGCCTCAGTGCGGATAGATCCACCGTCATCCTTGATGCCAGCCTGGGCTTAAAAATGTCCTTAGCAAATAATTATGGTTGAAATAGCTCTGTGAGTCCTCAACTCTTGAAAGTAGTTGCTAGCCGAGCGTGTTTCTCTCATTAGCTTATCTCTTGTAATATAATATAATAACTAGCTGTCATGGAAAGTGGTGCCTGTTCAAGATTTGTGTTTTAACGATGTTTGTTACGATAAATAACCCAGAATAGTTTAATGCACCGAATTTATAATATGTTAAATTATTTTCCCTGTAGAGTTACGGTTTATTTTAATGATGTCTCATGCATAAGAGCTTCCGATATTTATGTTTCGTTCGAAGGCTTTTTCGACAGGCAGTGCCATTTTGCACTTTATCAAGTTAACAGTAAACGTTATTGTGTGTTATCCAAGTAGTACCTATGCATTTATGAGATGTCGATGATGGGGGCAATACTATGCAAAACAAGATATAGGGGGCTCCGATGTAACGGGCGGAAGTTGCTCATCTAAATCGTCATTTCTCCATAGCCATGCGTCAGGAAAATACCTATAGGGTGTAGTATCTGGAATCAATATCAAAGAAGTGACCGATGGTTCTCGTAGACACAAAACTGTTATCTTGCAGAGCACTTCGTTCTAAACGACAATGCAATGCCAACATATTTAGGACAATGATCGGTTAATATAGTAGATGCATAAAGCTATTTGAGTGAAAATGTTATTTTCTCAGAAACGGTAATATATACATTATTTGCATTACTATGGAAATACACTGCTGTTTCTGTGCGTGTAGTCAGTTGGTGGGCATGTATGCATCATAAACGGCAACTCAAAAGGCCCCATCCTTAAAGATAACGAAACACTGGCGGAATTGGGTTGGATTAATCGCATCATATGACCTGATGAGTACTGACTAAAGCTAGTCTCGTTTAAACAAATATCGCAGCGTTACCTGTAGTCTACATAGTCTTTAACGTTTGGGATATCATTGCTACATACGCGATACCTGACCCTCAGTCATGCCTTGGATGACAAGGAAGGTACACTTTGTGCCCCGGACATTTTCTAGACCAATCAGCAAGATATCTGAAGCTGATGAGGTTTTAGTACGCTGCACGCCAACCAGCTCAGACATCTGTGTAACGGACGATAATGACGATAGATTATCTAACCAAATTATGCTATGACAGAGGCACATATCTTACCTATTGCGCTAAATGATATATCCGGGATACACAATGGGCCCGAGGGCAAATATTTCAATGTATTTATAAACATAGACATATATATACATATAAATTTATAAATACTGCTATATATATTTAAAGATACATATCCATATAAAAATACAAATATGTATATATGTATATATGCATATATGCATAAATATATATATATATATTTATATATATACATACATATATATATATATATATATATATATATATATATATATATATATATATATATATATATATATATATATATATATATATATATATATATATATATAATGTAAATATATACTATTTCAAACACACTTTCAATATCCTGTTCGCCAAACTACTCGCTCAACTCCGCAATATTATCGCATGTCAAAATATGGAATATACAACGTATGCGAGTCAGGTCATTGAACATATCATTTACCATTGCTCTATTACTTTTGCAGTCAACCATATGACACTACATGTCAACCTATCAACCATCAATCGTCACTGAGGTAGAGAACATATATTTAATTGATTGAATGAAATAATAATTGGAACGTGACACATATAACTATAACTTTCGCCCAACAATGTCTTGGTCCTGATTCCTGGAAGTTTCGTCGTGATATCTACATATGATATTGGTAGTGTATGGTGAATACATTCAATGGTGTATAGCTAGTAAGTCAGTTAAGAAGCCATTTGAAATGGAGCTTTTGTTAAGAGGCAGCCCCACGAAAGTAGCCTACGAGTGAGCATCTACCAATCTCATAACTTTATTAAGGCGACTCAGAATGTCTATATTTATGCGCACAATGTTTTAGACGTAGCAGTGTCAATCTATATATGCGAACCCAGCAGGTCTATCTCATTATCGCCAGAGACTCGATCACCTACATCCTAGCGCGTAATGTTCAACGTCCAGAATTGTATGCGTTCTGTTGTCAGGAATTAGATGTCGGTGACTATTGAACACATAAGTGTTGTAGTAGCAGAAAAAACAACTATGACTAAAGTAATGGGTGGTTTTCATACATTTGAACTAATGGATGATTGTTTTGTGGATGCGAGACCAAATAATGCGAGCTTGATTGATCAGTTTTGAGCCACAGTTACGTGAAGTAAAGTGCAAATTATTGCCTTTTCAGAAAATATTTTGCAATGAAATTTGGTTTAGTATTTATTTTATTACCATTGGTAGTGACTTGTGCTATGTTGTGAACTCCAATCATCCTTGAATTGAATCATGCATATCATATGTGTGCGTTATCGATTTCCATCATTTTCCTGATTGGACAATGAATTACTGTGTTTTGCAAATGTTCTGGTAGAGGGTGCGGGGTAGAGTAATGAATAGAATACTAAGAAGCGATTACACTGACAGTTAGTTATCATTTTGAAATATATCTCCTTTTTTAAGTGTACACTATCTTTCAATCGGATAAAATGTCAAGGAGGCGAGATGTTATATAGGCAGCAGCGGACAGGTAATCTGTGTCAGAGGCCATGTTGCCGATATCGCGTTAACAGCAAAGGTGTGGTGAATAAACAAAAGACAGCGATTTTGCTTAAAACAAGTGTGACGATATTTGAGTATTATTTTGGTCGCATCAATGTAGGCGGAATATCCTCTCGGCAATGAGTACATAACAGAAATTGAAATAATTGGAAAGATTTCCAGACTAATCATTTGCATAAGTTGAAAAATTCAATTAGTATAAAGAGAACGTGGGATTTTAAGTCATCTTTCTAGAAGGTTGACACTTAAATGTGTCTGTAACAAATCGTGTATCGAATTGGCTTATTTCGCCAAGCCCTATAGCCGCGATTAAAACACCTCTTTGCCTCTTATAGCTAGCAATGTCTTATAATGGGAAAGAGTTCGGTGACTCATGGCAAATTTAAAATTTTGTTTTATGGTTTGACACAATGCAGCATGGAAGCGTGTTATGTTTCTGTTGACGACCTTACATGTACTTTAGGAATACATTTGAAAAGTGTTTAATGTGAATGGAGTTGTAATGAAGCTTGTTTAGTCCATTTTTATTCATCTTAGAAAACAACAACATATGTTTTGCCGCAGAAAATGACACGATATGGTATAAAGAAAATTATTTACACACTTCTGATTGCATTTAATGCATTCAAATGTGGATGGTATTCAATTTAGTTATATAACACCATATACAAGCCAATGGGCAGTTTCAAAATGTTTTGGAGGAGTCCGGGCCGGTATATTTATTCTGGAGAATTTAGCTTCGGCTAAATCCAACAATTTCATTCAATTTTGACTGACTCCGTCAATGTAAGATTTGGCTTATGTGTGACGGTCATAGAAAATGATTTACAACAACTAATTGTATATTTAAACAACTCAGACAGCAATATGCCTCTACTCACTAACTAAAGTGTCGCTTCTTATAACGCTAACATAGCACGCATGGGACAATGCCAATAGGCGACACTAGGTAGTGGCTGAGGTGAGTCCGGCACACGCATCAGTCATCTTTTGCACGTGTGTTTATGGTGTATATTTCTGCAATATGTCAAAGGTTCATTGAGACTCGTTGGCATTAGTTATCTATAAAGTGCGGTTGTTTATTAATCAAATAAAATGGCTAAATAGGTAATTGGTCAAAATAGTCGAAAATCGAAACCTATATGCTATCAATGAAACCTGCTATTTTCCTCGGACACCATCATCAGCATCATGAACAATTGCACCGTAACATGCCAATGTACACCAATACAACGCAATACAGCGGACAGTGTTACAATGGAACCGAAAGAACAATCAAAGCCGAACAAGTGAAACATTTATTCAGATAATTTCAAGACTAGAATAAAACTATTTTGGGCCGGGGCTTATATGTACCTGTAATTCAAGCATGATTACTTGTAATGTGACGCAAATCTTTTTCAAAATCGTTGTTATTCATAAACACAATCGATGCGTCTGAGACCCATATACACCAAAGGCAAAAAGGAATCTTATAAAAAAAAATGATATGGGTCTATATCCCTAACATATCTCATGATGCTATTACAACTTAGTGATCTCTCCCAAAGCAACTGTCTTTACGCCCCTAAAGTCTAGACTACTTACATGCCCTGACGTAATACCCGCTTTTCAGCACAGTCCGATCGCTAACCCTACTCCGGCAACAACCTGTTTCTCGCCGCTCAGACAGCCGTCACATAATGTCGATGGCAATATCGCACTATTGTTAAAGAAATAATCGTAGATACCAAGCTTATTATCTCTGTCACTCTTTTAGTTGAGGCTCTATACAAAAGTTAGAGGGTTCATCATCCTAATGGGGACCCAGGTACGGGGCGCGGATTGCTAGACAGAAGATTGTCGAAGAGCATGTTTTTGGAAGGCTGGGTTAGCGGAAGGCATTAATTAATCAGCCGCGGACTACTGATGAATATTTACTTTTATGGTCAGCTTTACTTATGAAGCGGTACAAAACCAGCAGCACCGGCATTTCTGCCAAAAGACCCGCAATGAATTAACGCGATGGTTTTTTGCTGATATTGCGAAAAAAGATCCGCTTGGGCAATGGAATATTCTTGATTTGTTTTTCAGTTCCTTATTTCTTCTTCGTAGCAACCATTCATAAGATGATGAATAAGATGTAATTAAATAAGTTAGCGGACAAATAATCGACCAATACATAGAAGGACAAGTAGATATGAGAGGTAAGAATGATTCGGCATTGATGAATATGCAAATTATGCGCAGATTTCCGCTTGTGGTATTGTATGGTCACAGAGCTAGAAAATTTCCTGCGGTGCGAAACGTTATTTAATTAGTATTTCGATCAAGAATCGCTGCAATAGAATGCTGTGCATCTTTTTTTTCTTGGTAACTCAAGACTTAAGTCTGAACTCAATGAATCCACCTGTTATGTGAACTTAATAGGTTGGGTTTTGTTAGGAATTTATTAAGGGAGATTGCGCATGTGCCTCAATCAAAGTTGATTCTGAGGCAGCGACTTAAAGTAGGATTATTGTATTTCATCCTCAATACCGGCTATTCGCAAATCCTGGCCCGAGTGAATAAAAAATTATGAATGGGATTTAACGTCACTTTCACAACGAGGTGATATCGCGACGGTGACGGATGAGGATGATGGTAATGTATTAGCGCTTTCATTACTATCAACATGTATGATAAAGTACATCTTGTGGCTAGCATGAACTCACCAGATGTCGCAAAGCAATATGTGGCACAGAATGTACATTCTGGCACATTCAAGACCTGACTTATTGGTATGGAGGATGAAAAAGAACACAAACCCATGTGGCTATGCGAACAGTGAACCGCCCCACAGGTTTTAACAACTTCAAGCGTTTCAACACAGGCTTATTCAATCATGAGAATATTGGATCGAAGTGGGGATATTCAATCAAGCCCATAATATAATAAAATGATATATTAGTATAGTTGTATTAGTATAGCAGCGCGGTAATGCCATGTGGACCCCAAACTGCATTGGCATGCAAACAGCATATTCATCCGCAAAGACTTCGGCGATATATCCTCATCTGTCCTTACCAGGAAAAAAACCTCCCTTTATTCCTGGCATGACATATGACAACACCTTTGAGTAATAGCGTCTCACATTGCTGGAAATATACAATACGTGCGTTCTAAGTAGGCAATCTTGATAAGCCTATGTTGTTAATTTATTGCCGTGGTATTCCCTATGAGTCAGCTAAAGTTTTGTTAATGCTCCGGAAAGCAGTAGCCATTGGTTGCGCGCCTAGTTAGTATGCTGTCACAAACAAATTACAAGTGAGCATATTATTCAATCAGCCTCAAGTCAAGCAATGCAATGCACATATATTATTGCACCCATTGTACCATCCTACTGTGTTATGTTGCATAACGACAAATAAATTTAAGTTCATTTGTTGATGTGACAATTTAGCAATGATAATTTCTTATGGATTCAAAGAAATATTCAAGCACCATTAAGAATCAACCAAATATTAAAGGAAATCTGCTATCGATCGCTGTGTATTGATTTATTAATGGTGTTCAATGCCTTAAATGGTAATCTGTACATTTTATGGCAAAACTAATATTTAGAATAATGGGTAAGGAAACTGAGGTTACTTTGAATGGCCATTGTTAACCAACATTGTGAAAATTATATTGCTGCATATGTTTGGTTGCCACGTAGAATGACGAAAGGAGTGAAACATCAAGGATAATGCCCATAAATACCGGTTATTTTATTCATGTTCCATACAATAAGTATTTGCTGACGAACGCTCTCACATCCAGAGTATTTATTATACTCACGATTAACCAATGGTTCATACTGCTAAAACAATAATACGATCGTCCATTCAGCATTAACTACGAGGCAGTATTTTCCGAATGAAACTGTCGCTTTAATGGTGGAAACCTACTTACTGGATTTTGCGATGCAGAGCGTTATAACAATTCAATATTATATGTTTAAGTGGGTGCATGGTGCTGTAAAAGTAGAACTTTGGTGTGTGAGAGTTTGTGCCATTGTAGCCAACCCAGACTTGTCAGCTGGCTGAGGTTGGTGGCTATTAGCGTCAGTGTACTATCCCCCGATCTAGTAGTAGGGCTCGCCAGTAAACATGACGAGATTTTATACTATACTGAGGCTCTCACGTGAGCACACCACGGAATAACCCCGTTGGAATCTGCATTGTGTTCTGTATATAATGCCACACTTCGTTGCAGGCATACGTGTGTATCAATTATATGTATTTACCCTCAAATGTCAGCGAGTGCCGCTTTCAATTGAAATCACGAACGATTGTCAGTTAATCTTTGTAAATGTATACTTTTATTAGGTTTGTTATGTGAATGACAGGTCAGTTTTACATGCATGCATGTATGTTGCTCAGTTACGGCTTTTTGCGCCGTAGTCAGCTCATATCGATGCATGTATCTATTCTTTGTACAAGTTCGTGTTTCACTCTGTGCCGATGTCAATAAGATATAATGGGCAGAATCAACGCTACACATCATGTTTTAGTATTAACATTATTTCAAATCTGTGACAGTTGAAACGACAGATATCTAATCTATCACTACGCTTTATCCCCAACGATGTGTGTTTGCACAGGTTTTCATTTCACCAAGTAACGCATCGTAATTTTGTGAATCAATCTCGGTGACTTACATCTTCGAAGTTTCAACATTTTCCTCTGCTCTCTGCTATGGATGCGGTGTGTTGGATGGAAAATTTGGTTGGTGGGGTGAATGTTAATGGCGATCTACCACTAGGGAACACGAATATCATAAGCAGGCTATAAACTAATGAGCACACCATAAACCTGGTCATCACTTTTATATTCATGCCATGTTCGCTGTATTCTACCATCATCCTGCTATATAATATCACGGCCTATATTATGGCTATGGCATGATACACAATATCTGTGCATTAGGTACATGACAACCGGGGATAAACGGGCGGATAGTACATAAGATACATAATATAGCAAAATGATGTATTGGTATAAGTACAGCAGCACGGTAATGCCATGTGGACGATTCTAGAGATACAAATCCCACGCAATTCGGACAGCCTTAGCCTGCAGCAAGCATATTCATCGTCAATAACTCTGCCTTTTTATCCTAATGCGTCTTAACATGAAAAAAGCTCCTTTTATAGTTGGCATGACATTTGACAATACTTATGATTAATAGCGGCTCATAATGCTTAAAATACGTATTTTTGCCTGCAACAATAAGCGTATCTTGGGCTAATTAAATGCTGAGGCATTCCCACCCATTTTGCACGTAAAAATGTTTTACTAATGCGGTTGAATGTAGTGGCCATTTGTTGCATGCCCATTTGTCAATCAGTTAGCTGTCACAAACAAACAGAAGATAAGAATATTAACCAAACTTATTCGGGACAAGTCACTTTCATCGATAAGTTATTCTATTGTCACCGCGTAAGCACACACACACACACATATATATATATATATATATATATATATATATATATATATATATATATATATATATATATATATATATATATAATGAATATGCGTGCATACTTATAGATATATACATCTATATATATAAATAACTTTATTGATATATAACTATATATGTAAATGTATATGAATATATCAATGCATATGCATATATGGTTATATATGCATATATATATATATTCCTATGTATACGTATATATATAATATATAAATATATATATAAGTATATATATATAAATATATATATTTATATATATACATATAGATAGATATGTATATATATATATATATATATATATATATCTATATTTATATATTTATTCATATTTTTATATATATATAATATATATATATATATATATATATATATATATATATCTATATATTATATATATATATATATATATATATATATATATATATATATATATATATATACATCTAATTGTAATCTTATGAATTGTCTATCTTACGGAATTGGTGTTTTATTCATTTTACGACGTATTTGCAGTAAAACGCCAACATAACAGGCGTGCTTTTGGGAAAAAGTGCTGCTTTGCGACGTCGCGAGCATGCAATCAGTGCGCAATACTTTTTACCTTTGACGTACTTTATACAGCAAAGCAGATATAGGCGTTTAATTTTTCAGTCGTTAAAACTGCCATACCACAACCATAAATGAAAATAGATTTAATATGCTTGATACACAGCGACATTTTGTTCCAAGATTAAAGATATAATACAAAGATAGGGTATGGATTTATGCTGTAATTGTGTAATCCACGTTAAAATGGACATATTTATGGAGCTATGTGTCAGCGACTATAAACCTTTTGAACATGCTGATCAAATAATTCAAGGTAAGATGTTCAGCAAGCTGCAATGCACGAATGAAATTTACCTAGAAGCTAGCTTGTCTAAAACTACATGATGTGCAGTAAAGGTTATGGGAAGAAGTTCAACTTATAACGATCAGCTGATAATTGCCGTCAATTTGACCGAATATCGCGTATAGAGATGCCGGTATTTGATGTACAATGTAATATGATTCCTATTGACTGAAACTGCAAAACATAATCCCTCTAATCTTTGCGTCAATAACGGAGCGACAGTTGTCAATGGCTCCAATAAGGACGACATTATCTTCTAGCATGAAGCTGCTGGTTGATGGCTTGGCGAGCTAAGTGCATTGTTATATCAATGTCATTGTGGGGGGTTATGAGTATAATTCGATACCCTTATGGAATGCTACAGGCACGTCCTATGGCTATTCAAGCCTGACAGACGAATTATTCCTTGGCTCTTATTACGGATAATTTTGTCGTCAGTTGCACATATAAAGATTTCAAGAACGACGATCAATTGCCTCGATAAAACTTATTTGTCACATTGATGGTGCTGTTTTGTAAACATCCTTTAAATAACGTATCAACGTAATGCGCTTCTTTTATGCGAGATCATGAAGTTTCTCGATCCTTCTAGCCATGAGTCAATACACAATGTCAATAGCGAACACTACATTCATTGCATCTCGATATTACGACATAAATAACCTTCCCTAGATCAATCAAATACAGAGTTGTCACATAATGAAACACATCGAAATTCCAAAACCAAGCTCTGCTTACATTTATAAATGGGTCTGAATATGTCGTATATTAACACCTTGAAATTTGAAATATCCTGCTATTTGTTGTGCGAACATATCATATGTACAAATGTAATAGAAAGAGCAAGGCAATATGTTACGCTGAACAATGGGAAGTTGATAGAATATAAGAAATTAACAGTTGCAGTAGCAGTATAGATTCCGGTATTCCCAAATACAACCGTGATCATTTTATGACATCATGATGCGCATTTTTGTCTATCATGAACATATGCGCTAAATTAACTTGATCGTGGTGGGTAGTGTTTTTGTGGTTACTCAAAAAGATAAATAACGAATCGCTGTGTAATATCATTCTTTTGCCATTTGGGTGAATTGACTTGAATAATGTAGCAATTCAAAAATAAAAGATCTTAAATCAATTATACGTATCTTTACAGATTTCAGTCACATAGCTACCGGATTTCTTTAATCAATAAACACTATTATTTCAAACACTGTCTGTATCAATAGTATTACTTTCGGTTCTGATTAAAGTAGGAGAGCGGATGTATAGTCGATTCAATACGGCAGTAAATATGTGTGTTATTGATCAATTTGAACTCTCTTTTCATATCAGTGTCCTGAGAGCGCCGCGTCGTGGTTTTGTTAAACAGAATATGAAGGCACCAAATTGTACAATAGTATCCTTTAGTATGTTTCATTGACATTCAATCACATCATTAATGCAGTAACAAAATTTGCACTATGCTAACATCATTCATGCTGACAATAGGGAAGGCGTCCGACTTACAGGGTTATCATGTAAATGATTGAAAAGACGCAAAACATATATAAAAAAGCGATATGATGAGAATGAAGAATGCGGGTTTATGACCTTCTTGATATGCTATGAATGTGTCTGCATCTCGCTGTCGTTTAATGGACACATTTAACTTTGCAAAACAAATAGTTGTGAATAGGCGATCACTTCCCAAATCACCCATTCGTAATATGTGGTACATATGATATATGGTCCTTTGAGACTCACCAGTTACATATCTATAAAACCAACACTAGGTTTGTCAATCTGTCCGCAACCCAGCCTAACATTTAAAATACCAAGCTGATAAGGCCGTTCGGCAATAGATCATGTTGGAGGAAGGCGACATTTCAAAATATTGCCATGCAGCAAGCAAACAATTGAATGTCACATACAAGTAGCCCGAGCGAGACTCAATATGCTTGCTAAAAGGCTGTTGCTATAAGTTTTCCTTTGCAAGCACATCTCCGTCAGCCCTGTTCGTTATTGATTGTGTCAGGGACTAATACGCTCCATGATTCATTACAAATTTCATCAGGGAAATCAGTCGTTGGTAGTCCATAAATTAGGTGGTTGTCTTCCGGTACACTTGACGTTGCCAGAATCTTTGATAGAATACATTCAATGGGGTATAATGTTGGTGTCAATATCATTTACTGCTTACGACTCAGTGTCACAACCTTAATGACCGTGTCTATTTTTTCTTGACATAAGCCGGCACATGTATCCAGTCTGCGATCCTGAACTTAAACATGGGGTCAAGGTAACGACATTAAAGAAAATACATAAGCTGCTCTGAATGCAAATATGATCTTGGCATATTCAAGGTCGTTTGGTGGATTCAAATTAAGTTCAACATAAAACTGTTTACATAAAATAATAGACATCTGTCCCCGCAGTCTAGCCATGCTAGTTGTCAGCCGTACAGGTACGGCCCTATTTAATGACAACAAGAAGTGCGGGTAGCAGTAGTGCGACGGTGTGCAAGATCAAGACGCAGACAGCCATAATTCGGACATGTTTCATCTGATATCGTGTTTGTGTGGGTGATAGGGTAGGTAATTTTGTCGAATTACATTGAATAAATAGCATTCATGCTAACGTACTTATGTCTTTACAATCATAACATATCACGATGTTCCCCCTCTTTAATTTACCTGTTTTGAACTCGCTATGCGAAGATTAAAATATTATTTAGAGTTGCCGAATGATGTATATATGTATAACCTAACTTGGATAGCTTCTCACGCAATGTAGGTAATAGGTTAATTCGTACACTCTGCTGTAGATAACATAAAGTTCAGTTACCGGAATACAACGTCATCGCACTCTATCCTCTAGCCATGAATATCAATATGTTTCGTCCGTCTGATGGCCATCCATATTTACATGTAGCGAATTCATTATTGAAACAAGTAAAAGATGATGTACATACAAAGTATTATATTTTATTTCTTTTATTAAAAAAACGATAAGAATAAGGATGTATGTATGTTAGTATGTATGTATGTACCAAACCATTGGTGACAAATATATAATAGCATACTTCTGGAAGAGATAAAGTAATATAACTTACCTATCTACTTAATTATACTAGCAATTACAAATACTTGGAAACGCATGAGCCACAGTCACACATATGCTCCACGGATTTATTTATCAAACCTGTGGATAAACGTTGTAACTGGAGCTTCCTCAGACCCATCACCAAATGTGGAATGCTCTAAACCTGAAAAAGATATATGTATTTATATTTATCTTTACATATATGCTATGCCTTGATGATACTGTGTTTTGCTCTACTCTCAGAAAATGCATATGTTTGCAGCTCTTTGGGAAATCTTCCCACATCGCTTTTGTTTTTAATTTATATCGTGAGTGCCTTAGAGGAAGGCTGCGTGCCAGTCTCTTATAGCAGCAGCTAATATCCCGGCTTTGCCAAAGCCGACAAGCAGCTACAAACACATAGAATGGGTGTTTACGAATCCGATTTCTTGATTAATGGTTTATTACAACTTTTTCATATGAGAGTTTGATATCCCATTAATAAGTGCTGTCGCGTTAGAAAGACAACCAACCTGCTAATCGCAGTGCATTATACCATATTACGGGATATATTTCGCAATCAAATTTTTGGCTTCACGCATATGGAGCCGACCAAATGTCACCAACTGAATTTTGTTAGCTCTTTTTTGGAGATGACAAGCTTAAAAAGTATTTATTGATTATGTCGACTAATGTTCATGTCCAAGTTGACCTTAGACTGGTACTTGCCATTTTACAAATTGTATTGGATCGCAACCACCCGGCATTATGCTGTTATTGAAGCCATTGAAAAGATAGATCATTGGGAAGAGTTCTTCTTCAATCTTTATTGACAAAGATACTCTCCACTCGTTTTCAAATTCGAAGCGCAAGCTCGACTTTATCTTAATTTAACCATTTGGGTTTTCTTTCCAAGATAAAATTGCCCTGTTAAATCTAACGATTCTCAATGACATTCCTAACTCAGGGATATAAGATTGTGTTATTCGGTGAAAAGCAACTATACCAGGGCACCAGTCAACCTGATAGTCAAAATTGCTGGATAACAGACAGCATGTTGTTGTCGAATGTACACCACTCACTTGAAATCAAGTACCGTTGAATATATTTAAAGACATTGATTTTATGTGTCCCAACAGAATGTATAAAATCGATGCAGGATGCACACCGACCACATGGAAATTAACCTAACAAAGCAGCAGCGTAACGAAATACGCTCTCAGCATCTAGCCTCACCAAAAACTACCCGTTGCTTAGTGTGCTACTTGATGCAAAACTAGCTCTGAGTAGCCCCAGGAGAAATGCTTTCGTTGTTCATTATTCGTAAACACGCGTCTAGCAAAAAGCTCATATGTATTCACTATCATGTAGGGTAATGAATATAAATAGCCTTGGGGAATGCACCTTTTCCAAATACCGCTAATTAGAATCAGTAAAATGCACAGCAACTTTTTCGCCATATATTACTGGCACATAGAGTAGAGAATTGCATACGAATTGCGTTAGCAAGTTTTTCACTCATACACTTAATCCAGGCCTCTCAATGCATATATAACAGCATACGCAGCTGTGTATATAGTCCATATCTTCTATCGTTGCTCATTGCAACTGTGGGAAGTAACATAAAATATTGCACGAATGCGTGAGTCTAGAGATGCTACACCGTGTGTGCTGCACAATGTGACGTAAGTGAAGTTATCCTAGTAGTTTTGCAAACGAAAGGTTATGCAACAAATAATGTTCCAGTCTCTTTGACACACTAACGTTACTTTTTCGGAACAATGACTTTCTGTGCATCATCCACAACCCTCCTTAACTTCTAAGTCGATTTTTGAAGGCTTCTATGACAACAATGTAGCACTTGGCATGTTGGTCCAATTCATATTAAAACCATATGAACGCTTTGTTCTGGTCAACATATTTTTCACAGCTCATAACGCGATGCAATATGCAAAGCATTGATATGTTTCACTGCACTAACGAAGCAAAATCAATCTTCCCTATAAGCACAATATATATTGATTAAGCCATAGATTAAGGGTTGCTTACATTAGGTTGACTAAAAGGAAGCGAATTATCAAATATACATTTCTTATCTGCAACAGTACCACATGTACTATAAAAATACCATGAGGAACAATCGTACAGTTGTGCCTAGATGCAAATATGAGAAGAATATCATATGGAACATCATTTGACAGTCACCTACCGTTATCATACGAGCTATACATCATTGATTTATGGAACTTTACATAATCATTTCATGTGCCTACAGATGCAACCTTTATCGTTCTTATAATCAATTCATAGGCCGTTTCCAGCCCGCTCGCTCAGCACTAGCAGAAGTAATTATATTTGACTGAATTATTGTCAATAACTAAGCCGACATAGGTTAATGTATTTTATATATTTTTTTCCGCTGCTTCTTTCCAATGCGTTACATATATTGTAAATGTTGCATGTAGCCTACGAAATGTTAAGTAAAATATGTTGTAAATTGCCGTTATCCTATACAATTAGACATTGCAGTCTTTCTGTTACTGATGTTATATCAAACAGCAACGCATTCTTGTCCAACAGGCAACTATCAGCAGCACAATAAACTAAAATATAATTGTTCTCGTGATAATGTTCTCATCGATTGAGTATAACTGGATTCTCTTTGATCACAATTGCTATTATCTTGGCAAGCAGGCGTTTGAATTTTATATAAAATAATACAGGTTTGTTTGCTCCGATCGTACTTCTCATCCGGTGCTACACTAATGAACAATAGAATGTTAAGTTTTGAAAAATAAAAGGACGGCACCTTAACTAAGAATTGTAAAGCAGTACAACATTTGTTTTAAACAAAAATATACAAAAAATCAAAATGACGTTTATGAACATTCATGGATATTCATGTAGATCTCAGCGATTCTTACTTAATTGTCTGGAAATAAAGTCATGACTGTTTGTGATCTATCCGGAACAACAATGTATTTTTCCCCAGATAAACTTGGCTGAATGATCCCCTATGCATAATGGGTGTGGTGTATGCCAGGTAAATGCGCTATTACACATCTCCGGGCATTATGCAACATATGATGCAAAGTTTGAAATTGTTATCTTATTAATCAATGCATGGTAAGGTAACTTTAAAAGCATCGAGGATAATGTAATTATTTTTTCGTAGGTCGGTACATCCCAATGTTTTTTTACTGTAAGGCAACGGCCAGGCTAAAATTGCTACTCGACGCAGCGTTGAATAAGATAACATTTGTTCCTAAGGACAAGAACCAAATGCCTCCATCCGACGCAAACACAACTCTCAAGGAATGACGGTTTTATTGTTCCAAATCAGACAATAGTACTCCCAAGTTGCTGTATGCAAGCAAAGAAAGTATTAGGGTCACAATATTGCGTCAAGTTATGCCCTGGTCGTTATTTACAAGGATGTTCGAGAAAAAGAAGTAAGGCTCACATGCCGGCAATAACTTTATATATATATAGTCCATGAAGCTTTATTTATTACATGAACATACATCACACAGGTAAAATGACAATACCGATTGAACACAAATATATTAAGTAAGGTCATATCAAACGGCTCATTGTGGTTTAAATAAACAAGATGGAATAAAATACGTACATGCATTTGTGTAATCATATAATAGTCTAAGTTGATCTGATTTGGCAGATATATCAGCCTTTCCGTGCCATACGCTTTGATCTTTCTAAGACGCGATAAGACGTATAGGAACTTATCATATCAGAGTGTACCTAAGTCAGAATAAGGATAAGGCAGTTACATTATATCGATTTGATACGGAGGTTAAGTAAGTATGAAGGAGTGAGAAAGTAAGTTACTGATTATGTATTGTAAATGATCAAATGTGTGAGGGCTGAGTAGGTTGCTGAATAATTCCATGAGCATGTAAATAAATAAGTGCACGAGTGATCTCTTTTTGTGTGCAGTTATTACGGAATAAATGTGTAACACGATGTGTGAGTGAATGTATGTGATTGAAAGAGTGCATTGGTGATTTAGGGGTGCATTAATGCGCTAAATGGGATCGATAGGTGAATATCAAATAGTGAATCAAGGCATTAATTAATAATATCTATTGCGTAACTGCAGTTCAAATGCTTCTCCATAATACACGGCAGCTGCTGAATGCTCTCGAGCATATCTCAGAGGATATCCAGGTAACGAATGGACTGGCGTGTAACTTGCAGATTAAGCAAACACGGGGAGAGTTGTACACAATTATTGGAACTTATATCATGTTGGAACTAACAAATCATCACTTTTTGTTATCTATGAAACATTAATGCACGTCGTAAGCAGACAAAATATTATTTCTCTGTAATGCCACTATATCGATTCCCGCGGGAAAACGGATAAGGTGGTTTAACGACTTGTTTCGCCTTTTGGTGTAATCGAGTTTCTAGAATAGATACAATTAGCCGTCGTTTTACTGACATTACCCGTAAAATCATGGCGTAAAATCTTCATCAAAGCTCAGTTAACGTCTTTTTCTCCATTAAGACTTAGTTTTTATGCTTTGAAGAGTTAACAAATACAAAAAGTCTGTTTAGGGAACATACGTGTATGTAGAAATATATGTGTTATAGTGCCCCATCCTCACCCAGTATCCACCGTTTATTGCTCAAAGCATTTTGCATACATCGGATTGCTTTGACTATTTGAAATCCTTAATAAACTTCAACCAGCACATGAACCGCATTTACCGTAATTGAATCCTAAGAAGCTTTGATCAAAATATTCTTTTATGCCCCTAGTACGATCAAACAGAGTAATTATAAAGAAACCAATTAGTTTTCTGTAATTAATTGTCATGCATAGATCTCATTGAGTACTTGTGTCGTTAGCTTTACGTGTGGCAATGAACGCTCAACTATTTGCGTGGTCGATACGGTGCACTGCGGCCAAGATAACTAGAGAACCATCAATGATGAAATGATTAAACCACTCGGTTTTGCCTCAGAATGGGTGACCTTCCAAAACGATGTGGACACTGTAGCTGACCATCATTGACCGTCAATTGATAAAAAGCCGATAATATCTCATTCGATTACCTTTAAAATAAGTTGATGATTATTATTGTAAGTTCATATTAAGTAATGGTACATGATTTATAGAAAATCCTCCTCCCAACTACATCAATGGGTCACTGGGGTATGACTTCGAATACGCGCTAGTTGCCCGTTATTTGATTGAAGTTGGGTCATAAAACCGTTAACCTACGCCCCAACTTATTAAACAACAATGCTGTTGACTATTAAATAACGATATTGCATTCTATTTCGGTTTAAAACATGTATTGCCATTAAACTGCACAGAGATATATGCGGTTTAAAGAATGCTATAGATGGTAGGTAAAACCCACAAAGGTCGTCGATGATTGCCTGGTGTGATTTGCTTTATATATATCCAAATAACTTTTAGTTACTTTGAGAAATTCTCATTCGGTATGAATGAACCATTGTGTAGTTACATATATATGTGTCATCTATCACGCCTTGTTCCAACATAAAACTAACATAAACAAGACAACCCCATCGTTCCCTTCGGGTGGGATCTTTTAAGCCGAGCAAATAAAGCCAGACCATACAGAGTGAACAAGGATATAAAAAAACCGCGCAGAATTCTATTCGTATAGGTATTATAAGAATTCGAAGACATCGTTTGAGGCGCTTGCCTATCAATCGAATTTATTCACCTATTGTTTAATTAATTATGTAAAAATTGTCTGTCTGAAACTAGCTGCGCTGTCCACCATTGTCCCCGTTTACTCGAGCACAAAACAAATAATCACATACATCATCATGAATGTGAGCGATATCGAAAGTTATTATCTTAACCCGCCATTTTTACCCACCAAGCGATGTTTGTTCAAGCATTGCGATCATTTTAATTCTTTATGGCCAAAAATATTCATGCACAGACTTTTCCACTCTTAAGTTCCTTGCGATCTTCGATAGTTGGCCGCCGGATGACTGCTGGTGCTATACATGAATTTCTACCGAATCCATAAATAGTCTAGTCGGTTTCGACTACCTGCAATACTCGTGTCAAATTACACATCGAAGGATATGACGACCTTCCATTTTTGCTATTGCTTAATAAGCGATGTGAAAAGCGTCTTGTATGATATAGGTAGATATATTACCCAAACAACGCAGTATTAAGAGAGTCACATCTGTAGTAGCTAGGGGGCATGATTCACAATTTGCAAAACAATTCCATGTCGTTTATCATCACAACCTTACGATGACCTTTGGTTCGCGTCAAGGTAAGATATAAGCTATGCATACAAATACGCAATCATCCGTTCAGTACGCGCATATGAATGCGCGTTTTTTGTTCTTTTAATTAATGTTTTGCGCTTAGATAATGTGCGTTTAATAATATCCTATTTTCCCACGCGCCGCAACAGATACCGCAGCCATTAATAAGGAGTTCATAAGAAAAAACTTAGACAGGTCTACGGTGCCACATAGAGGTGGTTTCTGCTGCAAATTTCCGATAAGTTGAATGGTAGCAAGAATAATGTTGAAGCGGGTAGCAGTACAGAAATATCGCTCAATAACACTACGTACATACCACATTTCATATAGCCCTTTGATACTGACAGTATTCATCAGCAACGCACCAATTTAATTATCTGAACAATTATGTAGTAAATTTTGACAGAATATTTTTTTCGTTCTCCGCCATCAAATGCGCAATTGCATTTTGCATAACTCAGCAATAGTTGACTTTTTGAGTAGTGTCGGTCAGCAGCGTTACCAGCATATTGTTCTTGGTAAACTGCCGTTATTATATTATTACATACTGTGCGCATATCTGTGACATACACACACACACAAGGAAGTACATAAATTATATATATATATATATATATATATATATATATATATATATATGTATATATATATATATGTATGAGAATATATATATATATATATTTAAATTTATATATATACATATATAAATATATATATATTTATATATACATTTTTATATATATATATATGTATTTATGTATATCAATATATTTGTATATACATACATTGATATATACATATATGCATTTATAAATATATATATATAAATATATATATATATATATATATATAAAGGTAAATATATACATATATATAAATATATATTCATTTATAGACATATATATATACATTTATTGATATATGTATATATGCATATACATATATATATATGTATTAACAAATTTATATTTGTGGTTGATACCCATGGCGTCTATTCCTTTGCACTCGATGGCAGTATATTTTGTTTGACCATCAACTACCTTTGCAGCACGGAATTGCATAAGTGTCATCATCTGTGTCATCCAAGATGTTGAATGTTAGATTGGGCTGTTGAAAAGCAGTTATAAGAATCGTCACGATGCCATCAATCAAATGCGTCCACGTTTAGTTATATGCAATTGGCAACTCGGATTCCAGGAATAAATGCGATACTAAAACATACGCACTATCATATGTTAGATATCCCATTTGCTCTGGTATGTCATCGTATATGCGACATTTGGATTAGCTTGGGAGAGTGGAGTGATTGATATGCACACGGCGGACGGCAGAACCATGCTAATTCATAAAAGGGGCCGGTAAGTACATATAATTCGACATATCGATTGCAGCGAATTCTTCTTAAGGAAGTGTAATTATCCCGAAAACCCTTAAATATTGAAATAACCAGTTAGAGGCGACTTCTATTGTGCTATACTGACTACTTATACGAGAGAATTGAAATTTGGTCATATCAGTAAAACGTTAATGCTTATGTAAGCCACATTTATGGTCCATTGTCGTGATTTACCAGTGAGAAAACGTTAATGGTTGAAAGGATTTCAATGTTGTCGGACGAAAGAGACGCATATGTCACACAAATATCATTATATAGTCGAGAAAATAGTTCCATACCAAGACTCTTTGTGAGCGTCTACCTACGTTTAATACGGATAAGAGTCAAGGAAAGTGTTTGTTGTCTGTTGAAGGTGCATGTAATGTGCCCTATTTACGATTTTATGGTGTTGAGGATTGTCCAACTATACGTGCAGACATTGTAAAGGCTGTTGGCTTAGACATAGGTTGATAAGTTAATTCTTAAGCCAAGCCCCAAAACCATCGGTCTGCTTTATGTTCAACTGCGCCTACAATTATAAGCTGAATGAAAGAAGAATTATACAGATTATTAGTAACATGCTTTATCTATTCTCAACATGCATTAATACAATCCCTTAGGCGCCGACTGATTGCATAATTTTTAACATATCGACTTGGTAATGTTGTACCAGATTTAATACGGAAGGCATTGTTTGTTTTGTAAGCGAAAATAATGATCGGAACATGTAAGCAATCATATAAAAATTAGTTAAATCTGCATGAGCGATTAGGCGGGGACACAATTATTTATTCTGAAAGCCAGCTCTTTGTGTTTGGGCTATTGGGTTCGCGGTTAGGGAGTGCTTGGTTCATAGTTCATTGAACAAAGTATGTGACAAACCTTGAATGTCGTGTGTACGCTGCGTATTAATTTACATCCCAAGCAACCGTGCAATGTATGTAAGAAGTAAACATAACCTTGGACTCGGCTTCTTAAATTCCCCGCGCCCGCAATGTGGTCAACATCGCAGTTTACGTATGCTATATAAGCCATGCTGTGGATATCATCTTGTGTTATATTAGTAGTCATGTGCTGCATGCAACTTAGGTTTGAATTGCAGCATTGTACTCACTACTGTTATATGTGAGACCACAAGGACAGAACAATAATTCATTTTCCGCGGCAGACTCGAGGAAAGGTCTGATCAGAGAGCAGTTTTTGATAATGTGTGTCAAATACAGGTGCATATTCCGACGCAACATATAACCCTACGTCACGAATGCTCGCACCAAAGGCATACTGGCCGGTGACATTTCAGCACAGAGAATACGATTCTGCAGGTGCAAATTGCTCATGAAGCGATTTGCATGCGCAAAAGAGCCAACGGTAACAAGGGACGGTCAGCTAATTGTTAAGCTTCTAAAACGACTTCTCCCGCCAACTTTCTATATTTTGTAATTCTATGTTTTGTATTAACATCACGTCAGGAATAAAGATATAGGTCAGCTGAATTGATCTATGATGATAATCATCTGCATCTACCAACAATGGACACATACATACGATCAGCACTCTCTTGATTGACCATCATTCGAAAATCAATTCATGTCAACCATATTAGCCAACGTGACAGCCCCAATACAAGGAATGATGCTGACAACATAGCCGGGTTGAAAGCAAACACTCATTTCTGGCATGCAGAACCACATTTATCAATAAAGGTTATTCGTCAAAAACTTGATTGCCCGAAATTGCTAAGGCAGACCGGTAGGCATATATGGGTGTAACTTTAGTCACCGCAGTTAACCACAGACTTAATCCTGCCTGGAGTCCACCTTTATCCCCACAGTGACCTACCCCTATTCCCACTATTACTTTATCGTAACCCTACGTTAGTTCTTGTAAATGTCGCGGCCTTATCTCCGCCAATATTGGTCTCTTATCCTCTGTTATCTGAGCTGCTGATAGCTTCGAGAAACCGACGCGAGTTAAACACTACACAACAAGCCAAAATTCGTGTTCCTGCAAATACGTATAAGAACAAAAAAATGCGCATCGTTTCTGGGGAACTGAAGAACCATAGATCCCTTGCAATGATAAAACGTTCTTTAGCATCAGCTTTGGCAATGACAGTTTTCCCGTACTCGTTTGCAGCAATTCTGGCATGACGTATGACGTCAGCTTCCGCATGACTTGACGATTGCAGTAAACATCTGCATTAGCGGCAATCGAACATACCACACGTTGTTCACAATCAGGAATGGTATCATTGAACAAATAAATGTGTTCGTTCCGTTGTTTTTAACATCACATTATGCATTGACGCAAAAACGTTTTGTTTGCAAGCATACACAGCCGTTAATAAGATCAGGTTTTGTATACGTAGCAAACAGGTCACGTAGAAGGCTTCACAACTTTTATAACAGTGCGTATTGCTTGCAATGCCATTTTGGTATGAGCGACACCTCAGGACGCGAGATTTAGGTCTTGCCCTACATTAAACAGCTTACTTGATATCTGAGTACAATTAGATAAAGAGCTAGACGATGCTATCGTTTTTGTTACCTTCACTGTACGTAGTTTTTCAGATTTATTTAGCATTTTCTCTTATTCGAACATTTCTAAGCAGTACCTCCACCGTGAACATTGATCTGTTCAAAGCAGCTTTGTGCATGGTGCCATCCCCAAGAGCAAATATTTCGCTGCATGAGATTTTCTTCCAATAACGGACCATAGTTACCTCGTCGCAGTTAGCATGTATGCATGTATGTATGCAGTTTTTAACACTGCATCCACTATATTTATACGGCCTTTACTGAAGTGTTAGTTCTCTTATTCGAACATTTCTAAGCAGTACCTCCACCGTGAACATTGATCTGTTCAAAGCAGCTTTGTGCATGGTGCCATCCTCAAGAGCAAATATTTCGCCGCATAAGAGATTTACTTCCAATAACGGACCATTGTTACCTCGTCGCAGTTAGCATGTATGCATGTATGTATGCATTTTTTAACACTGCATCCATTATATTTATACGGCCTTTACTGGAGTGTTAGTGAGAAGAATAAGCCGGTAGAGTACCAACAACAGTTACATGAAGTTTATAAAATGTAGCAGAAAATATTTTATCGAAATTTGAAACGTGTATAAAACGGGTTGATCAGTAGGGTTTATCTAACTTCAATATCTTTCAACTAAATGCTTCAGCACCAGTCAATTAAACGCGATATATTTAACGTGTGGCTGGTGTGCGTATATGTCCGGATCAGATATCAACAACCACGTTACTGCGTGGTTGGCTGTTTAAAAGAGTAAAACATATGTTTGTGACAAGGCTTAGAATATAACAGTGACTTGACGCATAAAGCAAGACGTCAAAAGTTAAAGCAGTGTATCTATATGGCAAAGTTTATCTATATTGCTCACTTGAATAGTGGACAGCATTCTGGCTAGGGGTCTTGTTGGTCTCTATTAGTTCTAGACAGAGCCAATTACGCTACATATCACAGTAATTTGACCGAGGCCGTTTACATGGGTAATGGAAAAGTCGAATCATAGACCATCAACAAAAAAGGCCATCGAGTTGAGTGGGGCGATCACAGCTTTTGCAACTCACCTCTGTTTAACAGAAAAAAGACTGCGACGAAATGAATCAAAACGAAAAAAATCAAGCAATTCTCAAGGTCCACCGGCTTAATCAACGAGGAAAGAATGTTTCGTCTTTGTGCGCAGAACGCATTTGTTACGCATGAGCATAAACATGATTTCCATGGCTTCAATATCGACTAGCTGTTGGCTGGCACTTGGCGTAAAGACAGAAACCAAATAACATCAGTACATATGTCAACAACAGTCTTTGCAAGGTTGCGAGCATCACTTGGCTCTGCTTTGGGTGAATGCATCTGTTTGTCATTGTTCTATATTTTTTGCAATAGATACATACCGGAGCTTTTTTGTAGAAGTCTGTTCAATAGCGACGTGGCTCAACCAATACCTTTCCTCAATTAAGGGCAATCACGAGCACGTATAATTCATAGTTATCCAATAACGGCTACGCATGATTTAGCATGAGTGTTTGGTTAATAACTGAGTGCATGAATTATAAATTATCATGCCACTGAACCTCTCCGCATAATTGCCATTCCAACATTCACATAATTGAATACTGGTGTTAATTAGTAATAATTCGCCGCAAGCCACATATTTGTCTATCATTTTGAAATACTGCGGGTAGTCACTAATGAGAATGTATGCGCGATTATTACATCATTTTCTGAACGCCCGTCTACTTACATATACTGTTATATAACTTATCTGTACTCATGGCAACCATCGCCCTTTTATAACCTAGATATTTTTTCTATCTTACATAAGAGGGTGATAGAGAACTACGGGGGTATATCGTGATGATGTCATAAAAATATCTTGCGTTATGCACTAAACCGTTCGACGCTACTCCCACCCCTTTATTAATATTATCGTCAATGTACTCTAATACTGCTGCTCCTGCATATAAACCGTTTATAATGTTCTCTTACACGGTATGTCAAAACGGATATAACCAGCTAGACTCCGAGGTACAATAGCAGTGTATGGTTGCAAATGATTAAAGAAACAATAACAAAGTTCCAGGTTATCAACTATGACATCGTGATTTTGCCAGGGCATGCTACTCTCCCATGAATCAGGAAACACATCAACCTACACAGAACCGGCGCATAGAGTCTATTAGAGTGTGGCTCCCATCGACTGGTGGACGATTAAAGGTGGTGATCGTGGTATCACTTAACGAATTTCGCAGTCAGTCACATTATCTGCAGGCAATGCATCTGGTTATATTGTTTATGAACAACAATTCATCATTATGCAGTTTATGTTGACGGACATGCCCGCTCATGATTTATCAAATGAATTTGGTTATCCGCAGTATCAGTTATTTTCTGAAAAGATTTTGCTTTGTATTAAATAGAATAACTGCATTACAAGTTTCATTGTTATGCTCCCTGTTATATGCTTACCGGAACGGAAAACATAACCTCAGCCGGACATCTTTACGACCATTGCTTATTAAAAAAGTTGTACGATGGTAAAATTTTCTGTTTTTCTAATGCTTCAGTTAGCAATATGTACATTGGACGCCCGTTATCGAATTCCAACTATTTTGAATTGCGATCCAGGATATGTTGAGATGGATTTGTCGAATTTCTTGCAGTCTCTTACATATCAAGCGCTCTATTATACCTCATGTGCATGGTTATTCGTGGTCTTCTGGATGAATATATATCTACGGTTATTAATTTACATGCAAAATGCCCAGGAGCACAGTCAACGTTTAACCGTTATCTACTATCTGCAACAACGCATGCACCAATCGAATGACATTAGCCAACAACATGATACTAACCTAATTTCATTTCCTCACAAGCTATATCAGGCCCCTCACCGACTGAATAGCCGCCACCATTATGAACCTGATAGTATAGGATATCCCACGCGTCATTGCTTTCTTGACTGTTTAAAATTGATATTAATCAGACAGATCATTACATTAAAGGTACAGTTATGCATACATCGAGAAGCCTGAAGCCCATGTCATTATCGTCGGGAGTCGTCTATCAAAGACTCTGCCATTGTTAATGCCGGCTTTACATTTGGGAGCAATTTATTTGTCGATTTATAGCAAACAAATAAGATATCACTCATATATGAACACAGACCTAGGTGTGCATTCGAGTATATATCAACAACAATCATACAATGCTTCTTTTGGCTACTGAATACATAACATACCTTGTAAGTAATAGTCCCTAATGGCGACTAATAAGATAGCAAAAACCCGCTACAAGTCACGTAATACTAGCTGGCCGTCCCGAATAATGGCGGAAACAGATCAAGCATATACCTTTCCACGTTCCTTAGACGACAATGAAGTACGATTTTAGCACTTGAATACATGTGGTACTATATACAAGCTTCAAACAAATTGTTAGTTCGTGGGTATATATTAATATCAAGCGTTGGGTGATATGCTTAATCATCTTCCGAAACGCTACATGAGATATACTCATAAGAATAACGAATACTTTAATGTGCCCGCAGTTCCATGTGGTTTCAGAATCGGTGTATATGGTGTGGCACCTAGCTGTAGTTTGTGGATGCATTGTTCTAAACATCTCATGCATGTAAAATACATACATTTAAGACTGATTTCGAGACAGTATATAATTCAAATATGAATAATATGAGTCAATAATAAATCAATCGTCTGATAATGCAATGTATACATTACATATATAAACTATTATAATCATTATATATTTCGCAAAGGCTTCGTATACGATGATGACTACGTCACTAGAAATAGACGAAGCAGGCATAATGCCAATTAACGCTCAGCGTAGGTGATTTCCATCCAGTTCTTATGACTAGCGAAATGCTAAAACACGCGTGAAGCCACTAGCTGTTCTCTCCACTACACCATGACTCACAGCAAAATCCGAATCAAGCCTTTCATGGCGTGTATTGTCAGATACACGCCGTTATGGACTTGATCGAATCTCAACGTTGACAGGTCTATGTTGTAGTCACGCAATGACTTTTACATTGAGCAGATTAACGGCCGATGTACTTCGCTATGTTTATGTTGATATTGTATGATTCTTACATCATAGATAATCCTTATCTATTTCCTAAATCTATTCTATTTGGAAGCAGTTGGTGGTTCACTAGTAAGCGTGTGCTACAAGCATGACCCGTGATTATGTAGGATTTCGGAAGCACACGAGATGTGTTAATGTGTCACATAAAGCTCCTTAATGGCGTGGTACCCACACGCTTGTCGCTACTGCTGACTACCAGCGCCAAGATTACTTACAGCCGAATGTGTAGAAGATGCTTGATATACTGTCAAGCTAATGCGGGTTTGTAGTCGAACTTGAAAATGTAATGCACGCTATTGCTTGCATGAGAGCTTTAAGTTAGATTCGGTGTTATTGCCTTCATTGCCTATGTTAGTGATAGAGACATCCCAGCTAGTCGTCTGCATTTAATACTATTGTCTACTTGCCCATCAACCACATATGTCGGTTTTTATATATTTGAACTTCGTTATGCACATTCGTCAATATGCATTTGTCTGTCAGACCCACAAACAGTCGCAAATATTCCTGAATTACGAAACATGTTTGATGCACATCTCATTTTATGAATGATGATACCTGCTTTCATTAAAAGAAAAGGTAAATCAAAGAATCCATTGACCACCTACCGAAGATAAGAATTAGGGGTCGGCCAATCTTTTTACTGAGCAATGTGTTTTCATGAAAGAGAGAGGGAGACAATGTGCGCCGGTGGCAAGATTCTGATATGTACAATATGTGCACGCCCTAAAAACCACCAATTGATTTGTTGTGTAGCTTCATTCATTATGAATTATGTATGTACATTGTTTTAACGTTCGTGTACTGGTATAGTTATGCAATATGAAAATATTATAATTCCCTACTAGCATTTAAATCACTGATATTATCTCGGGGTGGTGAACCAATGTAATGCATGCCAAAAGCTTGCACGTTATGTGGGTTTTTGGCAATATTGGCAGATGACGTTGATTATATCGCCAAATCCCACTTCCTTCGCTCAACAATTGTTAGAAAGGCGCTTGCGCTACGGATGATAACTTCTTCCAATGATTGATGAAGTTCATTAGTACGAGGCCCTGCAAATTCGCCACCATGGTTTTATATCGAGCAAATGAACTGATTGTTGGCGGTTGGTGATTCAATTTATAGAATATACACAATTTAGTACGTGACGTTGTTGATACGTTTCACAAGACTAAGATATACGAGCAATAAATCTGACACAATTTCTAGTATATAGCATGTTTTGTAGGTCCTGTGGATAGATGTATCGATTGCAACGAGGAGCGGGAGTAGGTGTTCTGTAGGCACAGGGAATGGTGAGGAAGGGAGAAGCCGCAGGTTAGCATTGAGTATTGCTTTGAGCTGATCCCAAACCTCGATACCCAACTTGCCGCACATCAGAAAAAGATCATATTTTCGCTCGTTTGACCTGAAGGATCAATTCCAATGACTATTGACGATAGGCCATTTCGGAAAAGCCGCTCAGCAAATATCATTGCACAATAACAATATTCCTTAACATAGCGAAGATTTAATGGGTGGTGTTCATGTTTGGAAAAGCGGAATAGTTGTGATTTACCTTGAAACATATTTTGAGTAAAATTGGGTACATTGATGAGGCAGGACAGTAGATTATCGCTTAAGTATTTGCTAATGTCCAATATGCCGTAGTCTAGACCTAGAAAACAATTGGACGCATGATCTCACCAGATTGCTTTCACTTCACATCGTTCCTCGCTAAGTACGAAAGTGATATTGACGCATTACAAAAAGGGATATACAACAGGAATAGCGACCATAATTGCGCGAACAAAAAATACCAATCGCATGGATGGCACAGTCGATCGATTGACAGAGCTATAAATATATCGTTTATTCCTACCAAGGTAGGGGAGAATGATAAATAATGCTCTTCAGCAGTAAACTGGAACCCTCCACGATCAAAATGAAATTAAAGCTCTTAAAAAGCGATCAAATTTGATATAATGCAAGAGTATATGTCTATTTTATTAAATGGTCATTCCATTTATCCGAAATATTGCACAATTCAGAAAATATTTACTACTGTTGGTTTTCTGTCAAGCATATTCGATGTTTGATTATGTTTGATAGCCTGTCATATAAAAACTAAATCGTCCATAACACTAGATCTCGAAGAAACCAAGAGCTTTTTCGAGCTTAAGGGAAATTTAACCAGTTTAAACGCATGATAGGGGAATGACAGGTATCTGTTATATCGATATGCAACTTACAAACCATGCCAGATGGCCGCCAGCATACTTTGTAATGTATTGTTTTTTGAATGCACCCAATGAATACAGAAACGAAAGGAAACCTATGGAAAGCAAATAATTAATTTCGTTCCAAAGACTAAACGTTCTTTCGTCATTAATGTTCTGGTTCCTGACCGACGACATATTGATCAACAATTGCTAAGTAACCCCTTAGCAAATCTATCAGCATAATACACGTAAATACGTCGCTGCCATAAGTATTGAGTTTACTGAGCCCATGCTGTGCTAAGAAAATGAAACATCCACAGGGATACCAGTTTATTGGAGTGAGATGCAAAGCATCCAGTAGCAAGTTTCAATTTGTATCGGACGCGGTCTCTTGATCAGTAAGCACAATGTATTATTAATCATGCAGCAATCACTATGGTCCAGGGTATTTACATATTATATTTGCTTCAGCAGAGTCTCTTTGTATATGTCACGTCTGAAGCCATGATATCCATCGTCCTTGATAGTAGCAATTACTGGAATCGTAGCGCAACTGTATATTTATTCAGTAAGCCTTTCTGTTTACCAAAGCATGATTGCAATAAAGCGGGCATTATCGATAGCATGCTGCCTTTTATTCTTAACGATTGCAGTACCTACTATGGTCAGTTCCAAACACGAGGCGCAATCCTCACATATAAAGCAACTTTACTGTTAGGCCTCGGTCTGTGACGCGAGAGGTCTTTCTGGAAGTCATCTAACACCTACCCTACTAATTAAGCGACAAGGTTTAGTTATTGGCTACATTATGTGCAATACGGGTGAAAATTGCCCATTATAAACTGTACTTCTCCTCCCATTGAATATCTTGCAATCAGCGGGATTGCTATAATAGAATGCTGATGACCTAATGCAGATGCATACATGGTATTATATAGTGATCCATTAAAGTGGAATTCATTTCACATAGAATACCGTCATGGTGATTTATCAAGTAATTAGTACCAATTACATACGATATTTAACTTAGGACGGAGTAAACGGTTGTTTAGAAAATCCAGCTGACGTCATATCGGTACATCAATGGCTTGCAACGGCGACATACAATCCAAACATTGGATGATTTGGCCTGTGCATTTGGAGATAAGACTTGAACCGCGAAAGTTCATATGTGGCTCAATTAATCGTAACAGATTTGCGTATTTGTGTTTGTACTCACCTCACCACGATGCTGCATAACGTATCATTGGGTTACCGTATATTTACCGTCCATGAGTGCTGAATATCCAATCTATAGATCAGCATTAAAGAAACTCTGACGATTAACGTGCAAGCCTATATCCTGCTGAAATGCTAACCGCTGACGTACTTGCTACATTTGAACAGGAATCCAATTTCAAACAGCGATACGACGACTTCACAGAGTCGACAATGTGTTCTATGATTTGTCTGATCGCAAGCACGGCTCGCCCCGTGATGCTGCAAATTTTCCGCCGATCCAATGCGTTCTGTCGCAACGATTACTTTTAATTACCCACAATAAGCCGTAGGCGCATAGTCTTTCAATAATGCTTATATGTATTGTGCTTAACCCATCGCCAGCCAGTTACGGGGAGTGATAAATCTGTCCTTCCTTGACATCTACCAACGCTTCTTACTCGGTTTACCATAAAAGAACAGCAACATTAGCATAGAATGCAAAACAAAAACAAAAAACTAGTGTTAAATGTCTTAGACTGATCTGACTCTTTGCAATACATATCATCAATAAGAAATATTTATGTAATATATATATATATTATAAATTCGAACTCATGGTACCAAAAAGCGAGAAGCGTGATGTATTAGATGATTGACAAGTTCTGAGCAACCTACAGCTGAATGAAGAGGCTAACGGACATGATAACAAGATATCTCGAATCGTAAAATAAATCTTTTTGAAGAGGTATTCATCCTTAAATAATTTATTTAAAATATTTATATTCTGTTAAAGTATGTATCAGTACCGATAGCTATTTTGGTAACGACTCATCCACACAATAGGGATAGTAATAAGCTCTCGTGATCAGAGGACCAGTCGACCAAGTGATTTCAAAATCTAGAGGCTATCAGACGACGTGAGAGTTCACCTTTTTTACAATATCTATACATTTAAAGAATCCTACAGTCAACGCAGTCTTCTGAAATCTTCTCGTTATGCATAATCAATCTTGAGAAAAATATGAGTGATATAAAATGTCGGGGTGAAGAGGTGTTGTCAAACCATTAATTTTGCAGGTCTTGTTCATTGATCAGTAAGATGCAGAGAACCAGACCTAGAAACAGGACATGTGCCTAGCGTTCATCTCTCTCGCCAAAGAGGCAAATATTTGTAAATATCTACTGACTCAGAATAAGTTACACTAGACCAGACCTTTAGCTCACTCACTAGTCCACCCTCCTGCTTGAAGACACCAAGTCAGATATATGAGCGTTATTATAAAAACGTGTCAACACTGGCAGGGCCCAGGTGGTGACCTTGTGACCTAATCCTTCTGACTTCCTCTCCATCTTAAATCCAGATATATATATCAAAATCCAAGATATCATCAATACCAATGTGTGTGTGTGTGTGTGTGTGTGTGTGTGTGTGTGTGTGTGTGTGTGTGTGTGTGTGTGTGTGTGTGTGTGTGTGTGTGTGTGTGTGTGTGTGTGTGTGTGTGTGTGTGTGTGTGTGTGTGTGTGTGTGTGTGTGTGTGTGTGTGTGTGTGTGTGTGTGTGTGTGTGTGTGTGTGTGTGTGTGTATTCCGCCTACAACCCTTGAAATTGATCTTGTCCATTCGCATTGTTCTTCGCAATACGTACGGTCTCTCATCTGGGTTGATAATGTGCGGATACATTTGCTGAACTATGGCGATTGATAACATGGTTAGATGTGTTTCCTATGTTATTCGACGATAGACGTCAAATGCGGGTCGTCGTGCTGCTAGAGTACATAACAAATGGTTTATAGTGTATTCGGTTCAACAAACAGCTCATTTGTTTCCGAAATATTACCAGATGTCACAATATGGAATAAAAACCGTATGATATTCAGATCAATTCGCATATCAGTCTCGATTGCTCTGAGTATACATATAAATATATGTACTAATATATATAGGGATATTGCTATGTTTATATATATAAACATAAATGTATGCATGAATATCTATACCATGATATATCTTTATATTGATGTATGTATGCATCTGTATTCTTACATGTTTACATATATGTTAATATACATTTTTTAACAATACACATATGCATTATTTGACGTTATATAACCCCTATTGTCGAATATAAGTAGTTTATGTGAAGTATTGGGAGATATGTGACTTTTGGTCGGTCGCCCTAAAACCAACATCGCAAATATCCAAGCATACGACGACCACTGGTTGCTGTTGTATATCTACAAGCTTAGAACGACCGTTGTATCATGTAGTATAACTTCCGCATAAGGACAACCGAGCTATCAAGCTATCTTCTCATAGTCATAGTTCTGCTGAGTTGCTTCATAACGTTAAGATTTAAATGGTTTCATAATGTTGATTTAATTGAATCTAGACGTTAAGCATAGAGAGGTGGGGTGGGATTGTGGGTTGATATGGGTCGTTCAACATATGACACAGTGGCTGCCTTAGTAATGTGATGCTTGGCCTACATATTTTCGATTAAACAGAAATATCAACCTGACCCATGCTCTGCTGGGTGCGGGATTTCGTTAGAGGCTAGTTTTAACCAGACCAAGCTTCCGCTGAGATGGACAACAAGGTGAGTCGCTAGAGCTTCACCTGTGAGCCGGTGTTGGCGAGATAGAGGTGTACAAATACAAATACCCTCCACACATGACAGAGGAGCCTTATGGTGAATTTTGGAGTCGCAGTAGAAGTGTCACGGTCGGAAAAGGGGGGAATGAAACATGCCCCTAAACTATACATCCGAAAGTGTCAGCAAATGATTAATAGAGATCTTAGTAGATTAGATGGTGGAGCGATCTTCACGGTAAACCAATGGTCCCGGGTTCGAATCTCATAAGCGAAATTTTTACCCGGGGGGATCACAAAAGCTGAAACACGATATCATTACAGCAAAATGTAAAAAAACAACACTTGTAGCCGGCGACAGTTTGCTGTTGATAGCGAAGTTGCTGCACTTCCACATAATGTAGGTAAAATAAATAAATAGGGTCGCTGTCAAACGTCGCAACAGATTTTTTGAGTCGGTTACACCTGGGATCGTTCATTGCAATTGATATTAATAGCAAGTCAAGCTTCTATTACTGGAAAATGACCGCTATTATATTTCGACATTGATATAATAATCCTGCCAGGCGGCTAAATGATAGAGCTTGAGGAAATCGGTTAATAACGATTACTTGACATATAGCAGTGACATCCAATGCAAACGGCATTATGTGACCAGCGCTGTACAGACCGGCTCGCGCTGTTTCTTTGATTTCATTTGCTGAGCAGCAGTGACGTTTGAAATCTGACATAAAACATGGATGGTAAGACACTTCAGTGTGCTGTGCATTACTTTCGACAACTGATGTGGAATGCATGGTAAGTGTATCTCTCCATATGGAATCGACTTTCCGTAATCTATTAACGTCACATAGACCTCAAGGATTGCAAACTATAGAAATGTAAATATAATTGCTGACAATATTTGGTAATGATTTTTATCAAATTATCGCCAGCTTCGAAAACGCTGCGATGAATTTTAATGGGGCATATATGAATATGTATATATAGTTAAAGATATATATGCCCATGTATTTATACTTATATAGATATATCTATATATCCACAAATATATATGTATATATATATATATTATATATATATATATATATATATATATATATCGATATCTAATTATGTATACACATATTTGAATATTGATATATACATATATGTAGACTTGTATTCCTATATATATATAGATGTAAATTGAAATGAATATTTATAGATAAACGTATATAGATGTAAATATATATAATATATTATTATATATAAGCATATACAGATAATTACATATGTATATAGATAAATATCTATGTATTTTCTAAATGCGCGTCTGTTATAGTATAGTATAGTTTAAATACATAAGCTTATATGTATATATATAAATATAAATATATATATATATACATATATTTATATATATATATACATATATAAATGTATATATATTAAGATACATTTGCGTGTTTAATAATAGGTATATACATCCATATAATTAGTTTATTGATTTATATCGATATATGTAAATGCATATAAATATATTAATACATATACTAGTATAGTAAGGTATATATGAGCATATAAATATATACACATATGACTTTATAAATATCTTTATACATATGTATATATATATATATACATATATTTATATGTAAGTATATAAGCCTATATAAACATATATATATAAATGAATATATATATATATATTCATATATATATATATGTATAAATATATATATTTTTTATATATAGGTATATATATATGTATATATATGAATATATATATTTGCTTTATTATATATAAAAATATTTATATATATATATACACATATATATATGTATATATATATGTACATTTGAACCCTGCAGTATACGTCTTTCTACCATAAACAGTAAATGTTTCCATTCATTCTCCGGCGTAATTGCTGTAAAAACACAGACACAATAGTCTTCTCTTAAGGAAAAGTGTGGCTTTGTGACCTCACGAGTATTCAATAAGTGCGCAATGCTGTTTGCCTTTGATGTATTTCATACAGCATAGCAGACATAGTCATATCATTTTCCTGCCGTCAAAACAATCATGCAACGACCATAAATGAGCATATGTATAATATGCTTGATATACAGCGACATTATATACCAGGATTAATGATATAATACAAATATATGTTACAGATTTATAATGTCATTGTGTAATCCATGTTTAAACGGACATATTTATGCAGCAATGTGTAGGCGACAATATCATTTTTGAACAAGTAGATGAGATGGTTCAAGGTAATATATTCTGCAAGCTGCAATACACGGATGAAGTTTACCATGAAGCTGGCTTGTCTAAAGCTACATGATATGTAACAAGTTAATGGGAGGAAGGTCAACTTATAACGATCTGCTGGTAATGGCCGTCAGTTGGACTGAATATCTCGTATAGAGATGCCGGTATTCGATGTGCAATGTAATATGATTCCTATTGACTGAAACTGCAAAACATTATCCCTCTAATCATTGCGTCAGTAACGGAGCGACAGTTGTCAATGGCTCCAATAAGGACGACATTATCTTTTAGCATGAAGCTGTGTATTGATGGCTTGGCGAGCTGAGTACATTGTGATATCAATATCATCGAGGGGGTTATGAGTATAATTTGAGACCCTTATGGAATGTTACAGGCATGTCTTATGGCTATTCAAGTCAGACAGACGAATTATTCTTTGGCTCTTATTACGGATAATTTTGTCGTTTGTTGCACATATGAAGATTTCAAGAACGACGATCAATTGCCTCGACAAAACATATTTGTCACGCTGATGGTGCTGTGTTGTCAACGTCCTTTAAATAACGTATCAAGGTAATGCGCTTCTTTTATGCGAGATCATGAAGTTTCTCGATCCTTCTAGCCATGAGTCACTACACAATGTAAATGGCAAACACTACATTCATCGCATCTCGATATTACGACATAAATAACCTTTCCTAGATCAATCAAATACAGAGTTGCCACATAATGAAACACATCGAAATTCCAAAAACAGCTCGGCTTACATTCATCAATGGGTCTCAATATGTCGTATATGAACACCTTGAAATTTGAAATATCCTGCTATTTGTTGTGCGAACATATCATATGTACAAATGTAATAGAAAGAGCTAGGCAATATGTTACACTGAACAATGGGAAGTTGATAGAATATTAGAAATTAACAGTTGCAGTAGCAGTATAGATTCCGGTATTCCCAAATACAACCGGAATCATTTTATGACAACACGATGGTCATTTTTGTTTATCATGAACGTATGCACTTAATTAAGTAGCGTTTTTGTGGTTTTTCAAAAAGATAAATAATAAATCGCTGCGTAATATCATTCTTTTGCCATTTGGGTGAATTGTCTTGAATAATGTAGCAATTCAAAAATACAAGATCTTAAATCAATTATTCGTATCTTTACAGCTTTCAGTCACATAGCTATTGGATTTCTTTAATCAATAAACTGTTATAAATTATTATTTAAAACATTGTCTGTATCAATAGTATTAGGTTCGGTTCTGATTAAAGTAGGAGAGCGGATGTATAGTCGATTGAATGCGCAGTAAATATTCGTGTTATTAATCAATTTGAACTCTCTTTTCATATCAGTGTCCTGAGAGCGCCGCGTCGTGGTTTTGTTACACAAAATATGAAGGCACCAAATTGTACAGTAGTATCCTTTAGTATGTTTCATTGACATTCAATTACATCATTAATGCAGTAACAAAATTTGCACTATGCTAACATCGTTCATGCTGACAATAGGGAATGCGTCCGACTTACAGGGTTATCATGTAAATGAACGACAAGACGCAAAACATGTGTAAAGAAGCGATATGATAAGAATGAATACTTGCTGGTTGATGACCTTCTTGATAAGCTATGAATGTGTCTGCATCTTGCTGTATTTTAATGGACACATTTTACTTTGCAAAACAAATAGTTGTGAATAGGCGAATCACCCATTCGTAATATGTGGTACATAGGGTATGCGGTCCTTTACATATATATATAAAACATACACTAGGTTTGTCAATCTATCCGCAACCCAGCCTCACATTCAAAATTACCAAGCTACCAAGCTGATAAGGTCGTTCGGCAATAGATCATGTTGGAGGAAGGCGACATTTCAAAATATTGCCATGCAGCAAGCAAACAATTGAAAGTCACATACAAGTAGCCCGAGCGTGCTGAGACTCAATATGCTTGCTAAAAAGCTATTGCTATCAGTTTTCCGTTGCAAGCACATCTCCGTCAGCCCTGTTCGTTATTGATTGTGTTCATTAAAAATTTTATCTGGGAAATCACTCGTTGGTAGCCCATAAATTAGGTTGTTTTTCCCTGGTACACTTGACGTTGCCAGAATCTTTGATAAAATACATTCAATGATGTATAATGTTGGTGTCACATCCTAATGACGGTGTCTATTTTTTCTTGACATAAACCGGTACATGTATCCAGTCTGCGATCCTGAACTTAAACATGGGGTCAAGGCATCAACATTAAAGACAATACATAAGCTGCTCTGAATGCAAACATGATCTTGGCATATTCAAGGTCGTTTGGTGGATTCAAAGAAACATCAAATTAAGTTCAACATAAAACTGTTCACATAAAATAATAGGCATCTGTCCCCGCAGTCTAGCCATGCTAGTTTTCAGCCGTACAGGTACTACCCTATTTAATGACAACAAGGAGTCTGGGTAGCAGTAGTGCAACGGTGTGCAAGATCAAGACGCAGACAGCCATAATTCGAGACATGTTTCATCTGATATCGTGTTTCACAGTTTTTTCCGTCATTAGACTCGGATATTCATCTGATGATGCATAATGCTACGAATAACTATTTAGCCTACTGACATTTTCCTTTGGGCCATGGTGTCTGAGATTCTTTATCTCAGCAAAAGTTATGGGCACGTGAAAATAAAGATAATTGGCTTACAATTACTGCTTTTTGCAGTAAAGGCGAGGTTTATGGTTGTTACTACTATATACTGGGTTTAACCCATACCTTAATCTAGATTATGTTTTTGTTTTTGTATTCATCTGAGGGAAATCGGAAATATAAAATATACATTCCCGAAGTAAGCAAATCAGATTGAATAAAATCGCACAATTATTATTTCACTTCCATTCTGACATTTTGACCAGCCAAATGACTGCTCCAGACATGAGATAGTTGCCTCTCGTCATGGTCTACAGTTCAAGCCCCTCCCTTGACGCTGCTCAAACAACGTGATTCTTTCTACAAAAGGTTTTAGATGCTACAGTTGCCTGATTGATATCAGCTTATAATTCCTGATATGTTAAAACCCGCTCCTCAATTATTCACAACCATTGCCATCCGAGAGACTTTATTTATTTCGGCGGAGGAGGCCTGGGATCGGTAAGTGAACGCTTGTGAACAGTATGTGTAGATGAAGAGTATCATTCATGGCCGGTGTTAAGCCTATGTGTCAGGGATGTGGGATAATTGTGAGCGCGCAGAAGTGAATTGGGTAAAAGCAATGTTTCCGTTTGAAATGACTGTACGTTTCGTATGAGCGTCTCAATCGATGATGATATCTGGGTCTGAATAATTCATGCAGTTTTATTGCATAACACAATGTTGTAAGGCAAGTACGTCTATATCTTCGTTTTACCATTTGGGTTTTCGTTTCTACGATAAAATTGTCCTGTCAAATCTAATGATTTTCCACAACATTCCTTACTCAGGGAATTGTGTCACTTGGAGCAAGGCAACTATATCAGTGCATGAGTCAACCTTCCTGGCAATCGAATACCGTTGAAAATATTTAAAGACATTAATTGTATGTGTCTCAACAGAATTTATAGAATCGATGTAAAATGCACACATACGACATGGGAATTAACCTAACAAAGCATGAGCGTAACGAAATACAATCACGGCATCTAGCCTCACCAACCACCACCCGCTGCTTAGTGTGTTACTAGATGCAAAGCTAGCCCTGAGTACCCCAGGAGATATGCACTCGTTGTTCATTATGCGTAAATATGCGTCTAGCAATAAGCTCATATGTATTCACCGCCATGGAGGTTAATGAATATAAATCGCCGTGGGGAATGCACTTTTTTCCGAATTAGCATCGGTAAAATGCACAACAAATGTTTCGCCACATATTAATGCCACATGGAGTAGAGAATCGCTTACGAATTACGTCAGCAAATTTTTCACTCATACACTTAATCCAAGCCTCTCAATAGAACTATAACAGAATAGCCTACTGTGCATAATTCATATCTTCTCTCGTTCCTCATTGCAACTATGGGTAGTCGTAACATAAAACATTGCACGATTGCTGGAGTCTAGGTATGTTTTACTGTGTTTGCTGCACAATATGACGCAGGTGATGTAAGCTTAGTTGAAAGGTCCCACAACTAATAATGCTATCTTTACGGCCAGCCTCGTTGGCACACAAACGTTACTTGTTCGGAACAATGACTTTCGATACATATGGCACGACCTGCTTAACATCTAAGTCGGTGTTAAGGCTTCTGTTACAACAGTGTAGCAGTTGACATGTTGTTCCATTCATATTTAAACCATATGAAAGCTTTGTTCTGGCCAACACATTTTCCACAGCTCATAACGCGATGCAATGTACCAAAGCTTTGATCTTTTTCACTGCGTTAACGAAGCAAAATCAATCTTCCTTATTGGCAAAATAGATATTGTAGTCGCAAATTAAGGATTGACTAAAATGGCGCGAATTATCGAGTATTTATGTCGTATCTGCAAGAGTACCAAATGTACTATAACATGGGGAACAATCGTAGAGATGTGCTTAGAGGCAAATATGAGAAGGTTGTCATATGGTTATCATACGAGCTATACATCATTGAGTTATAGCACCTTAAATAATCATTTCATGTGCCTCAAGAGGCAGTCTGTATCGTGTTGATAATTGATAAATATCAGGCCGTTTCCAACCCCCTTGCTTTGCAGCAGCAGAAATAATCATATTTGACTGAATTATAGCCAATATTTACGCCGACATAGGTAAATGTGTTGAGGTGTGCTTCTTTCCTATGCGTTACATATATTGTGAATGTTGCATGTAGCCTTCGAAATGTGAAGTAAAATCTGTTGTACGTTACCGTTATCCTATGCAATGAGACATTGCAGTCTTTCTATTACTGATTTTTTATAAAAAAATAACGCATTATTGTCCAGCAGGCAGCTACCAACAGCATAATATACTTACATATAAAAGTTTTGGAAAATAGAAGAACTGCTAATTCACAAGGAACTGTAAAGCATTACAACATTTGTTTCACACAAAAAAATAAATAGTTTACAATGACAATTCATGTACATTTCAGCAATTCCCACTTAATAAAGCCATGATTGCTTGTGATTAATCTCGAACAACAATGGATCTTGAGTAGCCGAGTGTATTTAACATCATCCCTGTTTTTCAATTTATAACAATAATGCATAATAATCATTACAATCGATGTATAAGCTTCAGGTTATTCAACGTATTTTCCACAAAATAACTTGGCTGTACGATCCTCTATGTATAATGGGTGTAGGTTATGCCACGTAATTGCGCTATCACACCTCATTATGCAGCATATGATGAAAGGTTTGAAATTGCTATCTTATGAAAGAATGCCTCTTAAATATATATATATATATATATATATATATATATATATATATATATATATATATATGATATACATATATATATATATTTATCCATATATATATATAGAATATTTATATTATATATATATATATGTATATATATATATATATATATATATATATATATATATATATATATATATATGTATATATATTAGCACGAACGCGACCTTTAGTGGACAAACCGCTAACCTTTTATATATATATATATTTCTATATATATATATATATATATATATATAGAGATATATATATATATATATATATATATATATATATATATATATATATATATCTCTATATATATATATATATATATATATATATATATATATATATATATATATATATATATATATATATATATATATATATATATACCTATTGTCTGTCAAATCCTGATAATACTAAACAGTTCGCTCCAAACAACCTTTTTCGGTATTGATTACCCCGTTCGCAGCATAGTTGCACGATCGAGGGTTTTTTTAAGCCAGAATATAAGTATTTCGTAACAATTTCGTATATAAATTCTTTATAGACACTCTGAGCTGTATGCAAGCCCTATCTGGATTCAAACGACCCGTAGAGAAAACGATGACTATATGTGACATGGTATCATTGCAAATAAAGGGCGCCAGGGGAAATGATAGCAGCCGCATCGGAGATATGAGGCCTTAACTTATAAATTACCCTTCATAATGGACAATAGATGGACACAAACAACTAATCTTGCACTCCGTCCGCCAGAAAGAATCATTATAGAGCCTTCAGTTTGTTCCTCATAGCCGCATTAGCATACGGACCTGTCATAAATTGTTCCCACAAAATGTCGGACTAATCGTCAATTTTCATCCTCTCGGTACAATGGTAACCTATCATCATAATAGCAAATATTGCGAACTATCACGATTAATACCGATGAGCAGGGATGAACAATGAGGTATTTGTATTCTGTTGAACGTGGTTTACTTATATTGCACAATACTCCAGTTCTATCGCTCCATTCCGGTAAGCCATGCTACAATATATATATTCATGGATTCCGTGCCGAGATTTTACGGCCGCAAGGTAGTAATTGCATACGTCATAAGACGTTTAGGAACTCGAAGTACTAATCATATCTGAGTGTACCGATGCCAGAATAAGGATATGACAGTAACATTATATCAATCTGATACGGAGATTAAATAAGTATGAAGGATTGAGAAAGTGTGTAAATAACTGGTAATGCTTGCAAACGATACATATGAGTGAAGGATGAGAAGGCTGCTGAATAATCCTATAAGCATGTAAATAAATAACTGCCTAAGTGAGCACTTTTTGAGTGGAGCAGTTACGGAATGAATGTGTGAGCCGATGTGTTAGTGAAGGTATGTGAGTTACAGAGTGCATTGGTGATTGAGGGGTGCATTAATGCGTTAAATGGGTCGATGGGTGAATATCAAATAGTAAATCCAGGCATTAATTTATAACATCTATTGTGTAACTGTAGCTGACATGCTTCTCAATACTACACGGCAGCTGCAGAATGCTCTCGAGCGCATCTCAGAGAATATCTCGAAAACTAATGGATTGGCGTGTAATTTGCAGATTAAGCAAACACGGGGAGAGTTGTGCGTAATTTTCGGAGCTAATATCAATTTGCAACTAACAAATCATCACTTTTGGTTATCTATTTAGTCATTAATGCATGTCGTAAGCAGGCAAAATATTATTTCCGTCTGCAATGCCACTATATCAATTCCTACGAAAAAAGGACGGGGCGCTTTAACTTCTTGATTCGCCTTTTGATGCAACCGAGTTTCTAGAATAGCTACAATTTGCCGTCGTCAGATTGACTCAACACTGAAAATCATGACGTAAAAGCTTCATCAAAGCTCAGTTAACGACTTTATCTCCATTAAGGCTTAGTTTTTATGCTGTGAAGTGTTAATAAATACAGAAGGTCTGTCTTAATTAACTTACGTGTATGTTAGTTTCTAGAAACATATGTGTTATAGCGCTCATTCCCAACCCAGTATTCACTGTGAATTGCTCAACGCATTTTCCATAAGTCCAGCACTGATTATTTTGAAACCCTCCATCCACTTCAACCCAACACGTAAACCGGATTTACCGTTATTGAAACCTAAGAAGCTTTGATCAAAATATTCGTGTATGACCCCGGCAAGATCAAACTAAGTAATCATAAAGAAACTAATTAGTTTTCTGTAATTTTCTGTGAAAAATCTTATTTGGTACTTGCGTCGTGATGCTTTACGTGCGGTATTTAACGCTTAAATATTTGCTTGGTCGGTACGGTGCACTGCGGCCAGGATAACGAGAGGACCATCCAAAATTAAATGATTAAACCACTCGGTTTTGCAAATAGTTTATTCGATTAAGATAAGTCTATGACAATGTTGGTAGGGTCACAGCTAGTGATATTACATTTATTATGGAACGCTCTGCTCCAAATTAGACCCCAAAAAAATATGTTCATTGAACTGCACAGGTATATATGATTTCAAGGATGTATTAGATGCTAGAAAAAACCCACCAAGGTCGCCGTTGACGCCGTAATGCCCTGAAAGAGGGTTTGGCGATAAAGATCAAGCTATCTTTCATGGTAGGATGATTGCCTGCTGTGAATTGCTTGCATATATGTCCAAAGAGCCCTTAGTTACTCTGATAACCCCCAACTTGCTATGAATGTACTATTGTGTATTTATATATGTGTGTCATCTATCTTGCTTTGTTCGAACATAAAACTAACATAAACAAGGCATCCCTATCGGTCCCTTCTGGTGTTATCCTTCAAGCCGAGCAAATACAGTCGTATCAAACATCGCGAACAACAAACAAAGCAGCCCGGACTCCTATTAATATAGGTATGATGGGAATTGAGAGCCATCGTTTAAGGCGACGGATGAACAGCTTCAGAATGAGCCGACACCTTTTACAATGCTTTGGATGGAATGAATTCCCGGCGAAGGGCTTTATCCATACCTCAACGTATGTATTGCAGTTCAAATGGTGGGCAACTACGTTTTTGGTGGAGGTACGTTGTGACATATTCTAGGTTTTCAAGCTCATGAAATCGAAGGTTTCGGCTTGATAAGGATAGCAAGCTAGTAAAAGTGTGGACAATCTCTTTGCTCATGACACCCAGTCCCTTACGTCACGCCCCAACAATTATGCCGCTTAGTAATCTGCGATATATTGTAGCACGGAATTGCCAGTTTTGTACCGTTAAATTGCAAAGTAATTTACGTGACTCATCTTGCTCCGTCGCCACCCTTGATGCCAGTTCATGAGGCGGGTCAATATCCTTTGCAAACTTCAGGGGTTGTTTGTTCCTGTTATCTGCTCCACTATAATGCTCGTTGTCAAACAGTGAGCATTATAAAAAAGCAGTCACCCCAATTATTTGGTTTCTCAAACCATTACTGTAAATGCATTATCATGGTATACCACCGTACATCGCGCAACGAGCAGATGTTAACAGAAAACACTTTATAGAACCGTGAAAATATATGCAACAGATGGAAATGAAAAGGCTGCATCAAAGAAAGGATGAGGCGCTATAGGGCATGGGATTCGGAAAACCGACCGCTTCACAGGATTACATGATAAATATAGTTTGCGTAAACTGTAAAGGATGCGCTATGCAGGATGGCGTCAAAGTAGGGAGCTCATTCCTCCCCATCACCAAAGATAATTAGGAAGTCATGTAACTGTCAAGCTCTTTGTACATCCATTGAATTATGTGAATTACATTATTTTCTTCACAAGGAAAATCTATCAGCGCATTGTTTAGTATAAACTCCCAGCTCCCTATTATCATGCCAACCTAACCGGTTAGCTAACACCTGAATAGACCTGCCAAGACAAATTGAATTATTTACTTTGCCATCGTTACTTTATATACAACTCGACGGGTTGAATATATGTCGTGTAATCAGGTCAATAATTATGTGCTCTTGGGACCATACTCTAAACGTTTATAAACCGTAGCACATAATTCGCGGTCATAAGCATCACGTGCGACTCTTGTACAGGCACTTTGCATCGAATATGCCACAATAATGATATGGCTGCTCTGGGGAACTGATGTCGTAGCTTTAATGACGAATGGTCGATTGAAATGATATAAGGATCGTTATTGTGGCGCTTCGCAGGGCTAGATTATCAATACAGTGTATCGTCCGTCATAACTTCCACTTCACAGCTTTGATACACAAAGGCTTCAGATAGTACTGACCATCAAGCCTAGCTTTTGGAACAATCGCTGGCTTTGGTTAAATGTTTATACATTGATATATTAACGATCTTTGAATTTGCACTATTATCAGGACCAGCGATTGCCTCCTCATACAATTGATTAGTCTTCATACGCCATTTACCAGTAAGATAAATTGCTTTAAAGCATAAGTATCTATTCGCTCATAGCCATAAAATGCATTCATTTTCCGAATTAGATGTTACTATATACTTTGCAAATGAACCGGAAGACCACAAAAGATCTATAAATGGTAATAGCCCGAGTAAGCACTGTTAATGTTTGGTCATCGTTGACTGGTCATGATTTTGTCGATTATATGTAAACACTAACAATAGGCTAACAAAGACTTTTCTTTACTAAAGAGAATGGTGGCCTTGGTGAAAACTGTCACTTGTTATATCTTAAACGTAATTACCGTTGCGATCTCTCTGACTATGACCTTCCTGCCTACGTTATGAATGGCTACATACCACAGCAACGTCGCTCTAGGAGAGCTACGAAAACCCCCTTTCCTTCGATCGTTTTGCCATTATTAAGGAACGATATTCCTGGAATGATACACGCAAGCGGTATTGCGATACATAGGCATTAAGCAGAAATTTTGTCAGCATAAATCACATGACATTGACCAAATATGGATAATGGCTTTGCTCAATAGCGTAGCCTTGAGGCCGCGGCGTGCGCGCCCATGATTTGAATAGTGACGGTAGAACATCCAGCTGCCTATGGTCTGTTGGAGGCGATAATAGCGCATTGTTTGAGCTAATACAAGCTAATGCGAGTGCAGCAATTTTTGGCGGTTTTAAACAGGCTACCATTTATACTGAACGAATGTAGAGGCGAGTTCGGTCTCAGTGAAGAGGCGTTAGGGATATATGAATACAATTTTTTGTACCGGGCAGTGATTATTCCGCTTAATACTAGAATATTTTTCACGAAATTTCTCATTTATGATCCATACTTTGGTTTACTATTATAAACGTCGGGTTGACAGAAGATATACTTATGTAAAGACAGCACAACAGTCCCGATCCAAATTGATTACCGCTACCTTTAACCTGATAAAATAGTCCTAGTGAGTTTGATATATTACACGGTCCATTGATATCATTGACATCATGAAAGTACACTGAGTACAGCTGTTGTGCCACTAAATTACTATTGGCGTGCACGTTAAAGGCAATAGATGGCCCACGCGGTCGCCTGGAAAGCATTTAGGTTTTGTATATATTAATAGTTCCATCCTATTGTCATGAATAAATCCAGCCAAATGCAACAATTGACTTATCGCCTTCAGCCGCGCCTTCCTCACACGACGTATATTCTCTTGACAAAAACGGATGATATTAAGCAATAGCCAAACAATAAAACGCCAGTAAATTTGGATTGGTGTGATCAGTGATGTTGCTATATAGCTGTGAATATATATTTATCACATATATGCTTTGACCGATTATGTATCGAAAGCAGGCATTATATAAAATTGCAAATAATTAGCATGTTACGGTTTGAGCAGTGCTTAGGGGTGTAAGAACTCCTCCTTATGTCGCCTTCACTGTGTTTACGCGTAGTTCACATGCCTTGCAACAGATTGCTTTTATTTATTATGAGCTTTATCAGCAAGGTAAATATGACCAGACGTTATAAAGAGAATTTGCCTCGCATGTCATAGAGATACATGACTTCTAAGAATGTGACTTACCTCTGTTATGCCTAGTTTAAGCTTTTTAAATGCCCTATTCGTGCAACTAAGAGATAAAGAAACGAGAAATATGAAATACAGAAGCATTGTGGTTTCATACGAAGGTGAAGGTGCGATATTTTGGCCATTTTCATGTGTTAACATGACTTAAAGCAGTGTCATGAAATTGTGATATTTCCCTAGTTTTATTTTATGATTGGGCCATAGGGAAGATAACAAAGACCATCGCGAATACTTAACGATGAAAATAATTTAATAGGCTGCATCAGCATGGCTGGAGAAGAAGACCAATATTGACGAGTCACTATTGACAAAGGAAAAGCTATTTATATGGTACACTCTTTAACATATGACGGAGAATGTATCCTGACAAGTGCATGGAATGGGCACATGATAGCAAATCCAATCATTTCCTCAGCGTGCGCCTTATTCGAAAGCATTTAGATAGGGGACAGAACGTAGTGTATTATTGTATACTTCGTTCTCGTGCCTCATTATTGACGTCACACAGCAGCTGATGCTAATAGCTGAACCGTACCTGGTATCTTATTATGGTTCTGTTTTAAATCATCTTCATTGGAGGCAATTCAACCAAAAATGGGCGCAACACAATCAGAAAAGCGCACTACAAGCCCTTTTTCTCCTGTTAGTAAACATATACATTTAGCAGCGTATCGTTTTGCCGGCAAGGTTACTCTAAACATCTCTATTTACCACATTAAAAACTGGAAAGGCAATGTCGCAAATCGCCCATGATTATTTTCTTTTTTCGTGGTCTGCTGACCAAATACTGCTTCAATCCTTGAGAGCAAAAACTCGATAGGGAAAGGGTAATAGACGGCCCCTCATAAGCTTAGAAGTCGTTGTTATTGGTAGAAACTATATGGAACATTAAGTTCGCTTTTCTATAATTGATCGTGAACCGATTATTTTCTCACACAACTCGAAAAGCTCGCTGACCCGAGGGTCGACATAATTTACGTAATTGGCAATGACCTTCTATCAAATTACAGCATACGAACGGAGAGCTGGTTCACCCCACGGACAAGTGCAAAACTGCATTTCTAACGAAAATAAAGAATATAACAGTTTCTTCTTGAAAGGCGACAACGCACCTGCAGGCTAGCAACAGCCCAGCATTTTTGTCATGAATGTTTGTCAAAATTTTGCGAAAATATTCAGTAAATTACATGTATGTTGCGACAATTAATTAAACGCCCCGTCATCAGACGACGAAATCGTAATATGTAAGTGGGGTAAAATGTACGGATAAGTGACAAGCCTGCCGCACAATTTGTCTTCGGGGGAACTGTTAGTATATGCGGTGGCTATACAAGGCAGATACAAGGACTGAGATTGCAGTCTACTTTTCTTTCATTTACTGAAAGTGAATCCTAGCGCCGTTGTTCTTTTTTTGCAGTTACGCTGCAAATCGCGAACAATGTATAAGTCTACAGGGAAACTCTCTTGCACCGTTATCATCCCGTTATCAGACCGATGCAATCCGAGCATGGATCAGAATTAGTCGCTAGGTGAGATGAAAACAATATACCTTTAAAACTGCTGTGGATCATATATAACGAACAAGTAATTAAGTTTTGGAGCTCTAAAAACAAACCCATGTGAGTACATTTTCAGTGTTGGAGATGACTAAGAAGCTTGATATATTATGGATATGAATGAGACGGCAAGAAGAGACGGACAATAAATTGACTGGCGTTATCATGTTATCACTAACTAATGCTGAGCCCCTTCTGGCAGACTTATTATAAGCCCTAAAGCCTAATAATGATTGGTGTCATCGTTTAATATTAATTACGTCATGGAAGTGAATATTCAACTGTGAAGGTAGCAACCAGAGTAACTCATTCATTGCCATAATTCCATCGTTCGTATGATAATGTCACTTCGTATCTGCCATCATAATATGTGAACTGATGGGTCATGATATAATTTCAAATGGCCTTCATCTATCATTTTACAGCCATTCAACAACAATGTAGGATTTAATACAGGGATGATACAGAAACTTTAATGCGGGTAATTACTTCACTAAGGCGTGAAAGTACATCATAAGCAGAATGTTTACCTCAATGGAAGCAAGGATCTTGTGATTTGTGAATCTGGCTTTCGAATATCATTCTGGAAAATTACTCAGTATATCAAAATATGGTGCATGTTGCTTTCAAATATATATATCCCATATTTTAGCTCTGTTATACTACTATAATTCACTTCAATGCCTATACAAAATAAATCTATGCAAACATTGCTTCTGTTGGTTCGTTAACCGTTGGGATAATATGTGCCTCATGTTATCAATAAACCACGTATATCGCGGCTGGAGTTATTTACTGCTTCTGGCAGTCCGATTAAACTAAAATACGCGGCAATTAAACGTTGGTCACAGCCATAGACCAGAGAATTCCCTATATGGTTTGCCGGAGGTAATATAAGGCTGACAACATATATGTTGCACTACAAAATGGAAATTCGCAAAATGTTCAAGTGCTGCGTTTTGTTCAATTTGAAACTGTTATACAAGTTGGGATAGTGTTGGTTTAAGTGCTTCCTGGGTATCATAACTAAACAGCTATAGATTGTTGCTCAGCCCGTAATTTAAGGAAGCCAAGAACGAGAAATATATCGCTTTCATTCGAGATCATATAAATATATATATATATACATATATATATATATACATTTTTATATATAAATATATATATATATTTATATGTATATATATACACATATATATATATACATATATATATAATATATATATATATATATATATATATATATATATATATATATATATATATATATATATATATATTTATGTATGTATATGCATGTGTACATATTCAAATACCAATCTTCGTATGCAAATGAAGCACATTTTGTTTCAGGTCGGCGGGATACGACCACGCTCTCGGAATTGAGAGGGTCTTTCTCTTATTGCAACCAAGTGACGAGGCTATACGGGTAGTTCGTTGATTCAGAGTATCAAATAACCGTTTTTCGCTGCTCGCACATGCAAGCAATGTACAGCCAAATAATTTTGGTTACTTGTTTACTAACAACAGTCACATATATCCCCCAATCATAAACATCGTCACTTTAGTAGAGGCTCTGTGCGTTTTACAGTAATGGCAACATACGCGTGATTGATACATTACCTCACAACTTTCAGCAATAAATGAAATTATTTCCGTTTTTCTCAGCAGTGATAACAAATACTGTCTCCTAACAATTAATATAACCGAAATATTGTAACCTATTACCTGCTTCGTCACAAATATATAATAATTTAAAAGTTTTAAAATGACGTTATCGTGATGTGCGGTATTATGGAACGCCTTGGGTGAGAGTCCTTCTTTTTCTGATCTAATGTTATCATTGTTGCACAAGGGTGTGTTATATTACAGTGTGATTACAACGGAAACAAAACATGCATTACGGAATGTGCATTGTCTGTGTTAACCGTCAAACGGTCAGGCGTCGTGGTTGCAATCGTTTGACGATTTGGCCGCCAGCAATTATTTGTGCCCAGTGATTATATTTTTCCCATGTACTGCATCGGAGCTTGCTGGCACGTAGTGCCTTGTGTGTCTTTGCATCTGGCCGCGTTTAAAAGCATTTAACCTCATTCTTCAGAAAAAAAACAGTCATTACTGGCTGACTGATGACAAATTTTCCGGTTCATAGATAAAGTGCACCCTTAAGAGATATACACTCATTCATTATGTCTAAAAGAATTATGCACCGTGTTACAAGCTCATATGTATTCACTGCCCTGTGGAGCTAAGAATACGGACCGCTTCATTTGTATCACTATGGTATGCCTTAAGAACTATTGATGGCTAAAAACTATGCATTATCGTTTTTGGGCATTTTGAATTGTCACTGGAAACTGGAAACATGGTCAATAAATGCAGTTTATCATCGAAAAGTCAAAACACACGCACCTAGAGTAATTGTATTCGAATAAATCCAATACCAATAACCATTTCGACATTAGTTGATGCAACGAAAATGGTCTGCACAACTCAACATTAAGTCAACAGCGGTATGTGTTGACCTCACAACTTTTTATCGTCGTTTGCAGTTGTTAGTTTAGATTTGCAAATACTGTCCGAATACTACTGCTTCTGTGGATGTTCAGTGCCTTGACTGAAAATGCTGCATGTAGCCACCAAAACGTCTAGCAACACTTACTCGTCTCGTAGACAACTACACCAATATTCTGAACTTGTAGAACTTTCACAAACGGTAATTGCTTGTAATATACGCGAAATCATTCCACCCAATTTTGGCCATGTGTGTCTTAGCAATCATAGAGGAGCAAATAATTGTATTTTGCCCATTTGTTTAATGCGTCACACAAATGCATAATCAATAATATCCGAAGGTTATTATATCTGAGATACTTTTTAAATAACGGACATCATATTCCATGACATAGTGATGCCTTGTGAATGCCACGTCTTTCAGCGGGTAGGTCTTACCGGTATATATTGTTCGTTGAATAGAATTACATACCTCACATATGATATGTCACTTATCGTCAAAGAAAGTAGGTACAGCGCCAAAAAATACTCTTGATCACGTTTGCTTTACTGGATAGACAATTTCAATGTCAAATGAGGCAGTCTTATGAACGTGTTCGGAATTCGACTGCAGCGCGCATTTGGAAGTCTGATAAATATTTGTGTATTTGTCTAGGCTCATTCATAATGATAAAGTTTCCCATTTGCTGAATATTGGCAGCAATGACACTATGAGTAGCTATAAGTATTGCTCGTCAGGCACATTGGTGCTAATGCAAAGCTGGATTTAAATGACAATTGCTTGCGGGCCACTGATGTTGTTTAAGCGCAGTGACGTATTAACTGTTAAGAATAAATAGGGTAAGAATTTAATTATTCGTCAACAATTTATGTGTTTTTGTCTGATACAGATTTGTTTGCATGAAAGCTATATAATGCAGCAGCTGCGACGTTTTGATTATCGAAATGGATAGTTGGTGTGGTAAGGGTTGTATTTCATAAGGAAACCCTGTCAACTTTACCCATACCCATGTGAGCAATGAGAAGGATATTATTGCACGTTACTAGGGGTCATATCGTGCGTATTTTAATCATGACGCTGGAATAAAAGCAATTAGAGCACGTGAAGTTTCATACGAATCCGATTCTCTTCCGTTTATGTAATATCTGCCATGCGTGATGTAGATAACAATGCCCCATAACTAACTTATCCATGGCAGATGTATCCTATCATTAATGGTAGAAACACACAGAGTGAGGCATGATGTGGTACGTGGTACGTCTTCGAGGTGATTATTTATTGGCTGTGTAACCCAAGTGTCCTTTATAAGAGACGGCATTTAATCTTGCCTCATACATGCTTGAAGTGAATCATCACGGTCACTATTTGAGTCTCGATCAACTTTTAATGTTGCAAAAATGTTCTGGCAAAGCCTTCATTAGGTAAACAATGTGCTTGGACGCGGGGAGTTGAGTTGAACTTGTACAGCGACTCTCCAGTTGTATGCCATACCCATCCACATGTCCATAGATACAATTCAGGTGGTTTATACTCACACTGTAGTCAATATATTTAGCTCTGCAATGGTGTCGCTTTACGAACACAGAAGAGTTTCAGCTAATTGTTGTGGCTAGAAACCTACTACCTGAAAGGGTGTCGTTAATATAACATGCCACTGCCACTGTTTGGTAGATCGCAATATCTTGACCTCGAATCAGTTGCATCTAACATGATGTAGCAACCAATACTATGCACATATAACGCAGGGACTATGAACCATACGGAAATCTAATGCGTGGCTATTGTAAAAAATTCGAGCAAACAACCACAAAGTTTTTCTATTGACGATGTACAGCTGCATGTGTCTGCTGGGAGTTTGTTATGTCGCCATACTTCATAGAACTCAGAGTATGAATATCTGTTTACAGACCACAGTACGTTTTTGCTACAGAAGAAATGCAAGTAGCTAAAATGTTAGGTCCGACTCAGCATTCTGACCACACAATGTGAATATGTGAACAGATCTATTCAATTGGCATATATACAAGTGTTATCACTTCAATAGCCGGATATAATCTGATATTTAATATTAACTGACATATGTTACCCTGCTGACGGGTTAATTCACCGAAAATCAGGAGCCATTTTCCGGGATTGGTTGCTCAGTTACTACATCAACAAGTCATTGGCGAAGCTACAACCAACGTTGAAATGTGCGCAACGGCACTTGTTATTCACCAAAATAAGTAAAATATATTCAATCTATCACAAATAGATCCATAACTGTCTTTCTATGCTAGTGTCCAAGGCTAAAAGCATTAAAAGCGGCTCCACAATATCAATCATGTGCATTATCGTTTGAGCTTATTAACTTGTTACATAATACAAAACCCATGATGATGGTTATAACAAGTCCAAACGCATTAAAACCATATTCCACCATAAAAGACATGACATTGAAGACCTTATCACCGAACTGATGCTGCCAATGACTCGAAAAAACTTATGTACAGTGCTAGGATTTAATACATATCCGAGCCTGCTTCCCTTGTGATATTTGTACAACCCAAATCAAAATCACTACCTGCTGTATTATACTGTAAAAAAGATGTTCAAAACGGCATGATACTACGAAACAGAAGATCGTGCATGCAAATTGGCGATACTTTAAAAGATACCGTTAATAAACTAGAATGGACGACTTTATGAATCTAATACGTATATAAGTAAATAAGCGTAATGACTGTAACAGGAATCAAGATTATTGAATGCATTGGATGTCTAATGGCAATGCAAATGAACTCTCGCGGCTTGCAAGTTAAGAATACATCTCCTAAAGTGTCCATTTCCTTGCCGGATGTGTATTTCTACAAACTCTGTTAGCCCAGGTACTAGCATCAGAACTTTTTGGCGCGCTGTGCCTTTTATGTATTTGCATTCGTCAGAAAACAGTCATTACTCGCTGACTAACGACACATTTTCCGGTTCAGGACTTTCAATTGATGTTTAGACTACAAAGAATTCATGTCATCCTGCAGAAATGTTTTTATTACGACGCAGCTTCCGTACTCTACATTTTATGATCGTCAATCTTTGTCATATATACGAATTTAATCACTTCAATAGCCGACATAGGTATGGCTGATATTTGATATATACTGACATTTGTCACCCTGCTGATGGGTCAATTCACCGAAAACAAAGAAAGGTCCAAAATGAGAAACAATTTGCCGGGATTCGTTGCTCAGTTACTACACCGAAAAACCATCGGCGAAGCTATAACCAACGTAGAAATGTAAGCAATGGCTCTCGTAACCAAAATTATGTAACACATATACAATCTATCAGATATGGTTTCATAATAAGAAGATCATGCTGAAGCTAATTGGCGATACTTTAAAAGTAACGGTTAATCAACCGGAATTGATTACTTAGTTGCACAATTTAGTTATTTTCGTGAAAAAATGCCTACCCATTGGATCGCGAATATAATTATGATAGAACCCGACAAAGATAACATATACAATAGTATGTATGTGATTCAATAAAACCGTATAAATATTCATGTGTATTGGAAAAGAGGAGATTTTTGAAGTATCTCCAATGCACGGTCGCTTATACAGATAGCAGCCGTATATCATTGTCGTCTGTCAAGAGTTCCATTATTATCTCGGGCGGATGCGGTAAGATGTTTTATGAACACATTCAAATATCCTGCTGATGCAACGGGCAGACTTTCGTAGGGGGGTATAGGCGACCTTTATAGAGGGAGAAGCATAATATTTATAATGCATAATATGTAGTTTGGCAAAAGTAAAACAAGGTAAACGATACACTTTAAGGGGTGCAAAATAAACCCACACACTATTACGGAATGTGTCAAATTTAAACAGTCATCCTCAAACAATTGACTGGCTGGAGACTGCACCTGCGATGGACCTTCCTTACCGTTTATATGAATTCAATGATGCCTTTTCGAATATATTTTTGCCTTATTATTTATTTATCAACAATGATTGAAATTAGAATAATTCATTAGTACACACCAATGCAAGAATGCTTATAATGCCGTCCGTTCTCATATCGTTCCTGTTTTTTTCAATTCAACCAATATTTGTCAAAATAATGAAGCATGTGGTTTGAAGAATAATTTTTTGACCGTCCGATTTGTTGCATAGCTGGTTATCAAATACATATAACCTTGTTCAAGACCATCATTTTGTATCGCTTTACAATAGCCATAATCTACCTGGGGGTTTCTCACAAAGTACCGGTTAACCTCGTTAGATAAGTGCAAACCTATGATAATGGTTGTGTAGCATATTGATATCAATTTAGCAAGGTCGCAACCGTTCATGTTGGTTTCCATGAGCTACTACATGGCTTCAAAACGACTGAATCTTAAAATTGAAAAGATAACTTCAGGTTGCGACTCAATTATGACACATTGCAGTTGACGTCATAGGCGATTAATCGGCAGTGAAGAAGTAACTTAAGTTTATTTGTCCAAGCTAGTGGTTGATATCTTGTATCTTGTTGTGGTGTATTTGTGTTCCGTATGCTGTTTGCAGATTGCACTTGTAACACACACTTTCACGAATGCGCCCCGCGCGCACGTGTTGTTGACTTCCTCACTGTCAAATTAAAGTTTAGTATTAATTAACCAGTGTTATTTGCCTTCACGCCACGTAACCAGAAACACTACACTTGTATGTCATATGCGACCGTTGATAGGGCACACATATTTACAACGCTCGTTCGTGAATCCATGAACTATCTACTTCTATCATTAGCATCCTAAAAGCCCCTTTCCAACAAAGAAACGTATGTGTACATTTGAGCAACAGACAAGTGGAGCAGATGTCTGGCAACATGGTAAAGATTACTTAAAAGGCTCGAGTGTAACTGACCAAAGTTAATGACCGAATAGAAATGATTACCATTACCAAAATCGTTATCTTTTTGGATTATTATTATCAACTTATCTGGCAACAGCAATATATCTTTCGAAATGAGAGTTGTACTATTATCCAGTGCACCTGCTCGCAAACCATCAAAGAAGCTGAGATAAACAAAAATATTTAGTGACTAAATAATCTTTCTACAAATACAAATATATGTCGTAATCCCCTGTTTGATCAAACATTATTTCAAGCTAAGAGCAAAGTTTTGCTTGCTATTTTTGTACTGTAAACCGATAATTGTTTAGTTCTAAACGACTGCACCAGATCTTCACAACCAAATTAAAGATAATTGGTCGTGAATGTCTGCGCAATGAATAGCAAATACTTTTATGCCTTGTACTGCTCTGTAATTATCAGCCTTTATGTTGCGTCAGAAATTACAAATCTTTGCTTTTATCGTTTCCTGTCCTGTAAAGCCACTGGTTTTGGGTCAGCAAGCACAAAACTCAGTATGCAAGTATTCTTAACAATAACCAGCAGAAACCAAAAAAAATCGTTCAATGCCATCACATTTAGGAATATGATAGGTCAATATATGGCTAAGACGGCAAACTTTGTGCCCTGGTAATGAAAACTAAATGATGCTATGTTTAGCAACTCGTATCTTGCTTAACGGCGCACAATGGGTCCGGAGGCATTGAGCCGAAATAGCACGCTTTATACAAATGTATGGTAAAAGCAGACAAATGTGCATGACGTAAACACGGACTCTGGGCTCTCATTAGTAGTTAGTTCCTACAATAAACCAAAACTGGCTGTATACGTAGCATCACAAACGGCATCACGGTTCGTGACGGCGAAATTGTTATAAGCCCCGTTGACTTGGAAGATGTGGCCAATACAGACAACAGACGAGGCTTATTTGATTTTTCTTTGTATTTTGATATTGGTTTATTATTGCTCAAGTAGCGCACAATTATTTGTAAGTAATATTCTTACGTGTTAAAGAACATAATAACATGTGACTTCCTGGCCAATATCTCGATCAGTTCAGACCATTGTCGGACAGCCATGACAGACTGATAGGCATAATGGGTCGGGCGATCAACATACGTGTGTATGTGTATGTGTGTGTGTGTGTATTAGTATGAGTGTGTGTGTGTGTGTTTATGTCTGTGTGTGTCTGTGTGTGTGCGTGTGTGTGCGTGTGTGTGTATTAATGTAATAGCGTGTCCCACGTACGTCGGCTGCCAAGCACCCCAAATACTCCAAAACAGCACGCTACCACTTTATCATCTGCTGTGTGTTCTAAGATGTAAATGGTCCCAATAGTCACCCGCTGTGCCATTACAATGTGCGCGCGTTTATTGAGCGATGAATGCCTATGACGTCATTCATTTTGTGTGACCATTGGTAATTCATGTAGCCATTATTTATTTAATGTATGGTTTCTTTCTCCAAACGATGGGGTGTTTATTTATAAGTCTGCTAATAAATTACGTTGTACAGCTAATTGTATTTACGAGGAAGTAGATAAGTTTATGAATGTTGTCGTGTTCATGCTTTTGAACCGTCTTTTTACCGTCATAAGTATTACGACAAAAGTGAAAATAACGAGAATCTAAATCCAATGATAACCTATTAGCACGACAACTGGTCGTAAAAGTGCCCATGAGCAATCTTCGGACAATGAAACTTAGTATTATGGCTTCAACAAAGCATCGCCTTGCTCTCCATTACATTTATGATAGCACATTAGTACCACCAAGATATCGCTTACCTAAAAATGGCCCATAGTATTTATCGTTTCTTGGTCCCATGGAGCATTAATGTTATAAAGTCATTTTAATCGGATAATAAATTGCCTCGTATCGTCGTACTAAACGATGGTTGGGTTATCAGGTTAACATCCACGCTGTGGTGCAGCATACATTGCAATTCACGTCAACTATTTTGGTAAGAATCCGTCTGATGTTTCTAAATATAGTAATGAGCCATACCAGGCGCATTTGAATTGGTTAACACACACAATAGGCGTACAAATGTAGATCCACGATACATGATAATTGATGCTGAAGATACTGCCGGATGCAAAGCAAAGCAACTTATCTGACAGGCAGTCTCCTCGTTATCTATCTAGGTTCACATCACAGACATCACACCTACATTCGGATTATGTTTCCTTAGCCTACTTAATATCCTGTCCTCGAAATGCTGAAGTGATATTAAAACCAGCTAAAAAACAAGGAAGAACAGCTGCATTCTGCATGTAGTTCCTTGGGAACAGTGGAATGATTGGTCACGGCGTAAGATAACTTCCGAAGCCAGAGTCGGTGTTGGAATGTGCCAGTTGAAATGAACAATGGATCGATGCAATACGTTTGCATGTCCACTATTATAGTTTCCTACCTCTCCTCTTCACAGCTGGTATGTGGAATTCCTCTTAAAACTGTTTGTGGTATTTTCCCCGATGGCGTCTATTCCTATGTATCTAATGGCTACGTGACCATCAGCTACCTTTGCAGCGAGATATTTAAAAAAACTGTAATGCTATTGTCGTCCCACTGAACTATGCCTCTTGTAACACGACGTCTTGTTTCCTAATTACTGATTTCAGATATGACGGTAGACGGACGCCGGTAAAATGTGCAGTTTCTAACACTTCCTCGCGTAAGATTCGGCTTTTGGTACGAAGTCTTGTGCGGCAAATGTTTTCGAGTATTTTGGTAGCGATTAATTGACAGGATCAGCAATAGTTTCTGTTTCGGGTTCTGCAACTGTTGCATGAAGGATATATACCAGCTGTATTTTTCTGACAGCCGCGCAACATGTCGTCATCACTAAGTACGGCTGATTACCTTTTCAAAATAATGAGATCGCATAATTTGCCCTGACAAGGATGTCAGCTTTAAAAATGTTTTGAAATGACATCTTACTGTCTATTTAATAGGCGTCGACATGCACCCTTTCTTGATGAATTCCATGTTCGTCTTCCACAGAGTTGTTCCGCCACGACTCTAAACACTGATACCGCCGTGTACTAATCGAGAAGTTGTGAGTCTCATCAGTGCGGTTGATTCTTTACCAGTTCAAATAGATTCGTCGTCATCCTTGATGCCCGCATGGGCTTAAAAATTACCTTTGTAAATAATTATGGCTGAAAAAGCTTTACACGTCCTCAACTCTTGAAAGTAGTTGATCGCCTAGGGTGTTTTTCTCATTAGCTTATCTTTTCTAATATCATATAAGAATAAGCTGTCATGGAAAGCGGTGCCTAGAACTAAGAATAGTTTAAAGCGCCGAATTTATAGTTTGTTAAATTATTTGCCCCGTAGAGATTACGGTATATTTTCATAATGTCTCATGCATAAGAGCTTCGGATATGTGTGTTTCGCCAGAAGGCTTTTACGACAGGCAATGTCATTTTCCACTATATCAAGTAAACAGTAAACTTTATTGCGTTGCATCCAAGTAGTACCTAAGAATTTATGAGATGTCGATGATGGGGGCAATACTATGCAAAAGAAGAAGCAGGGGGCTCCGATGTAACGGGTGGAAGTTGCTCATCTAAATCGACACTGCTCTATAACATAAACAGTAGGCGTCCGATTTTATGAAACCAATGGATTACAAATGATGCCGAAGACATGGCCCGGTTCAAAACAAAGCCACGTTTCTGACGTAATCTCGTCCTTATCGATAAAGGTTATTACAGGGAGATCAAGTAGGCATCAATGGATGTTAGGGAAATTGCCACACTTTACTACAGAAGACCCTTACCCCCCACCCCTTGTTGACTCTACATTTATCCCGCCGTGACTAATGCTTATACCCGCCATAACCTTACCCTAACCCCATGCTTGTTCTTGCTGCTGCCCTGTCCTTTTATCCGCCAACGCTCCTCTTTATTCCTCGGCGATGTCCCGCACTTGTATCACATGACTGAACGCCAGACATCAGAAAATGTGACGTTCATGTTCAGTCGCATAAATTGGCATAGACTCTGGTTAGCATTGATTCACGACCCTCAAAGTCACCGATTCAACTTTCCACGGCGAACCTTGATGATATCAATAAGTGAGCGAATTTCACTTTAAGGTCTTGTTAATTTTTCCGCGCCGCGTCATGTTGCGTGACATAATCCATAACTTACAAAAAAAATTTAACTACATGGCTAAAAACATCCACATTAGATATCCACATTTTTTATCAACTGGAGAGAGTTACCAGCCTCTTCAGTCTAATACGTAGTTATAATAATATTGCTCGTACATGATTACGAGGAAAGCGTATTTCCTCTAGCTCTCGCCATGGGGATCGAATTCAAAGATGTATATATGTTCCTCTTCATGAAGGTCTAAGCGTTATGAACTACGCACCTGACCCCTATGTATCTAGTCTAGTATGGGTTTTGGTGTGCTTGGTCATTGATTTGGCCTTCTTTAAATTTTCAGACGAGGTGGATGACTGCGACTCTCGTTCGTTTATACGACACTCGCCTGGATGTTTGTGAGTAGGTCATAAACATTTACATCTGTGTCACCATCTATGTCATCAAAGAAGTTGAATGCTAGATTGATCTATTGAAAAGCAGAATCGTCACAATGTGTTCAATGATAAAAATGCCATCAATCAAATACGTCCACGTTTAGTTCTATGCAATTGCCAACTCAGATCCAGAAATAAATGCAATACTACAGCATAATCATTATAATATGTGGGTTATCCCATTTGCCCTGGTATGTCATTTTAATGCGATAGTTGGATTAGTTTGACAGAGTGGAGCGATTGATATGCATGCGGCGGACGGCAGAATCATGCCAAACAAAAGAGGCAAGTTTGTGAATATGATCCGACATACCGATTATGACGAATTCTTCTTTGGCGCATTTTGACAATTGTCGCATCAAATAATTGATTTAACGAAGTTAAATTATCCGGAAAAACCTACAATATTCAAATAACCAGCTAGAGGCGACTTCTATTATACTATACCGACTACTTATACGAGAGAAGACAGCCATTTGATATTCGGACATATCAGTAAACCGTTAATGCTGATGTAGATCACATTTATGGTCCATTGTCTTGAGTTACCAGTGAGATAACAATGAATGGTTGAAAGGATTTCAATGTTGCAGGACGAAAGAGACACATATGTCACACAAATAGCATTATACAGTCGAGAAAATAGTTCCATACTTAGAATCTTTGTGAGCCACTACCAACATTTAATATGTAAGAATCCAAGAGCAGTTTTATAATGTATGGCAAATGCAGGTGCTGATTCCTACGCAACAGATAGACCGATGTCACCAAGGCTCGACCCGAAGGCATTCGGGCCGGTTACCTTCCAGCATAGAATATGCGATTGTGCAAGTGCAGATTCTCATTAAGCCTCCACCCCCTTTATTAACTATAAAAACAATGCGCTAATTTTTTGCGGCCCAAGCAAAACCGTATATTTGCCTTGTACACGCAAATTCTGCAGAAATTGGATGAGCCATTTATGTTTATGAATTCAGCAACACAATGATGTTCTACAAGGTACATCTGTTTTTATATCTCGCTACTCACCGCATCTAGGTTATGCACAAACTTGGTTCATCAATCTTTGTTATATTTTGGACGCATCCAAAGCATTTAATCGTGTTACTTATGTGCACTCGTTCGAGTATTATAAGAGGAATTTCCTGAAGAGAGCATGGCTACAATCAATTCGGACCAAAGAAGAACTGTTATTAACTGTTTGCTAGTTATAGTATTGCTCACATGAGGTCTTGCAATAAAAATGCGCGCAACAAAGCAAACAATCGCACTACAACCTCCTATGTTTTGGTAAGCAAGTGCATACATTAAAAAGTGAATCGTTCATTAGCAAAGTTACTCTTAACATCTGCATGTTTGACATTAGAACTGGAAAATATTGTCGAATATCGTTAATGATAAGTCTTATTATTTTCATAGTCTGCTGATCAAGTGCAGCTCCAATCCTTGGGGTGTCAAACTCATTAGAGAAAGGATATCAGCCAGTACATCCTTCCGCTTATCAGTCGCTGTGGTTGCAAGAAAGTACAAGGAACATCATTTTCGCTTTTCTATAATTAATCGATATTTAGATTGCTATTTACACAATGTATATTGGCACGTCGAAGATTGTGTCATCAGGCAAGCCTTAATACCTAACACACTTTTGCCCAAGAAGGACTGAGAACTGGTATGATGTCAGGTATAATATATATTTTATCCAAAGGACATCATACATATTCCGCAGCAATCCGAGCAATCTGATTACTACTTCAAGGAACAATTAACACTTTTGATGACAATTCACATACTAATAGTCGGCGATACAGATGTATATGCAACCTAAAGCATAGTTGGAGATAGTTCCATCAACGAGATTTGCAAATACAACGTACAATCCAGATATTTGTCCCACTGATGACTTTTGTCACTTGACAGTTCGTAAGAGTTTGCGCGGAGCTTAACGCATCCATAAGAACGTTCATCGACAATACATGATTTTTGTCGTAAATCTGCCATATTTTTACGCAAACGTTGTATTCTCAAGAGTATCTGCATTTCCATTACGAAGTGGATACACGGACCCGTAGGCTTAGGGTCTGTTTCTCGGTCATATTCTGTCATATGGAATGTGAATACTTGGGGGTGCAAGAAATTTAGCAGAATCATCGCTAATAGGGGCAAATGAATCAGTTGACTTCAGCATTATCACCCTGTTGACCAATCTAAGCTGCCTATCCTATATCATCGTCAGAATAAACGGCTTCGCTCTTAGAAAAGAAAGAAATGAAAATTGTTCTACAAAATATGCAGCGGATAATGAATAACGGACAACTGGTTGTGTTTTGGTGCTTAAAACAAATGTTCTTGTTTATATCCAAGCTGATATATAAATCGTGAGCTCAATATCCTACGATAGCCTCCAAGCCATTAAGCATGAAAGGAATAACATCTGCTATGGACACACATTACATAATCAATAATGCTCACTGATGTTCCAACACTGTGTATCAAACCACACGTGGCATGTACATTATTGTACATTAGGAACTAGATGTGTCATTTCGATCGAGTGAAGCCAATGAAAGTCATTTTCATATCTGGTATTGATGCAAATGGCAGTGACATTTAGCGCCAGTGCTCATTATTTGAACGCGCCGTATTTCAAATAATTTTACACAGCATGCGTGGATGATGTAATAGACGGATTTAAAGCAGTATTCAACGCATTATGTGGCAATTTTCGTATTGGCATTCTATCGCATGTAACGTTTTACTTGAAATATTGGGGGGTGGATACAACCGCTTTGCAACGAGTTTAGCTGATTTGAGGACAAAATACAGAGATGGTCGTGATTGTAAGCAATTAAGATAGTTATTGTATTGAAAGCACAAGCTGTGTAGTTGATTTGACCGTTGCTTGCGTCGATGTATGGCCAACAATGAGGATAACATCACAACATTAATGGTGTAGGATTTATTGTACAATGTTTATCTATTTATTTGTGACAAGGTTTAACAGCATAACAGCGACTGGACGCATACAATCAGACTTAAACAGCAAACGCGGTTTATCTTTTTTGCACAGTAGTAACCGGCTCACTTAAATACTGGACAGCATTTTGGGTAGGCGTCTTGTTGGTCTCCATTAGTTCTGGACATAGCCAATTAGGCTGTAATGGAAATGTCGACTCACAGACCATAATGAAGACGCCCATCGAATGAAGGTGGTGGGTATTACAGCTATTGCATCTCCCCGCTGTTTAATAGGGAAAAAAATGCTTCGAAATAAATCAAGAGACTCCCGATGTCCGCAAGCTGAATCAACTAGCTAAGAATGTTTCGTCTTTGTGCTCAGAACGCATCTGTTACGCATTAACATTGACATGATTCCCATGGCGTCAGTATCGATTAGCTATGGGCTAGCTGTTTGCGTAAAAACCAAAGAATATCAGTACATAAGTCAACAACAGACTTTGCAAAGCTGAGAGCCTCACTTGGCTCTACTTTGGTTGAATGTATCTGTGTGTTTTTGTTCGATACTATTTGCAATAGATACATACGGGAGCTTTCTGCAGGAAGTCCGTCCAATAGCGACGTAGCTCATACAATACCATTCCTTAATTAAGGACAATCACAAGCACTTATAACTCATAGTTATCCAATAATGTCTGCGCTTGATTTATCATTAGTGTTTTGTTAATAACTGAGAGTATTAATTATAAGTTGTCATGCCACTGAACCTCTCAGCAAAAACGCCATTGCAACATCACATAGTTGCATGCTGGTGTTAATTGGTAATATTTTGCCGCAAGCAACATATTTTTCTATCACTTTGAAATTCTGAGGGTGGCTTCTTTTGAGGATGTATGCGCGATTATTACATCATTTTCTGAACGCCCGTCAACTTATATCTATTGTTATGAAACTTACCTGTACTCATGGCAAACACCGGCATATTTTGAATCTTGATATTTTTACCTCACATAAGAGGGAGATAGAGAACTATAGGTGTATATCGTGATGATGTCACAAATGTATCTTGCGCTATGCACTAAACTGTTCGACGTTACCTCCAACCCATCATTAATGTTATCGTCAATGTAGTCTATCACTGCTGCTCCTGCATATAAACCGTTTATTTATGTTCTCTTACACGCTATGTCAAAACGGATATAGCCAGTTTGGCTCCGAGGTACAATATCAGTGTATGGCTGCAAAAAACTAATGAAACGATAAGAAAGTTCCAGGTTATCAACAATGACATGGTGATATTGCCAGATCATGCTACTCTCACATGAATCATTAAACACATTTAGCGTAGTGAAGTTCCTATCGAATGATGGCCGACTAAAGATCGTAATCGTGGTATTTCACAGTCATTCACACTATATGCAGGCAGTGCAATATACGTTATTACAATTGTGCTTCGGTTGTATGAAATGAGTTCATATTGCAACACCCAATATGATATGTATCTGGTTATATTGTTTAAGTACAGCGATTCAGCATTATGCAATTTATGTAGACGGATATGCCTGCTCATGAATTATCAAATGCATTTGGTTATTTTCTAAAGAGAATTGCTTAGTGCTAAATTGAATAACTGCATTCACGTTTCATTGTTATGCTCCCCGTTATATGCTTACCGGAAGGAAGAAAAACCTCCAACGGACATCTTTACCGTTATTGCTGATTTAAAATTTGTCCGATGGTCAAATGTTCTACTTTTCTATGATTAATGCTAACATTAACAATATTAACATTTGACGCACATTATAAAATTGCAACTATTTGGAATTGTGATCTAATATATGTTTAGGGTGGATTTGTCCAATTTCTCACAGTTTGTTACATATTTAGCGCTGTATATTCCCACTTGTGCATTGTGATTTGTCTTTTAGATGACATGCACTTTAGATGCAGACCCAATATATCTACGGTAATAAATTTACATGCAAAATGCACAGGAGCACGGTCAACGTTTGATCTTTATCTTTGCAGAACTGTGTATGTGGTGTTCGATGTAATGGCACTGTTGTAATATTTCTAACTGCAAAAAAGCATACGCCAATCGAAGGACATTAGCCAACAACATAATACAGCACTGATTTCATTTCCTCACCGATTTAATAGCCGCCATTATAAACCTGATTGAATAAGATATCCGACGCGTCATTGCTGTCTTTATTGTGTAAAATTGATATTAATCAGACAGATCATTACTTTAAAGGTACAGTTATGCATCCATCGGGAAGCCTGAAGTCTATATCATTATCGTCGGGAGTCGCCTATCAAAGACATAACTCTGCCATTATTAATGCCGGCTTTACATTTTGGAACAATTTATTTGTCGATTTATAGCACACAAATAAGATATCACGCATATATAAACACAGACCTAGCTGTGCATTCGCGCATACATCAACAACACTCATACAATGCTGTTTTGGATTAAAAAAGGCAACACAGCGAAGCAAAAAAACCCGTATCATCACAGCTATAGCAATGACATGCATTTACCGTTAGCGTCGTTGATCTATGGTTGATGTATCGATACCTTTTTCTTGTATCTTAGTATGATGTATCGCCTTGAATGCACCCGATAGTGTTTCGTTACACTCGTTATCTTCGCAACATTTGAAAAACCTCTGCACTGTTTCTCTCTCTTCGATTTTTGTGAGGATATAAATTGTTGGGAATACTTACGAATAAGGCCACCGTATGGAATATTCCTGGTACCATGATATTAGTAAAATAATAATGTTGAAACATTCGGCAAATTACTGGTTATTATTGGTCGTTTTCCAGTGCGTCATACTCAACATAATAATTAAGGAGCAAATCTTTCGTTTTCGAAAAACGACGCAATAATATATGCAATAAAAAAGTCTCCATTTCATCCTTGCCCGACCAGCTAATCAATTATTGACCATTCGGCAGTGACCGCATATTTGATGATCGTCAGCCAGCAGACAACAGCGAATTAATCATTATATCTGTTCCCTGTGTGTTTCCAAGTGCTGTTTCGATGTTAAGATCAATTAAGCACAGATTGATAATACACACCCATCATATGAATAAGAAAGGGTAGTTCTATTGTCACGTGCAAATTACTGAAAACCTCCACGGCCTAACAGTCATTAGGTTATTAATTTTTTGAAAATATCTTGGCGGATATTATTTTGAAAAAGTGACCCGATTTGCATTCCTTTATATTATGTGTATTTCACTTGTTAAGATTTTCAGGATATAACATTGTTGGTCTAAATAATGACAAATTACATCAGATGATATTAATTCTGACTCATAGTTCATGACCTTTAATAATAGAAAGCATTGGTCATCTGCTTAGTCATTAAATAAACTACAGTGGCTGACAGATCAACCCGTAGAACACGTCAATAATAGTGGAAATCTTTGTTCAGAACCTTGCTTCCAGGCCATGCACTAGAGTGTCGTCGTATGAAAAATAACCTCCCAACGTTAAACCAAAATATAGATTATTCGTTAAGTAAATCATTTATGTCAAGTGCGATGCTCACTCAATGACCTCAAGGCTACAAGGGTAATAACCGCAGAAAATTATTACTGCATCAAATTCAATTATACTTATAATTTTACTTTCAAATACACTAAATCTTGCGTTGTCCCAATCTATGCCGTAACCATAAAGAAGAAACTACTTTATTATCGGAAGATCAAGCTTTGCCTGCCAGCAAAATGACGCATGTATAAGACCCAATGTATCTTTTGTAAGTTGCGTCTCGCTGCCTCGTTATCAGCACTCACTAGACGGTGCAAGGATGAGTACCTTTATCGGTGTGTCGACGGTTGCATCCGCGTTGGGTATTGTCGATGCCGATTACACTATAGTGATCTTGTCAGGAGTTGTCATCGCTATGATATGTGCCAAATCCGGATGAAGGCAAAATCCTAATGATTCAATTGTGGTAAATATTGTGTCAGTTTGAAGTAGCACAGATCGAAAGCAGGTTTAAGCCAGTTAACGAAACAACTCACAATGTTAGGAAAATTGTACGCATGTTAAGGTGACATAAAGTAGTACCCGTACCTTTAGGTCAAGGCTAGTGTCTGTTGTCAGTTATCATTTCGTCGCTCATGGTAATTGGGGATTGCTTCGACTATCGCGTATTTACAGTTGCAGAAAGTACCGAACAGAGCTGCTTCTTTGGCATAATTGTGAAATGCCATCGAAGTCTCCATATCCCTCTATCAGTGATATTCCCCCACCTTCTGGTTTTGGGTCATACACTGCAGCAACCTGCATAAACATAAACACACGTACATACATAGTGGATACATACATACATACATACATACATACATACATACATACATACATACATACATACATACATACATACATACATACATACATACATACATACATACATACATACATACATACATACATACATACATACATACATACATACATACATACATACATACATACATACATACATACATACATACATACATACATACATACATACATACATACATACATACATACATACATACATACATACATACATACATTCATACATACAAGCATACATACATACATTCTGCTAAATTCTAGGTTTGCAGGACAGCCATAACAACATGAACATTTGCCGGACAGTGTGTATGACCTACATTTGTAGTGTTTGGAAAAAGACTACATTTGCAGCACAGTTGAGATATGTTAGTTTACCTAAATTCCACAAATGCCGGACAGTGTGTATGACCTGCATTTGTGGCGTTTGGCAAAACACCGCATTTGCAGCACATTTGAGATGGACGAAATTTTTCAATTTCAATTATCACCCCGTGAGAAATGAATAGTTTAACGTATTCCAGTCATAAGAACGCATCGGCCAATGTAACGCTGCACCGCATAAGTATCTGCCACAAAGTTATTTGACAACAGGCTGGCCTGAGACTCGGATAGCTGCCAACATCCATGGAAGATGCACGAGCTTGGGTCTATGTCATGCCGAAGGAGTTCATTGAATGTTTTTGCTTTTAGGACTATGATCCATGCTGAAATAATAAATAAAATATCTACAAAATCACAAAATACTTTCCGTATAGAACAAATAATCTGCAAAAATCGAAAGTGTCTGGCATTTATAGGTTTTAGCGCAAGAATTTCAAATCAATCAATAACCAATAATTGTACTTCGAATATAATAAAATGGACATCATTGAACTATTGCAGTTCCACAAAAACTCATTCGTACAAACGGCATATGAGCGCCATAGCTTAGTAAAAGGCTTATATGCGTTTAGCCAGAATCATTCGGTGACTAAACTCAGCGCAGCTGACATTTGGACAGGTGGTTTATAAGATCACGATAATAAATGCAATGCGTAACAAGATGTTAATGCAGCTGTCCACAAAACTAATTATGAACGTTGCTTGTACTTGGGGTAGCAGTGCAACACAATATTATCCACGAGCCATTCCTCGTTGGTGCAGTACGGTTGTAAAAGTTTACAATAAACAGCCAGTCTATATTCGGGGTGTGCTTGATAGAGATAAATGACCGGGGTCACTTTACTTCTACTTGAAGGCAGTGTGACAGGCTGCACAGACTGTGTAAGAATTATTTCCGAACAGTAAGCTTTAACGAATCAAGCCGATTTATCTCACGGTTAGGTCTGCCTGAGAATGAGAACACTGGGCATACTTAAAAATGCTTAATTATTTACAACGAATACCTCGCCATAACTTAAGTAGTCCAAACAAAGCATTGATTGATATTAACAGGCTGCTGATAACCCAAATCGCGGTGACGTCATGGATTATTATAACATTATGGCGTAAGCTTTGGCGCTGCAGAAATAAATTAATTCGTTTAAGGGGATTGGTTCGCATAAATCGACTTTATTGAGCAAATCAGTAAGTTGACTACTGAGGTAAGTAGTTGTCCAACAGAACCTTAATCATTACTAAACAACATCTGCTTTACCACATTTGGCATGTTACCTGTACTTAAATAATTCAAGGTCGCATTAAGTATATATCTCAACCTTTTACCTTTATACTCATTACCAATTTTATGCCAGCTTTATGGCGGATGTTAAGGAATAGCGATTTGGCTAAGATAAGATTGTCGCACTTTTGGTGTATTGTTCTTGCACAGTTGTATTCAAAGCTGAATTGGCTAAGCACACCGATGCTATTCATCTAGTATCTTTGTGTCAATATGCAGCCATACTTTGACATGCGTGTAGTTCGGCGATTTGTTGTGTTAATTGTGCCATTGATTGATAACCACCACTATGTTTCTACATAAACGAATTGTATATAGTTATCAGGATTAAAATTAACTTTAATGACAGCAGTTATATACGACATGCAGTGGATTTTATCGTTACCGGCACTACCACCTCACGATACAAATGAACATAAAGCAGGTTAGACAGCAACGACTACTCGAACAAATGTCGAACAGAAAAGTGTAACGACTGATACAATAATGGATGTATTAAAATCGACGATTTTTCGGGCAGCTTACAAAATAGGCTAAACCCAGAAACTTAAAGCCACGCTAAGAGGTCATAGCGTCTATAAGAACCATGGGGAGCTTATACTTCAGCTATACGCATCATAAATGGCTTTAGGGAGGCAGTTCGTGGTTCACATCGATCAATGCATCTGACAGCCGGTCTGCTACCAGAAGAATTAATGATAATTCAAGTAACAGAGTGAGACATTTTGACGTAGACGTAGTAACCACCGCCCCCAGAGGAGAACAGCTTTTCCTGGTTGTCTATCAGATCAGCAGATATGCATCTGAAATACACTGTCGCTCAGCTATTGCCTTTGATAAACCGGTAATAATGCCTCCCCCCAAACTACCTAAACATCACCAACAAATAAAAAAACACCCAATTTGGACTGTTGCAAAACGTCGAAAGGCATCGATTAGTATATAGGTATTGCCGGCACATGTTCGACTTAGTGGATCTTCAACATTGTTTTGATCCAGACACCGTCAATAAGGTTGATGGCAATCGCCGCTATTCGGAGCTCAACACTTTATGCTTTTGCTTTACACAGCTTCCTTGTTAACAAGTTTTATCTTTTACCTTACGTCAATGTGTGTATTCCCCTTCTATATTGAGCAAGTAAACTATTTGTTTTGCTAATGTAGTTGCATATGGATTTGTTGGGTATATGCTGGGACGGATGGTTATGCGCAGATAATAGGATATTAAACCAGCATACACGCCATTGTCGTCGTTTTTTCACATTTACCACGTTTCAACATATTTATGTTGAGATATTTTTTGCAAAGAAACACAAATCTGCTCTTTTCACTTAAACAAGTTGGTTAAAACGAAAACGGTAATTCACCATAGAAATTATTGTTACTGGTACAGCTGCTTAAAAGCTGTGCATACTGTGGTCTTGTTCACGTAAACCATCAGATGACATCCTTACCATGGAACACATGTTTATACTGTCACAATGAGGCTATTTGATCGCCAAACTGACAGATTTTGCTATGTGCTACGATAATTTTGTGGATGGATTGCAAGCATGGAGTATAAACTGACATTGGTTTGGCAACATATGTTACATTAAACTATATTTAGTGGACCCGTTTAACGGCAAAGTAGTTTCTGACTCCTAAATGGTAAAGCTTCGATTAAAGCTATTGAATTTGACCAGAATTATTTCATGATAGTTGGAACGATGTAGAAGGATTACCCTTACTGTTAGGACTGTCTTCCAGCTCAGCTACCATTACATATGCCTTAACATTATTAAGAGCGCGTCTATGATTTGGAAAATTGGTGAATGTTGAGGATTGGTCTGATATTAACCAAATACCTGAATGTATCTTTGTGTGGTAAATTGTGGTGTTGTTTCTATTAGTGACATTTCGTGAAGTCTTGCAGACACATATAACTAGAATTGATAACAATGATATCAAAATGTTAATACTCGTCATTTATATAGTACAATACATTGCATTTCTATAAATTATAAAGTCTGGAATTTAGCTTCAAACAAGGAACGTCTTCAGGTCTCTTTATAAACCACTAAGACTTTGACTCAGGTACTTTTGAGTTATATTTCCGTAATCTTGTGAATACAATGACCTGATCTTTTGTGCGATATGCACTTTAAGACATCGCACGATGCCAGTCTTCCGGTTCCTTCACTTCGATAATCTTCTATTCATTTTCGCCGTCTTATCATCTTACTTGATGGTTCACTTACATCAATGGCACTATCAAAATTGTGTTTTTTAATCATATCCCGGGTATTTTTCATTAAGACTAACAGGCTAATTTATTTGACATTATTTACGCCAAGAAGTAAGTCATTGCCATTAATCACCAAGTAGTATGCTGAATTGCAATTCTGGACCATCCATCTAGGTCACGTAGCGGCCAAGATAACCTCAAGCAATAACAGCGATACGCAACCAAGTCAACCACAAAACTATTATGAAAGTCGACCACGCGCCGCAACACAAAACTACGCGAAACTTAAGCTTAGAGTTTCATCCCTTTGTTAGGGTGATGGGTACAGAGGCGGCTACCAAGCAGCAGATGCAGGGGCTCCCATACACTCTCAAGCAAATTCCTTATATACTAATCAGATATGAATAACACGAGAATGAATCAACAATGGTATCTCGTGTGATTTGAAGAAGGGAGAATTAAGTATTTTCACCGCGGAATGAATTCTACCATTGTTTGAGTGAGCAATAGAGGCTACACATTGCTCACCTACTCGGATCATACCTGTGTATTTCTGTGGCCCGATATGTTGCAGAATTACGATAATATCCAATACAAGTGCAAAATAATGCACTTACACGTCCTTGAAAATAGTATTATACCTAATATATGGCGAATTCATGAATAGCGTTTGATAGGCTCGGTATTAAATGGGACCACTTTAGCAAGAATGGCTTTCACTTCCCTAGAGTATAATGCTGTGTCAATGATTTTGCGGTTATGTTCCTCAAGCCTGCATAATGCCTCTACTATTGATTTACTTGGGACTACGCGCCCTTCCTTTGCACTTTGGTATTTCTTCTGGTGAACAAAATTATATTCAGGGTATATTATTGAGTATAGAAATTTTGTTTCTGCATGTTGCATACAACTTTTCTCTTAATTTATGGCAATATAGCCAGAAACATATGCTAGAGCATTCACATGCTGGTTGGAAAGGCCTTTGTCAATTCAAACTGTTAATTGCAGTGCAGAAATGCCCATTTATGTTTGACTTCCAGTAACACATACTCGCAAGTCGTAACGAAGTTGATTAACTGCTGCGACTCGAGTAGCTTCCACAAAAGAAAGGGGGCGCTGTCTTGACGGTGTTGCAGAATTTGTCGGGCGAATTGCCAAGTCGGGTATCTTATTATAACAAGATCTTTACTTACGCGTCCTTGAAAATAGTATTATACCTTATAAAGCCTCAGTATCAAATATATCTATGTTAATGCCTCTGTATGTCAATAAATAAGGAGATAGGTTTAATCAATATCACAAGCATGATCATGGGTCAATACTGATTATGATTGTAGTAAAACTGTAGTACGGTAAGCGTATGCAATTTATAGAGAAATCTATACATCTCTCCTAGAATACTGCGGCAATAGACTATTTTCATCTTATTATTTATTGCATTAGTTGTGGAGGAAGTACGATGAAGCGCTGACACTTGCACGTTCCCCGTTTGGCGCCAGGAGAAGTAGAATGTGAAGCATTAACATTGTACTGGCGGAATCTCGTACTGGGTGACCAATCAAGATGATGTATTCCTGATAGCTCGCTGGATAAATTATTTTGAATGCAAGCCTTTAAGAATCGACCCATTTTGAGCTTGGTTATATGCAACACTTTAAACGAGTTGCTGAAAGACGATCCATCAAGTTCTGGTAGGATCTCAATAATATCAGTTCAAGCTGCCGTATCATGCTATATGTCGACCCAATCTGCGCAGTGTTTCAATACCGGAAACCGGCGACGTTGGTAAATATCTCTTTGAGTACATGTGTTTGCCACATGATAAATAACGCATTTCGCTCACCGATATGAGGACGGCATTCTGTCATTTGGTTATCTGATCTCAATGATACACGCATGACGTGAGATATTCCGTTTTGTCAAACTGATCCCGAAAGAGTAACATAGAATAATTGTATTTGCTAACGCATAAAGTTCAATACACTGGTTTGTTTACGTTGTGTTACTGTTTCAGGACCAATTAGTTTGATACTCATGAAAGCATATACATATACATATTCCAAACCGGGCCAAACACAATCTTACAATTTACAATCACGGATAACTGCAGGATTCACAAAGTTTAAGCCTGGCATCTTATTGTCGACTGACATGTGCTGTTGTTTTGGAATTGAATTCGGAAAGGTCAAATGAAACGGAATCATTTCCATTTATGTGGCTGTATGTATAGCCCTAACGCATTAGTATTCGGTTTACAAAGCGCATTTAAATCCTAGAGCGATATAACTCATCGCCTTACTGCGCAGAGTGACGGAATATGTGCCCCCTCATGCTGTATTCGCTAGACAGTTTAAAAGCATACCATTTATCAAAACGGAATAAAATTGTAACCGATTTATTTGTGGTTAAAGTACTGTGTACCGGTATACTGACGTACTGTGTACATGCACGTCATTATTAACCCTGCCCGGCGCCATAAATTTCTAATGGAATAAGATTGTCTGTCTCTATAACCCTTTAGCTCCAAGGAAGACTACCCGACATTCTCAAGCCTTAATGCAAAATTGTAATAATTGCCAAGAATTTTACGAGCGACTTAGTTCATGAGACGCATAATACTACTCTAGGCACCTTAAGCAACTGCAAAATGAGTTCACTCTGATCCTTCGTTCTCAAATGCTTAATTTTATTTGAAGGAGTTTTATTATCTGGATAAAACTATATTGGTCAGCGATGCTAGTATTATCTAATCAATTTAAGATTCTGTACGCACGCAGGAGATCTTCACGGAACCGTCTTGTTTGAAGATTTGCCAGACGTAACAGGTGGTTTTTTTTGTGGTGTGAGGAGGTGGCCATCTACTTTTATTACTCGTCAGCACGGCAAACACTAGCTATGTGATTTTCAACAGCAAAGTGGAAAGGTTTCATTGTATTGATAATGTGTAATGGTGGTATGCCGATATTCAATCGTTTGCATATACAGGAAATTAGTTAAAAGTAATATTTTGACGCCTGAGAAAGTACGTGCGGACATAAATCAAGAATGCACATTCAAGAGACTAAACCGGTATCAATTTATCACACCAAGGGTCATATGAGGCCCTTCATATTATTATGCAAATGATAAATTAGCGTAATACATTCAGACACGGACTAAGCATCACAAAACAATCATCGGTTAGTACTCGTGGTCATGCAGATATCCACCAGTCGCGGCGTTGCACGAGTGGTACCTTATGATGGAAGCGCCAAAACTCCATGCCAGTGTTTAGCGTCTAAGCATTTAAAGATTTTTTACATGTTAGCAGGAATCAAATGGACCACCATGTTCAGTATGATAACAACAGACAAACACGTATGCAAATACATCGACATCAATCCCACAGCTTTGCATTGGTGTAATTCTTGTGCGCGCATGCAGGCCCAGCACGACCTATTTTGCCAGGAATGATGTTAGAATGAATGATGGATTTATTTCGGCTGACATCATGCAGTGTCTTGTCGCAGGGCCAACGTTCAATGTCGACAATTTAGTAGCTGATGTGTTTCCTCAGCTGTAACATTCTCAAAACAATAATGACGATGTTAATTCACCGACTCGTGTGTACTCATTTTTCTGAAGAAGCATTCCCGTGTTGTATGCACTTTAATGCTATTAGCTTGAATGAATATTGATCATCGTAAATGGCCGTCAGTGGGTGCGTTCTTCATTCTGTAGAACACCGATACTTGCTGCTGACATTATGAAATGAATGAGAAAATAAATGTTAGAATAAATTTGTGAATTGATGTTTAGGATTTTGCCCAACTAATTGTAGAGGCCTTTGCTTCCTTAGCCAGCTATAATTTATGATAGCCCATGCGATATTATAATTTACCATACCAACTAAGGAAAAACAGACTAATTGATAGTTTGCACGACCCTACTATTTGCGTCGAATGATCCGCTTTTATTCATGGCAGTTTGTTTTACGTGGTGATTATATTAATCGATTTGCTTTTGTCAGCGAATAACATCGACCGTTGTCAAAAATAGTATTACGTGAAGACTCACGACTGTTTGAGTGGACAAGGGCTTCATGTATGTAGCAGCCCAAAGGTTCGAAGTCTATAAGCATGGCTATAACCTGCTTAATTTTCCCTTCATGCCGTTTTTATATAGCAATTCTAGATTGGGTTACGAAATAACAAAAGATTTAGCAATTCCGGGGCCGGATATGCACTGTGCAACATTCCATCCAAAATACATATTCTTCGTTTCATAACATTATAACACATACATCTATTGAACATAAGATAAACTATATTTTATGCAGATAATGTGCCTGCACTTAACAATCAAATTGGCAAAGAAATGTGGTTATCTAACGGCTTCTAATTATAATATATTTTTTATATGCAAATAATGAGTAGTTTTCAAGACAATTGCAATGCACATTATTACAAAGAAACGATTCCATTCTAATTTGTCGACGGTAACGATATTCAGTGAGTCACAGTTATCGACCGTAATTAAAGTTTCATTTACTGATAGTTCTAAAGGGTATTACTTGGATATAGGTCTGAGAGATTCAGGTTTCCTTATTTGCGTGGATGCATTCGCTAATGGTCGCTCATTGATCAAAGTTTCAATTTCACTTATTATTGTATACTGCATCTTATCCAGGCTAACTAGTGCGCGACCCAGTTTCCGTCACCGAGTTTTTCGCAGAATTTACCAAACCTTGGCGTTCGTTTGAATATGAATTATCATTCGAATTTCCTGTTTATCTAATAATTCTAGACACTGGCACCTTTTCAGAATTTTCGTATATTCTCCGCACCAGCAAAGAATGTCGACCCATTATCGGGAACCATTAGGCGAGGCAACGAACAGCGACCTGTGAATCGACGAAATATTATTAGAAATTAAACAGTTGACATATATGCAACAACTTCAATGTAGATTGCTTTTGTAACAGCACAATTAAATTAGCATATGTACGCTTTTTGTCGATTTGTTGTACAATGCACCTACGAATTCCACTCCGCGTGCAATGACAGGTGTTGCCTCACGACGACGGAACTCAGGTAATGATGGAGAAGCGGGTGCTTTATAACGTTGCCATTGTGTTTTAGACAGTGTCGCAATTACGGACTATGGATATAACCAATCTTCCCACGCGAGGAATCGCAAATGTCGTCCAAGTGAATGTCAATGTGGTATCCACTCCAGCATGTAGCCTGTCATATGCCTGTTTCATAATAATTTTGCCAGGCAAAACATTATCTTTGACGTCAATTTGTTTACAGATCCCAGTAGTGCGATATATGCAGATTATCATCACTATTGGCCATTAAGGTGTTGCATGCCATTAAGAATGATTCAGCTTGGTTGTTTCGTCAGCGGCAAACACGGTATAATGCGTCTTTCGTGGTTGCATCGTCTTGGGTAATCATCGTTTATCGGTATTTCACTTGTCGGGTGAATAACACGCTTCAATATAGAATCTTCAAGTTCTCCAATATAAGTTGAATCATGCATCTGAGCGTCTAAGCGTTTGAATTTATTTGAATTTGTCGCATAAAGATTCAATTAAACTTTCAAATGCAAGCCTGCTGTCGACATTTGGTGCGGATTCTGATTTTTTTTTCGCTCGAATCATATTGTAAAAGCTGTCCTCGGTGTGCCCGCCTCTGTAGCCACTGCAAGTCTGTAACTTCAGTCACGCTGCTTTGACAATCCTGGTCGCGCCATCATAGGGTTTTAATGAAGGTTCAAAGTCTTGTTTTAATCTCATTTCACGCCGGTTTTTATATAGCAATTCGAAATTGGGTAAGCAAAGAACAACGGATTTAGCGATTAAGCATAAAGAAACAGAATCTGACAGTTGTGGCATAATTGGCAAAGAAATGCTATTCTAGTCGACAAGATATACAATGTTTTTAGTACAATTGTTTAATTGAGATACGACAGTACATCGAACAATACTAGTGCGTTTATTCTATCGGAATGATAGGATATCACCCCACATTGCGCTCTACTGCGCGGAATATTCCACTGACACAGCATGATTCACATCAAACGTTATCCAATCATGAACAATATAAAGCAAGCGCTGAATCAGGAGATTTCCGTGAAAAGAAATTTTGTATTCAACTATTTGTGTGATTACGCATCATTGTGTGGTGAGCGCGATGTGCGTTTTTGAGAGTTTCCATGCATAACAGTGCAAAGCAGTTTTCTTCACAAAATATTGAACAGGGGCTTCAAAGGTGTCAGAGGCGGATCCCATGGCGTGATTGCATACTACGTAGCCTTTTGACCCACAAGGTGTGAAAATCGGACTGTTTCCCCGTGACTCGGATCATCACGTTGAATGGCGGTTCCGTCTCTGAAAGGGGCTCAGTAGTACCGTGCTGGACCTTTGCTCCAACAGCGTGGGTTTTGCAGCCCAGTCTTGGCAACGGGTATGTGCCAAGTGGGCGCTTGTACGTAAGGGGAAATGTTTCAGCATCACGATCATCCGGGTCCATCACCGTCACGATATCACCGTGTTGAAAGTGACGTAAAACCCTAATATTACTATTACCAAAGGTATCAGCTTTATCATCGCTGTCAATCATTGCGAGCACCTAGAACAATTGTACAAGCATTCCAGATTGAACATGTTGAGGATGAAATGCGTTAGCGTTGTGTATCACAAAGCAGTTGGAGCAGTATCTGCTAATTGGTAAAGCCAAACACATGATTAAGTTGAACTATTTGGCGGATTACTCAAATGGACTCCAACCTCTGATATCACTTTCAAAACTAACCAGTCTTGACAGAAAACATATATTCGCACTTTAGTTCTAAAGGGGCACACTGTCCCATAGACTAAGCATAAATATATATGTTGTTGTTCGTATGAGTGATATTGACTAATGCTAACTGCGCCAAGCAAAACCCTTTACTCATTCAAAGTCATTTTACTGTGAGGGTACATATTGGAGACTGAAATCGTTCAAACAGTATTTAATCGGACATAACAGGCTGATCGATTTTGTTCAGTCAACCATGCATCATACATGAACACGCAGCTGGTTTATGGCCCTCGGGACAACAATGTAATAACATTTATATGTATCGAAGTATGCCGGAAAATCATACTTCCAATATCGGCACGAGGAGTATTTGTACAAATATATTTTATCTGTGGTTTAATTAAAGTAAACTGCGAATGTTCTATTGCGCATGGATCCATATTTATCTATCTGCCATTTATATAACAAGTGTCTCGTGGTTTAAACAATTGACGAGTGATTCGCACACTTTGATTTTGATTGCACAGCGATATCTGGCATAAGACACCCTATATCCCTATCATTCATATTCTTATCATTCGTAACTTCCGTAGAGTGATTTAGTTTGTCTTTGGTGCTTAAGCCTCTTACAAGAATGAATATTGGCTACGACGTCATAGATTGTACTAATGTCCCTTCGATTGCTGGACAATTGTGTCACCAGATCAGAGTAAGTGAATATACTACGCTTGTTGTCAGGCAGCCTTCAAACGATCTGAATGATTTGCACGCGATGCACCGCAACTCTATTAATATACAAAGTGCAAAGTTAACAAAGCAACTATTTGTCTAGTTTACCGATCCAAGTATTGTGAAAACCAGAATGCGAATTCATATCTGCAAAATTGTGTGCTTTGTTGCTAACTGGATTTACAGCCAAGCAGCAAATACATGCAACGCATATGTTAGATAAATATTAACCCAGCTACTGCAAAGTAATGTATCATAAGCATATGCCATTGTTGTCCCCATTTTTTATCAATAATTTATACCCATCAAACAGTTAGCTTTAACAATCACTAGTCATTTAAGACTACTGCGGTAAAGTGATTCGGCTGGTGGATTGCCTGTAGGTAAAAATTAATTCAATAAAGCGAACCCGAAATATAAATATTCCGGCGGTAACTGAGTAGCAGCATATGAGAGATGCTTTGAGCGAGTTTTTATATGCTGAAAACAATAATGTGCAGTGTTCCAGACAGCATATAAATATATTTTGATAGTTGGATGGATTCAACAACAAACCAGCTGTAGAATGGCTACATGATCTGTCTGAACTAATCTGCATATCTAATCATCATTATTACCCGGATATCACTTGCTAGTTATATCTGACATAGACATAGGGTCGTGACACAGTGTGAACTCGCAATGAATGTAAAGATGGAATGTATACAGATGAATTTGAGACACGTGGTGCGTCCTAGAGGTGATTTTAAGTGAATCAGTAGGGCACAATCATGAAACATTGCGATGTTACGTGCAGTGAAATGTAAAAACTTTCAATAAAAACCCTGTTTTTGAATAGAGAGTAGTGATATATCAAATGCCTGCCGTTGTATCTTCTACATATTCGAAACGATATCAATATAAATGATGATATGCAGCATATGATCTGGTGTTCGTTCCATTGTATATGCCTAGGCATATTGCGAAACATGTATGATTACATAGTAAGGAAACTCGCATCAATATGTGCTGACCAGCGAGCCAGAAAACGCAATCAATAGCATATATTAATGCATATAACCTAGAACAGTCATTCAAGTGTAAAAGCTAACTGCACAAACACACACACACATACACACACACACACACACACACACACACACACACACACACACACACACACACACACACACACACACACACACACACACACACACACACACGAATCATTGGACACAATAACGAAACCAATATTTTATATTATACACAAGTATCACGTGAGGGCATCAGCGACGATAAGACGGGCACACATATGCATACACACACAAGCACACACACACACACACACACACACGCACACACACACACACACACACACACACACACACACACACACACACACACACACACACACACACACACACACACACACACACACACACACACACACACACACACACACACACACACACACACACACACACACACACACATACACCAAACCAACGCTCGATTACTCAGCAGAAAGCCACGGAGTAGAGCGGAATCGCAATACTTATGAGTGTTACGTCAGGTTTTATCCTTATAAGGGACAATTCATCATACAGAGATGTTGTGCTGGAATACATCAAGCAAATGTCCATGAAAGCCAAGCCCGTCAAAGAACGAGTAATACAACTTCGTATCAATGCTCATCAACGTCATTTATTTACGAATTTGATGAAGTTTATTCCATATTATTTAACTTGTGTCCGATGTGTTGTTAACTACGGACGAAATAAATGCTGTTGGTATTACACATTTGGCATATCAAGGAACTGTCTGTCAGGTTTTGCAAACGTTAAGGTTTCACGACGAAAATACTGCCTCAGGGTTTACGCTGAATGAGCAATTCTATCAATCGATCGATCGATAGTACGGCATGTTTATCGCTTGGATCCATTAGTTGATTGACAGCACACAACATGCATTGAATGGGGCAACGCCTGTAAACTAATATTTATTCCACAAAATGTACATCTTATCACTAGTAATATACCGAATCCGTGATATTTCACCCCTACCATTATTCTACATGTCCACAAAACCTTAGCTGCACAATTGTTATCAGATTCCAAACTTTGTTGAAACTGAACTTTTCTTTTATCAACACAATGTTATAATTGTTTTGTCATATATTAGTACCATTAAAGTAAATTACCATCTTTTGCATTTTGAAGCAAATACAGGATGATATATGCGCATATAGTACGTGAATTAACTGATCTAATAAACAATATAGATGCCACTGCTAGCCAGTAAGCCAACTTTGGTAAACTCGGGATGTCCTGTCAAATGATGAAGATGGATAGATTTGTCGTTACATTACGTTGTATGGTGTAACCATCATATCCAACAGTGATTGACCGATTACATTGCCGAAGCACGCTAAAACGTTAACACATTACATTTATTCTTCTGCCAGTCCCTGAGTTTCCATCATATATTTAATACTGCATAACAAACATAACCTTTCCGATGAATTTCATTTGAATGCCCATTAAACTTTCAATTTCTGTGAAACAAATAATTTTACGCGCTAAATAACTTGAACAATGTAAAGTCTTTTCAGAGTTGATGCGAAGGCGTGTTAACTGTGCTGCTCGCGGTTGATCAATTCAACCCCCATCTCTTAGCTACAGTCGCAAAATTCGTCGACTCGTTCCGTCCCTTTCGATGTTATGTAATCGATGTTCACTCCTTGAGGCAATGCGCATTGAAATAATAAATCATAACATGAAGCCGGCTGACTTACTATGTATATAAAAAGTTTCGATTTAATTTACGATGAAAACGTTAAATTAAGATACTGTAATTGATGAAGTTCACGTTTCATTTAAGTTTGTGGATCGGGGGCCAGATAAATTCCCTCTCAATATGTTTTTGGACTTGTCGGATAAAGGAATGCGAAATTAACTCGCACCGTTATTTTTTTTCTGCGGATATGTGTAGTGTAGGTGTTGATGGCAGTCCATATATGATATATAGCCTTCTGTTGTTGCCGTCAACGCGATTTTGACTTCACTTAAAACTTTTTACAAGAATCTAATATTCTCTATGCCGTTGGATCTGCTGCCACGGACACTACGCCGCCTTTATTATTATGTAAACATATATTAATATATGTTCATATATATACATATATCGATATATATTTATATATCAATATATATATATATATATATATATATATATATGTATGTATATATATATATATATATATATATATATATATATATATATATATATATATATATATATATATATATATATATTCATACATTATATGTACCTAATAATTTATCTAATTATTTATTCATATGTATTGATATACTTGTACTGTAAGACTCTGATATTGTGATGAATGTAATTTTGTTGTTGTAGCGCCGCCTACTGTCGCAGCCAAGATATGTAGTGCGTTAGCTAACGTCAGTATGTATGTAAATAATTATATTTATTATTCTCTCATTAGTTGAAATATACACTCAGGAAGTTGCTTCTATGATTACATTAAAAACATGAACAGGAAATGTTATTAAATGTGACACTTGCACAATATATACTGATGTTTTAGCTAATGTACTACTGTGCCAATTAATCATTATGTTTTACCTAACAGACGCGACTTCACCTCAATCCATCGGATTTGAGCATTGCAACGCATAGGATATTTGAGTCATACTTATAACGCAATTATGTTAAGTGCGTCTGCAATGAATAGTGTTCGTTTTACGTTGATTAATGACCTGATTACCGTTGAACTTTACACAAGCACTCCCTGGGGTCTGACTGCTGGAATATGACTCGTTATATGTTACATTGTTAGTACTGGTTGCTACCAACATCAAACAATAAGTAAATGAATCTAATATAACCTTATGCCTGGGATTTACCGTACTTTTATAAACTGCGCTGGTCAAAATCAATACACATAAGTGATAACTCATTGTTGTCACTAATCTAAAGCATGTTATGAGGTATTGGTCACATCGACAACCGAATTATGGTATTTTATATATTTTTCAGAACAATAGAATAACGTTGGCACCTAAAGGAAAAAAATCGCATCGAATAACCCATGAAATCCTGCAGAACTATCTTTGTTGCACGCAAACATTGCAAATATCCCAATACCTGTTTTCACAACACGACTCAATCAAAAGATCGCGTCTTACAAAGAATTTTCATCCCTGTCATCTTGACTTCCTCGGCACTTTCTGCTAAGCCTGCTTGATCGCTTTTGAAGCCATGCAACAAGAAGTGTCTTGCTTCAGCAGGCAAAACATGTAGGTTGATTCACAATGATTCAGATGGAAATGAAATGCACTATGACATTATGACATTGATCTGATGCTTGCAATCAAGATTTGTAATATTTGCGGTTATATTATCTGGTAATACACGATCAACCGAAGGTGCAGGCCAATTAGCCACAGGGAAGCGTAACGGAGGCGTAATCAAAGCATTATAGCAGATGATATCATCACATTGAAACAAGGCCAAAACGTATCAAGCAACACTGCACGAGGAAATAAATCAATAGTCGAAATGGGCCTTGTTGGATTATGTCGTTAAGGTGTGCAATTAGAATTACGTTAGGGTTTGAGAATCAGCTGTACTTATATAATCCCACTGCGATGACAGTAGCAAGAACAACTTACTTTGAATAAAAAAACGCAATATTTGAAACAAAACCTTCACGGAAATTCCTCCGTGTGATTGCTTCCTGCGTTGACAATGAGTCCGAGAAGAATATAAAACGTTGATCACGAGATGGTGCAATAAGTTCCGAAGCTATTTAGTTCGGCGTGGAGGGTGGATATCATAGGGATCTAATGAATACAAAAAACTGTTCCATCCCTTACTTTGTCTTCCTTTTTCGAAATACAGTTCGCAATGAATATTTATATTCTATTCCACGGAATAATTAGCAAAGGCAGATGGCTCTGGTCAGTCTTTCTTGTTGGCAAACATGTGTAAGTGGGGCCACGAGGCCTCTTTGTCCGAATTGGGCCATAACTCATCCATATTATCCATAACATGCAAGCCAAACTAAGGAGGTATTCGGACAGCACTAAATGATATGAATATATCTTGGATGAACAATTCTGGCTGTCTGATGTTGGATATTGAATCGCAAGTTGCATTCTATGAGTAAAATAAAGACATTTCCAATAAGCAATAGCGATTTAACACACGTTTCTCAACTATGGAGATACCGCACATGTGTCATATCACTCCTGCAGCCCCCAGTGGTAGCATTTGTGCCGCCTCTTTTGTCTCATCCGTGGCGCACTACACAGCAGTGATGATTAAGATGATTTTACTATTTACATAATATATAGCATAGTTATATTACAATAAATACCTGTCATATATGTGGCGACAAAGGCTTACAAAGTTTTCATAAAAATCTTTACAATATTGTGGTGGCTGATTTAAATAAGACAAAATATACGCAATTCAAACAGCAAACATTATACTTCTATATATTAAAAAGAAGACTTTCATGTGTGTGTGGTAAATGAAAACTTAAATTCTATGAACTACCACACCCTCTCAAATCCCAGAATTGAAGTACGAAGCGTCTTCCCGCAAGGATACGAAGCGTCCGGAACGAAACGTACATGAGACGAAACGTCTGGAATTCAGCGTAATCGCATAAGTAACACACCCACAAATATAATATTTTGTTTTGTTCCAAATTGAGCTAATATTTGCGTAACTGATTCAGTTCTACCCCCAAAAGTTGTCACTCACTCCAAAGAGATTCAGTGTTGTAGAATAGAGCATTGTCCTGACGCAATATATCGAGACGATCTCAAATGAACACTGAGCTCTGAAAACCTCATTGAAGTGAATAGAGGATCGTACTAGCTCGACGTCCGATATAATATTAAAGGTCAAATGAACAGTTTAAATCCTGTCATCATATGTGCCTACTTTGTCACAGGCATGCAAGCGTATATGAATTGATTTGTTCTCCACATCAGAACGTGGATGCTGAATCTCTTCTAATACGAGTCACAACCATATAACATGTTTCCATCCATGGGGCCATTTTCTGTGTAATTAAATCTGACTGGTGATTGGTGGTGCTTTTTTCAGTGATCGCATTTACGCAAATGAAATGTGACATTGTGGGGTAAATAATGTGTTTATATCACATCTTCATCGGTCTATTTCATGATAAGCTTTAGTTTTTTTGCGATATAGTATGTATGACGTTCTCAAACTAAAAGAAATTTAGCGATTTCAATACAGAATACCATACAAACTTTCTCTCTGTGAAATGTATCTGTCAATGACATAAGCACCAGTTTTGGTAATATGTGACATGCTTCACAGATACGATGCGTCAAGAAGAGTTAATGAATAACGATGGAAGATGTTCATTGACGTACTTGCTACCGAAGGAATAACGAGAATCATATAATGAAGCAATCCTCATTGCTCACATGATAGAAGCGTTACTTGAAGTACTGCAAGCATTCATATATTCTAGCACTTATCATATAAGTAGACATATGATGTGCGCATTAGTCTTGGAGGATAGTTACGAGAAGCCGATATTTTCTAAATCCCGCTATGGCTATAACTTGCAGGATATAAATATTACAAGCTGACATAAACGTTTATGTTGCAAGTATCAATATATATATATATATATATATATATATATATATATATATATATAGATATATATATATATATATATATATATATATATATATATATATATATATATATATATATATATATATATATATATATATATATATATATATATATATCTATATATATATATATATATATATATATATATATATATATATATATATATATATATATATATATATCTATATATATATATATATATATATATATATATATATATATGTGTGTACCGTTTAATATTGTTTGCCCGTTCGTGCATCAATAATTAGTAAATATTTGCTATGGTCCCGATTAGTTAATGCATTTCCGCGACACTGTATCATTCACTGGTGTATCAGGATACTATAAATAATGAGATATACGATGGTTGCTTCCATTTCGATATTGTCAACATGACAATTGCTCTCAGAGACATATCGATGGTTACAAGCAGGCTTATGATTAAAGATGGGTCGGTTTTGATCTCTGAGTAGTGTGCATGTTGTAGATGACGCGGATAGCAGCCCATCTATTATTAGGGATATTCTTTGGTGCAGCAGATATAAGAGACTAGTCTCCTTGCAATATCACACCGCATTTCATGGTATGATATCGCTTGTGATAGCACCAAGGTCACCTGGTGGAATTTATGTATACCAAAACGCATAATTGATAATCCAGGGCAGTGGAAAAACTCATCATACGGGCCTTAGAGCCACCTCAGTAAGTTATCCATGTTTGACGACGCAGCAGCTTGCTTCTTCATTCCCAGGTGCCTCACGCGTCGAGTCGTTGCTTGTTGAGGTATATTTGATACATATTCTTGTTGGTCACCAACCTACTCATGTCGAATAGGAAATGTGCAGACCACAATCACTGAAAACATCCTTAGAAAATAGTAGTTTGGATGTATTGACAAAATGCACACTCATTACGACACTGTTGTTGTGTTCGTTTTCACTCGCCTAGGCTGATTGATCAACGCTACCTATAGCATATCTCACGGGAACGTGATATATTAAAGAGCGTTTGCCCGGTCTAGAATGATACCGTATTTTCAGTTTTGATGCATCTATTTTAACAGGGGTTTTGTTTTAGTTAGTGCAACTACATATTAAGAGGGTAAATCTTTGTCCATGACACAATGGCTTGTTCCATGGTAACGTTCACCGCTTATCGATCACTGCTCATCTGTGCAGTTGCTGATGGAGCTTTCATCAAACAGCCAGTCAATGTTTGTTAAAATATTTCCAGCTATTTAGCATAAGTTTGATATTGTCCCAAAATCATTATCGGAGGGGTACATGGGTTGGAGCCATAGCCGATGCGTCGTCAATTAACTGAACGCAAACTATCGCCTCAAGAAATTGTTAAAGCATAGCTCAATTGGAGTATTGGAGTCTTCTCCGAAGTATGGTCAAGACATTTTCGTTCATCACTATTATTGCCTTGAAGCAAATAAGCATAAAAACTTCGATTAACATTAATTTAAAACAATCCATCTATATAGTTCATGCACACTGTATGTAGAAATGTTTTTGCTGGGCAATGAGCGACACCAAATTGAAAACAAACCGGAGTTTCGGCTTGAATCGTGATTAAAGACTAAACCCGGCTTAATATGATGGTTGCAAAATTTTTGCAACAGAGTGTATCCGAATCAAACTGTTGCAACGTGAGCCTCATATAAATTTATGTTTTTAGCATCGATCATCTGATATTTCTGAATACTAACAAGCAAGTCACTTGCTGCTGTCACATTTTGCTGATTTCAATACGTGCTTGTAAGATACAACGGGTATAGCATAACTCACTTTGTGCGTTCTATGATCAAAAAGTATTGCGAAAAAACGAGTGATACAAAATTGTGCAAAACAAACTGCAGGACATCTCAGATCTGCTAGGCGTCACTTTCACTTGTGTATTTTCAAGTCAATTTGATCAATAATGTTACTCTTGATATGCAGATCGTCGTCCGAATCTGTCCCTATATCAATTCGTCTACCCTAGAATGCTTTTGTTGGGTTTATTGCAGAATGGTGTTAGACTTGCCAGTAATATCGTTGTTATCAACGACCGAAACGTGTACATTATCCATAATATACTCATAGGGAATGCAAGATCCCCTTATGTTTAGAATATAAATCCGGTCTTTCAACGCGTAACATAGTGTTAATGATGGCATAGTGTTAGAGTCAGGTGTGCGGACATGACAATTAACTACTTGGATGATGCGCGTTCTACTAAGAGAAAGACTCCCAATCTACTAGAACAAGTGTTCATACTCTACCGCAACCATAAGCTCGAGGTAGAAGGCAAACAAGGGATATGTCACAAAATGCATTATTTGACCGACATAGGTACATATAGTGGAAAACCTTGGTTAAATGTTTGTGTTCTTGTGCACATAATTAGCAATTTGCTGTTTTGTCTACCAGTGATATATGCATCATATAATTTGATCTAACAATATTCCGAAGCAGGTTGAAAATTGATTTTGCGTAACAGTTGTACAATAATTTTGGAATAAACGTGGAATCCTTTGCATATGTCATTTCGATAAATGCTGTATCTCATTTCGGTGCCCAAAATCTTTTCGCCATGATGTGATGTACACAATTTATTAAATTCAATAACGTTTTTGATACGTAACACCAAATATTGCAACTGAAAACACAAAACAAGACTGTTCGCTAACTATTTCCAATGATTGCTACAAAGGCACATTGCCATTTCGGTGCTAAGTTTGCATTTAAGCTGATAATATCACAGTCCGTCGTTTTATGAGAGATATGCGGTGGACAAAAAAGGATTGATATTATGTATACAAATACTAAATAATGGATCACACTCATCAATACTACGGCAACTCCTGAGCACTTACAGCTCGAAGTTGCAAAACCGAAACCCATTTCCGAATGTATTACGTATATATAATTTGAATGGCACTCCATCAACGGTCAACATCGGTATCAGTTAAGTACAACCAGCTGAGATGCCACAAAATCTTACATTATAATTCTACCCATTCTGCATGCGTGTGCGATATATACTTGTGTTACATATATCGCAGTTGGTAGAATTAAACACCCTCTTTCGTCAATTTGGTGCATTTGCTGTGCACAGAATACACGACTAAAGGCTATAGATTGGAATTGTCTGCTGTCATAAGTCAATGGTTAGTGCAGCACAAAGCGCCATGCGCATGTGTCATAACGTTGAGACCGACAA
>CM067347.1:17464480-17951980 GCA_034190875.2 Urechis unicinctus
AGATATAACAAAAAGAGCCTTTACGGATTTATGTTGTCATTGTGTAACTCACGTTTAAATGGACATCAATATGTATACCGCAATGTGTCAGCGACAATCACCTATTCCGAATGGTTCCAGGCAAGATATTCTGCAAGCTGAAATCAACGGATGAACTTTACCAAGAAACTAGCTTTGTCTTAAGCTGCATGTTATTTAACAAGTTTATTGGAAGAAATTCCACTTATAACGACGATCATCTAGTAATGACCGCAAATGGACTGAATATCTCGTATAGAAGCTGGTATTCGATGTGCAATGTAATATGATTCCTATTGACTGAAACTGCAAAACACAATCCCTCTAATCATTGCGTCAATAACGGAGCGACAGTTTGAAATGGCTTCAATAAGGACGACATTATCTTCTAGCATGAAGCTGTTGATTGATGGCATGACAAGCTGAGTACATTGTGATATCAATATCATCGTGGGGGTTATGAATTTATTGTGAGACCATTATGGAATGCTACAGGCACGTACCATGGCTATTCAAGCCTGACAGACAATTTCTTCCTTGGCTCTGATTACAGATAATTTCGCCGTCAATTGCATATATGAAGGTTTCAAGAACATCGATCAATTGCGTCGACAAAACATATTTGTCACTCTGATGGTGAGGTGTTGTAAACGTCCTTTAAATATTTGATATCATATCAACTTAATGTGCTTCTTTTATGCGAGATCATGAAGTTTCTCGATCAATCTAGCGATGAGACAAAACGATGCAAAGAGCAAACACTACATTTATTACATCGACGTAGACAAACCTTTCCTAGATCAATCAAATACAGAATTGGCACATAATGAAGCGAATCGAAATTCGAAAAACTGCTCTGCTTGACTTGATCAATATGTCTCAATACGTCGCGTTTAAACGAATTGAAATTAGATAGTTGCTGCTATTTGTTGTGCGAACACATCATATGTAGAGATGTAGCAAAAAGAGCTAGTCATAATGTGTCACGCTTATATCCTGAATCACAGCTTGTGAGTGTCGACAAGTTTACACCAATAATTTGGCGCCCATGGAATCATCAACATAGCCTAGATAAAGTCCAGTACTAACAGCTGGAATAAACTGGAAACTACAGCGAACAAGTGGAGAGGCAGCGTGCGTGCACTGTAAAACTTCAACACAGTAATACAGCAGGTAGATTATTGATACCGTGATACAGTTCGATATCGTAGCGTAAGCAGCTGCACAAACCACTCAGAATCAATTCCCCTATAATGAGGCTTAAATATTATTTAATCAAGTGCATGTCTATTTGGTAACAGCATATAGTTTTTGGCAGCTTGTGATTTGTAATAATAAAATGCGGAACGTTTGTAAGGTACAAATATCATCCTGAGTCGTGAATTTCATACAAAACGCGGCAGGGGATAATTTTTCATGCAATGCCATTAACAAAGTGCTTGAGCAAACTTTATAAGCGTGCAGAGCAATTCGTATTCTCGTGGCACTAGTCTATTAGTTTTGCTAGATCTGTAAGCTCTAGCGGTAATACCGAGTGTCTTGTCATCTACATTCCGCATCACGAATCAAGTGCATCACACCCAGACTAGCATATTATACTTGCTTGGGTAACAACCACTTTTGTGTCACAAACTACCACATGTACGGTACTATCTGCTCTCAGGCAAAACGCCATGAAATAAGCCTAAAAAATCTACCTTTGCCATCCATCCAATAACATTTACCAATTATCATGCAATACAGCTCAGTACTGCACCTGTGTGCCTACCGGCACAACCTTGAATATGCCAAAAATGTTTGTACATTGCTGGTGACAGTGCTTCATCCCGTCGTTGTCCTCGCATATCAGAACACAGTATGCGGCTTGCTTCAAGTTTAAGCTTGAAACTGGTACATTTGAATCTCATTCATCTAATTTTTCATTTGCTGTCTAAATTCTGACATATTAATAACTGTGGCATAATTTGCTTCATACTAGTAAAATACATTTTATGGCACTTATGCCTTATACGTCTACAAGCTATCATATAACTAATTTTTGGTGCCTTGACAGGCTGATCGGACTCAAATAAAAGCTATAAAATCGATGCTTACTGGTTTCTGCTGAATGCTGATGAGGTGGTGCTACTGTTATATTCATTAAAATTTCCGTATTCTCATGTGCCCAACATAATATCTAGCCAGGTTTACGAGGCATTGATGTCGTAAGAGACTTCTTTGTAATTATCTGTGTGAAAGCATGTTTCGGACATTGCATGGGCTATTGTTAGGCGTGTCATGTGGCTGCTCGTTAACACCTAGTTTCGAGGGTTTTATTTCTGCATACTAAAAGATTTACTGGCTCAATAAAATGTGATGCTGGTGTGCCTTATCTTTTCCTGAAAGCATGTTGAATGTAGTTTGTGCTCTTGTTGTTTGCCGTGCTAAGAAGTCGATGTGCTAGTCGAGGACACATTGAACTGAGGTCCCGGCGCAAAAGAGTTCACGAGCGTATTAATATACTTTGTCTTAAACGGACGATGAAAGTAACTTAAACGGTAATTTGGGTTAAAACGGGGTCATATTGCCACATTGCCACTAACCGATTATGTTAGAAGGGTTATGGTCAGGCGACACATATTTCCGCAATAATGCATGAATGTATTTACGCATTTATGATCGCAAAAATCCGAAACACTATTAATAACGCATCCATGGTTTTGGATTTACTTGATTTTTACCTAATCCAGGGCTATGGAAAAACACAACAAGTTTCTGTAAGCTGCAGCTGCAAACACGATTTGGTAACCTGCGATAAGCATGCCATATGAGCGATCGATCCCCACAACTAAGGCACTTGCAGATTTATCATCGAGATTGTATTGTCGAGCAAATGGATATATGGACAACCCAAAATAAAACATGGCCGGCCATCGTATCAGGGCGTTAAAAGTTTTTGTAATACCTTTTTTCGCTTGAGAATGACATACTACCTCAAAGCATGCATAATTTGCAGTGAATTTACTGTTATCAGGTTTAGTAGAGACTCACAACGATAAAACTCCTAACTCTGCATGTTATTAATTCCACTCTGATAAGCTTCAAACAAGCGGTTTTTTTCTACAGGCACAAACTTACTTTCAAGCATCTCACATCAGATGTGATATTTCGACTGCTGTTTTATAACGACAGATCATGGGTTATCACTTAGAAAGCTTACATAATAGTTTTTTTTTATTATGGGCAATATTTCATATGACTAACAAATGTACACTTTATGGCCAAGCTGTTGAAATTGTCACATGTTAACGAAAAATCTTCCGAAATCGTTTTTATTAATAAACATAATTGACGTTTGATAATTAGCATGGCTCTTCTGGCAAACTATCCGGGGCTAGGTTGGAAACCTTTGAGATATTTCAATCCTTCCGTTATTTCTCATTCACTAAACGGCCACAAAAAATTAATGCAGGAAATAATGGCATATTGACACAATTATTGTTGGTGGACGATTCACCGATTTAGCAATAGAAATAATATGATTCATTCATTCACATTCAAATGTAATATAGAGAGCTTCCCCTATTCAAGCCGCTAACGTCTGCAGTAGTACAAATACCTAGTTAACCTGCAACATGGGTCAGGGTCAATTTCAGATTTTAGGTCTAATCGACGTTTCCGAAATATGCGTAGTGCATCATCACTTTAAGAAAAAGTAGCTATAGAATCATATTATTTTTCATGTGTAATTATTTTCATCACAGCGTTTATGAAAATGCAAATTGTACGAATAGTTCCTCACTCAGCGCATTCAAATGGACGACGGAGATGCCATTAACTTTGAATGATAGGTTGGTGATAAAGATTTTCGTTAGGCACATGCCACGGCCCATCATTTGCGAGCACAAATAAAACCAAGGGTTAGAGTGGCGCATAGAAGCGATATTGTTCACCTCTACACAGGAAAGGGCTAAATCCATCACGTGTTTTTGTTAATGTTGTTCTTATATGAATCACAATGCTCATTTGATGATAAGATAAACGAAATCCCTGGTCGAATAGTACATAGCGAACATCACATGGGCTTTTAAATGATGCACTTATAATAAATGTGCAAAAATTGAATTCTATTTTATCATGTGATTTATTTGACGTTCGTTTGTTATATAAGGTGCTATTTTGCCAAGAGTTTGGCCGTAATTTAGCTCTCTCTACAGGAGGTGTTTTTTCCAAATGCAATAATTTCCCGGTATCGTTAGTAATATCGTAAGCACTAATGAAGTTTTAAATGGAACACGATTATACCCATTAGTTTTCCGTGCGAATCCATGCTCATGCCACAGCCCTAGAACCTTGTGTAAACATATTGATCGCTAATCCAACATAATGAATTCTCAAGGAATACATTGGGGCCCCATGGGCTGTTCCAGATAATACAAATACCTTTCTAAAAATACATAATCTGTCAGATAGGGCTTTGATAAAACATTGAAGTTTGGCTATACCTTGAGGCATAGTCCCTACCGACAATCTTAAACATCAATAATCGTCCAACATTGCTATATGCCAATGACCTCGTTAGTATACATGCATATTTCGCTACCACAAATCGAACCCTTACAAATTCAGGTGGTTGACTTGCATTGGTCAAATGTGTTATATGTGTATTCTTTACTTATGAAATTCGTTTAATTCGTGTCCTAAATTGTTTGATGCCGTGAATTTAGCCAGGAAACTTGAATTTGAATGATGATCTACATATATATCTATCACACACTTACTACATTAGTCCTTTTCATCATATTTTACACAGGAGGTATCATGGTGCCAAGATACGAGCCATTATTAACTGCCCCTATTGCCAATCACCAAAGCAAAGCGGAAGCTTATGTCAGTTATAAGTAAATGACATGTACATGTCGTGTTATGGCGCAATAGCGAATGTTGACACTGTCAACAGGCTAACGTATTAGCTTACTACGAGCAATGTGCATTGTGTTAATAACAACAGGGAATTTATTTAAGCATTTTGTTTCAAAAAGACACATAAGATATATCTGTCTGTTAGTCAGTAACGTAGAAAAAGACCAGCGCGCCACGAGGCTGCTTTGTAATTACCCGACAAGCTTTGCTTCTCGTAATTGGATTTTCAAGCATTTGACTAACAGTTTCGCCCAAAATAGTCATGGTTAACACAATCATATCAGAGTTATGTTACGCAGAATTGTCCAAATTGATCACCGGCGACGATTAATCCTTAACTAAAATGATATACCATTATCAACTTGCGTGTTATCGCCGATAAAGGTGTGTGTGAATAATGTATGGATCATCGGACAATATCTGCTACATATCAAAGACCAAACAGAAATGGAAATGACGATATTTTCCCATCTCTATAAACATCGGTCGAGAGGATTATGCGATACACGGAGACAGCGATCAATCGTATTCAAACATTTAAAGCAACGGTCAAATCAGCGCAATTTACAACAAGACTTCTTGTATAAACATTCTCTCATCGTGCGTCATTTGAATTAATCGTTCCACGGCTACAGTGCTTTAACACTGGTTGTTGTAACTGCCTACCGCTTTAAATCCAAAACACTCCATCATTGACCTTTAGTATGCAACGTTGGCGACCTATCTTTATATTAAGCAGAGTTAGTGTAGTTCTAGGAATGTCGCCAAAATGATAACCAAAAGTGCACGGTGACAAGCAGATCGGTTTCAGAAGCAAACCGTCAAGCAAGGTCACCGTAAACATAATGATCGAACACAACCACGGCTCTAATATCGTGCTTGGCTGTTATGCTTTTTTCAATGTATTTAAGAATAGGTTTCAACATTACATGGTACAATAAATCCATTTAAGTCTAGCTTTTAACCCATTCTGTTGAAACAAACAATATGGAAGTAGAAAGATATGTCAACGCTAAGCATTAGTTACTGTCACATGATTATTTTACTTGCATATCAAGCCCTATTAGGATGGATGGAATTGCGTGTACGCATGCTCATCGGAAGTTTACCTTTGCATCCATCTAATGAAATATTCCTCGCTAGATAAGTTCTGTCGGGTCTGGCTCAATTCATCGCGTTTAATGGAAGCAAACACAGCTAGCAGCAATGTCAAGGCCGACTGCAGCACAAGACGCATGACTATACTGCGGCGTTGCCAATAAAGCCACGTTACACATTGGATTATGTCTATACAGTCCGTCATAAACATGCATGCGCTGTTGTAATCCAGATGATGGAAACAATAATTATTTGCGATATACATTGCTTGGTGTATACGTTCGTCACCGAATTCATACGCAGGAATGATTTAATCGAAAGGTTCAATAAGTTCATAGTAAGCAACGTTCTGGAAGAGTAATCCTGACAGCTGACTAATCTTTCCGAATCGAAAGTGTTGCTTTTACTTTGAAATAACCTGCATTACTACAGCACATCATTTGATTGCGCTCAGCATGATGATCTTATGAAACCGATCATGATTCTCGTTAAAAAGAGGTGTGAATACAAGTGTGTTTCCATTACTGCTGTTCGATTCATAACAATTGCCGTTAAGCACGCCATACCCGTTCGACATGTGAATTAATGATTCGTTAATTTTGTATTGTTCATAGTAGATGATTAGATTTGGAGCAGGTTCTGTTTTATTTAATGGAACGATGTTGTGTACATTAGCCGAGATAACCATTGTCGTTGTATTTTCAGCATTCATAGATGATTTTTGGTTCTCTGCGGGACAGGGACGATCGTGAACACAGTATTTCAAAAATGCGATTTATGAAAATATGATTATCCATTGTAGCTATATTAATCCATTCTGTGGCGCCGTTCTAATAGGACTAATAAGAAGGCAACCTACGTGAATGTATAATGAACATCTTGAATAGCAAAAATGCTCGTTTTGAAACGGCTGCAGACGAGCAGGTATTACGTTTCATGCAAGGCGCTTATTGAGAGATGGCTTACAAGATATGATATGGTAGCGGTAAAACTGTTGTGTGTCCAAAGTGATTGTTGTTTTTACAAATGGCAATGGACGCGCTTTGTGCTATGAGAGGTGTCTCGTGGATTTGATGTTATATTGGGCGACTATCTGTTGGCCTCATTGTCTGAGGTGTGTGTTTCTAGTAAATGCTAAAACATGTGCTTGCGATAATGCTCTTTCGAACATTAAAGAACGACTAGTTGGGGAACTAACAGTAAGGGTTGCTTTTTATTTACACAAATGCCCTTGTCCCCGCTGTCCTTTTCTTCAGACTCTGTTTGTTATGACGATTCGTTCTGACTAATTCAAGGGGTATCTTTTACTCAGCTGACAAAACACTTATTGATGGGGTGACCAAAGTTTCATTCAGATCATCTATTGCTGCATAGCGAATATGATTATTCAAATAAGAACGTTATCTTATCCATTAATACCGGCTATATCAGTTCATTTAATGCTTTCGTGGCATATTTGTTCCACTCAAAAAAAGCAACAGAACTAGTGACAGATAACTATGCATGACGTGGCGTTTTCGTGTTAATGTAGTACAATATGACAAATTAGCGTCTCTCGCATCCGCATTCGCTATTTTTGCACTATATTAGACATAGCCTTATTAGACAACTGATACTTAATGTCGTTCTTTGCTCCAAGTAAGTTTTTATATATTGTTTTACAAACCTTATATAACTTTGACGTAACGATGTGGGAATTTAAAAAAGTATCGTCGGAAAAGATTGGCAGAGTTGATATTTATGATGCACTACATCGCTGTGGCACAGCTGCATGCCCATGTAAATATTGATATGCATGTATCTTCTCTATTTACTGACTGAAAGTCTGAATGGTCCACATTTCACCTGTCTTAGCTTATTATGCAGCACGTCACTATTGAAGTCCCCAGGCCGTTTCTATGTGTAATTGAAACTTCAGATCATTGACCATAGTCAAGAGGTCTAACAAGGTATAAAAACTACCAATATTGAATGCATATTTTTCTCACTGTGTTATTCTATATACAAACAGAGTATGATTTCTTTTTGCTGTAGTATCTGATGCAATTGAGAATGCATGCATTGACATGCTGTCTCATTAACTGTCAGAATGTTTTCTTCAGATAATTAAATTGAAAGCAATTCCATTATATGTGATATCTACTTGTCAGGCCGTCCGTTAAAGCTACTCGATCAGGTCATTGTGTTAATGTATTCAGTCACAGTTGCGTGAACTATGTTCCTAATGCAATAGGCTGCGATGGCACTAGCTAGAATTAAGCAGCGAAATCATGCAATTATTGAATTGTTGTTACTTTATGCAAAAGGTTGACAGAGTTTATAGTTGATTTTATGAAAAAATTGAGATTTTGAAACTTTATCAAATTCCTCATTCTGATATTAATTTACCTCTACGTAAGAGCAGGCGTAAAACAAAAAGACAAATTATATATTGTGCCATATTTAAAGGGAACAATTGGAGGAAATATTCCATCAAATGTATTGAGTTGCAGATTATTATTTTTCTTTCTGGGCATGAAATGTTATTGTTATAACGGAATTAACCGCCAATAAGTTCAATTGCATTGCTAACCACAATAAATTACAGACTTAGATAATAACCCCTTGCATCCCTTGAAGAATATGGCATAGTTGGTCCGACGTTCACAATTAATTCAAAATATATGGCAAGATTCAATTAATGACAGCAGTTTGTTCTAGTTCACCATATGCAGTTGCTATAACTGAGAGAGGGACGCATGGGAATATTGGAAATGCTTATATCACGCTTGCAGGTTATCAGCTCTTGAGGAAAGAAAGGCAGGTTATAAGAGGGAGGGGAGGTGGGACATGCATACTCGTTTCCGTTATATTATCTTTTGGGGCAACATCACATGTGACTCTTGATGAGTGTTGTGACTTTGCGTTGCAAATGTGGTGTAAAATCAAACATGCAAAGTACTGCATGTAGGTCGGGCAATCGAGAAGTTTGAACATCGAACGGGCGGATCTCTTCTGGATGAGGTACCTGAAGAGTGGGATTTAGGTGTCATAATTGATCAGTCATTCAAATCCAGCACACTATGCGGTGAATCATCAGAAAGGGCAAACCGACTTCTCTGGATGATCAGACGGACGTTCTCTTGTCTCACCAAGGGCATTCTCAAAACATTTCTCAGCCTACTTTATGATGCATAATGCTTGTCCTATCTGTAGATCAATAGCTCGCTGTTTAAATAGAGAAACAATATTAGTAAATCTACTTATGACCATAAGTGCTAATATTCATAGAAATTATGACTTTATTGATTTAGAAGTACTTGCAAAAAGGGCTCTTTATTTGCACCTCTAATGATATGAAAGGCATGAAAAAAAGCTGCACTGTTATCCATAACTCTAACGTAAGCACTGAACCTCAAAACGTTGCATGGGCTTTTTCATTTGAAAATACAAATTCCAAAATGTAATTATCAAGCGCGATTGCAATTACTGACATATTGGCCTGGGCCTATGTCATTATGTTTTTTCCTCTATATTGCATCATATAATCTGTGAAAAACCATGTTATGCACACAAAGAGTGCCAGGTAGATAGACCACAGGGAGCTTGGCGATTATGGGGAGTTTTAGACAACATGGGAATAGGTCTGAGCTTTTCTCAATGCTCTTATCGAACGAGTAAAGAGTGCCGCTTATAAAGTGCAAATATGCTGACCGATGCATTCTATTTAATTTAGAACACACACGGTTGGTTATCGGGAAAGTCGTGTGCTAAGAGAATATCAGATTTTGAAAATATCAGAAGGCCATTCAGTGTCCTCAGAGCTACGATTAATAACATGGATAGGTTGTTCTTTTCCATGTATATTTATGAAACGCTTTAGTTAACACGTTGTTAACATGGCAATATGAGAAAGCTTAAATTCTGAAATAATGTTGCGTAAGTTTTAAATCACATAGCCATAAACAGTAATCTATGTTCATGATTTCGTCTGACATCAATTTGTACGACAGCCTGTGTTGGAAAACTGGAAATCATTGGTAAATTAATAAAAGCAAGCATAATAAGGTCATGTGGCGACGCATTCATATAATCACGGCGTTTTCCCCGAAAATGGGCACAAAACACCCACTGACATTTAGCGCACCAAGTGTACCATTCATGGCTGATTCGCCATCTCTTACATTCAACAAGCAAGCCAGGACCTTACAATTAGTCGCAATTACGGGGTCCGTCACACAAGATTTCATGGTGACAAGTCAAATTTGACCCTTGATCACTACAGAGGTATAATAGAAGCAAGATGTGGCTCATATGGCGCAACAATCTTTTTGATGCCGTAGCTCGAGACAACCGCACGTTTGTTACTGCTAGCGAATATAATCCTTTTATGGAACCGGATTGTCTAGGTGACATATGCCGAGAAATTTATACCGCAGCCTTTGAGTATTTGTACCCTGATTTTGCCGAAAAGCAATATAAAGGTGCATAAAATGCAACCTATGTTAATTGATAGCATGTAATGTTGACGCATTAGATAATTACACACATCAGTTCTTCGCACGTGCAATTGTGTTATCAACGTAATGATATTTTAACGTGCCAAATTCAGTGAAGAAATGTAGAGTAACTCTGACAATCCCTGTTTACAATGGGCAGGGTCATTTGTAACATGTTTCTTGCGTAAGCATCGGCGTTACGTGCCGTATATACGTACACCGGTTAAAGCCTTATATGACACTGATTTTCTAAATTATTCACAACGGCTAGTGGGAATACAAATGTACATGTTTGCTTGCGCCAAATGTGTCTGAAATTGCACGTCTCATTTTACCCAATCACTCGACATTGACATAAAAGAGGGTTTACATTAAAGCAGGCGATATTGCATGGTTTTTTCCATGACAAATCCACGTACAACGACAGAAGTAATAGTAAATCTTTAGCCATTACATGTTCAATATGTATTTGGATTATACGCAAATACCTGGTTGTTTTCTTGCATTGTAAGCTTATACTAGTTTGAGGATTCAGGGACATATTTCCCCTGATTTAAAGTTCTATTGGCGAAATGCGCCTTTGAAAACTTCATTCTTGCTCGTAATTGGATCCCTACGACAACAGATTTGCACCTAGTAAAGTATTTGCCTTAGCTATTTAATGCTGCATCTCCCGCCAATTCCCACTAATGTTTATCCGTATGCCAGCTCATATATTTAACAAACTTAGTGAAAGTGGACACCATCACACGACATAAATATCGTATCTTATGTAAAGACATGGCTCAAGTTGATTGCATACGTATCGTGCTTTGCAATTAATGAGGTTGTGGGTAACCTATTTACCATTGATGGATAAATTATCAACACAACCGATGAGGTTTGCCACCAGTCTTTGAGATGTATATGCGTACTCTTGACTGGGTACCAATTCGAGATTTTCGTAGTAATCGGTCACCGGGATAAAGACGAAACAAATTCCAAAACAATATTATCCTATGTCTTCTACAGTTAACCTTACTGTATATTTATTGACTATATACATGGAACCTGGTAGGACATGTCATTTTGCAGTACAACAATATAAACAATCACAAAAATATGGCTGTGATGAAAAATATAATTATTGGAAATCTTTACAGTTACGTGCACAGTATCTGGCGTGGTTACAGTCTAAATTCGTTAAACGATGGGTGAAAGCTCAGCATCTACCAAGCATATCACGGCAAACATCCCGATGGTAAAGAAATCTGTTGAAAAACAAATGAATCAATCAAGAAGAAGTTGGCCGGAAATTGGCGGCTTTAGTTTACGAGCATATTGAGTTTTATGGGCTCTAATAGACGATAAGAAGTTGTATTTACATTTGGTATTCTATTATTTAACTGTACTACCCTTAAACACCGAATTAGTAAAGATTAGTGGAGCGTTCATTATGGTTATTTACTTTTTTCAATACAGTTTCTTTTGCGATTTCATTCCTTGCTTTTGTTAACCGTGATGAAAAATTCGGTTCATACTTAAACGTACCGTAAGCATTTACAATCCATTCCAATGAACATACAGCATGTTATGTGTTAAATCATTTTTCATACAGGTAATTAATAAAAATGCAGTTCTATGGCGTACCTCAGCGGGCCTCCCATTCTTCGTCTTCATCAAAAAGTTATTAAATGGGCTACTGTGTAAGACATGCAAGGGCAACATAATTCTTTCTGTCCAGAAACACTGTCACCATTGAGTGACATAAGGTGGATGTTAATTTTGAATGATGCTCTTCGTTTGTTAAAGAAACGTTTGCCCCAATATCCCTCATAGTATCCACTCACGCGATTAAATGATTATATAGAAATACCTGACTGCCCTATCCACCTGCTTCATTTCGATATAGCTTCAATGGCTACATTTTACAGACGTGATACATGACGTTATGACGTATCACTTCCATTGGATTGTTGCTTATCAGCAGGCTGGAACGCGAAATCATTAGTCTTTTATATGTTGCTTTTACAATCTAATTTGATGAGGGCCTTGGTGATCTGCGGCAGCGGACAAATAACATGGAAACAACGAGAAACCACAAAATTATATGCGAACCGGGAAGCTTCTCGTGTCCTCCACATCAGTGCTTGTCCTGAATGATAACCCCGTATTACAAGTCTCATGTGACTGAGCATAGCAAGGCTATTGGCGTATGGAAGTGCGTTGTAGTATCAATTTCTTATCGCCAATGATAACAAGGTTTATTTTATCATTTACTGTCCTTTGGTTGATTGCGTCAACCTATTTATGAGACGTAGATTTACTTAACTATATACGTAGTGGTATATAATAGCAAGCAACAACCTTAGCCTGAGACTATGCAACACGTGAGTTGACAGATGAGATTGTAAAAAAATAAATAACAAGCGTGTCTTTTCAAAGCACGACTTAGTCACAGTTGATTTATTGTTCCCTTTCAATCAAACCCCAAATGCGCATCGGTCGTACCACTCGTCTGTGTTCCTACATGGCTTAGTTAAAGGCCTGTTGCAGACCGGCTAATTACGGTTATTATTGAATAGCAACTTAATCGCATTTGTTAAATACTCTAAGAAATAATCACAACGGTTAGTGAGCCATACAGATGGTTGACTACCCATCCATGACAACGTACGCATTCGAATATGTTTCATGGTGGAATAAACCTGTTTGAAAACAACGTGTGTTGCAAACAAATGATAGGGGTTTGTGTTGGATGTCATTTTAAGTTGTATGTGGATTCATGTATAATAACATGATGGTATTATATCAATAGAAGAATGAGTATCAGACTGGAAGCAACAGCAGGTAAGGCGTTACTTTGTATTCAATTGCTTGCCAAATTTAGCTGGCCAATCAATTCATTTATCAACAGGATATGCATAAATTATTAAGACAAGGTTTTGTCCGTCAAACAATAGTGTCAGTATCTTTGTCAATTTTGAAAATAACAAAAACGATATAAGCATAACATGGCTGGGATGCGTAAACGATTAATACAGCTCGCTGATCGACATTTAGGGAAAGAAAGAATCCGACAAAGGCAGATACAAATTATAGTAAATTATTGACTAGCTGTTGTAGCATGGTCCCCGTCTATTTATTACCAGTGCACGCGACCCAGAAGTAATTGTATTCGATAGTTAACTCTACCGGGTGATTGCCCAAGTTCCTTAACTCATTGCTAGGCATCAGTTAATCCGAGATGACAAATATAGATTTTGTTCAATATTTGAACAATAGTGTGTAAGCATTACGCTATGACAAGCAGCGATTTTCTGCATTAATGAGAATTGTGGTTCCGGTGCAGACTGCGACTTTGTGTATCTCTAACATTCATTCTCGATTACAGGATCACTATCGGATATAGAAGTCACGACGAGGCCATAGAAAAGACAAGCGAGGTCATCCAAACAAGTTTGAAAAAGTGGATTAACAGAAAGTCAGGCTGGAGGTGAGAAGGGATTAAAGCTCTATGGCTTGCCATCTATCACAAACTGCCTCTCAAGGGGGCTCATACATTGATCTACCTTTAGAAATAAAGAAAAGAAGGCAATAATCAACGTAGGGAACCGGGATGATAACTGCCTTAGGTGGTAAACTCGCTCTGCCTTTCACCTAGTGGAAACAGACCCCCAAGGAATACCACAATACGTCAAGAAAGACGGCCTAGATAACGCAGACATCGATGTCCCAACCCCTATAGCCAAATTTTGCATAGTCGAGAAGCAAATCAACGTTGTCATGAATGTTTTCGGGTGGGATGAGGGTGTGATAGTACACTATACCAGCAAACGAACAGCCGACATTCCCCGCATGTTGATTGAGAAGGCCGAACAGTTCTAATACGCATGAATAAGAACTGAACAGCATGCTATGCGACCAGAATGTATCTCCGCGCAGACACGCTGCTTCTGGCGGATGTGTTGGAGATATTCCGCAAGACCTGTCTGAAGCAGTATGATCTGGATCCCGCTCGCTACTGTTCCAGTCCTGGACTATCAAGGGTTGCGCTGCTGAAGAGCACAGGTGGTTTGCTCACCGACTAGTACAAGCACATGTTCATTGAAAAGTAAACGCGTGGTGGGATAACCATGGTATCATACCGCCACGCTAAAGCCATTATCTCATACATAGAGGGCCTTGACATGGATAAGCCAGTACTTCTACCCAAACAGTCTGTAAGGCTGGCAAGTGAGTCAGCCCCTACCCATGATTGAGTGGGTAAACCAGACAGCCAACTTGCAGGTACAACACCATTCTAACGATACAAAAACAGGATATATACACCGAAGTAGATCTGGAATACCCTGCAGAGATCCGCGCAAACGGAATGGTTGGCAGAATATCAGAAGAATTAGCTGGGTGCATTGGGGAGCCCCGCAGAGATCGAGAAGCCTCCGTAACAGAGAGAAGTATGTGATCCCTGAAGGAACCTCAGGCTAAACCTTTTGCTAGCAATGAAGCTTACCAAGATACACCGTGCGCTCTCATTCGACCTATGCCCGTGGATGGAGCCATATATTAAAATGGACATTGCCCTACACAAGTTGGCAACCAGTGACTTTGAGAAGTATCTGTATAAGCTAATGAACAACTCTGTTTTGGCAAAACGATGGAGAATCTCCGCAAACGCGTTAATGTAAAACCGTGTCATCATCGGAAGGTTAGTTTTGCAAGACACAGCGTTTGACGATGATCCTGCGGCACTGTACATGCACAAGACCCGCCAAGTAGTTGACTCTCCAGTGTATAAAGATATGTGCATTCTGTACTTGTCCCAACATTCATGTACGACCTCTACCATAACATCTTGAAGTTCACATATTGTGACTGCCTGCGCCTGCTGTATACTAATACGGATTCGCCACTAATGGAGTTCAGTTGATATGCTGGAGTATATCTGACTGTGACGTGAGCCACAACTGGGAGAATCACGCACAGCATGCCAACACAAACAAGAAAGTTTTGGGCAAAATGAAAGACCAACGAAATAGTGCGCAGTAGTATGTTGCCCTGCATCCTAAGATGTACTTAATCCTGAGGTCTGACTCGAGCGAGATCAGAAATGCAAAGGGAGTGAAGAAGATTGTAACGAAGAAGCACCTATGCCACGCGCAATACGATCACACAGAAATAGATGGTATGAACAAGCTGCCCAGTGATGGTTACAAGATATATGGACTACACGTCATCAAGGTGTCACTCTCCTCATTTAACTGAAAGTGGTGGATAGCCACGAACAGCGTGAACGCATAAGACTATGGTGACGTTATTTCTCCAGCAGACTAATGTGGCGAAGTCGGGCCCGATGGGGGTCGGACCTGACAGGCCTTTCAGAGGTAGCGATAAATGATGATAGCCCTGACCAAATTTGTGCTGACTCATAATAAAGTTGAGTCAGTCTCTGTTGGGTTTGGGCCGTCTTTTTTCGCTTTCCCTCGAGTGAAGCTCACATCAGGGCGAAAAAAAATAGAAATCCCGTAAAAGCCGAAATTGTTTCGTGTAGTATGGATAATAGCGGGTGTGCCAGATTCCCGACTTCCAATACTACTACAATATTAAATCAGAAAAAGAAATCATGTGGTACATTACTTGTGGTAATTGTCTGCATTATGGTCCGCTGGCTCAGCGCTGCTCTGATATGTTATGGCCTAAGAAGGTGCAGTAAAAAAGTATAGAACACGAGTAACAGAGTACCCCACATAGAGCTTAGCGGTTGTCGTTAGTAGTAAAAACAGTATGGGACATTAATTTCGCTTTTCCACAATTGATCGTGTTTGAGGTTGTTTGAAGGCGCTTTATAAGCCGGGATTGCCGCAGCTTATAAAACTGCGATAACCTTATTGGTTTCTCTCACAACGCTAAGGCTGACCTGATTCCTGAATGTCAATATGATTTCGTGTGTGGTGGTAATGACAGTCATATAAAACCTACGCTTTGAACGTTGACTGGCTAACAGGTTTGCCGATTCGACTTTAAATTGGCAACCCCACACTTAACTACCACGGAATAAAGGCGGTTCTACAAGGAAGGTTTGTTCTCCAAATACGACAACGCATCTGCACAGACCGACAGGCGGACACATAGACAGACACACACACGCATATACATACATACATACATACATACATACATACATACATACATACATACATACATACATACATACATACATACATACATACATACATACATACATACATACATACATACATACATACATACATACATACATACATACATACATACATACATACATACATACATACATACATACATACATACAGACATACATACATACATACATACATACATACATACATACATACATACATACATACATACATACATACATACATACATACACACACACATACACACACACACATACATACATACATACATACATACATACATACATACATACACCATACATACATACATACATACATACATACACATACATACATACATACATACATACATACATACATACATACATACATACATACATACATACATACATACATACATACATACATACATACATACATACATACATACATACATACATACATACATACATACATACATACATACATACATACATATACATACATACATACATACATACATACATACATACATACATACATACATACATACATACATACATACATACATACATACATACATACATACATACATACATACATACATACATACATACATACATACATACATACATACATACATACATACATACATACATACATACATACATACATACATACATACATACATACATACATACATACATACATACACACACACACATACATACATACATACATACATACATACATACATACATACATACATACATACATACATACATACATACATACATACATACACACACATACCCACATGCGAAATGTTTAAATTATTTCATGGATATGTTTTAAAACATCCGGTATCCGTCAATCTGTCTTCAGTTGTTAAAAGCTAAAACCCCCTGGAGACGGTCTGGTGAATTCGATGTGCCTCAAGAATTTAGTATGTACGACGGAAGTCGAACAATGGACGATGTATGCAGATTTCAGTTAACGCACGATCGTTCTAGTATTAATGGGGTAACGATGATGCCATTGCACGTCATACAATGCCGATTACGTGACAATCTTTGCCGATAGCAATTTGATGAATCCCATTGTCGTCTGGTATAGCTGATTAGAAAAGCCTGATTCGATTATTACTTTTGTTGCTTTTGTCAATATCAAATGAGTGATATATGTACAAGTGGTTTTCATAGACCATAAACCCCTAACATATAGGGGATTTAGTTTACAGTTATTTGCCATTTGAATGGAACCTGAGGGTAGGCAGTTTGGTAGGCGATCGATAAGCACCTAAGAAAGTTTGTCCATTGACTGTAATGTACATAGGCTCCCTTCTATCATAACCATCCTAACAGCCGCTTTCCAACAACGAAAAGTATGTGTAGATTTGAGCACCAGACTAGTGGAGCAGAGGTCTGGCCACATGGTAAAGATTACTTAAAAGGCTCGAGTATAACGGTCCAAAGTTGATGATCGAATAGAAATGATTAACCATTACGAAAATTGTTATCATTTTGGAATATCATTATCAACTGTGGACGAACTTATCTGACAGCAGCAATATAGATTGGTACCATTTACAAGTGAACTTGCTCTCAAACCAGCAAAGAAGCTGCGATAAACAAAAATATTTTGTGACCAACTAATCTTTCTACAAATAAATTTCTATGTCGCAATCAACTGTTGCGTCAAACTGCTTTATCCATTGCTATCTAAAATTTTATCAAACACTATTTCAAGCTAGGAGGAAAGTTTAGCTAGCTATGTTTGAAATGTTAACCAATAAAAGATCAGTTCTTAATGACTGCACCAGATCTTAACAACTAATAACTGATGATTGTTCGTTAATGTAATGAGTGACAAATACGTTTATGCTTAGCGCCGTACAGCCTTATAGATATCAGCCTTTACTTTGACGCCAGCAATTACAATTGTGTGTGCTGGTATCGTCTCCTGCCAGCTTCGGTGCAGCAGGCACAAAAAGCGAGTATTCATGTATTCATGCATGGGTGTGTGATTGTGTGTGTGTGTGTGTGTGTGTGTGTGTGTGTGTGTGTGTGTGTGTGTGTGTGTGTGTGTGTGTGTGTGTGTGTGTGTGTGTGTGTGTGTGTGTGTGTGTGTGTGTGTTTGTGTATTAATGTAATAGCTTATTCCACGTACGTCGACTGCCAGCGACCCCAAACATTCCTAAGCAACACGCTACCGCTTTATTATCTGCTGTGTGTTCCAAACCTAATTGGTCCCAATAGTCACCCACTGTGCCATTACAATATCAGCGCGTTAATTGAGCGATGACTACCTGTGATGTCATTCATATTGTACGACCATTAATATATCATGTAACTATTATATAGCTATTCTTTCAATTTGTGCTGCAAAAGAGTGTTTATTGCTAAGTCAGCTAGCAAATTGCTTTGTGCAACTCAACCGATTTACATGCCAATAAATAAGTTAATGAATGTTGTCGTGTCCATGATTTTGAACGATATACCGGTCTTTTTACCGTCATAAGTACACCCCCTTTGGGTCCGGGGGTAGAATAGGCCCACTTTATCCTCCTGAATTACTTAAGAGGCGACTAATAGGGGGCAACCGTGTGGCCGTGGGTTGCTACTCGTGTCGGTGGGCTGTGGGATCCTGTTGGTTAAGTAGAACGGTCCTTACAAGGGCCATGTCTGCAATTTGCTACTCAGGCCCGGATTTCACCTAGACGAAAGACCATCTTTATTTTCATTTTATTTTCTATACGGCGACTGCTTAATAAGTTCAATTACATCTATCAACCTTACTTGGCACCATATTACACAGGAGTGTTGATGTGCCGCCAAACACATACTAACCTCGTCTTACCGTCATAAGTATAACTACAAAAGTGAGAATAAAGAGAATCTAAATCCAATGATAACCTATAGGCACGACAACTGGTCGTAAAGGTGCCCATGAACAATTTGGGGACAATGTAACTCAGTATTATGGTTTCAACACAGCATCGCATCGCTCTCCATTGCATATATGCTAGCACATTAGTGCCACCATGATATCGCTTACCGAAAATGGCCCAAAGTATTTATCGTTTCTTGGACCCATGGAGCAAATGTACATTTGTAGATACGTTTTGTACCGTCGTCCTAAACGATGGTTGGGTTATCAGGCTAACATCCAGGCTGTGGTACAGCATTAACCGCAACTCACATCAACCATTTCGGTAGGAATCCGTCTAATGTTCCTAAATATAGTCATGCGCCATACCGGGCAAATTTAATTGGTGAACACACATAACAGGCATACCAATTATATCCCCAATGCATGATAATTGATGCTGAAGTCATTACCGGATGAAAAGCAAAGCAACTTTTCCGACAGGCAGTCTCCTGCGAATGGTTCCGTGGGAATATGGCGAGTGATTGGTAACCGCCGAAGATAACTTCCGAAGCCAAAGACGGTGTTGAAATATGTCAGTTGCAATGATCAACGGATCTATGCAATACGTTAGCATGTCCTATATTTAAGTATTCTATGTCTCTTCTTAACATCTGGTAGGCGGAATCCAACATAAGACTATTTGTGGTTGGTTCCCTGTGACGTCTATTTCTATGTAGTTGATGGTTGCGCAGTCATTTGCTCCCATTGCCGCGAGATATTTAGAAAACGTAATGTTATCGTCGTTCCACCGAGATATCCCCCTGTTACCCACCTTATTTCCTAATTTCCGATTTCAGATATGACGGTAGACGGACGGCAAAAAACATTTGCAGTTTCTAGTACTTCCCCGCGTAAAAGTCGGCTTTGGGTACGAAGTCTAGCGAGGCAAATGTCTACGGTCTTTTGGTGGCCACGCATTGAATGTAGTTCAAATTTTGAATTAAATGGATCAGCTATAGTTTATGTTTCGGGTTCTACAACCGTCGCTTGAAGGACTGATACCTTATTGTTTAAAACGCTTAGCGAGTCCTCCATTCTTTTGAGTAGCTGCTATCCGAGGGTGTTTCTCTTCCTAGCTTAAATTTTGCAATATCATATTAGAGTAAGCTGATATGGAAAGTGGTGCCCATTTAAGATTTGTGTAATGATAGTAATAAGGTAATTCAGTGGATCATTATATGCATTTGTTAAATAGACTCAAAAGCCTACGCGTAATACTTATGGTATTACATGTTATGTTACATACGTTACTCGCATGTGTAATAACTATGTCGCATCCAACCACAGACGCCGGGTACGGTGTGCGATACTTAGGGTTACGACGTTACTCTAATTGAAAATTTCCCATCCGTCCACGATTATACATTCCAGGGATCATTGGTCGACAGCCTGTGATGTTTATTGTCGCATAGTCTCTGTCTAGCATTGATTAAATTCATCTAATGTCTATGGCCAACTCTTGTTGATTGTTCCCAATATAAGCGGACTTCTCTTTAAGGTTTTAAGCATTGGTTAATTACAACAGCACGTGCTTATTGAAATGTTTTCGCGCCAGGCATGATATGGTAACCAATACGCAAACGATACCGTTTATTGTTACATGATATAATTTACAAAACTTAATTCCATGCCTCAAAATATCGCGAGTAATCATTCACGTTAGCCTTTTAAATCATCACATTCTATATTTGTTTGCTGGTGGGCAGACGACTTCATAGATCTTTTCCTGTAGTTTAACATAGATACACAGAAAGGTTTTTACGAAAAAACACACCATTATGTATGTCTAGAATTTAAAACAATTTAGTTTACCATTAATATATATATGGGCTATAGAATAAATAACAAGAAATACTTGAAAGACATGATATGACGACAAGTCAGCTAATTCCTTTTATTTTCCGATGGACGTTAAAGACATTCGATTACCGTGATGCAGTGTGTTCGTGTATGCGCTCGGCAGCGTTATTAAGTTACAAATGATTGCTGCAGTTGTTAAAAGACTATTCACAAGAGAACTATCACCTAATAATTCGACGCATAAATTGTTAATAAATGCAGATGATGTATAGACATTTAATGGCATGCGTGCCTATCATTAATCCTGAAAGGAGTAACATATGCTACGGACGCACATTGCATAATCAATTATGCTGACTGATGTTCCCACATTGTGCATCAAACAACATGTGGCATATAACATTACCGTACATTAGGAAGTAGATGTGTCATTTTGATCGGTAAAAATACAATGAATTTCTCTTTTATTCCTTCAGTAATAACGCAAATGGCAATCACATCTAGCGCCAGTGCTCGTTATTTGAACGCACCGTATTACCACATCATTCAAAACATCATGCGTGGGTGATGAAATATACGGTGACAAAGCAATATTCAAGGCATTATGTGGCAAGCTATCGCTGGAAAAGTTTTGGTTGAAATATTAACATACACAATGCTTTGCAACGAATTGAATTATTTGCTACATTTGTTATTCATATGGAAGATAGTACGTCATTGACCTACATTAGACGAACATACTCTATCTTAGCAACGCACGCTGCTGAATGGCTTTCTAGGGAGTATATATATTTCAAAAGGTGATGCCACGTGTATATGATAAGTCAACACTTATCTATAGCTGTTTATAACGTGATGTCTCGGATTTCTTGCATGCCTAACGTTCACAGAATGCAGAAAGCAAAAGCGCTACTGCAAATTCCCGTACAATGTGATTCCTGATAAATGCAATGCAGTGTAACACTACAGTGTCTTATTGTAGCCAGTCTTAACTGATATTTAACATTAAGTTATATTCAACTTCAAGTTAAAGAAACTAGGAACAGTGCCAGGAATTACTCACGATCACGCTCGCGTGACTGGATAGACAGACAATCTTTATATTGTCAAATGCTGCAGACTAACCTAGTTCGGAACCTGACTGCAGAAAGCATCTTGAACTTTTATGAATATGCACTTGTCCAGGCCCGTTTACAATTATTTAGTTTCCCATTTGCACCATATTTCCAGAGACGACCTGCTCAGATGAATAGCCTGTAGAAGCTCTATACGTCATTTGTATCCTTATGAGCAGCAATCAATATTGTTCGTAAGGCATATTGATGCTAATTTGAAGCTTGATGTCAATAACAACGAATTGCACTCCACTTAAGTTCTTTTAATTGTCTGTGTGTGGCATCCAAAACGAATTTATATTTTGCAGAATGAATACGGTAAGTGTTGAATAATTCATCACTAATTTTTGTTGTATGTTTTGTACCAATTTGTTCCTATGGAAGCGATACATTGTAGCAGCTGTGCCGTTATTGGTCCTGAAAATGAATAGTTGGTGTGTTAAGGGTTGCATTCACCACTGTCATGGTTTGAAAGAGAGCAGGCATATGTTTATGTATTTCATACGTACACGCAGTCAACTATGCTCATATAAGCAGCGATAAGGATGTTATTGTATAATAAAACGGCGAAAAGTTCAGCCCGTTGGTTTTTTGCTGGAGATCACATAGCGTGCATTTTGCTCTTGTCATTCCTTATCTTCCATGCGTAACGAAGATACCACATTTTAAACATGTAACATATGGTTGTACGAGAGACACGTTATTTTGGTGAAACGCTCTTGTCTGTCACTGAAGTTGATATTTCGGAACGAGTATCTGCGGAATACACTCTCTGTCTGTCATTGAACGGAAAACAATACCAGCAAATTATGCAAACCCCGGTGTCGACGACAATCAAGAGTGAGTGTATATTTTTAACAATGATGTCGAAACATTTCCACGGACAATCGGGTAAAGGTTTATTGCCAACGAATTGTCGACAGCTGGATGATAGTGTAGGTGTCAAGTGTTACAGACGACTGGTCAGCGACCCCGAATGTATAATAACTATAGCAACCCGAGTACAATTCCGCAGGCTGCATTCCTTGCTACCACTGTACGGGTGTTTGTCGAATGTTGCATGGAGCGTAGCTGCTCATGAATACTAAGGCATGCTGGAGAACGATATGAGGCTATTATCACCATCCGCATTATCTTAAAACTCTTTGTAAGTCGAGGTTCTATGAGCCAGTTTAGTACGTCATACTATCTGCAACATTTCTGCAACAATCAGGATTTCCATTCAATACCCTTACAATCATTAAAAGATGCAACACATCGATGGCACATGCATACTTTGTATATTATCATTACTGGTTGAAGCATACACAGTGCGACATAGGGTGGAAGGTCCTCGATGTGACTATTATTTGGCTGTGAAACCTAAGTATCTTTCATAAGGGACGGCATTTAATCTCGCCTCGTGTATGCCTGAAGTAAATCCGCTAGGTCAGCAAATATACATTACTATTTGGGGCTTAAGCAATTCGTCATATTGGCGAAGCCTTCAGCATAATCTATAGATAAATCGTGTGCTTTTATTTCGAATACATCGACGCAAGAAGTTTGCCATAGTCCGCACCATGTGCGTTGGCATAATTCCGATGGTTCATACTTGCATTGCAGTCAATATGTTGAGTTCTGCAATGGCGTCGCAATAAACATCGAATACCTTATAACAAAAGATTCAGCTAATTGGTGCGGCTAGAATCATTCTGCAGGAAAAGTTCTTATGACATCACCACTTCCGGGTAGATTGCATCATCTTGGCCTCGAATTAGTATATATCTAACATGATGGTGTCATCATTATGATGCACATATATCATAAGGCTATAAACCACATGGCAAGAATTTTTTTCTAATACATGTCCATTCTTAAAAATCCGAGCAAACAACCGCAAATTTTTGCTACTGAACATACACATCGTCTTGTGTCTGTTGAGTGTTTATTATGTCGCCATACTTCATGGAACTCAGATATGGAAAAAATCTGTTTACAAGCTACAATACGTTTGTGCTCCAATAGAAATGCAAGCAGCCGTAATCTTAGGTCCGACTCAAACACACGTATTTTGATCTCTTCAATAGCCGGATATAACTATGGATGATGTTTAAATAATACTGACGTATGTTACCCTACTGAATTGTCAATTTTCCGAAACCAATATGATTGCAAAAATTTTAAACATTTAGCATTGATGCGCTGCTTAGTGACTACTCCAAAAAGTCCTCGGCGACGTAGTAACACAAAAAATGTACGAAATGTTACCCGTAATTCACCAAAATAATGCAATCTTAAAATATGGAATCAAAACTGTCTTTTGGGAGGGAGGGAGAGCTATGGAGAGTATAGGTGAGGATTATTGCGGCAGTAGAATAATATCCATAATGCTTGATATGTAGTTTTGTAATCGTTGAACGAGTGATTCTGTCAAAACAATACACTTTATGCTATGCAAAAAAGACAAACGCTTGCGGAGCGTGTCATAGTGAAACATATATCCTCAAACATTCGATAGGTAAACAACAGGACAATGTATAAAAGTTCACAGATGGTACCTGCGATAGGCCACTTCGCCCACAAATAATAAATACTATCAATTCCGCTTATTCATGGAGCGATATATGCTCCGGTAAAGCATAAAATTTATTCTGTACGAAACCGATGCGAGAATACTTATACTGCTGTCCGCTCTCATATAGTTCCGGTTTGTGCAATACATTTGTTCGACATCGCCTACGAAAGAAGCATGCGATATGAAGATCTTGTTTTCGACCGAGATGGTTATAAAAGACGTTTAACCTCCTCTGGGTCAGTTATTCAGCTTATTTAGAACGAACCATTGCGCTGCAAAATTGACAAATCCATAACGGATTAGTCGGAAGTGCGGCAATCATCTATGACGTGTGATCATATGCCAAAACCAAAACCAATGGATTAATGCAGCAGATGCTGGTGATAATCAGCGACATGGAAATTGCTTGAAGGGACAATAAACATAATTTGCGCAAACAAGGAAACGCTTCTACGACGTTTTGTAATAGCCGAAATCGACGTGTGGTTTTCTCATAAAGTACCGGTGTATTCTGCTAACCTCTTTAGATTAGTCTAATCCTGTGATAATGGGAGCATAGTATGTCACACATCAACGGAACTGGTTAGGAGCTAATTTTAGGTACCGTTTTTAACACAACAACAACTCTGCCAATGAAATATAATGTATTCTGTACAGATCGAGTAGATATGATAATTTGTTAGCGGGGATCTCTAAAAAGCTGTTGCTTGAGTAACATGTCGATATCACCAATAACTGTTAAGTCTCGACTGAAGGGTATCTAAAATGAGAAGGTAATGTAACTTTGCAACTCCTTTATGACCACTTACAAATATAAATGGGAATACTAGCTAATACCTTTATATGTGCTATGCGCAAACGATGTCATTTTGCCAACTTATAGAAGGTTATGGTTGTCTGTCTCGGTAAACTTTCTTTCAAATCACCGCAGCAGCCTTCGACAAAACCATTAGATGAGTGCAACATGATTGTTGAAGCGTAATGCCATTCACTGTTGCGGTGGAATTAACCGACAGAGATGATCTAACTTAAGTTCATTTGTCCACGCTAGTTTTGTATATCTCGTATCATATGTTTGTCCTCCGTCATATAAAACCCCTAATAGGGCTCGACATACTAGACATATTTACAACGCTCGTTAGTGAATCAAGCACTTCGTGGCAACGGCTTATGCTCTTAGTTGAATTAAACTATTTAATGTTTACTATATACTCCTTGACTCTCTCTGTGATTTTCGCTTAAAACAAACACGATTCACAGATTACCAGAGCGTTTCTATTAACTACCCTTAATCTGTCTGTGTTGACACCTCTCAGTATGGGAATGTTCGATTCCCAACAAAACCACGAATTCTTTCAGGCATCGATACTCGACAGCATGGATGAAGGCAGAGAAGATGACCGGCTGGGCATGTACCATTTCCTTTAAGCAGATAATCACTTTCTTTGGATATTCGATCCCTTTATTTGTCAACGTATTGTATACAAGCATGAAAACACCCTAGCAATAAGATATAATGCACATACAAATCTTATCGTAGCCTAGAAAGAACACGATGTTGTGGTCGATTAGGCAAGATGTAGAAATAGGGGTACTGGACGGGATTCATACGAAGCCACAAATGCATATATCCTATCGCCTCATAAATGGCGGCATTTAGTCAACCGATAATTTGTCATATTACAGAACTATTCCACAAATTATTTTGGCAAAGCGATGGATAGAAAATACTTATGCAGCAAAGTTGGACCTCAATAATCTTACTACAACTAAGCTGTAAGGTACAAACATATAAAGAAAAGGAAATTGACATGTTTGGTGAGGATAATCGGGAACATTACTCTTATCACAATATACATCATGCCTCATACAAGCACAGAGGTTTTGCTATTCACATCAATACTGACGCTATAGGGACAAAATAATTTGACGATGGCGTTGGTGTATATTTTACTTACTCTAATCATGAATGTGCCGCTTATTGGGGTTTTATTGCCGTCGATATAAGAGACATTCAAACAACATAAGCCATACAATTATAGATAGTCAGTGGTCAGATACACGTGATCTTGCGCCTTGTCCGAAACTACAAATATCTTCATAGTGCTATATGTTTCATCCCTACAGTCTCAAATGCATGCGGGCCCAAATAAACTTCCATGGAAGACGTAAATGTATAATTTGTTTAGTCGGGATCAGTCACACCAAGATGCTTTGTGGCCGCGAATCGTTCGAACATTTCTTCGTGAAGCGTTCGATTATACAGTTTTTATCGAGAGGAGAATTTGCGTAAGAATTGGATAGTGCGGGTCTGCCAACCTACTCATTTTTGTGTAGCGAGCATTTTCGACCTTAATGTTTTTGACCAGGCATTTACATATAGAAATGCTCACGGATAAATGTGCATATATTCTCCCAACTACTATCCCCACCATATTCATGGGAGGTTGCAAGGACTCGCCCCTAGTCAGGTAGAGGAGAACAGAGAGCACCAACAAGTGAGCAAAAGTATCACATTTTTGTTTTTGTTTACCTTGTTAGACAATGACGCCAATCTTAACAACCCAAGCAGTGAAAAAAGGTGGTGTATAAATATATATTTAGAAATCCATTCCGTTTGAAAACACCATCAGTGCTAATTCTGCGAATACGCCGCGCTTACGGGAGAGTGGACCCCCTAAAAACCAGGATTCAGGTGGCGTCAGTGCAATCTTTCTTCTGTGATCCATAACACATGACATATGATTAACAGTGCCTACGTGTTGTTAAAAGCTGTGCAGACAGGAAGATAACAACTTAGATATTAGGACAATATTCCACCCACGAATTGCCAAATGTATCCGGGATACCCATCCAAGCATCACGCATAATTTTGACATTTGACATGTCGCTAAAGGTAGATCAAATTCTATATTCTTGTGACAAGATGAAGAACTGTGCAATTCTGTTACTTCATCCAAGCATCCATCCGGCATATTTCAGACATACAACAAATCTACAGCAGTGGCCATATGTAAAGGTCTGGCGGATATACAAGCGTGGATACAAAACATAGTATACCATCTCTACTGTTGTGCAAATGCCCCTGCAAAAATGGACAGCTGGTGTTTAACAAGTGGCTCGCAATTCTCGACCACATTTACAATATTCATTTTGGTTTGGGAGGTTTGTTCCAGTCCTGTGTTCCTTGGCCTTTGAATGGTCAGAGAGACGCAATATGTTGATCAAGCCAGGTGATGCTACTTAGCATTTTAGAGTTAAGATCTGATGAATAAAACAAGAATAGCACTTACCTATCCTGCTTCAAACTGATTGTGAAGGTGCATAACTGATTTCAGATCAATCATTGCAACTATGCATTTCAATGAAATATTTGAAATCAACAGCATTTTTACAATATAGGCTATTGTGGAACAACTTTTGGCATCGACAATTAACATAAGCAAACACAGTGATGCGAATGATGAGTAGATTGAAGCACTAGAAACCCAACCGATTCTGAACTCAATTGTCCAGATAAAAGAAACTTCAACATCGGCCATCGTTTACGGTTAAAACTGCGAACAGGTGACAAGTTCATCGAGTGACTTCACGATATGTCGGGCCGAATATTTCGATAATGGCGGCGAGTGCCAAAATATCGCCTTTATATTTCAATTTACGTTATGTTTGGGTGACAAGTTTGAAAATTGAAATCCAAAAACCAAGTGAATGCAACTTTATCTTTTATTCGGATAATTGTTGCCACATGCACTCTAATAATTGGTTGCTGACCTGTCAAGAAATATACACATATTGAACGTGTTTATGAATAGAGCTTTCAGACAAGTCAAATTCACTTTCGCCATTTGGCAAAAGCATTCGATGTGCCGGTGGTCTATACGCTATAAAGGAGAACACGTGGCTGCTTATACATGTTCAACATCATGCTAGCTGTAGAATAAGACATACCTCGCTTGCGTAGTAGAAAAAACAATTTAATATAATCAACGCGATCAAAGGACTACGAGGTATCTAATAATATCACATCGCAAAGAGAGCAACGACGGACCCAATATAGTAACTTGTGAACGGCCACTTCGGGCTTGACATATGTTTATTGATACGCCATATACTCCACATATTGTTGCTAACTTAATCAATATCGCTATGTAAATTGTTTCATGGCGCAGAGGTACATATTAGAGTACTTGGGTCTCTGGTATGAGGTCATTACTAATGTCTGATATCGTAGCGAATTTCGTAAACATTGAAGGGGCTAACAATGCAGTATCGCTTGCTTATTTTCATAATGTGTCATACCAAAGAGTACCCGATATGTGTGTTTCGTCAGGTTGCTTTTTCGACAAGCAAAACCATTTGGCACTTGATGAAGTAAACAGTAAACGTTATTTCGTGTCATCCAAATAGTACCTATGAATTTATGAGATGTCGATGATGGAGGCAATAGTATGCAAGACAAGATGTGGGGGCTCATCTAAATCGTCACTTATCTATAGCCATGCGTCAGGAAATTAACTATTGAGGGCAGTATCTGAAATAATAAATTTTATTGCGATTGCCAATATCAAAGAAGTGACCGATGGTTCTCGTAGACACTAAACCGTTATCATGTACAGCGCGTAGCTTTAAACGACAATATCAGCATATTTAGGATCGAATAATATAGTAGATTGATAAAGCTATTTGAGTGAAAATGTACGTTTCTTAGAAAGAGTAATACATGCATTATGTCCAATACTATGGAAATGCACTGCTGTTTCTATGCGTAAAGTCAGTTGATGGGCATTTATAACGAAACACTGGTGGATTTGGATTGTATTAATCGCATCATTTGACTGGACGATAATTGAGTTAAGTTATTATCGATGAATATTGTCAGCTTTACCTGTGGTCGACATGGTCTCTTACGCTGAGGATATCATTGCTACACACGTGATACCTTACCCACAGTCATGCATTGAAGGAAGGTACACTTAGTGCCCGGATATTTTCAAGACCAACCAGCACGAGATCTGAAGCTGTTAGGTTGTTGTACGCTGTACACCAACCAGCTCAGACATGTGTGAAATGGACGACATTGACGAAAATGATGCTATGACAGCAACACATATCTTGCTTAATGCGCTAATTGATATATCCGGGGCATGGAACAGAAATATCACGCTTAATACAATGTAATGACAATAGCAGACAGATGTGTGTGACGTTAACACGGACTGTGGGCATTAATTATCAGTACTTGATGTAAACCGAATCTAGCTTTATGTGAAACACCACACTCATTCAATGGGTGGCAATGTTCGCGCCGCCGGATTTATTGAATGCGCCGCTGACTGGGAAAATGTAGTCAACACAGACAACCGACAAAGCTGTAATTTGTCGCCGTGTACATCCATCTGTTTTGGCTTTCTCATCCCTTTGTATTTGAATGGCTTCCAAAGTTACATCATATCCAATTGGAAATTTGACCTTCATATCACCCAGCAAATCAAAGCGAATGAACGTAAATGACATCGCCGAATGCAACCCATCAGTATACTTGAAGCTAATTCAACATGTTTATGTGCCATTGCATCACGTTTGATGTTAAATAACATAATAAACTCCGGTTTAATGTGTGACTTCCTTGCCAATACTCGAAAACTGTGATTAAACAAAGTGGCTCGGCGATTAATACACTATTAACGCCCATAGATAAAGAATAATGCAATAGCGTGTTCGCAGTACGTCGTCTCTCACTCCATACTCCTCTCCCCCGCAACCCACTACCACTTTGTTATCTGCTGTATGTTGCAGTTGTCACCCACTGTGTCATTAAAATGTTAGCACATTGATTGAGGCACGACTGCGGTCATTCATATTGCATGGCTTTTCATATAACTTTTATGTAGCTATTTTATCGATTCATACTTCAAAGGAGATGGTGTATTGTTATTATTTCTATTTACGAGTCAATAGATAAGTTAATGAATGTTGTCGTCAATGTAAACGAGGGGTTGTCTAGGTTTTGAGCGACATTCCTTACTTTCAGCCGTTTTTAGTTTTGCAAAACAAATTGACAATGAAGATAACCAGAACATCCTAAGATAACCTATAGGCACGACAATGTGGTCGTAAAAGTGCCCTGTGCTATAATCGGTTGATGTATCTTAGAATTATGGTATCAGTAAAACATTACATTGCCTCTTCATCAGATATATGATAGCACATTAGTTCCACCAAGATATTTGGCCTAGAGTAAATATCGCTTCTTGGACCCACGAAACAAAATTATATATGTAATATACTTATTCTAACGGCATAGTAAATTATCTTATATCGTCGAACTAGATCCTGCATGGTATGAAAAGTTAGCATCCAAGCCGTTGCACAGCATATACTTTAATACACGTGAACCATTTCGACAGGAATCCATCTTATGTTCCAAAATATAGTCATGAGCTATTTGGGGGAAAATTCAATTAGTTAAGATAAACAGTAGGCGTCCGGTTTTACGAAATTAATGTTTTACAAATAATGCCGAAGACAGGCCGGTTCTAAGTATAGCCACGTTCCTGACAGGTAATCTCGTCGTTATCTATATAGGTTATTACACGGAGATCAGGCGGGCATCAATGGATGTTACGGAAGTTGCCACCCTATACTACAGAAGACTCCTTCGTGAACTTATCGTTATACCCGCCATGACCTTATCTTAACCCTATGCTTTTCAATGCTGCTGTCCTGCCCATATATCCGCCAATACCCTTCCTTAATCCTCGGCAATAAGTATCTCGTGATTGAAAGTCTCACACCACGCCGACATTAACGTTCTTCAATTTTTACCCTACTTGCTTTCCTCTCCTCGAAATAATGGAGCAATACTTCAAAATTGCTGTAGAAAATGTGATGTTAATAGTTCAGTCGCATAAACTGGCAAAGCCTTTTTTTAGCAATGATTGACGGCTACCCTCAAAGTGCCCCGATTCAAATGAACAAAGCTATCCTTGATGGTTTCCAAATCTAGGCGGATTTCTCTCAAAGGTCTTGATTAATTACCATATATATTGCAGGTCATGCCCGGAATATTTGCGTGACATACTCCACAACTTACAAAAACAGTTTGTTCTACGGCTAAAAATATCGCAAGTAGTTTTTGTATCAACCGGATAGAGCTACCAGCCTCTACAACCCAATGCGCAGTTATGAGATTGTTGCTGGTACATGATAACGGTAAGCGTATTTCTCCTAACTCGCGTCAACGGAATCGAATCCTAAAATGTACATATATACATCTGTTCACGACGGACCAGACTCCTTTAGTCAGTTATTATTGCATCATATTATGGGTCTTGGTATGCCTGGTCATTAAGTTGGCTCTATATGAAATGTTGGTTACCCCATTTGTACTGGTGTGTCATCATATATGCGCTATTTTGGATTAGTTCGACAGAGTGGAGTGATTTATGTGCATACGGCATAATGATGCCATGAAAAAGAGGAGAAGTTTGTAGTCGTCGGATATGATTCGACATACCGATTACGTTGAATTCTACTTTTAATAATTTTTGAATCAAATAATTGATTTAACGAAGTGTATTTATCCCGAAAATTCCATAATATTCAAATAACCATTTAGAAGCGATTTCTATTATACTATACTGACTACTTATACGAGAGAAGGCAGCCAATTGAATTCCGGGCATATCAGTAAAACGTTAATTCTGATGTTAACTACATTTATGGTCCATTGTCGTGATTTACAAGTGAGAAAACAATAAATGGTTGAAAGGATTTCAATGTTGCAGGACGAAAAAGACATTTCTCACACAAATAGCATTATGCATTCAGGAAAATAGTTTCACACTTTTTAGTTTTACCAAGTTATGATACGAAGAAAGTGTTGGATGCCGGCGGAGGGTGCAGGAAATGTGCGCTATATTATGATTTTATAGTGTTGAGGATTGGCCAACTATCCGTGCAGACATTGTAAAGGTCGTTGTCTAAGATAAAGACCGCTAGAATTTGCAAACAAGCCCCACATTCAATTCCAGAAAGACAAAAAATATTTTTTTTCTTCATAATAACTCTCATTTAAAGCTGCTCCAATCTTAAGGTACTGGGCGAAACAGGACTTCTGTATATCGTCCACCCAACAAGGATTCCCAAACAATCTTTTGTAGCATACTACATGAATCATGAAACACATGAAGCGACGAAAAACCCACGCATAGAGTGTATTAGAGTGTAACTCCCATCGGCTGATGGCCCATTGAAGATGGTGATCGTGGTGAGAATATAGACGCGGATATACTGGCAAAATATCTGTGGTATAAATTTAACCATAGATTTAACGGCCAACCAACAGATCCATTATTTTACATTATTTTACCAAGTATTGTCCATTTGAGTATGTGTCGTTTCAACCAAACTATTTACAATCTTGCAAAGGTATGGTGCAAGGCTTTTTTGCTTAACTGTAGAGTGACTTGCCATATGCAATCTAAATCGAAACAATTGTTTGAGTGAAATTGATATGCTGCCAGGGTATTCTCATTGGTATGAGCAAAGAACATATTTGCACAAATGAGCACTATAACCATATGTACAGTATTGTCAAAATATCATTCGTGGCTTCAAATGTGATGGTGTCAAAAATTCTGATACAGTTTACATTTTAAAACGCAAGGTGGTTTGCTCAATTGCGGAAGTAAATATTGTATTAAGGGCAATTACCTTTTGCCACAAACACTGACAGTCGCTCTATCCTATTCCTACCAGTCGTTTTCGGAAGACATATATGACTGGGAAAAAACAACCAACGTGCTAACAAAAGCATACAGTCAACTATTTTAAACAATATGATTAACTGCTAGTTAGATAAAATATTTTTAAGAAACTGATCAATGTAACTATTTTGCCAAGATTGTGTAGACATACATCGTCGATGTGAACGGATTAGCAGCGACAGCATCCACTATTAGCTCACACCAACGCATGCACATCTGTAAACATATAAAAACACGAATAAACACGCACACACAGACGCGTACCCGAGGTTTTGTCAACTAGACATCAGGTTAGAAAAAGTGAACATGTCAAAATGTCGATCAGTTTGTACCGGCACTACTAGGAACTATTGATTAATCAATTGTGATTGTGTAAATAACGCAACAAATGTCAGAGGCGGTATTGTATAAGTGTATTTGGCATTTGGATTGTATAACGGTACCACTGTGTATTAATGTAATTAGTCACGTAGTAATATGTTAGTATCAATGTCGAATGATACGTAATCAATTAATTAATCTAAGTTGCTGCAGTACTCAATTTAGTAAAATACGATGCGCTTGGTGATAATTTCAACGAAATGTTTCCCCAACTTAGCTAATATCCAATTTTCTTGAATACGATACGTTGCTGTATTAATACAATTGATATTCAAGCACATAACGAAGCCTTCTTACGACCATAACGTAGGTCCCCCCATAAACACTTTCATACGTTTCGCCGGGACCGTAGCAATACATTCTTGTTTCCATTATCAGATATACTCATTGAATAATCACCGCCTCTATAACCAATTTGTGCAAGTGATTCATGACAAAATGTAACTTCGTAAAAACATCCTTTCTGTGTAAGTTTGATTGCGAAAACTGAGATATTGTTTGAACAATAACTACATCAAGAATAACTCATGCCTACCATAGGTTGTTGCTACACAACGTACATGACAATTATCTTACTTAAAGTGAGTGCATGATTAGCTTTATCGTAATTAAATGTAGGTAAATGGATAGAGTATTTATGAACGATTTAAGCTTGGTTTTGCAGATACGGGTTTTCAAGCTAACGAGACGTATTTTTATCTGCGAGCCACTAGACTTATGCTGCAGCAGCCCTCCACTTACTCAACGAATCGATGCAGTTGATATAGTTCCAGCGATCAGGGAATATATTTGTTGATATTGCGCTGTGCTATTGATTGGTTGGTGTTAGACTCAGACGATAAGTATACCGCTGAACATTTGCTCATTTCGATTCAATTTGGATTTTACAAACATCCCTTTAGTTCCGCATGTTATATACATTGTACAACCACCTGGCTTAATTTCAGATAATGTGCGCGAATGCTATTAATTAAGTTTGAAACGTGTACCACATGCTGGCGTGGCATCAATTATGCTGACTGATGCGCCAACATCGCGTGTCGCACCACATGTGACCTACGTATAAAACAGTACAGCATTCATGTGAGCGGTATTTCACACTGCAACAATCAATGACATTTCTGTAAAGAAATTGTAGTATTGATGTGTTCAACAGCGATAAATATTTCCATAGTGAATGTGCATATGTTCCAAGATATCAGAAAGGCTACATGCAATCGCTGCCAAAATAGTATTACCTAACGAATTTCAAAGTCAGTCACACTATTTGCAGACAGTGCAATATACGTTATTGTAATTATGCTTCGTTTGTATGAAATGAGTTTATATTGAAACACCCAATATAATATGCATCTGGTTATTTTGTTTAGGTATGACAACTCAGCATTATGAAATTTATGTGGAAGGACATGCTCGCTCACGAATAATCAAATGAATTGCAGGTGCATTGGAGCATTTTCCCTATTGTTATGAAATAACCCCTATGTACCATTTTATTAAATATTTGTATTTGCTTATGCATGTAAAACGCTATTGACGCATGGGGATGATCATTTGCGTCACACTTGTTTGCCCAATCCATGACACTCTTGGTGCAACTTTCACGTTGCATATCAAAAGTCCCTGCGGGTGCCCCACAGTGTGTCATGATTCCTACTGCTGTCATGTTCTTAGACTTTAATGCAATGATGAAGACAGACATTTAGAATAGTAACATGAGGACGATTATTCAAACATATTGCAATTGTAATTGTTAAATAAATGTAGCCAAGATTGTCTTTTTATGGGAACAGTGCTTGAGATGAAACCACTTCGCGATTATATGAAGAAGACAGGCAAAAGACCTACATGAATCATTCGTCCAATTTGTACGCTGATTGAAGCATACAACAGTGCCCTGCTTCGTGGTTGTGTCTTGGAACCAACTAGGTGACCATCAAGCGACTTGTGTTTTATTGTATATCCACTTAACACGCGAGCAGATGCAAGTTATTGCATATGTCATTTCAACAACTAACATATAGATTTAGTTTGTGTACTGCTAGAGGCTTAAACCCTGAATGCAGTGTATCATTGTGGCTGCATGAAGTAAAATAAGACGCCTCCAGCGGTATACAAGAGCATAGGTTGAATGCATTAACGAAATAACGATTTATTTACGAAGCCGGTAAATGCGTGCTGAGATAAATGGAAAGTCCAGGAATATGCCAGAGGAAAAGTGTTATGTGTCTTCAATTGGTTGAAAATACTGACAAATGAATTGATAGACACACAGAACAAACCACATATTCTGTAGATACGATATAACATAGTGTTATCGCTCGGTTTCCATTGAAGCGTTTGCTTCAGATTCCAGATGATCCTATCAATGACTTACGTTATACGCTTTGCTCGATTAACGTACAAGCCTATATCGTGTTGACGCATTTGCCACATTGAACGGGAATCCGATAGCAATCAGCGATACGACTACTACACAGAACCAGACCAAAATCGACAATGTATTCGATGACTTGTCTGATTGCAAGCTCGGCTCGGCTCGCCTCGCGAAACTGCAAATTGTCCGCCGATCCAATGCGTTCCGGCGCATCGAATATTTTTGATTACCCACGATAAGCCGTAGGCGCATAGTCTTTCAATACTGCTCGTATGTATTGTGCTTAACCAATCGCCAATCAGTTACGGGGTATAGTAAATATGTCTTTCCTTGAAATCTACCAATGCTTCTTACTCGGTTTCCAATAGTAGAAGAGCAAACTTAGCATTGAATGCAAAGGACACCTATTTGCGCACAAAAAAATGTTTTTGGCTTTACAACTGGTGTAAATTGTCTTAGACAGGTCTGACCCTTTGCAATACATATCATCAATAACGAATATTTATGTAACATATATATTTTAAGTTCGAATTCAAGGTACCAAAAAGCGAGAAGCGTGACGTATAGATGATTTACTATTTCTGAGCAACCTACAGCTGAATGAAAGGGCTAATGAATATGATATCAAGATATCTCGAATCGTAAAATTAATCTTTTTGTGGAGGTATTCATCCCTGATTAATTAGTTATATTAAAAATATTTATATTTTGTCAAAGTATGTATCAGTGGCACGCGCTATTTTAATAATGACTATAAAACAGGGAAAGAAATGAGCTCTTGTGATCAGGGGACCAGTCGACCAAGTGAATTAAAAATCCATCAGACTAAGTGAGGGTTTATAATTTCTACAATATTTTTAGATTTACAAATCCTTCAATCAACAATATCCACTGAAATATTCTCGTAATGCAGATACAGTCGGTAGAAAAATATCTGTGATATCTTATGATAGGTAGTAGAGGTGTTGTCAAACCATCAATTTTGCAGATCTTGTTCATGGAACTGAAAGGTACAGAGAACTAGACCGAGGGGGAGGAAATGGCCAAAGTGTTCTTACTTTCCCGCCAAAGAGGCCATTATTTGTAAATCTCTCAGAGTCAATTTCATTACCCCACGCCTTTTACTCACTCGCTAGCCCACTCTCCTGCTTGAAGACACCGACTTTGCAGATATAAGAGCGTCATTATACAAACGTGTCATCACTGGCAGGGCCCAGGAGATGACCTTGTGACCTCATCCTGCTGACTTCATCCCCATCATAAAGCTAGAAAAATATCGCAATGCAAGATAACATCAAGACATCCAATTTACCCGCCAGATCCGTGAGTCAGTGACGCCGTTATTTAACTGGCTATATATATTCTTCTATCCGCTCGGTGCTTGGTATCGCCAGTGATTGTTTGTAACTGTCTCCTCTATAAATCCAACACACTTATTCCAAATATGTACCGTATGCATATCGAGAGTTCAGAACGGCGATGACCGCAAGATGTAGGATAGTGGTTCGTGTTCATCAGCGCGGTACTTTATTGAGGCACAAACAACGATGTACGCCTGAACCATTTGCCACAGTAATTAAGGCATCGAGAAACCATTTAAGCGTTAAATGGCAGCAGTGAAGGTTCTTAGCATAAAGGCACTATGTTGTGCGTTGCTTATCGTTCAGTTTGCAATCGCCCGACGGGCGGGAAGTTGATATGTGGAAGCTGCCACTATTTATTAGTGAGCCCTAAAACCAAGCTGCCTAATTTGGAATATCTATATATATCTAGACACATATATATTTCGATACTTAGACCAATTTAGACCATCAAAGCAAATGTTATATATCTCTTACCAATCTTATATTAATAATTATGAATAAAAACAAAGCAATTGAAGATAATTGGCGACATGAACATCGATTTACTTAATTACGGGTGGCAAAGCAACGCCAATGACTTTGCTAAAAATGTATTTGCCAATGGCTTTGTGACAACAATAACTCAAACAACAAGGGCAAACGACACACTTCGACAACTGTTTGATATATATACGCATTATATAAATATATATATATATATATCCATATATATATATATATATTTATATATGTATACATATATATATATATATATATGTAAATATTTATATATAAATATATGTATATATATATATATATATATATATATATATATATATATATATATATATATATATATATATATATATATATATATATATATATATATATATATATGCATGTATATATATACACATATATATGTTTGTGAATGGGTATGTCTTCCGCCTACAACCCTTGATAATTAATCTTGTCCATTCGCACTGTTCTTTGCAGTACGTATAGTCTCTCATTTCGGTTGATTATGTTGGGATATATATGCTGAAGTATCGCGATTGAATGCATGGATAGATGTGTTTCCTATGTCTTTTCGACGATGGTAGTCAATGGCGAGTCGCCGTGTTGCTTGGCAACATAAAAACGGTTTTTAGTGTATTCGGTTCAACAAACCGCTCGTTCATTTGTGGAATATTATCAGTTGTCACTATATGGAATATAAACCGTATAAGATTCAGATCACTGGGCATATCGGTCACCAATGCTCTATTGTTGTTCAGATGAGACTAAGTGTCTCCATACCAGCCTTGCTAAGACGACTAAAGCAATCACTCAGCATCACCTTGGACCTGTACCTCTAATAACCTGTCAATGGCCGCCAACCATGACAGATATACTACAGCCGAGTGGTCTTGTCGAAAAGTGTCGACAGCAGCACACTATTTTGTCAAACATTTCAACTCTATATCTCGAAGCACAAAGAAATATATGCTTTGGTAATATTGCTGGATACATTCAGGATTGTCCATTTAAATTAAATGATACCCGAGCATGTATGTTTTGCAAATAAATACAGCAATTCCTTGACTTTGATGTGAGTATTGATGAGACGATATAACGATATATATATATATGCCGAATATATCTATATAAGAATACTTAAACAAACATATACTAGTATATTCACATCTACTATGAATGTCTGTATTACAGTAAATATAGAATATATTTATATACATATATATCTATTGTAGATATATATATCTAGATCATAGATATATATATATATACTACTCTAACTATACTATATAGATCGCTCTCATCTATACTATATATATAGATTATATATATATATATATCGTGTGATTATAGATAGAGAACATTGCATTCAGTGCATATCGGATATCAATTCAATAACTAGATTAACCTGGAACTAGAGTACTTAGGCCAAGGGTACAGGTGAAAATAGAAATTTTCAACACTGCGCAGTGTTACTTTAGAAACTCGGTCTAAATATGCCGTGTATAAACGACTTGTGAGTTTGCTTACGATTGCTATTCGTTTGATTAAAATATCGTATGAAGAAATGGAACAGAAAGAGCTATCCATGATCTTTAAACCGCCAAATACGACGCGAGGTGAGTTTAGATATAATGAGTGCAAAGTTGTAGAATATGTTACTATGGTCAGGATTTAAATGAAACTGTTTTCTTGACAACATGTCATTTGACATGATTTAATATAGCAGCCAACATATGCAAAATGAACTTCATAACCTAATCGTAGTATGTGATGCATCCTTTTACAAATTGAATAATTGAAGATTGCATAGGAAGCTGGATAAATACGTTTTACCTTTGGAAATGCGCACCAAGAACTGCTGTTATGGATTGAAAAAGGCAAAACACAACCAAACAAATAACATTATTATCCCTGTTGTTAGCAGAGCCGACGCATTCGATGTTTGCGTCGTGATTCATCGGTTGAATGCATCAATACCTTTACTCGTATCTAAGTCTGATGCATCCGAAAGTATTTGTTTGGACTGTATCTCAAATCTCATCTTTATCACACAAATATGGAATCACACATCGGTTAGGAATATCTCAAGCACACGTTCCTAGTAAACTGGTTCTGGTAGCTTTATGATCGGCGGCAATTAAATGGGTGTGATGATGAAATACTTGATGCAGCATCAAATGTTTATGTATATGACATGAATTAAACCTCCATATATTATGAATGAAGACCCTATGGGTGATATTGTAGATTCATCAACATATGGTCCTAAGATGGACTTACTTACTATCAGCGTTCACGTATCATGGTCCTGTCAGAGACTGTGGATTGTTTTTGGTTATTTCGTCTTTATCGATTGCAGATTACTTTTTACAATGGATGACAGGCCATTGGTTTTGATCCGCAAAAAACGTTCAGGGGCGGTTTGTTGTGTTGGCCTTTTATGAGCTTACCCCGCCAAACATCAAGTCGTGATTGTTCGTCGAGAGTTTCTTAAAGTTATCTGTACAATCAGTGTAGGGGCTGAACAAATGAAACAGCTTCCACCCATGCCAGTGTTTCGAATAGAGTCAATTACAAGCCGTAAACGGATTTAATGTGATTGGATCGTTTTCCGCTGAAGCCATACTCTACTGAAGAACGAGGCAAACCGCTCGTTTTTTTTCAACAGAATGATGAAATTATATTTGCAATAAATATCAAGTGTCAATTGCATCCTGGCACGACCAGCTAAGCATTACTGATCATTTTGCAGTGACCGCATATTTGATGGTTGATAAGGCTTACTGGACAACAAACGAACAACATTATAATATCTGTTTTCTTGTGTGTGTGTTTAAGATCAAGTCAGCAACCAAAGTGTAATACAGGCCCAACAAAATTAACACTAAAGGGATATTTCCAATGTCACATGTAGATTACTGAACAACCTCCACGGACTAACAAGCATCAAGCTATATAAAATATGTTGAAAACAATCTTGGCAGAATTATTTTGGCCCCAAACGTGATCCATTTTGCATTCCTTTATATTGTTGGTCAGAATATGAAAAAAACTAAATCAGATGATATTGATTTATAATCATTTATTTAGTAGCAAGCCCTGGTTATCTGCTGAGGTCATTTAAAAAATACTACGTGCTGGCAGATACACACGAAGAACACGGCCTATCTTAGTAGAACCTTTGTTTCAGAACTTTGCTTTCAGGCCATACAGGTTTCGGTATAAAAATAGCCTTCTGACGTTGAAAACCAATATATAAATTTTTCGTTTAAGCAAAATCATTGTTGTCAAGATCAAGGCTCCGCTCAAACACCTCGTGGCCTAAAGGGTAATAACCACAACACATCTATTACTGCATAAAATTTCAATTATATTTTAACATTCAAATTCACGTTTTGCTCGTGTTTTTTTTGTCCCAATATATGCGTCCCATATAAAGAAGAAGCAAATGCTTAATCATCGGAAGATTAAACTTTGAACTGACAGGAAAAAGGACGCCTGTATAAGACCACAGTGTACGGCTTGCGCCACGCAGCCCTCGTTATCAGCACTCACAGAACAGGACAGGATTTGGTACCTCTATCGAATGTACAGGACAGGATTGGTCCCTCTAATCGAATGTCGACGGTTGGCATATACGTGGGTTATTTTCGATGCCAATTAAAACAATGTTGATCTTGTCAGGAGTTGTCATCCATCGGCATGATTATATGTCAAATCCGGATGCGAGCCAAAATCATTACACGATAGATTTGTGGCAAAAAAAATGTGTACATGTTGAAGTAGTAAAAATATCGAAAGCAAGTTATGACTAGTAGGCGAAACAACTCCAAGGACGTTTAGAAATTTGTACGGAGGTTAAGATGACTTAACATAGTACCGGGGGCCTCTAGGTCAAGGCTGGTCTGTGTATGTTGTCAGTCATCAGTTTCACCTTCTCATGGTAAAAGGGGGATTGCTTTGTTTATCGCGTATTTAAAATTGGGGAGAAACGATCTAGCCAGAGCTGTCTTCCTTTGCATTGAATTGTGATTGAATTATCTGTGGCATCGATGTCCTCCAGATCTTGTTACACGAGGTATTCCCCGGTATGGCTTTGGGTCATACACTGCGACAAACAAAAAAAAAAACGTGTAAGGACAGACTGTAACATACATACATACATACATGCATAGAGACATTAGATATATCAGACAACAGACATTACGAAGACAGACGCCAGACAGAAAGACAGAACAGACAGAGACAGAAATACAGACAGAAGAAGAAATAAGACAGGACAGAGAGACTACCATGACAGACATAACAGAACATACAGACATGAAAGGACAGAGAGACAGACATCCAGGACAGACAAAACCAACATACAGGGCAGACGAAGCAGACAGGACAGACAGACAGACATGAAGACAACAGACAGACAGACACACAGACATACAGAAAGAAGACAGACCAGACAGACAGACAGACAGCCAGACAAAAAAGGGACAGACAGACAGAGATACATACATACATACATCACAAATACCTAAGACATACTAAATACATACAGAAATACTACTAAATACAGAGCATACAGAAATACGTACGACATACATATACCATACATACAGTACAGACAGAAGACGAAGACAGAGACCAACAGACAGACCATGACATACATACCGACAGACAGACAGACAGGAACAGACACTACCAATATTACTTCCTCATTCCCTCTCCCCCCACTTTTTCCCCATCCTAGCCCAACCCCGCACCCCACTGCTTTTTCCACTCCTATCACTCTTTACTCCCTCCCTTATTCCCCTCCCCGACTTCCCACACTACCCACACTGTTTATCAACTCTCCATTTTACTCCCTTATCTACTTTTCTCGTGTTTACCCCTCCGCCGCTATCTGTTCCATTTCTTTTTTTCCCCTCGAACCGTCCTTCGCCCCACCTCCACCCGACTTCTATCTTCCCACCCTACCCTACATCCGCTCCTACCCTACCACACCCCCTCTTCATTACCCCCTTTCTTAGTAATTTCCCCCAGCTACCCTTATTCTCCCCCCCAATCATTACTCCTCGCGCCGCATCTCTACGCTATATTCTGCCTTGTATTGTTCCGCTGCAGAATCATGCTCCGACCCTATCTCCTCCCTCTCACCCCTTCGTGTTGCGCCCCCTCTCGGTCCCCTGCTTCTACTTCGATCATTCTTTTTATCGCTGTCTTTGCGAGACATACATAGGAGACAGTACAAAAGAGGACAGAGAATACAGACAGTGACATGCAGATGAGACAGACATACTAGACAGACATGACAGGGCCAGAAATAACAGACATGCATTACATACATACAGACCTACAGGACAGGAAGAAAGCACACTCGGATACAGACAGAACGACGAACAGAAAGACAGACAGACAGACAGACAGACAGACAGACGACAGACAGACAGACGTACAGACAGACATACGAAGAACAGACAGACAGACAGAAGACAGGAAAGACAGACAGAAAGAACACAGCATGACAGACAGACAGAAGACCGACAAGACAGACAGACATACCAGACAGACAGACAGACAGAGAAGACATACAGACAGAAAAACACACACGTTTGCATGATTTGCGAGTCGTCGGTGCATCAGCGCGCATATGAGCGCCATGGCTGAGTACAAGGCTTGTATGCGGTAAGCGAGAATCATTCGGTGACTTAACTCAGCGCAGCTGACATTTGGTCAGGTGATTGGGAAAGATCACGATAATGAATACCATGCGTGACAAGGCGTTAATGCAGCTGTCCACATAACTAAGAATGAACGCTGCTTCTACCTGGGGTAGCAGCGCAACAAATGATTGTCCACGAGCCATTCCTCGTTGATGCAGTACTGTTATAAAAGTTAATAGAGATAAATAACCTGGGTCACTTTACCTCCACCTAAAGGCGATATGACAGGTTGCACAGATTTCGTATGAATTATTTCCGGAACTGTAAGTGTTAACGGATCAAGCCGATCTATCACACGGTTAGGTCTGCCTGAGAATGAGAACACTGAGTATACTTAAGTGTCATATCATTTAAAACGAATACCTCGCCATAACTTAAGTAATCCAAACAAAGCATTAGTTGATATTAACAGGCTGCTGATAATCGCAATCGCTGTGATGTCATGGGTTGTTATAACATTATGCGTAAGCTATGACGCCGCAGAAATCTATTAATTCGTTTAGGGGGATTGGTTCGCATAGATTGACTTGATTGAGCAAATTTGTTTCCAAAGATGACTACTCAGGTAGGCAGTTGTCCAACATAACCTTAATCACTTCTTTTTTAGTAAATAACATCTTCTAAACCACGTGTAACATATACCCTATCGCATAAAGTATATATCCCTACCTTTTACGAAGCTGCATATACTCATTATCAATTTCATCCCTGTTTTATGGCGCAAGGAAAACTGAATTCCAGTGACAAAAAAAAAAAACAGACGTAGAGGGACTACGATTAGGCTGAGACGGAACTGTCGCACTTTTCGTCGATTGTTCTTGCTCAGTTGTATTCAAAGCTGTATTTGCAAAGTGCGCCGATGCTATCCATCTAGGATCTTTGTGTCAATATCAGCTAACATTTGACATGCGTGTAGTTTAGCGATTTTATGTGTTAATTGTGCCATTGATTGATAAGCACCACTGTGTTTCTACAGAACCGAATTGTATATGTTGCCCCCCCTCTCTCTCTCTCTCTCTTTTTCTCTTTACGAGCAGTTTGCGATTACCTTTACACCCTAGCCTCGATATAATTCGAAATAGAACGGGAATATAACCCGAAACCTTAGGGTTGTTAGTTTTTAACGACTTGTCATATCGCCACATTAAACGAGAGCTTGACGGAAGCTTTGTATTCCGGCTTTTACCCCAAGGGCTTTGAAAGCATACTTGGAAAATATGAAAGGAATGGCCTGGTTAGAGGAGTAATGTTTGTAACAACGTAGCACCCCTGGAATAAAGTGACGAGAAAATGACTAAGAGAGCAAGCAGTTTGCCACAAACAATACCTTAATTTATATCAATACCACATTGCCATGTTTGAAGTTCACATACACGCTGCACGGAATATTACGCATGTATGTTTCCCATCCTTGTGTGTCAGATTCGATATATTGCAGTATGTGATTTACATCGATCAATGCATCCGACAGCCGATCGCGAGGCGAGTCGCTGCATAACTAAGAATCTGACGCTGCTACCACCAGAGCTAATGCTAATTCAAGTAACAGACTGAGATAGCTTGTCATCACCGCCCCCATGAGGAGGACAGCATTTCTTGGTTGTCTATCAGATTAGCAAATATGCATCTGATAGACACCGGCGCTCAGCTATTGCCTTTGATAAATCACCAATAATGCCCCCTACCCAACCCCTAACCCTCTCTACCTGAACTAATTGTATGCAGCATGTTTGTATTGCCTGCAAAATACTAATGCGACATTGTTGATTCAGCCATGCTCGAATGGTTTTTGTTGTCATACCGGTTTCAATTAGTGTAATGAATTTGTTAATAACGACTGCAAGCCTTTGTACAAATGTATGTGTTAGTAATTAATAATAATATATCCTTCACCGTCCTACATATTATCTTACATGTTCCCATGTTGTTGTCTGTACGAGCAACCAATTGGAATGGAGCTGTTTTCTGTGGAGGTCATGACTCGATGAATCTCCACACACGTCCAGATTCTTCCACCTCTACCAATGGTTGACAGTAGCCACACTCACGCACTCACTGATCTAGTGATGAGGATATTTATGCATGTTATCAGTGATAGTTTATTGTATGGCAACGATGTATTAGCTGTGTACATTTATATAAACAGATGTAACACTGACCATGATATTATTACCATAACCTTCATTTCCTTAAGTCAAGTTATGCATTCATTTATGGGCTAACTGATATTCCTAACAGAAAACCGCTGTTGTACTTGCTGTCCTCTATATGTTCTAGCTTAGAATTAATCTACATCAATTTGGTTAAGGCCTGCTTTATGTCCGAGTGCATCTCTGTTTATGAACAGCAGCTAATCCACAGATAGTTATAGTTTGTTTACAATTTGTGGCTACGAGCTTTTATACTTACATGGTACAACTTTGTAAACATGAATCCTTGCAGCCACTGGATCAGACAACTTTTGTTGTTCGATAATTCACATCTAGTGTCTGATATGGAAGAATTATTTGCTGCAAAATTCTATGGTGTTCTATTTGCTTTGTGTTGACATGAGTTGAGACTTATATAAACATTTATGTAACTGTGGTCAATAAATAACCTTTTGTGGCTATGGTGTTAACCAGACTCCCACCAACTCAGTTATCAACATACATGATATGTTTGCACTCATATAATTCAATGGATAATAGCAGCTTTGTATTGTTCGACCCCACAGACGCAGCAGTGTCGTCACAGGCGTCTTTATTCGCTTATTTCTGGTTTGAATCTGTTAAAACAACGATGGTCTGCAAATGATCGGAGCCATCGCATGTCTCTTTGTCGCTCTCAGAACGTGATGAAATAGCGAAACTATCAGCGATAACCCTAACACAGAATGCGCCTCGCAATCAAACCGTGGCCGGGACTGACTGATTTTTCGTGAAATATGCACTTTAAGCCATTGCACGATGCCAGTTGTTTGGTTACTTCATTTCGATAATCATCTACTCATTTTTGCCTTCTTTTAATCTTACTTGATGGTTCACTTACGGCTACTTTTCATCCAGACAAGCCGGCTGTTGTGTTTGACTTTATTTACGCCAGGAAGTAAGTCGTCATTAATCACCAAGTAGTATGCTAAACAGCAATTTTGGGCCATCTGTTTAGGTCACTTAGCGGCCAAAACTAACCTCAAGCAATAACAGCGTTGTGTTGCGACCACACAAAACGTAACGAAACTAAATCTTAGATTTCCATCCCTCAGCAAGGGCAATGGGTCATAGGCTTTAACGGTAACCATGGTCAATGGTACGCAATTGACCGGTCAACGGCTGCCGGCTAAAACAATGGATCGGTTTTCACCAATGTCGAGATGGGTCAGCAAAAGATCGATTGTCTTTACCATCAGTTAGTCAAACAGATAAGCCAAAAGCAACCAAAACACCATCTAAGAGAATTATAAACATGTCGCATTGTTCAGTACACCACAGAAAAAGGCCGAGGCTACTGTGATTATGAGCTGTCAAGGCATTCGGGGGCTGTTACATATTTGTTACAGATTCTAGCGATTATAGATATTTTGCGTTTGCTATATTCTTGCAATTTACAGAAGCTGCTACCAAGCAGCAGACGCAGGTGTTCCCAAACACTGCCAAGCAAATTCCTGATATGTGAATCAGATATGAATCACACTAGAATAACCAACAATAATATCTCATTGATGTGATCTGAAGAACGAAGAATTAAGTATTTCCATCACGGAATAAATTCTACCATAGTCGGAGTGAGCAATAAAGGTTATACCTTTGTCACCTATTCAGATCATACCTGCGTATTGCTGTAGCCCGATCTGTGGAAGAATCATGATAATTCAATACATGTATATTAACGCACTAACACATACTTGAAAATAGTATTATACCTTAGAAGTGGCGTATTCATAAATAGCGATTGCTAGCCTGAGTATCAAATATATCTACGTTAATGCCTCTGTAGGTCAATAAATAACGAGATAGTTTTAATTAATATCACAAGCATGATCATCTGCCATTATTAAATATGATTGTAGTAAAACTCGCGTACGGTTAGCATATGCAATTTATAGAGAAATCCATACATCTCTCCTAGAATATTGCGGCAATTGACTATTTTCATCAAATTATTTATTTTCCTTATCATTTGCATTAGTTTCACTAATACACTAATAACCTTGTGAGCTGATTCGACTAAGTACCGGCGGGAGCTCAATCCATAAATCATTCAAAGCACTTAAGTGAAAAGCAAAAGCGGAACCATATTGACGTTGGGTGTATTCAGCGACTCACATTAGTTATGGAGGAAGAACACGATGAAGGGCGGACACTTGCACGTTCCCCGTTTGGATGCAGGATAAGTAGAATATGGAACATTAATATTGAACGGGCGGAATCTCGTGCTGGGTGAGCAATCAAGATGAAGTATTCCTAGTAGCTCGCTTGATAAGTAATTTTGTATACAAGCATTTAAAGAAGCGACCCATTTTGATCGTGGTTATATCAAACACTTCGAACGAAGACGATCCATCCAGATCTGGTATGCTTTCAATAATGTCAATTCTAGCTGTGCTGTATTTTGCTATTGTTTGACGCAATCTCTGCAGTGTTTCAATATACCTTTTGAATTTTGTTTATGTGCAGCGATAATGTGCCATGTATAAGCGGTGAAAAATTTGAGGTGGTTTTATGTGTCAATTAATAAATATGTCGCAGTACAAGTCTCCACTTCATGAGAACGCTGTTGGAGGGTTTTTGTTCGAAAAGGTTTGTGCCGAAAGTCATTATTCGTTTTGCTTTCAGATCTGCCCTTTATACGCATCCTGTTGACGTACTTCAGAAGCAATACGGTAAAAACATATTGCCTGCGTATCAGCTCTTGTTTCACAGTTGCCGATAGTTATGTCCTGTCCTGATTCTGATTAATGTGTAATTTCGGTGTTGTATAATTGAGGAAATCAGTCAAATTTACCTCGTTGCTGTTCAACTATATTTATGCCGTTACAACTATTGGTTGTTTATGCATCAACGTTATGATAATGCCTGCATATATACAATAAGCCTTACAATACCTATTGTACTGCTACGTTGAACGCACAATGTAAGAATGGAATGGTGTTATGGAATAGTATTTGCCCACTGCTTTTAAATCCTAGTGCGATATAACTCGGCGCCTTACTGCGCAGAGTGGTGACGTAATATGTGCTCCCTCACGCTGTTTTCGCAAGGCAGATTAGCGAATCAAATCTATCAAAACGGAATATTACTGTAACTGATTTATGTGTGGTTAATTAAATCCGATATGCCAACGTACGGTGAACCCGTTATTATTAACCATGCCCGGTGCCATGAATTGCTAATGGAATAGGATTACCCATTCATCTATATGACCCTTCAGCTCCAAGTAACATTGCCCGACATTCTCAAGCCATAATGCAATATGGTAATTTTTACCACCACTTTTACGAGCGACTCAGTTCATGAGACGCACATTACGATTTTACTACTCGACATTAGGCACCTTCAGCAACTGCAAAATAAGTTCACTCAGATCCTTCATTCTCAAATACTTAATGTAATTTGAGAGAGTTTTATTATCTGGCTGAAACTATATTGGCTGTGCCATCGGATGCGAGAGGCTATTTAGATTCACTCTTAGTCATAGTCGAAATACATGGATGCACTTGGTACTCAGGTCAGCGAAGCTAGTATTATCTAATGCGATGAAGATTCTGTATGCACGCAGAAGATCTTCACGGAACCGTCTTGTATGAAGATTTGCCAGATATAACAGGTGTAACATGTATATTTTACTTACCTCAGGCTAGACGAATGTTATGGAACGCCTTCAGAACCATTCAATATATCCAAATTATGACACCTATATAACGTGTTTTTCATTGTATTGGGGATGGTAGGGAACATTTGTGTTAATTTCCTGGCTTTGTTTTTACTGTTATGCGTCTTGGCTATTATTATTACTGTACAGTTAGAGTAAGTGTCACTTCCATTTTGTTGAATGAATTGCCTTTAATTTACGTAATTTTGGTGGTTAACATACACAAGGACCAAATATTGAGGGACACTACGAAATTCGCTTGATTATCACAACCCCCGACCCAACAACCTAACCCACATGTACAGGTTCACCTGTACAAGATCTTGCTGAACTAACCTTTGGCATGTCTAAAACGACTCGCATGTAAGTTTTTCAATGATATATCGTAGGGATCGTGTCTGCAACATCAATCATTCAAAAGTTCATCTATACAGCGATTCACTAACCAGCAGCAGTCAGTGTGTATCATTAATCGTTAGCTTAATGTGAGAACCTTTATGAAACAGTACTTCAACACTGTCAATAAGACACTCTGTTGGCTGGATCTCGCTGTCGTTGCGTAAACTATTGACAAATGCTGGCTGAAGCAATTTAAACGTGGAGTACGGCCAGATCATCTGTTTAATTTGATATACTCAATGATCAAATCACCCAATACGGCCACACCACTCAACAGCCATAGGTAAATGACAGGCAATGAGTAAAGGAGATCACTAGAAACGATTACTTATTTGCCGCTCGAGATCATATCTAAATTGATATTAATGAAATTCATATTATTGCTGCCTTTAGCCTTCGTATTTACATACGTCGAATATACGGTTATGTTATACAACTCAGTCATCTTCAATTTATGGATGTGTGTATTTTTCTTGCGGTGCGAGAGACGGTCATCTACTTTTATTTCTTAACGGCACGGCAAACACAGGAGCTAGGTGTGTGATTTGCAACAGCAAAGTACGAAAGTTTCATTGTATTGATGATGCGCAATGGTGGTGGTATGCCGATAATCAGTCGTTTGCATATACATGAAATTAGGTAAAAGGCACTTTTGACGCCTGAGAAAGTATATGCATACATTAATCAAGAACGCACAGTCAAGAGGGTAACACTATATCACACCAAAGGTCTTAAGAGGCATATAATGCAAATAATAAATTAACGTTATGTTTTCAGACACCGGCTAACACGGACTATGCATCCCAAAATCCTCCGTTAGAACTTGTGGTCATGCAGATATTCACCAGTCGCGTCGTTACACGTGCTCTCCCAAATCAGCGCGGTATGATCGAAGCGACAAATTTCCATGCCAGTGCTTACCGATTGTTAGACTCTAAGCATTTAAATAATATTACAATAAAACTTTCGTACTTTGCTGTTGCAAATCACACACGTAGCCATTGTGTTTTTAGACACGTGTCGCAATTACGGACTACGCATTTAACCAATCGCAAATGTCGTCCTAGTGAATGTCATTGTGGCTTCCACTCCAGCATTTTGCCTTTCATGTCCCTGTTTCATAATTATTTTGTCAGACAAAACATTATCATTGACGTCAATTTGTTTCCAGATCCCAGTAGTGCGATATATGGTGATTGTCATCGCTATTGGCCATTAAGGTTTTTATGCCATTAAGAATGATTCAGCTTGAATGTTTCGTCAGCTGCAAACATAGCAGCATGCGTCTCTCGTGGTTGCATCGTACTGGGTAATCATCGTATTTCGGTATTTGCGTTTTCGGTTGAATAATCCGCTTCAATATTAGTATCTCCAAGTTTTCCAATATTAGTTAAATCATGCATCTGAGCGTCTAAGCCTTTGATTTGCTTTAATTTGTTGTTGCCGTCATTTGGTGCGGATTCTAATTTCTTTCGCTCAAATCATGTTGTGAAAGCTGTCCTCGGTGGGCTAGTCTCGAAATCTGTAGTCTCTTCAAATCAGTAATGTAAGTCACACTGCTTCGAAAATCCTGGTCGCGCCATCAAAATGTTTTAATGAAAGTTCGAAGTCTTAATTTAATCTCATTTCACGCCGGTTTTTATGTAGCAATTTGAAATTGGTTAAAGAAATAACAACTGATCTAGCGATTGACGTTATTAGCAAAGAAATGCTATTCTGGTCGACAAGATATACATTGTTTTTAGTACAATTGTTTAATTGATATACGATAGTACATCGAACAATACAATTGCTTTTATTATATTGGATTGATAAGATATCTCACTACTTTGCGCTTTGCTGCGCCGAATAATTCCACTGACACATCATGATTCACATCAAACGTTATCCAATCATGAACAATATTAAGCAAGCGCTGAATCAAGGGATTTCCGTGGTAAGGGATATTTGCATTAAACTATTTGTGTGATGCTTATACCTGCCAAACCGTGCATATGCAAAAACAGTACGGAATGACCATTCGACATGAATGATTACGTATCATTGTGTGGTGAAAGCGATGTGCGTTATTGAGAGGGTGTCCATGCATAGCAGTGCAAATCAGGTTTCTTCACAAAATATAGAACAGGGGGCTTCGAAGGTGTCAGAGGCGGATCCCATGGCGTAATTGTATACTGCGTCGCATTTCCAATATCGTCACGAGGAGTGTTTGTACAAATACATTTTTATCTGTGGTTTAATCGCTATAAATTGAAAATGTTCTACCGCGCATGGGTCAAAATTTTTCCATTTGTCATTTGTATAACAGGTGTCTGGTGGTTTCTATAAACAAATGATGAGTATTGATTGTATTTGAACCGACGAGACGAAATCCGAATATTCGTGCACTACTTTAATTGTGATAGCATAGCAGTATCTGGGATATGAAACTCCATATCCCTATCATTCATATTCTTATCATTAGTAACTTACACAAAGTGATTTAGTTTGTCTTTGGGGCTTAAGCCTCTTACAAGGATTAATATTGGCTACGGCGTCATTGATTGTACTAATGTCCCTTCGATAACAGGAGAATTGTGTCACCAGATCAGAGTAAATGAATATACTACGCTTGTTTTCAGGCAGCAGTCAAACGATCTAAAGAATTTGCACGCTATGCACCGCAACTCGATCAATATACAAAGTGCAAAATCAACAAGGCAACTATTTTCTAGTTACTGATCCAAGTATTGTGAAAACCAAAATGCAAAATCATAACTACAAACTTGTGTGCTTTGTTGCTAACTGGATTTACAGTCGAGCAGAAAATGAATGCAACTCATATTTTAGATGAATATTAACCCAGCCAGTGCAATGTTCTATATGGAAAGCAAATGTCATTGCTGTTACCATTTTCTATCAATAATTTATCCCCATCAAACCGATAGCTTGGTCAATTCACTAGTCATTTAGGACTACTGCGGTAAAGTGATGGAGCTGGTTGATTGATGTTGTCGGTAGATAAATATCAATTCAATAAAGCGAAGCCGAAATATAAATATTCCGGCAGTAGCTGAGTAGCAGCATATTAGAGATGCTTTGAGCTTGAACGCTCAATGAATAGATGTAATGTATATAGATGAATATAAGACACCCGGTACGTTCTAGGGTTTTTTTTAAATGAATCAGTAGGCCACACTCATATAACATTGCGATGTTCCGTGCAGTGACATGTCAAAACTTGCAATAAGAACCCTGTTTTGCATATGATCTGGAGTTCGTTCCATTCTATATGCCTCTGCATATTGCAAAAAATGCATTATTACATATTAATCAAACTCGCCACCGTTTATGTCATTCGCGTTGTATGATATGCTAGTATTGTCGAGTACGTACACATATATCACGCTTTCTATCTTGTCTTGTTCCTCGTAAGGTGATAGTCCTTCAATAGTGGCTTTGATGTGATTTGGTTGGTTTATCCCCAATGATTGCTCTGAGTACGGCTTTTTCTATTTCGATGACTGTTGTTTTGGCTAGTAGTATGCATTCACTTAAAGAGATTAGACTTTCGCTCTGCCATACGTTGGGAATTCTTTGGTCTAATGTTTGGGACACATGTGCATCGATTGTCCGTGATTGGTTCCCCGTAACTGCGGTTGCTGTGGTATTCTCGAATGACCTCGTCACGCCCTTTTGTTTCGCTACTAGTGCAACTGTGCAACATTTGGTACGTGTTCTTTGCTTGCTGTAACCAATTCATATATATATATACACATATATATATATATATATATATATATATATATATATATATATATATATATATATATATATATATATATATATATATATATAATATATATATATATATATATATATATATATACATATATATGCATATATATATATATATATATATATATTATATATATATATATATATATATATATATATATATATATATATATATATATATATATATATATATATATATATATATATATATATATATATATATATATATGCATATATATGCATATCTATGTATATGTACATGTATATTTATCTCAATATTAAATCATATGTATATATATATATATTTGCAATGGGTTGGGTTGGAGTCTAATATTGTATTGAATGAAGTGTGGTTGTTGTAGTGCCGCAGACTGTCGCAACCAATATATGTGTTCTGTTAGCTTTTGTCAGTTAATATATAAAAGACTAAATACATTTTTCATTAGTCACATTAGTTGAAATATACACTTCGAAGATTACATCAAAAACATGAACAGGAAATGTTATTAAATACATCACTTGCCACAACATAGACTCGTGCCAAATCATCATTACGTTTTTCCCAACAGACTCGGCTTTGCCTAAATCCATCGGGTTTGGGCATTGCAACGCGTCGGATATTTGAGTCATGCTAATAACTCAATTACATTAAGTGCGTCTGTGCTGAATAATGGCCTGATTTCCGATGAACTTTACACAAGCAGTCCCTGGTGTCTGACTACTGGAGTATGACTCGTATTATATGTTACATTGTTAGTACTAGTAGCTACTAACATCAAACATTAAGTAATTGCATCTAATATAACCGTATGCGTGGAAAATAACTTACCTTGATTAACCTGCGCTGGTCAATATAAATACCTATCAGTGGTAACTCACTGCTGTCGCCAATCTAAATAATGCAATGAGGAATAAGTCACATCTGCAACCAAATCAAGGTATATCTTACTAAGTACGATATCGCTTGGTATTTGAATAATATTTTATTATTTGCAAAACAATACAATAGCGTTGGTAACTAAAGTAAAAATATCGTATCGAATAACCAATGAAATCCTGCAGAGGCTTGTTTATTGCGCAAAAACATTGAAAATATCCAAATGTCTATTTTCACAACAAGACACGATTAAAAGAGCTCATCTTACAAATTGTATTCCTCCCTGTCATCTCGACTACCTCGGCACTTCCGGCCAAAACAGCTTAATCGCCTTTGAAGCCATATAATAAGAAGCGTCTTGCGTCAGCGGGCAAAACGTATAGGTTAATACACAGTGGTTCAGATGGAAATGAAATGTACTATGACATTATGACATTGATATAATACATGCAATCAAGATCGACAATGTTGACGGTTATTTTATCTGTAATAAACGATCACTTGAAAACGTAGGCCATTAAGCCACGTAGAATCGTAACGGAAGCGTATTCAAAGCATTTTAGCTGATGCTATCATCACATTGTAACAAGGCCAATACGTATGAAGCAACCCTGCACGAGGAAAACAATCAATAGTCAAAAAGAGCACATTTGGGTTAGGTCGTTAATGTTTGTTGCTGCAATCAGAACAATGTAGGGTTTGAGAATTAGCTGAACTGCGATGACAGTAGCAAGAACATCTTGCTTTGAATAAAAAATAGCAATATTTGAAACAAAACCGTCACGGAAATAACTCCGTGTGATTGCTTGCTTTGGTTGACAATGAGTCGGAGAATTATCAAAACGTTGATCACGAAGTGATGCAATAAGTTCCAGAGCTATTGAGCTAGCTTTTAGTTCGGCGTAGAGGGTGGATATCATAGGGATCTTACGCATGCAAAAAACTCTTGCATCCCTAACTTTGTCTTCCTCTTTCGAAGCACAGTACGAATTAAATATTTATATTTGATTCCACGGAATAATTGACACAGACAGATGGCTCCGTCCAGCCTTTCATGTTGGCCAGCAGCGACTTATCTGCAAGTGCGGTCTCTAAGATGCCACGAGGCCTCTATGTCCAAATTGCGGCATAACTCATCCATGTTTTGCTTTAATTTTTAAACTGAGGAGGTATTATTCGGATTGCAATCAAGGATATGAATATCTCTTGGATGGAAAATTCGGGCTTTCTGATGTTAGATTTTAATTTTAAGGCATATTGAATCGTGAGTTGCATTCTATGATTATAATACAGACACATCTCAAAAAAGCAATAGCGATTTCTCACACATTTTTCAACTGTGGAGATATCGCACATGTGTCATATCATTCCTGCAGCCTCGACTGGTAGCATTCATGCCGCCTCATTTGTCGCGTTCGTAGCGCGCTACACAGCAGGTAATATTTGTTCCAGCCGACAAGACAGTCATACCATAAACCATAAATGAACATAAAAATAATATGCTGGATATGCATCGACATTTTGTACAAGGATTGAAAATATAACACAAAGAGACGTTTCGGATTTATGCTGTCATTGTGTAACCCAAGTTTAAATGTACACACATATTTATGCCGAAATGTGTCAGCGACAATCACATATTTGAACATGCGCACTAAATGGTTCAAGGTAAGATATTCTGCAAGCTGAAATCACCAGATGAATTTATTGGAAGAAGTTCAACTTATAACGATCCACTGGTATTGGCCGTCAATTGGACCGAATATCTCGTATAGAGATGCTGGTATTCGATGAGCAACGTGATATGATTCCTGTTGACTGAAACCGAAGGATCAAATCTCTCTAATCATTGCGTCTATAACGGAGCGGCAGTTTTCAATGGCTTCAATAAGGACGACATTATCTTCCAGCATGAAGCTGTGATTGATGGCATGGCGAGCTGAGTACATTGTGATATCAATATCATCGTGGGGGTTATGAGTATATTGTGAGACCCTTATGGAATGCTACAGGCACGTTCTATTGCTATTCAAGCCTGACAGACAAATTCCATGCATTCAAAGCCCTAGTTACACTTCATAAGCTGTATTTGGTCATTTACAAGGCACGATCATCATACTCAATTACATGAGCGGATATTCATATTATAATTCCAGTGAGCAGCTAAATGATATCAGCAATCTCTCATTCTGTTGCAATGTTACCCTTATAACTTCAATGTGTCATAATGGATCATGTCCGCTCAAATATTGTTAAACCGCTCAATGCAATGCAGAGAGCGTAATCGAGGTATCAAATACAGCTCTGCGATCGGTACCCTTATAGAAGCAATTGTAAAGGCAGGTCGGCCAGTAGCTTTAAGGGTAAAGTTGACCTGACTATTTTTTCTTACACGATAGTGGACAGCCTGGGCGTCGATATAACTTATTGTAAGGTGGTGATGGCAGATATTACAAAAAAGCTTAAAGCCTACTATTATGCCGTAGGAATGGTAATTATCCTTGCCCAGACCCGAAATTGCCATAACCGACCTTGAGACGATGGTCGTAACTAAATATGATATGGCAGCGAGGTTCGTGGATAATTATTAAGCCATTAGGATTGAAGAAACTCCAAATAACTCTTCTAACAGGACAGACCCTAGTTTGCTTACAGAGCAGCACAAATTAAACATCAGGCGAGTTTCCCCTTAAAACAAGTAACACGCTACAAAACCTGTAACAGAAAAAAATGCATTTATGAAAAGGTATCGAAAAAATAAGGGAATCAATTACACAGGTTGGGATGTGTAATATGATGATGTGGTTGAAGGCATGTCTCGTGATCAACTAAAAATCAACAGTTCCATATCACACGCTAGTATACCTGAGCTTTTAATAAGCAGGTTGCATCCGTGCGTCTAAGTTAAGCTTACCCAGTTTATCAATGTCATTTAACCCGCTGATTGCCGTATTAGCATGATAATGTGCTGGGCGGATTGTTAGCAGGAACACGATAGCAGCATGCGTCGTCTACATTCTAAAGAGGGCCTAGTACTTTTGACTGAATGTGCCATGCATCGATGTTTTATATCAGAAATGCAGATTGTGGCATTGCAGTGAGCTGCAATGATGTCGGCCTCACAAAAGATTGCATGATCACAACAACAACAAAATTAAACCCCTGATTATTAAATTGTTATAATGCACACGAGAGGTAATCAAGTGGCACATAAAGCTTCGTAATGACTTCGCTGGAGGCAACTGCTGCTAAATACCTGCGAGATTAAGATAAGCAATCAAATATAGGGAGGATACGTGAGCTATTGTTTTGCTGGTACAGGTTTATAGGCCAATCGTTAGCACACACGTTATCGCAGGGTGCGATTAGGATGGAGTGTAACTTTTTCATCCATTAATGGTGACTATCAGATTAATATGTATTTGCCAAGGCCTTGACAGTTGTATTCACGCATGCTAGAATATCGGTGTGGCAAGGAAGCTGTCAGCCCATTGGATTACTATCTACGTTAAAACATGTTGGCGATACGGGCTCTCGGTATATCAACTTACTGATCCAAACGTAAATGCATACTGATGTATCAATATATCTGATCGGACATCGCACGAGGCTGCTCGGTGTCATAGTTGGTCATGAAGACAATGGTTATTAGTGGTGGCTCCGCGACATTTGTCAGAATATTATTTCTAAACACTGTTTTATATTTCTGAGAACGGAGAGCGACGTACTGCAAGTGTTAATAAGCGTGGCTAGATACGAATCTCGCTAAAGTCACGCGTGTGCTATGTGATATATTAATAGCTGTGGCATAATTTGCGTCATTTATGTGAAATACGCAGAATATCAATGTTATTGCATTATTGCCTTTAACATCCACAAGCTAACATACAGTTCATTGTTGGTGCCTTGTCTAGTTGATCCTCTACTTCATGCAATAAAAATGATGCTTACCGGGTTTCTGCTTTGTGTTGATAACGTGGTGCTACTGTTTTATTCATTAAAATTTCGGTATTCTCATGTGCCCGACATCACAACTTGCCAGCTTTACGAGGCATTGATGTCGTAACAAACTTCCTTGAATTAATCTATGTGAATGCATTTTTCTGTACTTTGTATGGGTTAGTGTTTGGCCTGTCAAGAGGTTGCCCGTTAACATCAATCATAGTTTCGAGATGTAATTCGAGAATATTTGCTGGCGCAAAAAGATGTGATGTTTGTGTGCCTTATGTGTATACAGAAAGCATGTTGTAGTTTGTGTTCTTGTAGTTTGTTATGCTAAGATGCTACCTACTTTCCGGTGACACACGAGCGTATTAAAATACATTGCCTTGCAATTCTGAAACTGAAATTGTACTGGTATAGAATATAATAGATCAAGTGTGGATCTACGGAAGATGAAAATAATGTGATTTAACGTGGGGTCAAAATGACAATACTCAGGCGACAAATTGTTCCGCAAGCATAGGTATCTGTCATCGTAACCGTTATAAATCGTCAGCAGTTCGACCGCGGTTGATGACACTTAACCATGGACTGTTTTGCAGACAGCACTATCGACTTCAATCGTTAGGCGGCAATGATGCGCAGAACCAAGAGATTTGTTCTGACTTTGACCGAACATTAAGGTCAAGGTCATCGAAAAAGTGAAAAACTAGTATGTCAAATAACACCGTCAATAATGGTCGGATCGTTACATAATTTACACCTTCGTGTAGCTCATTCTAGTTGCAAACTTTTTCTAATGACATATGTGGCAATCGCATGGACGGTTTTCCCAAGCGCCTAAGGTCGAAATTTCGTGGTATCAGTCAAAATGGCAACAAAAGTTTCATGGATATTTCGAACGCTTATAAAATAGTCAATACATGCCCTATGGTACTAAAATTTTGTTTACATGCTCTCCGAGACCTACTAAGTCGTAAATAACCGACAGTTCTCTTACAAAGTATGTTTGAAGAACAGTGGGTGTCATTGCCGCGGGCTCGGCGCTGGTTTGTTTACGACAGCCTGCCTCTCGCGCTACACTTACAAGTGGCTCATATGAACATGGGGGAACTTTGAGGCCCATGGGTACGTGGGGGAACTTGGCGAACTGGAACAGGAAAATTTCAAATCGGCCAACTAATTCATCTTATTGAATACATTTCATTAAAATCCATATTATCTAAGCCTATCTCAATTATTAACTCGAAAAAATTCAAAGTTTCCCCATTAGTCCATAAAAAATTATAATCCATGATAACTTAGGTAATTTTTGGCCGATTCTGATCAATTGTTGCCCGATTTTGCAACTATTTAGATGCAGTTCGCCAAGTTCCCACATGTACCCATGGGCCTCTTGTGCTAAATGGGGATTGCTTCGACTATTGCGTATTCACAGTTGAAGAAACTACCGTAAAGAGCTGCTTCTTTGCAATAATTGTGAAATGTCTGCGCCATCGAAACCTCCAAATCCTGTTAACAGTGATATTCCCCAACCTTCTGGTTTTGGGTTATACACGGCGGCAACCTGCACAAGCATATACAAACGTACATACATACATACATACATACATACATACATACATACATACATACATACATACATACATACATACATACATACATACATATACATACATACATACATACATACATACATACATACATACATACATACATACATACATACATACATACATACATACATACATACATGCATGCATACATGCATTGATGCATGCATACTTTCATACATACATACATACACATACAGATACACATACACATACACGTTTGCATGATTCTCGATGAGTTTGTGTATCAGCGCGCTTATGAGCGCCATAGCTGAGTATAAGCCTTGTATGCGTTTAGCCAGAATCATTCGGTGACAAAACTCAGCGCATCTGACATTTGGTCAGGTGGTTGAAAAAGATCACCATCATGAATAAAATGCGTGACAAGGTGTTAATGCAGCTGTCAACAGGACTAAGAATGATCGCTGCTTTTACTTGGGGTAGCAGCGCAACAAAATGTTGTCCACGAGCCATTCCTCGTTGATGCAGTAGAGTTATAAAAGTTTACAATAAACAGCCGGTACAAATTCGGGTTGTGCTTAATAGAGATAAATGACTCGGGCCACTTTACTTCCACTTATGGGCGGCGTGACAGACTGCACAGATTGCGTAGGAATTATTTCCGGTACTGTAAGCTTTAACGGATCAAGCCGATCTATCTCACGGTTAAGTCTGCCTGAGAATGAGATCACTGAGCATACTTAAATGCTATATCATTTAAAACGAATACCTCGCCATAACTTAAGTAATCCAAACAAAGCATTAGTTGATATTAACAGGCTGCTGATAATCGCAATAGCGGTGATGTCATGGGTTGTTATAACATTATGCGTAAGCTATGAAGCCGCAGAAATACATTAATTCGTTTAGGTGGATTGGTTTGCATAGATCGTCTTTATTGAGCAAATCAGTAAGTTGACTACTGAGGTAAGTAATTGTCCAAGAGAACCTAAATCATTCCTTTGTACTAAATAACATCTGCTTTACCACATTTGGCATGTATCCTGTACTGAAATAATTTAAAGTAGCATTAAGTTCGTATATCTTCCTTTTACGAGAATGTATATACTCATTATCAATTTTATCCCTGATTTATGGCGGATGTAAAGGAATAACGATTTGGCCGAGATAAAATTGTAGCACTTTTGGTGTATTGTTCTTGTACAGTTGTATTCAAAGCTGTATTTGCTAAGCACACCGATGCTATCTATCTAGTATCTTTGTGTCAATATGCAGCTACATAACCGAATTGTATATAGTTATCAGGAATAACGTTATCATTTATGTCAACAGTTATATACGACATGCAGTGGATTTTATCGTTACCGACACTACCACCTGAACAATACAACTGAAATATAAAGCAGGTTGTACAGCAATGACTACTCGAACAAATGTCGAATAGAAAAGTGTACGGATTGATGCAAGAATCGAGGTATTAAGAACGACGATTGTCGGGCAGCTTACAAAATAGGCTAAACCCAAAATAATTATAGCTACGCTAAGCGGTCATAGCGTCCATAAGAACCATGGGAAGCTTATACTTCAGCCATGCGCATCAGAAATGGCTTTAGAGAGGAAGTTTGCGGTTCACATTGATCAATGCGTCTGACAGCTGGTTGCGAGGCAAGTCGTTGCATATCTAAGAATCTGATGCTGCTACCAGAAGAATTAATGATAATTCAAGTAACAGAGTGAGACAGCTTGACGTTATAACCACCGCCCCTAGAGGATGACAATATTTCCTGGTTGTCTAACAGATCAGCAGATATGCATCTGATAGACATCGTCGCTCAGCTATTGCCTTTGATAAACCGGCAATAATGCCTCCCCTCAACCTACCTTAACATAACCAACAAATGAAAAACACCCGATTTGGAATGTTGAAGGCATCAATTAGTATATAGGTGGGGTTTTGTTCACGTCAACCATCAGATGACATCCGTACCATGAAACACATGTTTATACTGTCACACTGAGGCTATTTCATCGCCAAACTGACTGTTATGTGCTTCGATAATTTTTGCGGGTGGATTGTAAGCGCGGAGTATAAGTGGCATTAGTTCGGTAACTCGTGTTGTATTATACTATATTTACTGGACCCGGTTAACGGCACAGTAGTTTCTGATTCATAAATGGTAAAGCTTCGATTAAAGCTATTAAATTTGACCAGAATTATTTCATAATAGTTGGAACGATGTAGAAGAATTACCCATACTGTTCGGAACTGTCTTCCAGCTCAGGTACTATAACGTATGTCTTAACATTACTAAGAGCGCTTCTATGACTTGGAAAATTGTTGAATGCTGAGGATTGGTCTGATATTAACCAAGTACCTGAACGTATCTTTGTGTGGTAAATTGTGGTGTTTTTTTTCAATTAGTAACATTTCGTGAAGTCACGTGCATCCGTAAGGTAAGATACGCCGCTGATGACTTGCAAATACATATAACTAGAATGGTAACAATAATATTAAAAATGATAATACTGTTCATTTATATAGTGCAATACATTGCATTTCTATAAATTATAAAGTCTGGAATTTAGCTTTAAACAAGGAACGTCTTCAGGCCTCTTTGTAAACCACTAAGACTTTGACTCAGGTACTTCTTAGTACTTAATCTGGTGAATAAAATGACATTATTTTTTGTGCGATATGCACTTTAAGACTTCGCACGATGCCAGTCCTCTGGTTCCTTGATTTCGATAATCATCTATATATTTTCTGCTTTCTTATCATATTACTTGACGGTTCACTTACATCAACGTCACTATCTAATATATATTTTTATCATATCCCGGGTAATCTTCATCCAGAGTAACAGGCCGATTTGTTCGACATAATTTACGCCAAGAAGTCAGTCGTTGCCATTAATCACCAAGAAGTATGCTAAATAGCAATTCTGGACCCTCCATTTAGGTCACTCAGCGGCCAAGATAACCTCAAGCAATAACAGCCATACGCAACCAAGTCAACCACAAAACTATTATGAGAGTCGGTCAAACGCCGCAACACAAAACTAAACGAAACTAAGGCTTAGATTTTCATCTCTCAGTTAGGGTAATGGGTTAAGGGCTTTAACGGTAACCATAGTCAATGACCGGTCAAAGGCTGCAGGCTATAACAATAGATCAGTTGTCACCAATGGCGAGAAGGGTTGGCCAAAGACCAGCTGTCTTTGTCATTCGTAAGTCCAATCGATATGCAAAAAGCAACCAACAAACCGTCTAAGAGCGTTATAAACATGTCGCATTATATAGTACATCACCGAAAAAAGCCGAGGCTACTGTGATTGTGAGCTGTCCAGGCATCCGGGGACTTTTACATACTTGTTAAAGATTCCAGCGGTTACAGAGATATTTTTACTTTTGCCATATGGCCGGCACACTATTCTTGCAAGTGACAGAAGCGACTACCAAGCAGCAGATACAGGCGCTCCCATACACTTTCAAGCTAATTCCTAATATATGAATCAGATATGAATCACACGAGAATGAACCAGCAATGGTATCTCATTGATGTGATCCGAAGAACGAAGAATTGAGTATTTTCATCATCGAATAAAATCTACGATCGTCGGAGTGAGCAATAAAATCCACACCTTAGTCACCTACTCAGACATACAGTGTATTTCTGTGGCCCGATCTGTTGCAGTATTACGATAATCCAATACATGTGCATAGTATTGCACTTACACGTCTTTGAAAATAGTATTATGCCTTATATATTGCGAATTCATGAATAGCGTTTGATAGCCTCAGTATCAACTGTATCTACGTTAATGCCTCTGTAGGTCAATAAATAACGAGATAGGTTTATTCAATATCACAAGCATGATCATTGGTCAATACTGATTATGATTGTAGTAAAATTGAGGTACGGATAGCGTATGCAATTTAAAGAGAAATCCATACATCTCTCCTAGAATACTATGGCAATAGACAACTTTACTCTAATTATTTTTTTCCTTATCATTTGTACTAGTTTCACTAATACACCGATACACTACGCTCTCAGTATCTAGCATCACCAAAAACAACCCCGTTGCTTAGTGTGCTACTTGATGCAAAACTAGCTCTGAGTAGCCCCAGGAGAAATGCTTTCGTTGTTCATTATTCGTAAACACGCGTCTAGCAAAAAGCTCATATGTATTCACTATCATGTAGGGTAACGAAGATAAATAGCCTTGGGGAATGCACCTTTTCAAGATACCGCTAATTAGAATCAGTAAAATGCACAGCAACTTTTTCGCAATATATTACTGGCACATAAAGTAGAGAATTGCATACGAATTGCGTTAGCAAGTTTTTCACTCATACACTTAATCAAGGCCTCTAAATGCAATAATAACAGCATACGCAACTGTGTATAGTCCATATCTTCTAGAGTTGCTCACTGCAACTGTGGGAAGTAACATAAAATATTGCACGAATGCGTGAGTCTAGAGATGCTACACTGTGTGTGCTGCACAATGTGACGTAAGTGAAGTTATCCTAGTAGTTTTGCAAACGAAAGGTTATGCAACAAATAATGTTATCTTTATGGCCAGTCTCTTTGACACACTAAAGTTACTTTCTCGGAACAATGACTTTCTGTGCATCTTCCACAACCCTCTGTAACTTCTAAGTCGGTTTTTGAAGGCTTCCATGACAACAATGTAGCACGTTGGTCCATTCATATTAAAACCAAGCAAAGAAAGTATTAGGGTCACAGTATTGCGTCATGTTACGCCCTGGTCATTATTTGCAAGGATGTTCGAGAGAAAGAAGTCAGGCAATAACTTTATGCATATATGGTCCATAAAGCTTTATTTATTACATGAACATACATCACACAGGTAAAATGACAATACCGATTGAACACAAATACATTAAATGAGGTCATACCAAACGGCTCATTGTGGTTTAAATAAACAAGATGGAATAAAATACGTACATGCATTTGTGTAATCATATAATAGTCTAAGTTGATCTGATTTGGCACATATATCAGCCTTTCCGTGCCATACGCTTTGATCTTTCTAAGACGCGATAAGACGTATAGGATGTAATCATATCGTGTACCTAAGTCAGAATAAGCATAAGGCAGTTACATTATATCGATCTGATACGGAGGTTAAGTAAGGATGGAGTGAGAAAGTAAGTAAATTACTGATTATGCTTGTAAATGATCAAATGTGTGAGGGCTGAATAGGTTGCTGAATAATTCCATTAGCATGTAAATAAATAAGTGCGCGAGTGATCTCTTTTTGTGTGGAGTGTTACGGAATGAATGTGTAACACGATGTGTGAGTGAATGTACGTGATTGAAAGAGTGCATTGGTGATTTAGGGGTGCATTAATGCGTTAAATGGGATCGATAGGTGAATATCAAATAGTGAATCAAGGCATTAATTGATAATATCTATTGCGTAAATGCAGTTCAAATGCTTCTCCATAATACACAGCAGCTACTAAATGCTCTCGAGCACATCTCAGAGGATATCCAGGAAACAAATGGATTGGCGTGTAACTTGCAAACATGGGGAGAGTTGTACACAATTATTGGAACTAATATCATGTTGGAACTAACAAATCATCACTTGTTTTTATCTACTGAAACATTAATGCACGTCGTAAGCAGACAAAATATTATTTCTCTGTAATGCAACTATATCAATTCCCGCGAGAAAACGGATAAGGTGGTTCAACGACTTGTTTCGCATTTTGGTGTAATCGAGTTTCTAGAATAGATACAATTAGCCGTCGTTATACTGACATTACCCGTAAAATCATGGCGTAAAATCTTCATCAAAGCTCAGTTAACGTCTTTTCTCCATTAAGACTTTATGCTTTGAAGAGTTAACAAATACAAAAAGTCTGTTTTAGGGAACATACGTGTATGTAGAAATATGTGTTATAGTGCCCCATCCTCACCCCGTATCCACCGTTTATTGCTCAAAGCATTTTGCATACATCGGATTGCTTTGACTATTTGAAATCCTTAATAAACTTCAACCAGCACATGACCCGCATTTACCGTAATTGAATCCTAAGAAGCTTTGATCAAAATATTCTTTTATGTCCCTAGTACGATCAAACAGAGTAATTATAAAGAAACCAATTAGTTTTCTGTAATTAATTGTCGGTGCATAGATCTCATTGGGTACTTGTGTCGTTAGCTTTACGTGTGGCAATGAACGCTCAACTATTTGCATGGTCGATACGGTGCACTGCGGCCAAGATAACTAGAGAACCATCGATAATAAAATGATTAAACTACTCGGTTTTGCCTCAGAATGGGTGACCTTCCAGAACGATGCGGACACTGTAGCTGATCATCATTGACCGTCAATTGATAAAAAGCCGATAATGTCTCATTCGATTACCTTTAAAATAAGTTGATGATTATTATTGTAAGTTCATATTATGTAATGGTACATAATTTATGGAAAATCCTCCTCCCAACTACATCAATGGGTCACTGGGGTATGACTTCGAATACGCGCTAGTTGCCCGTTATTTGATTGAAGTTGTGTCATAAAACCGTTAACCTACGCCCCAACTTGTCAAACAACAATGCTGTTGACCATTAAATAACGATATTGCATTCTATTTCGGTTTAAAACATGTATTGCCATTGAACTGCACAGAGATATATGCGGTTTAAAGAATGCTATAGATGGTAGGTAAAACCCACCAAGGTCGTCGATGAACCATTGTGTAGTTACATATATGTGTCATCTATCACGCTTTGTTCCAACATAAAACTAACATAAACAAGACAACCCCATCTTTCCCTTCGGGTGGGATCTTTTAAGTCGAGCAAATAAAGCCAGACCCTACAGAGTGAACAAGGATATAAAAAAAGCGCAGAATTCTAATCGTATAGGTATTATAAGAATTCGAAGACATCGTTTGAGGCGCTTGCCTATCAATCGAAATTATTCACCTATTGTTTAATTTATTATATAAAAATTATCTGTCTGAAACTAGCTGCGCTGTCCACCATTGTCCCCGTTTACTCGAGCACATAACAGATACTCACATACATCATCATGAATGTGAGCGATATCGAAAGTTATTATCTTAACCCGCCATTTTTACCCACCATGCGAAGTTTGTTCAAGCATTGCGATCATTTTAATTCTTTATGGCCAAAAATATTAATGTTCGAAAATGCTGTTAACATCCGGCGTTTCGTTTCGTTTCAGTTATTTTCAGTCATGATGTCTTGCATTCCTGGCAGAAATTAGCACGTGTCAGGTAGAACCTGTTTCCCAATTGTTTTTCATCAATCACTATTGTTGTTAATTACATTCTATTATAATATAAATAGGGTCTCAGCCTCTAGATTGCCTAAGGAAGTGATGTCATGTATAGCTACAGGTATCTGGTGCAATGTGCTCAATGAGAAATGCAAGGCACATAATTGCTTAAGAGGCATGAGACACATAATAGCAAATTACATACTAGAACATGGGAACAATAGAGCGTGAAGAAAACCGGGTATGAAGGGCAACACAACTGGGCACTCACATCAGTGCCCAAGTGCGAAAATGGAACGTGACTGGCTCTATATAAGTTGATGATGACTGTGATTTCTATGTGGTCGTCAACAACAAAGCATACAAACTGATGCGTCTTGTTGGCGTCTTCCGTTAACCTGTCATCCCCCGTTTCATAAGGCTTGGCTCGCTCATCTCGCTCGGTCCAAGATTCGGATTTCATGATTGACGGTTTATAGGCATCTAAGTGAGTGTCTATCATATTATTCTTCACAGTGTAAGTTTTGTCTTTGGGGACGAACACCAGGCTGGCGTACTCTGCAAATAGCGTTGGTGCAATGAGATGACAAGAGCGTAACCACCTATCATGATAACATCAGCCACAGGTTCTTGTTCGGGACTACGACCGTCGCGTTCTGTTAACATTCATACAACCAGCCACCAATCATATAGGGCTGATTTTCATAGCGACAACACATGTGCAGATATTATTCTCTGCCCTGGCGACAGATGAACAGCATAAGAAGAAGCCGACATCCTTTACAATGCTTCTGATGGAACTTTTTATTTTCCCTGCAAAGGGCTTCATCCATACCTCTACTTATGTCTTACCCTTCTAATTGCGGGTAACTACGTTCTCGGCGGTGGTACGTTGAGAGCTCATGAGGTCGAAGGTTTCAGTCTGATATGGAAGACTCACTACCCGCAGTAAGCTAGAAAACCTGGGAACAATCTCGTGCGACTATTGTACAGGCACTTTGCATCGAGTATGCCTCAATTATGATAACACGGCTGCCTAGGTCTGGGAACTTGCGTCGTAGCACAAATCATGAATGGTCGATTGAAATGATATAAGGATCGTTATTGTGGTGCTGCCCAGTGCTAGATCATCAATTCAGTGTATCGTCGTCATAACTTCCACCTGGCGATTTAAATGCTAAGTTGTGTATGGATCGACAACAATAAAACGAGAAAAGTTTAAACCAGACTATATGCTTCATTGCCAAAGAGTACAAGGCTGCAACATATTTGTCAATATTGTACAAAACCGGTTTAATATGGGTAACATTAAATGTTGCAAGCACCTGCTAAAATATGTTGCAACATGCATTAAGTTGAATGAAAACACATGTTTAAAAGTCCCATTTAGAGATATTATTATCACTTAGTCACCTTCTACGACCGCAACAACTATAGGTCTGACTATGAGAGAGGAGAATTAGGTTTGTAACCAGCAATATTGACAAGTATGAGCATAATTGTTCGATTAATGCCGCATGTAGACAGTAGGACAAGAATGGAAAAATTTTATTAATTTCGCAATAACACATAACGTAGTGTCAGGTTTTGAATTAACAGCACGATACATCCACGCGGGATTCCATGATGTTAACTTCTTCGGTCAAGTCTAGGCCAGATAATTCTTAACCACTTGAAGGCGCTATTATTTAATCTTGGTCAATGCACACGATTAACAGGAGCAAAGCCAAAAAATGTTAACGCTTTGATCATACTATCCATACTATATGTAAAAATGTAAATAATTAACGCCAAAGCGGATTCCGGTTGCCCGTCTTAATGTTAATAGTTCAGCTTGAAAAATATGTCGAGAGTACATATTGTGGCAATAAAAGGGGAACAGTCAGTGTCTAAAATAGCATTGAATACCAGCGACTAGCAATGTTTCCAAGTTCAAACAGCCCTGGCGAACGTTGTAGTTTGCATCAAGGGTAAGCAAACTCCTCGAACAGATTGCATTCTTATTAATGATAGACAATGGCTTCAGCGTTCTAATCTTTGTGCATGGCATACAAAGCATGTTTTGCAACGCTAACGAACGTTTGAACGCATCCACATCTCTGTATGCCCTAATATGACTGAAGGGTTGTCATTTGTAAAGTCAAGTTTATATTCAGCATATATTTATATTAAGATACTTTAATGCTATTTCCTGGTGTATTGATATTAAATTAGTCACCCAGACGTGATCAAGCTGAACCAACAAGCTGCGTTGTAAATGCTGTATTGTTGGTGATTGAGCTATTTGGGTTTTATATTTGCATGCAGTAGGTTGCATCATAAATTGGTTAGGGATTTAAAATGGAATGGTCAACCATTATTTGCCCAAGAAGGCGTTCTAAGAAATTGAGGTATCATTAACCAAATATTGTGTAAATGTCCATTAACATCCAAACATATATGAGAGTCATCTGGATAGGGAATTTGAGCAATTCAAATGTAAAACAAGCATAATCTACACATGAATGTGTTTTTCCGACCATACCAGCAATTCATTGCCTTCTCGTAAACAGAAAGTAACTGCTCAAACATAAGACATTGACTAATCAAAGCAACCTTTTAATCTTGACATCCAGTCACACATATTCATAACCAATTTGGTTGGTTTTTGTGCCCTGAGAGGCTTCTGTACAAGTGCAAGGCGCTGCACAAACAGTAGCACAGACCATTCCACTCTTAAGTTCCTTGCGATCTTTGATAGTTGGCTGCCGGATGAATGCTGGCGCTATACAGGAATTTCTACCGAATCTATAAATAGTCTAGTCGGTTTCGACTACCTGCAATACTCTTGTCAAATTACTCATCGAAGGATATGACGACTTTCCATTTTTGCTATTGCTTTATAAGCGATGTGCAAAGCGTCTTGTATGATATAGGTAGATATATTACCCAAACAACGCAGTATTAAGAGAGTCACATCTGTAGTAGCTAGGGGACATGATTCACAATTTGCAAAACAATTCCATGTCGTTTAGCATCACAACCTTACGATGACCTTAGGTTCGCGTCAAGGTAAGATATAAGCTATGCATACAAATACGCAATCATCCGTTCAGTACGCGCATATGAATGCGCGTTTTTTGTTCTTTTAATTAATATTTTGTGCTTCGACAATGTGCGTTTAATAATATCCTATTTTCCCACGCGCCGCAATAGATACCGCTGCCATTAATAAGGAGTTAATAAGAAAAAACTTAGACATGTCTACGGTGCCACATAGAGGTGGTTTCTGCTGCAAATTTCCGATAAGTTGAATGGTAGCAAGAATAATATTGAAGCGGGTAGCAGTACAGAAATATCGCTCAATAGTTGCACAGCATGCTTTCAATAACACTACGTACATACCACATTTTATATAGCCCTTTGATACTGACAGTATTCATCAGCAACGCACCAATTTAATTATCTGAACAATTATGTAGTAAATTTTGACAGCATATTTTTTTCGTCTCCGCCATCAAATGCGCAATTGCATTTCGCATAACTCAGCAATAGTTGACTGTTTAAGTAGTGTCGGTCAGCAGCGTTACAAGCATATTGTTCTTGGTAAACTGCCTTTATTATACTTTTACATACTTTGCGCATATCTGTGACGCACACACACAAGGAAGTATATGAGAATATATATATATATTCATATATATATACATATATATATATATATATATATATTTATATATACACATATATATATATGTATTTATGTATGTCAATGTATTTGTATATACATACATTGATATATATATATATATATATATATATACATGCATTTATACATATATATGTATATATAAATATATATATATATATAAAGAAAAAATATATGCATATATACAAATATATATACATATATAGACATATATATATACATTTATTAATATATGTATATATGCATATACATATAAATATATGTATTTACAAATATATATTTGTGGTTGATACCCATGGCGTCTATTCCTTTGCACTCGATGTCAATATATTCTGTTTGACCATCAACTACCTTTGCAGCAAGGAAGTGTCATCATCTGTGTCATCCAAGGTGTTGAATGTTAGATTTGGCTATTGAAAAGCAGTTACAAGAATCGTCACGATGCCATCAATCAAATACGTCCACGTTTAGTTATATGCAATTGCTAACTCGGATTCCAGGAATAAATGCGATACTAAAACATAAGCACTATCATATGTTAGATATCCCATTTGCTCTGATATGTCATCGTATATGCGACATTTGGATTAGCTGGAGAGTGGAGTGATTGATATGCACACGGCGGACGGCAGAACCATGCCAATTCAAAACAAGGGGCCAGTTTGTACATATGATTCGACATTTCGATTGCAGCGAATACTTCTTAAGGAAGTGTAATTATCCCGAAAACCCTTAAATATTCAAATAACCAGTTAGAGGCGACTTCTATTGTGCTATACTGACTACTTATACGAGAGAATTGAAATTTGGTCATATCAGTAAAACGTTAATGCTTATGTAAGCCACATTTATGGTCCATTGTCGTGATTTACCAGTGAGAAAACATTAATGGTTGAAAGGATTTCAATGTTGTCGGACGAAAGAGACGCATATGTCACACAAATATAATTATGTAGTCGAAAAAATAGTTCCATACCAAAACTCTTTGTGAGCGTCTACCTACGTTTGATACGGACAAGAGTCGAGGAAATCGTTTGTTGTCGGTTGAAGGTGCATGAAATGAGCGCTATTTTACGATTTTATGGTGTTGAGGATTGTCCAACTATCCGTGGAGACCTTGTAAAGGCTGTTGGCTTAGACATAGGTTGATAAGTTAATTCTTAAGCCAAGCCCCAAAACCATCGGTCTGCTTTATGTTCAACTGCGCCTACAATTATAAGCTGAATGAAAGAAGAATTATACAGATTATTAGCAACATGCATTAATACAATCCCTTAGGCGCCGACTGATTGTATAATTTTTAACATATTAACTTGGTAGTTATGTACAAGATTTAATACGGAAGGTTTTGTTTGTTTTGTTAGCGAAAATAATGATCGGAACATGTAAGCAAGCATATAAAAGATACTTAAATCTGCATAAGCGATGAGGCGGGGAAACAATTATTTATTCTGAAAGCCAGATCTTTGTGTTTGTGCTATTAGGTTCGCGGTTAGGGAGTGCTTGGTTCATAGTTCATTGAACAAAGTATGTGACAAACCTTGAATGTCGTGTGTACGCTGCGTATTAATTTACATCCCAATCAACCGTGCAACGTATGTAAGAAGTAAACATAACCCAGGACTCGGCTTCTTAAATATCTGGCCGCCAGCAATGTGGTCAACATCGCAGTTTACGTATGCTATATAAGCCATGCTGTGGATATCATCTTGTGTTATATTAGTAGTCATGTGCTGCATGCAACTTAGGTTTGAATTGCAGCATTGTACTCACTACTGTTATATGTGAGACCACAAGGACAGAACAATAATTCATTTTTCGCGGCAGACTCGAGGAAAGGTCTGATCAAAGAGCAGTTATTGATCATGTGTGTCAAATATAGTTGCATATTCCTACGCAACATATAACCCTACGTCACGAATGCTTGCACCAAAGGCATACGGGCCGGTGACATTTCAGCACAGAGAATACGATTCTGCAGGTGCAAATTGCTCATGAAGCGATTTGCATGCGCAAAAGAGCCAATGGTAACAAGGGACGGTCAGCTAATTGTTAAGCTTCTTTGAGGTTCTAAAACGTCTTCTCCCGCCAACTTTCTATATTTTGTAATTCTATGTTTTGTATTAACATCACGTCAGGAATAAAGATATAGGTCAGCTGAATTGATCTATGATGGTAATCATCTGCATCTTCCAACAATCGACACATACATATGATCAGCACTCTCTTGATTGACCATCATTCGAAAATCAATTCATGTCAACCATATTAGCCAACGTGACAGCCCCAATATAAGGAATGATGCTGACAACATAGCCGGGTTGAAAGCAAACACTCATTTCTGGCATGCAGAACCACATTTATCAATGAAGGTTATTCGTCAAAAACTTAATTGCCCGAAATTGCTAAGGCAGACCGGTAGGCATATGTGGGTGTAACATCAGTCACCGCAGTTAACCACAGACTCCTCGTAATCCTGCCTGGAGTCCACCTTTATCCCCACAGTGACCTACCCCTATTCCCACTTTTACTTTATCGTAACCCTACGTTAGCTCTTGTAAATGTCGCAGCCTTATCTCCGCCAATATTGGTCTCTTATCCTCTGTTATCTGAGCTGCCGATAGCTTCGAGAAACCGACGCGAGTTAAACACTACACATCAAGCCAAAATTCGTGTTCCTGCAAATACGTATAAGAACAAAAAAATGCGCATCGTTTCTGGGGAACTGACGAACCATAGATCCCTTGCAATGATAAAACGTTCTTTAGCATCAGCTTTGGCAATGACAGTTTTCCCGTACTCGTTTGCAGCAATTTTGGCATGACGTATGACGTCAGCTTCCGCATGACTTGACGATTGCAGTAAACATCTGCATTAGCGGCAATCGAACATACCACACGTTGTTCACAAACAGTAATGGTATCATTGAACAAATAAATGTGTTCGTTCCGTTGTTTTTAACATCACATGATGCATTGAAGCAAAAACGTTTTGTTTACAAGCATGAACAGCCGTTAATAAGATCAGGTTTTGTATACGTAGCAAACAGGTCACGTAGAAGGCTTCACAACTTTTATAACAGCGCGTATTGCTTGCAATGCCATTTTTGTATGAGCGACACCCCAGGACGCGAGATATAGGTCTTGCCCTACATTAAACAGCTTACTTGATATCTGAGTACAATTAGATAAAGAGCCAGACGATGCTATCGTTTTTGTTACCTTCACTGTACATAGCTTTTCAGATTTATTTAGCATTTTCTCTTATTCGAACATTTCTAAGCAGTACCTCCACCGTGAACATTGATCTGTTCAAAGCAGCTTTGTGCATGGTTCCATCCTCCAGAGCAAATATTTCGCCGCATAAGAGATTTTCTTCCAATAACGGACCATTGTTACCTCGTCGCAGTTAGCATGTATGCATGTATGTATGCATTTTTTAACACTGCATCCACTATATTTATACGGCCTTTACTGGAGTGTTAGTGAGAAGAATAAGCCGGTAGTGTACCAGCAACAGTTACATGAAGTTTAAAATGTGGCAGAAAATATTTTATCGAAATTTGGAACGTGTATAAAAGGGGTTGATCAGTAGGGTTTATCTAACCTCAGTTTCTTTCCACTAAATGCTTCAGGACCATTCAATTAAACGCGGTATATTTAACGTGTGGCTTGTGTGCGGATATGTCCGGATCAGGTATCAACAACCACGTTACTGCGTGGTTGGCTGTTTAAAAGAGTAAAACATTTGTTTTGTGACAAGGCTTAGAATATAACAGTGACTGGACGCATAAAGCAAGACGTCAAAAGTTCAAGCAGTGTATCTATATGACAAAGTCTATCTATATTGCTCACTCAAATACTGGACAGCATTTTGGCTACGGGTCTTGTTGGTCTCCATTAGTTCTGGACAGAGCAAATGAAGCTACATATCACAGTAATTAGACCGAAGCTGTTTACATGGGTAATGGAAAAGTCGAATCATAGACCATAACGAAGACGGCCATCGAGTTGAGTGGGGCGATCACAGCTTATGCAACTCACCTCTGTTTAACAGGGAAAAGACTGCGACGAAATGAATCAAAACGAAATGAATCAAGCAATTCTCAAGGTCCACCGGCTGAATCAACGAGGAATGAATGTTTCGTCTTTGTGCGCAGAACGCATTTGTTACGCATGAACATAAATATGATTTTAATGGTGTCAATATCGACTAGCTATTGGCTGGCTCTTGGCGTAAAGACCGATGCCAACAACAGTCTTTGCAAGGTTGAGAGCATCACTTGGCTGGCTCTGCTTTGGGTGAATGCATCTGTTTGTCATTGTTCTATATTTTTTGCAATAGATACATACGGGAGCTTTCTTGAAGAAGTCCGTTCAATAGCGACCTGGCTCAAACAATACCTTTCCTCAATTAAGGGCAATCACGAGCACGTATAACTCATAGTTATCCAATAACGGCTACGCATGATTTAGCATTAGTGTTTTGTTAATAACTGAGTGTATGAATTATAAATTGTCATGCCACTGAACCTCTCCGCATAATTGCCATTCCAACATTCACATAATTGACTGCTGGTGTTAATTAGTAATAATTTGCCGCAAGCTACATATTTGTCTACCACTTTGAAATTCTGCGGGTAGTCATTAAGGAGAAGGTATGCGCGATTATTACATAATTTTCTGAGCGCCCGTCTTCTTAAACCTCCTGTTATGAAACTTATCTGTAATCATGGCAAACACCGGCCCTTTTATAACCTTGATATTTTTTCTATCTTACATAAGAGGGTGATAGAGAACTACGGGTGTATATCGTGATGATGTCATAAAAAATATCTTGCGTTATGCACTAAACTGTTCGACGCTACTCCCACCCCTTTATTAATGTTATCGTCAATGTACTCTAATACTGCTGCTCCTGCATATAAACCGTTTATAATATTCTCTTACACGGTATGTCAAAACGGACAGAGCCAGTTTGGCTCCGAGGTACAATAGCAGTGTATGGTGTATGGCAAATAATTAAAGAAACAATTACAAAGTTATCAACTGTGACATCGTGATTTTGCCATGGCATGCTACTCTCCCATGAACCAAGAAACACATCAACCTACGAAGATCCGGCGCATAGAGTGTATTAGAGTGTGGCTCCCATCGACTGATGACCGATTAAAGGTAGTGATCGTGGTATCACTTAACGAATTTCACAGTCAGTCACACTATCTGCAGGCAATGCATCTGGTTATATTGTTTATGAACAACAACTCAGCATTATGCAGTTTATGTTGACGGACATGCCCGCTCATGATTTATCAAATGAATTTGGTTATCCGCAGTATCAGTTATTTTCTGAACAGATTTTGCTTTGTGTTAAATAGAATAACTGCATTACAAGTTTCGTTGTTATGCTCCCCGTTATATGCTTACCGGAAGGGAAAACATAACCTCAGCCGGACATCTTTACGACCATTGCTTGTTAAAAAAGTTGTACGATGGTAAAATTTTCTGTTTTTCTAGTGCTTCAGTTAGCAATATGTACATTTTACGCCCGTTATCGAATTCCAACTATTTGGAATTGTGATCCAGGATATGTTGAGATGGATTTGTAGAATTTCTTACATGTCAAGCGCTCTATGATACCTCATGTGCATGGTTATTTATGGTTTTCTGGATGAATATATATCTACGGTGATAAATCTTCATGCGAAATGCACAGGATCACGGTCAACGTTTAACCGTTATCTACTATCTGCAACAACGCATGCATCAATCGAAGGACATTAGCCAACAACATGATACTGCACTAATTCCATTTCCTCACAAGCTATAAATGGCCCCTCACCGATTGAATAGCAGCCACCATTATGAACCTGATAGTATAGGATATCCGACGCGTCATTGCTTTCTTGACTGCTTAAAATTGATATTAATCAGACAGATCATTACATTAAATGTACAGTTATGCATACATCGAGAAGCCTGAAGCCCATGTCATTATCGTCGGGAGTCGTCTATCAAAGACATAACTCTGCCATTATTAATGCCAGCTTAACATTTTGGAGCAATTTATTTGTCGATTTATAACAAACATATAAAATATCACGCATATATGAACACAAACCTAGGTGTGCATTCGAGTATACATCAACAACAATCATACAATGCTTCTTTCGGCTACTGAATACATAACATACCTTGTAAGTAATCGTCCCTAATGGCGACTAATAAGATAGCAAAAACCCGCTACAAGTCACGTAATACTAGCTGTCCGTCCCGAATATTAATAATTTTAAACAGATCAGCATATACCTTTCCAAGTCTTTTAGACGACAATGAAGTGCGATTTTAGCACTTGAATACATGTGGTATTATATACAAGCTTCAAACAAAGTGTTAGTTCGTGGGTATATATTAATATCAAGCGTTGGGTGATATGCTTAATCATCTTCCGAAACGCTACATGAGATATACTCATAAGAGGTACTCTGTAAGTTTTTTTGGAATAACGAATACTTTAATGTGCCCGCAGTTCCATGTGGTTTCAGAATCGGTGTATATGGTGAGGCACCTAGCTGTAGTTTGTGGATGCATTGTTCTAAACATCTCATGCATGTAAAATACATACATTTAAGACTGATTTCGAGACAGTATATAATTCAAATGTGAATAATTTGAGTCAATAATAAAGCAATCTATGCAATGTATGCATTACATATATAAACTATTATAATCATTATATATTTCGCAATGGCTTCGTAAACGATGATGACTACGTCACTAGAAATAGGCGAAGCAGGCATAGTGCCAATTAACGCTCAGCGTAGGTGATTTTCATCCAGTTCTTATCGAAATGCTAAAACACGCGTGAAGCCACTTGCTGTTCTCTCCACTACATCATGACTCACAGCAAAATCCGAATCAAGCCTTTCATGGCGTGTATTGTCAGATACACGCCGTTATGGACTTGATCGAATCTCAACGTTGTCAGGTCTATGTTGTAGTCACGCATTGACTTTTACATTGAGCAGATTAACGGCCGATGTACTTCGCTATGTTTATGTTGATATTGTACGATTCTTACATCATAGATAATACTTATCTATTGACTAAAGCTATTCTATTTGGAAGCAGTTGGTGGTTCACTAGTAAGTGTGAGCAACAAGCATGACCCGTGATTATGTAGGATTTCGGAAGCACACGATCTAGCTGATAATTAACGGTACCATCAGACTGTTACAATACTTAACCTACGTTATCACAGATTGGTAGCATTTCGTATACACTGATTGTTGGCGGTTGGTGATTCAATTTATAGAATATACACAATTTAGTACGTGACGTTGTTGATACGTTTCACAAGACTAAGATATACGAGCAATAAATCTGACACAATTTCTAGTATATAGCATGTTTTGTAGGTCCTGTGGATAGATGTATCGATTGCAACGAGGGGCGAGAGTAGGTGTTGTGTAAGCGCAGGGAATGGTGAGGAAGGGAGGAGCCGCAGGTTAGCATTGAGTATTGCTTTGAGCTAATCCCAAACCTCGATACCCAACTTGCCGCACATCAGAAAAAGATCATATTTGCGCTCGTTTGACCTGAAGGATCAATTCCAATGACTATTGACGATGGGTCATTTCGGAAAAGCCGCTCAGCAAATATCATTGCACAATAACAATATTCCTTAACATAGCGAAGATTTAATGGGTGGTGTTCATGTTTGAAATAGCGGAATAGTTGTGATTTACCTTGAAACATATTTTGAGTAAAATTGGGTACATTGATGAAGAAGGACAGTAGATTATCGCTTAAGTATTTGCTAATGTCCAATATGCCGTAGCCTAGACCTAGGAAACAATAGGACGCATGATCTCACCAGATTGCTTTCACGTCACATCGTTCCTCGCTAAGTACGAAAGTGATATTGACGCATTACAAAAAGGGTTATACAACAGGAATAGTAACCATAATTGCGCGAAAAAAAAAATACCAATCGCATGGATGGCACAGTCGATCGATTGACAGAGCTATAAATATATCGTTTATTCCTACCAAGGTAGGGGAGGATGATAAATAATGCTCTTCAGCAGTAAACTGGAACCCTCCACGATCAAAATGAAATTAAAGCTCTTAATAAGCGATCAAAATTGATATAATGCAAGAGTATATGTCTATTTTATTAAATGGTCATTCCATTTATCCGAAATATTGCACAATTCAGAAAATATTTACTACTATTGGTTTTCTGTCCAGCATATTCGATGTTTGTTATGTTTGATAGCCTGTCATATAAAAACTAAATCGTCCATAACACTAGATCTCGAAGAAATCAAGAGCTTTTTCGAGCTTAAGGGATATTTAACTAGTTTAAACGCATGTTACGGGAATGACAGGTATCTGTTATATCGATATGCAACTTACAAACCATGTCAGATGGGCGCCAGCATACTTTGTAATGTATTGTTTTTTGAATGCACCCAATGAATACGGAAACGAAAGGAAACATATGGAAAGCAAATAATTAATTTCGTTCCAAAGCACTAAACGTTCTTTCGTCATTAATGTTCTGGTTCCTGACCGACGACATATTGATCAACAATTGCTAAGTAACCCCTTAGCAAATCTATCAGCATAATACACGTAAATACGTCGCTGCCATAAGTATTGAGTTTACTGAGCCCATGCTGTGCTAAGACAATGAAATATACATAGGGATAGAAGTTTATTGGAGTGAGATGCAAAGCACCCAGTAGCAAGTTCCAATTTGTATTGGACGCGGTCTCTTAATCATGCAGCAATCACTATGGTCCAGGGTATTTACATATTATACTTGCTTCAGCAGAGTCTCTTTGTATATGTCACGTCTGAAGCCATAATATCCATCGTCCTTGATAGTAGCAATTACTGGAATCGTAGCGCAACTGTATATTTATTCAGTAAGCCTTTCTGTTTACCAAAGCATGATTGCAATAAAGCGGGGATTATCGATAGCATGCTGCCTTTTATTCTTAACAATTGCAGTACCTACTATGGTCAGCTCCAAACACGAGGCGCAATCCTCACATATAAAGCAACTTTACTGTTAGGCCTCGGTCTGTGACGCGAGAGGTCATTCTGGAAGTCATCTAACACCTACCCTACTAATTAGGCGACAAGGTTTACTTATTGGCTACATTATGTGCAATACGGGTGAAAATTGCCCATTATAAACTGTAGTTCTCCTCACATTGAATATCATGCTGATGACCTAATGCAGATGCATACATGGTATTCTTCAGTGATCCATTAAAGTGGAATTCATTTCACATAGAATACCGTCATGGTGATTTATCAAGTAATTAGTACCAATTACATACGATATTTAACTTAGGACGGAGTAAACGGTTGTTTAGAAAATCCAGCTGACGTCATATAGGTACATCAATGGCTTGCAACGGCGACATACAATCCAAGCATTGGATGATTTGGCCTGTGCATTTGGAGATAAGACTTGAACCGCGAAAGTTTATATGTGGCTCAATTAATCGTACGAGATTTGCGTATTTTTGTTTGTACTCACCTCACCACGATGCTGCATCACGTATCATTGGGTTACATATTTTTTCGATTAAACAGAAATATCAACCTGACCCGTGCTCCGCTGGGTGCGGGATTTCGTTAGAGGCTAGTTTTAACCAGACCAAGCTCCAGCTGAGATGGACAACAAGGCGAGTCGCTAGTGCGTCGCATGTGAGCCGGTGTTGGCGATATAGAGGTGTACAAATACAAATACTCCCCACACATGACAGAGGAGCCTTATGGTGAATTTTGGAGTCGCAGTAAAAGTGACACGGGCGGAAAAGGGGGGAATGAAACATGTCCCTAAACTATACATCCTAAAGTGTCAGCAAATGATTAATAGAGATATCAGTAGATTAGATGGTGGAGCGATCTTCACGGTTAACCAATGGTCCCGTGTTCGAATCTCATAGGAGACATTTTTACCCGAGGGGGGGGGGTGGGTCACAAAAGCTTAAATACGTTATCATTACAGTAAAATTTAAAAAACAACACTTGTAGCCGGCGACAGTTTGCTGTTGATAGCGAAGTTGCTGCACTTTCCACATAATGTAGCGGGTAAATAGGGTCGCTGTCAAACATCGCAACAGATCTTTTGAGACGGTTACACCTGGGATCGTTCATTGCAATTGATATTAAGAGAAAGTCAAGCTTCTATTCCTGGAAAATGACCGCTAATATATTTCGACATTGATATAATAATCCTGCCTGGCGGCTAAATGATAGAGCTTGGGGAAATCGGTTAATAACGATTACTTGACATACAGCAGTGACATCCAATGCAAACGGCATTATGTGACCAGCGCTGTACAGACCGGCTCGTGCTGTTTGTTTGATTTCATTTGCTGAGCAGCAGCGACGTTAGATCTAACAAAAAACATGGATGGTAACACACTTCAGTGTGCTGTGCATTACTTTCGACAACTGATGTGGAATGCAGGGTAAGTGTATCTTTCCATATGGAATCGACTTTCCGTAATCTATTAACGTCACATAGACCTCAAAGATTGCAAACTATAGATATGTATATATGATTGTTGACACTATTTGGTAATGATTTTTATCAAATAATCGCCAGCATCGGAAAACGCTGCGATGAATCTTAATGGGGCATATATGAATATGTATATATAGTTAAAGATATATATGCTCATTAATTTATACCTATATAGATATATCTATATATCCACAAATATATATGTATACATATATATATTTATATATATATATATATATATCGATATCTAATAATGTATACACATATTTGAATATTGATATATACATATATATAGACTTGTGTTCCTATATATATATAGATGTAAATTGAAATGAATATTTATAGATAAACGTATATAGATGTAAATATAGATAATATATTATTATATATATGCATATACAGATAATGATATATGTATATAGATAAATATCTATGTATTTTCTAAATGCGCGTCTGTTATAATATAGTTTAAATACATAAGCTTATATGTATATATATAAACATAAATATATATATATATATGTATATACATATATTTATATATATATATATATATATAAATTATATATATTAAGATACATTTGCGTGTTTAATTATAGATATATACATCCATATAATTAGTTTATTGATTTATATCGATATATGTAAATGCATATAAATATATCAATACATATACTGGTATAGTAAGGTATATATGAGCATATAAATATATACACATATGATTTTATAAATATCTATACACATATGTATATATATATATACATATATTTATATGTAAGTATATAAGCCTACATAAACATATATATATATATATAAATGAATATATATATATCCATGTATATATATGAATAAATATATATATTTGTATATATAGGCATATATATGTATATACATGAATATAAATATTTGCTTTATTATATATATATAAATTTATATATATACACATATAAATATGTATATATATATATACATATATATATATAAATATATTATATATATATATATATATATATATATATATATATATATCTATATATATATATATATATATATATATCTATATATATATATATATATATATATATATATATATATATATATATATATATGCCCATTTTTTGGTAATAACGTCCGCAATCACCGGTTATTCCATATTTGAACCCTGCAGTATACGTCTTGCAACAAAACATACGATGGACTTTCTATCATGAAGAGTAAATATCTCCATTCATTCTCCGGCGTAATTGCAGTAAAACACAGACACAATAGTCGTGCTTTTAGGGAAAAGTGTGGTTTTGTGACCTCACGAGTATTCAATAAGTGGGCAATGCTATTTGCCTTTGATGTACTTCATACAGCATAGCAGACATCGTCATATCATCTTCCTGCCGTCAAAACAGTCATGCAACGACCATAAATGAGCATATGTATAATATGCTTCATATGCAGCGACATTATATTCCAAGATTAATGATATAATACAAATATATGTTACAGGTTTATAATGTCATTATGTAATCCATGTTTAAACGGACATATTTATGCAGCAATGTGTAGGCGATAATATCATTTTTGAACAAGTAGATGAGATGGTTCAATGTAATATATTCTGCAAGCTGCAATACACTGATGAAGTTTACCATGAAGCTGGCTTGTCTAAAGCTACATGATATGTAACAAGTTAATGGGAGGAAGGTCAACTTATAACGATCTGCTGGTAATGGCCGTCAGTTGGACTGAATATCTCGTATAGAGATGCCGGTATTCGATGTGCAATGTAATATGATTCCTATTGACTGAAACTGCAAAACATAATCCCTCTAATCATTGCGTCAGTAACGGAGCGACAGTTGTCAATGGCTCCAATAAGGACGACATTATCTTTTAGCATGAAGCTGTGTATTGATGGCTTGGCGAGCTGAGTACATTGTGATATCAATATCATCGAGGGGGTTATGAGTATAATTTGAGTCCCTTATGGAATGTTACAGGCATGTCTTATGGCTATTCAAGTCAGACAGACGAATTATTCTTTGGCTCTTATTACGGATAATTTTGTCGTTTGTTGCATATATGAAGATTTCAAGAACGACGATCAATTGCCTCGACAAAACATATTTGTCACGCTGATGGTGCTGTGTTGTCAACGTCCTTTAAATAACCTATCAAGGTAATGCGCTTCTTTTATGCGAGATCATGAAGTTTCTCGATCCTTCTAGCCATGAGTCACTACACAATGTAAATGGCAAACACTACATTCATCGCATCTCGATATTACGACATAAATAACCTTTCCTAGATCAATCAAATACAGAGTTGCCACATAATGAAACACATCGAAATTCCAAAAACAGCTCGGCTTACATTCATCAATGGGTCTCAATATGTCGTATATGAACACCTTGAAAGTTGAAATATCCTGCTATTTGTTGTGCGAACATATCATATGTACAAATGTAATAGAAAGAGCTAGGCAATATGTTACACTGAACAATGGGAAGTTGATAGAATATTAGAAATTAACAGTTGCAGTAGCAGTATAGATTCCGGTATTCCCAAATACAACCGGAATCATTTTATGACAACACGATGGTCATTTTTGTTTATCATGAACGTATGCACTTAATTAACTTGATCGTGATAGGTAGCGTTTTTGTGGTTTTTCAAAAAGATAAATAATAAATCGCTGCGTAATATCATTCTTTTGCCATTTGGGTGAATTGTCTTGAATAATGTAGCAATTCAAAAATACAAGATCTTAAATCAATTATTCGTATCTTTACAGCTTTCAGTCACATAGCTACTGGATTTCTTTAATCAATAAACTGTTATCAATTATTATTTAAAACATTGTCTGTATCTATAGTATTAGGTTCGGTTCTGATTAAAGTAGGAGAGCGGATGTATAGTCGATTGAATACGCAGTAAATATTCGTGTTATTGATCCATTTGAACTCTCCTTTCAAATCAGTGTCCTGAGAGCGCCGCGTCGTGGTTTTGTTACACAAAATATGAAGGCACCAAATTGTACAAGAGTATCCTTTAGTATGTTTCATTGACATTCAATCACATCATTAATGCAGTAACAAAATTTGCACTATGCTAACATCGTTCATGCTGACAATAGGGAAGGCGTCCGACTTACAGGGTTATCATGTAAATGATCGACAAGACGCAAAACATATGTAAAGAAGCGATATGATAAGAATAAATACTTGCTGGTTTATGACCTTCTTGATAAGCTATGAATGTGTCTGCATCTTGCTGTATTTTAATGGACACATTTTACTTTGCAAAACAAATAGTTGTGAATAGGCGATCACTTCCACAAATCACCCATTCGTAATATGTGGTACATAGGGTATGCGGTCCTTTACATATATATAAAACATACACTAGGTTTGTCAATCTATCCGCAACCCAGCCTCACATTTAAAATTACCAAGCTGATAAGGCCGTTCGGCAATAGATCATGTTGGAGGAAGGCGACATTTCAAAATATTGCCATGCAGTAAGCAAACAATTGAATGTCACATACAAGTAGCCCGAGCGTGCTGAGACTCAATATGCTTGCTAAAAGGCTATAGCTATCAGTTTTCCGTTGCAAGCACATCTCCGTCAGCCCTGTTCGTTATTGATTGTGTCAGGGACTAATACGCTCCATGATTCATTAGAAATTTTATCAGGGAAATCAGTCGTTGGTAGCCCATAAATTTGGTGGTTGTCCCCCGGTACACTTGACGTTGCCGGAATCTTTGATAGAATACATTCAATGGGGTATAATGTAGGTGTCAATATCATTTACTGCTTACGACTCAGTGTCACGTCCTAATGACCGTGTTTATTTTTTCTTGACATAAGCCGGTACATGTATCCAGTCTGCGATCCTGAACATAAACATGGGGTCAAGGCATCGACATTAAAGACAATACATAAGCTGCTCTGAATGCAAATATGATCTTGGCATACTCAAGGTCGTTTGGTGGATTCAAAGAAACATCAAATTAAGTTCAACATAAAACTGTTTACATAAAATAATAGGCATCTGTCCCAGCAGTCTAGCCATGCTAGTTTTCAGCCGTACAGGTACGCCCTATTTAATGACAACCAGGAATCCGGGTAGCAGTAGTGCGACGGTGTGCAAGATCAAGACGCAGAAAGCCATAATTCGAGACATGTTTCATCTGATATCGTGTTTCACAGTTTTGTCCGTCATTAGACTGGGATATTCATCTGATGATGCATAATGCTATGAATAACTATTCATCCTACTGACATTTTCCTTTGGGCCATGGTGTCTGAGATACTTTATTTTAGCAAAAGTTATGGGGACGTAAAAATAAAGATAATTGGTTTACAATTATCGCTTTTTTCGCAGTAACGGCGAGGTTTATGGTTGTAACTACTATATACTGGGTTCAACCCATACCTAAATCTAGATTATTTTTTTGTTTTTGTATTCATCTGAGGGAAATCGGAAATATAAGATATACAATCCCGAAGTAAGCAAATCAGATTGAATAAAATCGTACAATTATTTTTTCAAATTCACAATTTTGGTAAGCGGGAGTTATATCACTTCCATTCTGACATTTTGACCAGCCAGTTGACTGTTCCAGACATGAGATAGTTGCCTCTCGTCATGGTCTACAGTTCACGCCCCTCCCTTGACGCTGCTCAAACAACGTGATTCGTTCTACAAAAGGTTTTAGATGCTACAATTGCCTGATTGATATCAGCTTATAATTCCTGATATGGTTAAACCCGCTCCTCAATTATTCACAACCATTGCCATCCGAGAGACTCTAGTTATTTCGGCGGAGGAGGCCTGGGATCGGTAAGTGAACGCTTGTGAACAGTATGTGTAGATGGAGAGCATCATTGATGGCCGTGTTAAGCCTATGTGTCAGGGATGTGGGATAATTGTGAGCGCGCGGAAGTGCACTGGGTAAACGCAATGTTTCCGTTTGAAATACCTGTACGTTTCGTATGAGCGTCTCAATCGATGATGATATCTGGGTCTGAATAATTCATGCAGTTTTATTGCATAACATAATGTTGTAAGGCAAGTACGTCTATATCTTCGTTTTACCATTTGGGTTTTCGTTTCTACGATAAAATTGTCCTGTCAAATCTAATGATTTTCCACAACATTCCTTACTCAGGGAATTGTGTCACTTGGAGCAAGGCAACTATATCAGTGCATCAGTCAACCTTCCTGGCAATCGAATACCGTTGAAAATATTTAAAGACATTAACTGTATGTGTCTCAACAGAATTTATAGAATCGATGTAAAATGCACACATACGACATGGGAATTAACCTAACAAAGCATCAGCGTAACGAAATACACTCTCGGCATCTAGCCTCACCGACAACCACCCCGCTGCTTAGTGTGTTACTAGATGCAAAACTAGCCCTGAGTACCCCCAGGAGATATGCACTCGTTGTTCATTACGCGTAAATATGCGTCTAGCAATAAGCTCATATGTATTCACCGCCATGGAGGTTTATGAATATAAATCGCCGCGGGGAATTTACCTTTTCTGGATACCACTAATTAGCATCGGTAAAATGCACAGCAAATGTTTCGCCACATATTAATGCCACATGGAGTAGAGAATCGCATACGAATTACGTCAGCAAATTTTTCACTCATACACTTAATCCAAGCCTCACAATAGAACTATAACAGAATAGCCAACTGTGCATAATTTATATCTTCTCTCGTTCCTCATTGCAACTGTGAATAGTCGTAACATAAAACATTGCACGATTGCTGGAGTCTAGATATGTTTGACTGTGTTTGCTGCACAATATGACGCAGGTGAAGTAAGCCTAGTAGTCTTTGCAAACGAAAGGTCCTGCAACTAATAATGCTATCTTTACGGCCAGCCTCGTTGGCACACAAACGTTACTTGTTCGGAACAATGACTTTCGATGCATATGGCACGACCTGCTTAACATCTAAGTCGGTGTTAAGGCTTCTGTTACAACAGTGTAGCAGTTGACATGTTGTTCCACTCATATTTAAACCATATGAAAGCTTTGTTCTGGTCAACATATTTTTCACAGCTCATAACGCGATGCAATGTACCAAAGCTTTGATCTGTTTCACTGCGTTAACGAAGCACAATCAATCGTCCCTATTGGCAAAATAGATATTGTAGTCGTAAATTAAGGATTGACTAAAATGGCGCGAATTATCGAGTATTTATTTCGTATCTGCAACAGTACCAAATGTACTATAACATGGGGAACAATCGTACAGATGTGCCTAGAGGAATTTATGAGAAGGATGTCATATGGAACATTATTGGACAGTCACTTACCGTTATCATACGAGATATACATCATTGATTTATAGCACCAGTATTAGTATCAGGCCGTTTCCAACCCTCTTGCTTTGCAGCAGCAGAAATAATCATATATTATAGCCAATAACCACGCCGACATAGGTAAATGTGTTGTGAAGTGTGCTTCTTTCCAATGCGTTACAAATATTGTGAATGTTGCATGTAGCCTTCGAAATGTGAAGTCAAATCTGTTGTACGTTACCGTTATCCTATACATTGAGACATTGCAGTCCTTCTATTACTGATTGTTTTATAAAAAAGCAACGCATTATTGTCCAGCAGGCAGCTATCAACAGCACAATATACTAACATATAATTTTCAGTGCTACAAGGTTTGGAAAATAGAAGGACTGCTAATTCACTAGGAATTGCAAAGCATTACAACATTTGTTTCACACAAAAAAATTAAAAGTTTACAATGACAATTCATAAACATCCATGGTAATTCATGTACATTTCAGCAATTCTTACTTAATTGCTTGAACATAAAGCCATGATTGCTTGTGATTAATCTGTAACAACAATGGATCTTGAGTAGCCGAGTGTATTTAACATCATACCTGTTTTTCAATTTATAACAATAATGCATAATAATCATTACAATCGATGCTTCAGGTTATTCGACGTATTTTCCACAAAATAAAGTATTTCGAAACAATTTCGTATAGAAATTCTTTATAGACACTCTGAGCTGTATGCAAGCCCTATCTGGATTCAAACGACCCGTAGAGATAACGATGATTATATGTGACATGGTATCATTGCAAATAAAGGGCGCCAGGGGAAATGATAGCAGCCGCATCGGAGATATGAGGCCTTCACTTATAAATTACCCTCCATAATAGACAACAGATGGACACAAACAACTAATCTTGTACTCCGTCCGCCAGGAAAAAACCCTTATAGAGCCTTCAGTTTGTTCCTCATAGCCGCATTAGCATACGGTTCCTATCATTAATTGTTCCCACAAAATGTCGGACTAATCGTCAATTTTCACCCTCTCTGTACAATGGTAACCTATCATCATAATAGCAAATATCGCGAACTATCACGATTAATACCGATGAGCAGGGATGAACAATAAGGTATTCGTATTCTGTTGAACGTGGTTTACTTATATTGCACAATACTCCAGTTCTATCGCTCCATTCCGGTAAGCCATGCGACAAAATATATATTCATAGATTACGGCCACAAGGTAGTAGTTGCATACGTCATAAGACGTTTAGGAACTCGAAGTACTAATCATATCTGAGTGTACCTAGGTCAGAATAAGGATATGACGGTAACATTATATCGATCTGATACAAGATTAAATAAGTATAAAGGAGTGAGAAAGTGTGTAAATAACTGATAATGCTTGCAAACGATACATATGAATGAAGGATGAGAAGGCTGCTGAATAATCCTATAAGCATTTAAATAAATAACTGCCTTAGGGAGCTCTTTTTGAGTGGAGCAGTGACGGAATGAATGTGTAAGCCGATGTGTTAGTGAAGGTATGTGAGTTACAGAGTGCAATGGTGATTGAGGGGTGCATTAATGCGTTAAATGGGGTCGATGGGTGAATATCAAATAGTAAATCCAGGCATTTATTTATAACATCTATTGTGTAGTTCACATGCTTCTCAATATTACACGGCAGCTGCAGAATGCTCTCGAGCGCATCTCAGAGAATATCTCGAAAACTAATTGATTGGCGTGTAATTTGCAGATTAAGCAAACACGGAGAGAGTTGTGCATAATTTTTGGAGCTAATATCATGTTGCAACTAACAAATCATCACTTTTGGTTATCTATTGAGTCATTAATGCACGTCGTAAGCAGGCAAAATATTATTTCCGTCTGCAATGCCACAATATCGATTCCTACGAAAAAAGGATGGAGCGTTTTAACTTCTTGATTCGCCTTTTGATGCAACCGAGTTTCTAGAATAGCAACAATTTGCCGTCGTCTGACTGAATCAACACTGAAAATCATGACGTAAAATCTTCATCAAAGCTCAGTTAACGACTTAATCTCCATTAAGGCTTAGTTTTTATGCTGTGAAGTGTTAACAGGTCTGTCTTAATTAACTTACGTGTATGTTAGTTTGTAGAAACATATGTGTTATAGCGCCCAATCCCAACCCAGTATTCACCATTAATTGCTCAATGCATTTTCCATAAGTCGTATTGCATTGATTATTTTGAAACCCTCCATCCACTTCAACCCAACACGTGAACCGGATTTACCGTTATTGAATCCTAAGAAGCTTTGATCAAAATATTCTGTAATTTTATGTGCATAAATCTCATTGGGTACTTGCGTCGTGATGCTTTACGTGCAGAAATGAACGCTTAACTATTTGCTTGGTCGATACGGTGCACTGCGGTCAAGATAACGAGAAGACCATCCAAAATTAAATGATTAAACTACTCGGTTTTGCAAATATCTTATTCGATAAAGATAAGTTTATGACAATGTTGGTAGGGTCACAGCCAGTGATATTACATATATTACGGAAAGCCCTGCTCCAAATTAGACCCCAAAATATATGGCCATTGAACTGCGCAGGTATATATGATTTCAATGATGCATTAGATGCTTGAAAAAACCCACCAAGGTCTTCGATGACGCCGTAATGCCCTGAAAGAAGGTTTGACGATAAAGGATCAAGGTAGCCTTCATGGTAGGATGATTGCCTGCTGTGAATTGCTTGCATATATGTCCAAAGAGCTCTTAGTTACTCAGATAACCTCCCACTCGCTATGAATGTACTATTGTGTAGTTATATATGTGTGTCATCTATCACGCTTTGTTCGAACATAAAACTAACATAAACAAGACATCCCTATCGGTCCCTTCTGGTGTTATCCTTCAAGCCGAGCAAATACAGCCGTATCATACATCGCGAACAACAAACAAAGCAGTCCGGACTCCTATTAATATAGGTATGATGGGAATTGAGAGCCATCGTTTAAGGCGACGGATGAACAGCTTCAGAAGGAGCCGACACCCTTTACAATGCTTTGGATGGAAAGAATTCCCGGCGAAGGGCTTTATCCATACCTCAACGTTAATAATTATGTGCTCTTGGGACCATACTCTAAACGTTTATAAACCGTAGCACATAATTCGCAGTCATAAGCATCACGTGCGACTCTTGTACAGGCACTTTGCATCGAATATGCCACAATAATGATGATATGGCTGCTTAGGGTAGTCTGGGGAACTTGTGTCGTAGTTTTAATGAAGAATGGTCGATTGAAATGATATAAGGATTGTTATTGTGGCGCTTTGCAGGGCTAGATTATCAATTCAGTGTATCGTCGGTCATAACTTCCACTTCATGATTTAAATGTCGTTTATGGATCGACAAAATAAAGCCAAAAACATTTTGAAACAGGCGATATTCCTCATTGCTGCCAAAAAGTCTGAAGCCGCAACATATTGGTCAATATTTAACAAATCGTTTTAACATGGGTAACGTAATATGTCGAAAGAACCTGCTGCAATATTTTGCAACACGCATGATGTTGGCCGGAGCACACATGTGTAGAAGTCCCAGTTAGAGCTGTAATTATCACCAAGACACCTTCTCCGACCGTAACAACTATTGTTGTAGGCCGGATTCTTTGCGGGTTTGTAACTAACAACATTGATAAGTAGGAGCATAATTGTTCAATTGATGCTAGTAAGCTATTAAGCGTGTAGATAAGTGTGTTTACACTAACAGTAGGACAAGAATGGAACAATTTCGATTAATTCCGCAATAACACACCACAAAGTCAAAATAGAAAGTAATTGCTCAGATATAAGACAGATTCACCGGGCTGATAGCTTTTAACCGACGTCTGATTTACCAATCAAAGCAAACATTTAATCTCGCAATAATTGTGAGATTGGCATTCAGTCACACCTATTCATAACCAATTTGGCTGGTTGCTGGACACTGAGTGGCTTTAATACAAGTACAAGGCGCAGCAGAAACCGTAGCACAGACATTTCCGCCAGTAAGTTGTTTGCTATCTTTGATTGTTGGTCGCCGGATGACTGAAGGCGCTATACAGAATTTTCTACCGAATCCATAAATAGTCCAGACGGTTTCGACTACCTGCAATACTCTTGTTAAATTACTCATCGAAGGATAAGACAACCTTCCATTTTGGCTATTATTTAATTAGCGATGTGCCAAGGGTCTAGTATGATATAGGTAGATCCATTACCAAAACAACGCAATACTAAGAGAGTCCGTGTCGTTTATCAACACAACTTTACAATGACCTTTGGTTGGCGTCACAATGAGATATAAGCTATGCATACCAATACGCAACCATCCGTTCGCTACTCGCACGTGAATGCGCGTTATTTGTTCTTTTCGGTAAAGATGTCAATGGATCATCGTTGCTCGGGAAAGATGAGGCTGTTTTTCTTGCGGTCGGATGTTTGCTTTTGTACTTAGACCATGTGCGTGCAAAAATATATCCTATTCTCCGAGGCGCCGCAATAGATACCACTGCCATTAATAAGAAATAAAAAAGAGAAATTCAGTTATGTCTACGGTGCCACACTGGTTTCTGCTGTCAATATCCGATTAGGTGAATGGTAGCAAGAACAATCTTGAAGCGGGTAGTAGTACAGAAATATCCCTCAATAGTTGCACAGCATGCTTTCATTTACAAAAAAATACATACCGCACAGATTTTATATACCCTTTTGATACTGAGAGTATTCATCCGCAATACGCAAATTTAATTATCTGAACAATTATATCAAAATTTTGTCAAAATTTTGTTTTTGTTCTCCGCCGGGTTAACCTCAAATGCGCAATTGCATTTGGCATACCTCAGCAATAGTTGACTGTTTATGTTGTTTCGGTCAGCCGCGTAATAAGATAAAATGTTCTTGGTAGACTGCGTTTATCATAAAATTATATATTGTGCGCATATCAGTGCCATTCACACATATCTGAAAGGGGTGGATGATATCCGCACGTAGGTGATGTAGGTTATTGGCCAGAGCGGTTATGGTCAATGAATTACAGCTCAATATATTTGTGTGTGTACGTTATGGAGCAACCACGTCAATCGTTTGCTTTAGACAAATCTAACAAGTCTGTTTAATTTAGTGATCTTATTCATTTACATCTCATGCACTCGATTGCAGTTTAGATTACCTTTACAATTGGCAATAGATAAGTTAATTCTGGCCAATGTTTTTACAGCTTTGATACACAAAGGCTTCAGATAGTACTGACCATCAAGCCTAGCTTTTGGAACAATCGCTGGCTTTGGTTAAATGTTTATACATTGATATATTAACGATCTTTGTGTTTGCACTATTATCAGGGCCAGCGATTGCCTCCTCATACAACTGAATAGTCTTCATACGCCATTTACCAGTAAGATAAATTGCTTTAAGGCATTAGTATCTATTCGCTCATAGCCATAAAATGCATTCATTTTCCGAATTAGATGTTACTATATACTTTGCAAATGAACAGGATGACCACAAATATATATAAATGGTAATAGCCCGAGTAAGCACTGTTAATGTTTGGTCATCGTTGACTGGTCATGATTTTGTCGATTATATGTAAACACTAACAATAGGCTAACAAAGACTTTTCTTCACTAAAGAGAATGGTGGCCTTGGTGAAAACTGTCACTTGTTATATCTTAAACGTAATTACCGTTGCGAGCTCTCTGACTATGACCTTCCTGCCTACGTTATGAATGGCTACATACCACAGCAACGTCGCTCTAGGACAGCTATGAAAACCCCCTTTCCTTCGATCGTTTTGCCATTATTAGGGAACGATATTCCTGGAATGATACACGCAAGCGGTATTGCGATACTTAGGCATTAAGCAGAAATTTTGTCAGCGTAAATCACATGACATTGACCAAATATGGATAATGGCTTTTCCCAATAGCGTTGCCATGAGGCCGCCGCGTGCGCGCCCATGATTTGAATAGTGACGGTAGAACATCCAGCTGCCTATGGTCTGTTGGAAGCGATAATAGCGCATTGTTTTTAGCTAATACAAGCTAATGCGACTGCAGCAATTTTCGGCGGTTCTAACAGGGTACCATTTATGCTAAACGAATGTAGATGCGAATTCGGTCTCAGTGAAGAGGTGTTAGGGATTTATGAATACAATTTGTTGTACCGGACAATAATTATTCCCAGTGGTAATTGAGATAAGATTTTGCTTTAAAAATGTATGTTAATGCATCGCTTGGGGTGGTTATTAAATCAAATGCATGCGCACTCTTGCTAATAGGCATACACAACATTGGCCTTCTGTGGCTATATCTTCGTGGCTTTTAAAATTAAATACTAGAATATTTTTCACGAAATTTCTCATTTATGATCCATACTTTGGTTTACTATTATAAACGTCGGGTTGACTGAAGATATACTTATGTAAAGACAGCACAACAGTCCCGATCCAAATTGATTGCCACTACCTTTAGCCTGATAAAATAGTCCTAGTAAGTTTGATATATTACACGGTCTATTGATATCATTTACATCATGAAAGTACACTGAGTACAGTCATTGTGCCACAAAATTACTAGTGGCGTGCACGTTAAAGGCAATAGGTGGCCCACGCGGTCGCCTGGAAAGCATTTAGGATTTGTATATATTAATAACTCTATCCATATTGTCATGAATAAATCCAGCCAAATGCAACAATTGACTAATCGCCTTCAGCCGCGCCTTCCTCACACGACGTATATTCTCTTGACAAAAACGGAAAATTTTTCATGACGTAATGCGATTCAAAAGGCCACTATGATGATATTAAGCAATAGCCAAGCAATAAAACGCCAGTAAATTTGGGTTGGTGTGATCAGTGATGTTGCTATATAGCTGTGAATATATATTTATCACATATATGCTTCGACCGATTATGTATCGAAAGCAGGCATTATATAAAATAGCAAATAATTAGCATGTTACGGTTTGAGCAGTGCTTAGGGGTGTAAAAACTCCCACTTATGTCGCCTTCATTGTGTTAACACGTAATTCACATGCCTTGCAACAGATTGCTTTTATTTATTATGCGCTTTATCAGCTAGGCAAATATGACCAGACGTTATAAAGTGAATTTGCCTCGCATGTCATAGAGATATATGACTTCTAAGAATGTGACTTACCACTGCTATGCCTAGTTTAAGCTTTTTAAATGCCCTATTCATGCAACTATGAGATATATGAAAAACAGAAGCATTGTGGTTTCATACGAAGGTGAAGGTGCGATGTTTTGGTCATATGCATGTGTTACCATGACTTAAAGCAGTGTTATGAAAATGTGATATTTCCCTATTTTAATTTTATGATTAGGCATAGGGAAGAAACAGAAGGACTATTAGAAGAAATGTCCCTGACGAAAATCAATTGTGGCTTCCCATAGATTACGCGGACCTATCATTTTTGTAATTTCTGTTCGTAGTATATATATCACTGCACCATATTACCAAGTTAAGTTCAAAACTCAGCGGTCGAATTTTTTTTATGGAGGTTTGAATATTGTAATACACCACACTCACGGAATACAACCAAAAATCCATTGTGGCTTCCAATAGACTAAGCGGACCTTATATTATTTAATTTATGTTCATAGAACATATATCACTGCACCATATTTTAGCTCAAAACTCAGTGGTCAAATTTTTTTTATGGAGGTGTGAAGTCATTCTGGAGAAAAATTAACAATAAATTCATAAATGGCTTGCCGTAGGGTGCGGCGAGACATCATTGATTTTTTGTAAAGCAGATATTGTTCTGTCTGTATGTTGAATATAAAGTAATTCACTGTATGAGCTTTTCTATAGAACCAAAATATTATCAAAAAGGCTGTGTGTTCCACAATGTAATCAGTTCCAGTAGTCACCCGCTGTGTCATTACAATGTGGGCACATCGAATGAGGCACGGCTTCAGGCCACGTCGTTCATATTCTATGACTTTTCATGTAACTTTTTTGTAGCTATTTAATCCTTTCATGCTTCAAACGTGATGGTGGCTTGTGATTAGTCAGCTTTTTAATTGTCTTTTCAATGTCATTGTAATCACAAGTCAATAGATAAGTAAATGAACGTTGTCTTCAATGTTTACGAGGGGCTGTCGATGTTTTCGAACGATATACCTCGCTGTCAGCCGCTTTTAGTTTTGCTAAACAAATTGACAATAACGATAACCAAACACTTAATGATAACCTGCAGGCACGACAATGTGGTCGTAAAAGACCCCATGTGCTAACTTCGGTCGATGCATCTAACAATTATGGTATCAATAAAACATTGCATTGCCTCTTCATCAGCTATATGATAGCACATCAGAGACATATCAGTAAAACGTTAATGCTGCTGTAAGCCACATTTATGGTCCATTGTTGTAAGTTACCAGTGAGAAAACAATAAATGGTTGAAAGGATTTCAATGTTGCAGGACTAAAGAGACACATATATCACACGAATAGCATTATGCAGTCGAGACAATAGACAATAGTAGGCTTGGGGTCTTTTTCTTGGTCATATTCTGTCATATGGAATGTGAATACTTGGGCCTGCAATTTAGCAGTATCATCGCAAATCGGGCACAATTAATCAATTGACACTGTAATCTACCATTATCACCCTGTAGACCATTTCGAGCCGCCTATCGTACTTGACCATAAGAATTAGCGGCTTCGCATTTTGAAAAAAAAATATCTTGCGAGGAAAGAAATGTGAATTGTTGTACAAAATGTGCCGTGGATAATGAATAAATAACAACTGGTTGTGTTTTGGTGCTTAAAAAAATGTTCGTCTTTATATCCAAGCTGGTATGTAAAGCTTGAGCTCATTATGTTACGATAGCCTTCCAGCCATGAAGCCTGAAAAGAGTAACATCTGCTACGGACACACATTACTTTATCAAATATGCTGACTGATGTGCCAACATTGTGCATCTGACCACATGTGGCATGTGCATCACTGTACATAAGAAACTAGATGTGTCATTTGGATCGGCTAAGCCTTTTTCATTGCTGGTATTGATGCGAATGGCAGTGACATTTAGCGCCAATGCTCGCTATATGAACCCGCCATTTTCCGATCATTCCACTCGTAATGCGTGCATGATAAAAAAGACGGATACAGAGCAATATTAAACGCATTATGTGGCAATTCTCGTGTGGACAAACAATCGCAAGGGACGTTTTAGATGAAATATGAAAACAATCGACTTTGCAAGAGTGTGTTATATGGGAGATTGTACCAAACAATACTTGATTTCAGGACACCCTACCGAGATGGTCGTGAGTGCAAGCGATTAAGATATTGATTGCATTGAAAGCACTAGCTGTGAAGTTGATTTGACCGTTGCTTGCTTTGATGTATAATATAACACACTCGTAAATTAAATCAACTCTTTCCACATAGCTTAACAAAGCTTTATAACAACACAGCTCTACAGCACGTTATGCTTCAGGTTATAGTCCCTAGGCATGTCTATCTGTTCGTATTATTTTATGCACGCTTGACGTACATTAACGGTAATGACAAATGTGTATCGATACTCCGCAGGGTGCATTTATTAGCAAGGTTTACGCTGACAGGAATTTCACTGACAGCGGAAAGAGGTGGCAATTGCCAATGCAGCGCAAACTATACCAAACCTCTACTTCACTGCTATGCAAGTACAATCCGTCCCCATTAACCCGCATTATTCCACCACCCATTTCGATCATGTTTCGATTTATTGTATTCAAATTGGAGTATCTTATCACCGGCTTTGATGATGATGAGTGGATGTTAAAGTATGCGTTATACTAATCAGGTACAGCAAGTATCTCATAATTGAATGTGTTCGGTAATGCAGTTTTTAACATCACATTATTAGCTGAAGCACCAACGTTTTTGTTAACAAACATGAACAGCCATAAATAAGATCAGATTTTATATTTGTAGCTAATAGTTCACGTAGCAGGCTTCGCAATTTATATCGCAGCACGTATAAATCCGTCATATTATAAATAATATTTATTATTTGTATCATTAAATATCGGTAGTAAACGTAAGTCATGCAGTTCCAGTGAGTTGGCTTTCGCGGTCGGAAATTCAGCCTGACGACAACAGTAAAAGCAGTGTATCCATTTGGCACCGTAATAACCGGCTCACTTAAATACTGGACAGCATATTGGCTAAGCGTCTAGTTGGTCTCCATTAGATCTGGACAGAGCCAATTAGGCTACATTTCACAGTAATTAGGCCGAAGCTATTTACATGTGTAATGGAAAAGTCGAATCATGGACCATAATGAAGACGTCCATCTAGTGGGGGTGGGGGATATCACAGCTATTGCAACTACCCTCTGTTTAATAGGAAAAAGACTGCGACGAAATGAATCAATAGACTCCCTTGGAGCAATGCCATATTACTAGATCAAAATTTTGACTCATATGACGTACCCTATCAAACCCTTTTGCACTATTTTGCATGTACAAACTGTTTATCGTTCAAATGATAAATAGATAAAATATTTCGTAAAGCGCTGTATAAATGAGCTGGAAATGTTTTCAAGTGATATCATAAAACTTACTAGGTATTTGACAGCAATGCCTGAGACTCTGTCTTTAGGATATCGACTGATGCATGTATCACTCTTTGCATCCTTGGCATCGAGCTCCAAACAGTGTGTACACAAAAACTAGTACATTAGGCTAAAATTGTTTAGGTCAGACGATTCGTAGAATCAGAATTTAGATAAAACCATATGTAACTGATCTTAAGTTCAAAGCAAGCCACCCCCTTTCTATCCGGAGGTAGAAAAGGCCCAGGGTTATCCTCCTGCATGTCGTGAGAAGCAATTATGAGCCAACGTGTTTGGCTTTGGTTGAACCTAGTGTCGGAGGATTTCATCCATACCGGCTGCGTTGACGACTAGATCCAGTAACTCGATAGTGATGGTATGCCCAAGAATAGTTGTCTTTGTTGTTATTTGCTCCACCTGCTGTTCATTTCCATCCACCTGTAGTTCCTCTTTGACTCCTTATATTTACTCGATCTTGTACGCCCGATATAACACACTAGCGTTGGTGTGCCGTTAAATCTGTGGTTGTAGTTATACACCAGATGCATTGTCAGCATATCAATTATCTCACCACGATCAGTATCTTTAATCGGCCATCAGTCGATGAGAGATACACTCTAATACACTATATGCGCGGGTTCATCGTCGCTCATAGTGTTTCTTGATTCATGTGGGAGTAGCATGCTCTGGCAAAAACACATTGTCATAAATGATCACATGGAACTTTCTTTTCGTTTCTTTAATTCATTGTAGCCATACTAGGCTACTGTGCCTTGGAGCCTAACTGTCTGACTCCGTTTTGACAAAGCGTGTAAAAAAAATGTATGTGACTTGCCGTATGCAATCCAAATCGAAACACTTTCATAGTTGATGTAAATATGCTGCCCAGGTGTTGGGTATTTTCGTTTGTATGCTGATAGAATATATTTGCACAAATAAGCACCATAGCTATATGTACAGAATTGTAAAAATATAGGTCGTTGCATGCAATGTGATAGTGTCCAAAATTCAGATACAGCTTACATTGTCAAACATAAGGTGATTTGCTCAACTGCGGAAACAAATGTTGTATTAGCAGCAGTATCCTCGTACCACAAACAATGTCAGACGCTCTATCCTATTCCTACCAATCATTTTCGAAAGACATATATGACTGGAAAAAACAGTCAACGCACTTACACAAGTTATGACACGCCTAAAGCAAGTAGTCATCAATTTCAGACAATATGATTAACTGTTCGTTTGACATAATATTGTGAAGAAACCGAAATATGCAACAGAAGAGACTCCTTTGCCAAGATTGTGTTGACATGCCTCGTCGATGTGAACAGATAAGCAGCGTTAACATCCACTATTAGCTTACACAAATGCATGCACATCTGCACACATATAAACACACAAATGAACACATACATAGACGCGTACCCGAGGTTCTGTCAACTTGACATAAGGTAATGAAAACGTGAACAAGGCAAAATGTCGACCAGTTTGTACCTGCACTACTAGCAACTATTGATTAATCCATTGTTATTGTGTAAATTATGCAATAAATGCCTGAGGCAGTATTGTATAATTAACACGATAACGGTATTTGGCATTTCGAGAGTATAATGAAAGCACTATGTGTAAATGTAATTAGTCACTTAGTAATGTGTGAGTATCAGTGTCTGATGATACGTAATCAATTAATAAATCTAAGTTGCTGCAGTCCTCAAATAAGCAAAATATAATACACATGGTGATCATTTAAACAAAATGCTGCTCCAACGTAGCGAATATCCAATTTTCTTCAAAACTATACTCTGCCGTATTACTACAATCGATGTACAAGCACATAAGGAAGCCTTCTTACGACTATAACGTTGGTCCCCCCGATAAACACTTTCATACATTAGGCCGGGGCCGTAGAATTACATTCTTGTTTCCATTATCACACATACTCATTGAATAATTACCGCCTCTTATAACCAATTTGTGCAAGTGATTCATGACAAAATGTAGCTACGTAAAAACAGCCTTTCTGTGTTAGTTTGATTGCGAACAATTAGATATTGTTCAAACAATAACAACATCAACAGTAGAATAACTCATGTCTACTATAGGTTGTTGCTACACAACGTACATGACAATCTACTTAGAGAGAGTGCATGATTCGTTACATCGTACCGAAATGCAGATTAATGGATGGAGTATTTTGGAACGATTTAAGCTTGGTTTTGCAGATGCGATTTTTCAAACTAAATCTGCGAGCCACTAGACTTATGCTGCAGCAGCCCTCAACTTACTCACCGAAACGATGCGGTTGATAAAGTTCCAGCGATCAGGGAATATATTTGTTGATATTGCACTGTGCTATTGATTGGTTGGTGTTAGATGCAGACGATGAGTATGCCGCTGATCATTTGCTCATTTCGATTCAATTTGGATTTTACAACCATCCCCTTCAGTTCGGCATGTTATATACGTTGTACAACCACATGGCTTAAGTTCAGATAAATTAGCTGGTAATATAATTAGTATGAGGCGTTTGCGTGATGTAATGACGCATAGGTTATGGACAATAATGTGCGCGAATGCTGTGTATTAAGTTTGAAATGTGGACCACAGGCTGGCGTGGCATCAATTATGCTGACTGATGCGCCAACATCGCGTGTCGCACCACATGTGATCAACGTATAAAACAGTGCAGCATTCATGTGAGCAATATTTCACACTGCAACAGACAATTACATTTCTATAAAGAAATTGTAGTATTGATGTGTTCAACAGCGATAAACATTTCTATAGTGAATGCGCATATGTTCCACGATATCTGAAAGGCTACATGCAGTCGCTGCCAAAATAGTATTACCTAACGAATTTCACAATCAGTCACACTATTTTGCAGGCAGTGCAATAAACGTAATTGTAATTGTGCTTCGTTTGTATGAAATGATTTTACATTGAAACACCCAATATAATATGCATCTGGTTATTTTGTTTAGGTACAACAATTTATGCAATTTACATGAGGGCTCATGAATAATGAAATAGATTTAGTTTGTGAATTTTGTTTTCTGCAGTGTAAGTTAAATGCTAATAAGATTTTGCTTTGTGCTAGATCGAATAACTGCGTTAGACGTTTCATTTGTTTTATTCTCTACAGCTGAATGACGTGGCTAATGAATACGATATCAAGATATCTCGATTCGTAAAATAATTCTTTTGTGGAGGTATCAATGGCTAAATAATTCATCATTTTAAAAATATTTATATTTTGTTGAAATATGTATCAGTGCCACACGCTTATCTGGTAACGACTCATCTATACAACAGGTATAGAAATAAGCTCTCGTAATTAGGGGACCGGCTTAACAAGTGATTTTACAATCTAGAGGCCATCAGACGAAGTGAGGGTTCACAATTTTTACAATAGTTACACATTTACAAATCCTGCAATCAACGAAATCTTCTGAAATATTCTAGCTACGTATAAACAGTCGTGAGAAAATTAAGTGTTATATATAATGATAGGGAGAAGAGACGTTGTCAAACCATACATTTTGCAGTTTTTGTTGATGGATCAGTAGGGTTCAGAGACCCATACCAAAGAGGAGGGAATGCCTCATCTCTTCCGCCTATGGGGCCAATATTTGTAAATATCTGTCTACTCAGATTCATTTTCACCAGTCTAGACTTTTACTCACTCGCTAGCCCACCCATCTGCTTGACGACATCAAGCCGAGGGTTCTGATATATGAGTGTCATTATACAAACGTTTCGTTACTGGCCCAGGTGGTGACCCTGTGACCTGAACCTTCTGACTTCATCTCCATCTTAAAAATAGATATAGATCGAAATTTTAATAATAAGTCATTCAATTTACCGGGCAGATCGGTGAGTCAATGACGCCGTTGTATAACTAAGTATATATATTCAAGTAGCCGCATTTATATACATATATATATATATATAGATATTATATATATATATATATATATATATATATATATATATATATATATATATATATAGATAGATATATATAGAGGGAGGGAGAGAGAGATCTAGATATATGGGGGGAGGGAGAGATATAAAAGAGAGAGAGATAAACATATATATATAGAGATAGATATAACATATAGAGAGAGGGATTTATATAGAGAGATAGGCACAGATATTAGACATAATACATATTTACATAGGTATATATAAATACATAGGGATATAGACGTTATATATACAGATAGGGATATAAATATATATATAGATATATATATATACATTTATAGATATAGATATATAACAGAAAAATATATATATAGGGAGAGTGTGTATTTCTATAGATAAGATATATATATAGGGGGGGTCTCTATATATATATAAATATACATATCTCATATATATATATATATATATATATATTCATATCATATATAATACATATATATGGACATGTTTTATATAAATACATATTTATATACGTATATATATATATATTTATATAAATATATATATATATCTATATATATATATATGTGTTTATATATATATATATTACAAAAATATATATATATATATATATACATTTATAGATATACATATAGATATATATATATATATATAGATATATATATATATATATATATATATAAATATATAAAATATATATATATATATATATATATATATATATATATATATATATATATATATATATGTATTTATTTATATGCGTGTGTGTATATGTTCCTCGCACAACCCTTGATAATTGCTTTTGCCCAATCGCATTGTTCTTTGCAATACGTATAGTCTTTCATTCGGTTGATTATGTGGGGATATATACGCTGATTGAATGCATGGATGGATATGTTCCGTTTGTCTTTTTGACGATAGTAGTCAACAGGGGGTCGTCTTGCTTTTAGGAAACATGAGACACGGGATTTATCCTATCCGGTTTAACAAAGAGCTCTTTCATTTCCGAAATATTATCAGTTGTCACAACATAGAATAATAACCGTATGAGATTCAGATCACTGGGCATTTCGGTCTCGAATGCTATATTTCTTTTCAGATGAGGCTAAGTGTCTCCATCTCAGTCTTGCCAAGACGTCATAAGCAATAATTCAACATCTGCTTGTGCCTGTACCTCTAATAACGTGTCGATGGCCGCCAACAATGACATACATAATACAGCCGAGCTGTGTAGCCGAAAATTATTAATAGCAGCATACTATTTTACCAAAAATCTTAACTCTACATCTCGAAGCACAAACAAACATAATGCTTTATTAATATTGTTGGATACATTTCGTAAGGTCCATTTAAATTTGAATGATATCCGAGGATCTATATTTTCAAAAATGATACAGTGATTCATTGCCTTTTCAACAACAACGTGACTGGTTGCTAATGATATAGGTTGGAGGAATATACGATAAAGCGACGATGAAAAGCGAGTTCTGTGTGTATGTGTGTGTGTGCTTGTGGGAATATATATATATATATATATATATATATATATATATATATATATATATATATATATATATATATATATATATATATATATATATATATATATATATATATATATATATATATATATATATATATATATATATATATATATATATATATATATATATATATATATATATATCCACCCACTTGGATTCCTCTTGCTTTGTAGTAATTAGTGATAAAAGTTATTCGATCAGTCATTTATCCGATCACACATCACAGAGGTGAATAGAAACTGGTATAGGCAATCTGCTGCGACACTGAATGTAGTCTTTGCATTGCTCAACAGTTGTGTTCAATTGACTTTCTTTAAATATCGTGGTACTGCATGATTTCTTATCGTACAGTTTCAACGTCTGGCAGTAGTAACACAATCACGGGCAGCCGTCTTTCCTGATTTACACTTTAACTGTCTCCCAGGTCTTAAATGCATATTTGCCCTAACATGAACCGTCCTCCGAGGGACGTTTTTGCCGCGTGTAACATGGAAACTAATTAGGCACTTGCTAGTATGTTACTTGTTGCATGTATAGAACGTTTTTCATCAATTAAAGCACATTTTGCTTATCGTGATGTTTCAGGCAAATGCAGTCAATTGTTCCTTGTATCGTTGCAAGCACATGTAATATTTTCCCTGTCCTGGCTGACGTCGACGAACTCTCACAAAGCATTGGATGTGACATAAAACATTGTACTAATATTGCAATTCCGTTCAAATATACAGGACAAGGGATAGAGCAAGCCTAGTGTACTACGGTATTATGAACTACCACTAAATTTATGACACATAGAGACTTTGCGAATATATGCTGTCACTATGTAACCCACGTAAATTTGGCCATAAATAGTTAGACCGCAATATACCAGCATGAATCGAAAACGTGATTATGCTGACTAAATTGCTCTAGAAAGTATACTAAGTATAGCTAAGTCGACTACGATGAACAATGTGACTTAATCCCTATTTGGTGAACATTATCCCATTCATAATTGTGTCAATAAACGAGTTACTGTTTCCAATGGATTTAATGAGAACTGACATTTGCATTACCTTCTAGCATGGAGCGGTGGATTGATAGCATGACGAATTCAGTGCATTATGACATCAATAACATTGCACAGACATGTCTTATGGCTATTCGACCCCATCAACAAAATTTGTGACAGGCTCTGATTTCCGATAATGTGCCGTCAGATTAGCTACATATTGGCTACGCTGAAAGGGCAATATAATGCGCTTCGTATTTGGAAGATCATGATGGGTCTCGCTCATTTAAGCTACAGTGCAATCTTGTGATTGTAGATGAAAAAAACAATGCATTCATTGCATCTCGATATCAAATCATTGACAAGATATACCTGGACTAGAATAGAGTACCAAGGTCAAGTTTACAGTTGCAAATAGCAATTTTCAATGCTGCACAGTGTTAATTCACAAATCGGTCGAAATATGACGTGTTTAAACGACTTGTGAATTGCTAGATCCTTATCTTCGCAACATTTGAATACATCGGCACTATTTCCTTCTTTTTCACTTTGTAAGGATATACATTGTTGGGTATATTTACGTATAAGGCCACCGTAGGGTAATATGTAGATCATCAAATAATACAATTTTTCTACATATGTGGAATTGCGTTGCATTCTTAGCCCGACTCGGTCAAGGCAATCCCGAATCTGATCATATCTGTTGGATTATCTCATGCTAACGTTCCAGTTACTATACGCTCTGTCACTAAATGAATACGCGGTAAATAATAAGATATTAGGAAAATAATAACATTGAAACAATTGGCAATGTATTTACCATCAGCGTATACGTATCCGATATTGTTATTATTTCTGGTTATCAGACTGTATCTATTGCAGATTCCTTTTCCATGTCTAACAGGCATGATGTTCAGTGTTTGAACTTGCCGTTGTAGGCGTAGCACCAGACATCAAGTGATCACTCATTTAGAGGTTTCTCTACAATCATGTGGGCCTGACTAATAATAATACTCTTCCTATGCCAATGTTTAAATTAAAGCTATTGCAAGCCTGAACTGGATTATTTTGATTGGTCGTTTTCCGCTGTGCAATACTCTACTTGGATGATGGACGAGCAAATCTTTCGTTTTAGCTAAACGATGCGATTATATAAACAATGAGCAAGTTTCGATTGCATCTGTGCACGACCGGCTAAGTAATTATGGTTCATGCGGCAGTGACCGCATATTTTATGATTGTCAGCCACCAGACATCAGCGAGCAAATTATTACATCAGCTCATGAGCGTGTTCGAAGGTTGCTTCTATGTTAAGATCAAGTAAGCACAAATTTATAATACAAATCCAATCAAATGAACAATAAAGGAAATTTTTATTGCTACACGCAGATTACTGAAAACCTCCACGGCCTAACAATCATCAGGTTATTAGATATTTGAAAACATCTTGGCAGATATTTTTTCGTAAAGTAACCCGTTTTGCTTTCCCTTATATTATCGGTATTGCAGCTGTTAAATTTTCAGGTTATAATATTCTTGGTCCAGATAATGAACAATTACATCAGATGATATTTATTCTGACTCGTGGTTTATAATCGTTGTTAGTAAATAGCATTGGTTATCTGCTCACTCATTACATAAACTACAATGGCTGGCAGAACACGACTATGCTAGTGGAAATCTTTGTTCAGAACCTTACTCTTAAGCCATACACTAGAGTGTCGTCGCATGAAAAACAATCTACTTACGATGAACCAACATATAACTTATTCGTCATTTATGGTAAGTACCATCCTCGCTGAAAGACCTCGTGGCTCGAGGGTATTAACCGCAGAAAATTATTACTGCATCAAATTGAATTATACACTAAATCTATGCCGTATCCATTAAGAAGAAACTGCTTCATTATCGGAAGATAAAACTTTGCCTGACCACAAAAAGACGCCTGTATAAGACTCTGGACACAGAGTACCTTATGTGAGTTGCGCCTCGCTGCCACGTTAACAGCACTCACCAGACAGGGCAAAGATTAATTCCTTTATCGTAGTGTCGACGGTTGCATCTACGTTGGGTATTTTCGATGCCAGTAATACAATGGTGATCTTGTCAGGAGTTGTCATCGGTATGATATATGTCAAATCCAGATGAAGGGAAAATCATTAAGAAACATTTATGGTAAACAATATGTTACGTTGAAGTAACACATATCAAAAGCAGGTTTTAACTATTTAACAAAACAACTCACGGACGTTTCGAAATTTGTGCGTAGGTTAAGGTGACATAAAAGAGTATCCGTGCTTTTAGAGTAAGTGTTTACAGTGCTTATTTCACTGCTCATAGTAAATGGGGATTGCTTCGACTAAAGCGTATTCAAAACTGCTGAAACTATTTTACAGAGCTGCTCCTTTGGCATAATAGCTAATGTAGCTGTCCAGAGATCTAAGAATGAAAGTTGCTTGTACCTAGGGTCGTAGCGCCACAAAATATTGCCCACTAGCCATTCTTCGTTGATGCAATACGGTTTTAAATGTGATGTTTACAATAAACAGCCAGTCCATGTTCGGGTTGTGTTTAATAGAGATTAATGACCCGGGTCACTTTACTTACACTTAAATGCGATGTGACAGGTTGCACATATCGCATAAGAAATTTTTTCCGGAACAGTAAGCGTTTACGGCAATAGCCGGTTTATCTCACGGTTAGGTCTCACTGAGTATGAGAACACGGGGCATACTTAAATGATAATCATATAAAACAAATACCTCGCCATAACATAAGTAATCCAAACAGATCATTAATTGATATCAACTGGTTGCTGATAATCCAAATCGCAGTGACGTTGTTATAACATTATGTGTAAGCTATGGTGCCGCAGAAATCAATTATTACGTTTTGGGGGATTGGTTAGCATTTATCGACTATATTGAGTAAATGTGTTTCCAAAGACGACCACTGAGATAAGCAGTAATCCAACAGACCTAAATCATTCTTTTGTTCTAAATAACATCTGCTTTACCACATTTGGCATATACCCTGTACTGCAATAATTTCAGGTCGCATAAAATATATATCTCTACCTTTTACGAGACTACGTACACTCATTATTTCTTCTATCCCTGTTTTATTGCGCAAGAAATACTGAATTCACAAGACAAATAAATAGATTACGATATGGCTTAAATAAAATTGTCGCTCTTTTCGTCCATTATTTTTGCAGAGTTGTATTCAAAGCTCTGTTTGCTAAGCACACCGATGCTATCCATCTAGTAATTTTTTGTCAATATGCAACTAAATCTTGACGTGTATTTTAGCGGTTTGTTGTGTTAATTGTTCCATTGATTGATATGCACAACTGTGTTTCGTCAGAACCGAATTCTATATAGTTATCAGGAATAAAGTTATCATTTATGAGAACAGTTATATACGACATGCAGTGGCTGATATCGTTACCGGCTCTACGACCTCACGATACAACTGAACAATAAAGCAGGTTAGACAGCAATGACTACTCGAACAAGTGTCGAACAGAAAAGTGTAACGACTGGTACAATAATGGATGTTTTAAGAACGACGATCATCGGGCAGCTTACAAAATAGGCTCAACCCAATAGCTTATAACTACGCTAAGAGGTCATAGCATCTATTAGAACCATGGTGTGCTTATACTTCAGCCATACGGATCACAAATAACAGGCAGTTTTTGGTTCACATCGATCAATGCATCTGACAGCCGATCGCAAAACAAGTCGTCGCATAACTGAGTATCTGATGCTGCTACCAGAAGAATTAATGATAATTCAAGTAACAGAGTGAGACAGCTTGACATTGTAACCACCACCCCAAGAGGAGGACAGCATTTCCTGGTTGTCTATTAAATCAGCAGATATACATCTGATAGACACCGGCGCTCAGCTATTGCCTTTGATAAACCGGCAATAATGCTCCTTCCCTACCCCAACATCACCAACAAAACAAAAATCACCCATGTTGGACTGTTGCAAAATCTTTGGAGGCATCGATTATTATATAGAAATTGCCGGCACATGTTCGACGTAGTGGATCTTCAACATTATTTTGATCAAGGCACCGTCAATAAGGTTGATAACATTCGCCGTTATTCGGATCTCAACACTTAATGCTCTTGCTATACACAGCTTCCTTGTTAACCAGTTTTATCCCTAACCTTCCTTCATGACAATGTGTATATTCCCCGTCGAAATCTATATTGAGCAACTAAGCTATGTTTTCGCTGATGTAGTTGCCTACGGATATGTTGGGCATATACTGTGACGGATGGTTATGCTCAGATAATATTCAACCAGCACGCATGCCATTGTCGTTTCTCACATTGACCTCGTTTCAGCGTATTTATGTTGAGATATATTCAAACGAAACACTAATCGGCTCTTCCCACAAGTAGGTCAAAATGCAAGCGGTAATTCACCACAGAAATGATTATTACTGATATAGCTGCTTACAAGCTGGGCACACTGTGGACATGTACGTGTAAACCATTAGATGACATCAAGGAAATTGGTTTTTGTATTTGTTGTACATATGGCATAGTTCCAAGATAGAAATAAATGGTCGCCGTGTGTACACTGTCACAATAAGGCTATTTGATTGCCAAATAGAAAGATTTTGCTATATGGTTTGATACTTGCATGAAAGAATCGGCGATTTTGAAGGTGGATTGTAAGCTTTTCTACTTATAACCTAAAATATATCATCAATTTTGGGAGCATAAATAGTCTGTAGGTGATCTGGTCATTTGAATAGGGTTTTAAATTAAAGGCATTTGTATTAATTAAATTATCTGTTTTGTGCCTACTGCGGCTAGTTGTTGCATTTTCGGTCCTATTAGCCAGAGGGGATCAAATATAAGCTTAAATAAATTCATCCTTTATTTTTGAAAAAGCAATCGCCGATTTTGAACAAGCATCAAAGTGTTAAGCTGTGGCATGCAGTTTTTACAAAAAGAATTTGCACATTTTTCCTGTGAAATATTCTCGGTAATGTTTTAATTACAGTGAATCACCCTGTGTATATATAACCTCTGGGGTGCATCCACACAATCGCAAGCCATATGTAAGGATTTAATGTCGACATCATTTCAGTTTATCCTTATAATAGTAATTGAGCTGGTTCCGCTGGTCCCTTGGTAACAATGATAATATTTAGCTGCCGCAGACATAAATCTGAAACCAGGTTCAAATTTCGATATGTCATCTTGAAATTGCATGCTATTTGTGTGGTTTGGGATTTATTTTTTCACGAACAGTCGCCTTGTGCAGAAGAGAAACCAAGTCGCACAAAATAGTAAGGCTATGAATAAGACTCCAAGAGCTGCTGTAGCATACGTAGAACACAAGTAGCATAATATAAGATTTATACGATGTTGTAAATTCTTTTTGGACACAATACGTTATTCGTATTTAGTAAAAGCTTAGCTGCAAACACTTGTTCTAGAGGACTTAATATCCCTTAATTGTCAATACGCAGCAGCCACACTGTCCATACTATACGCAAAACCAGCACACTTTGTTGTATATTTATCCGATTATCCCGACCCGGTAATTCAATGATATCCTGTTGGGCGTGGACCCCGATTAGATCATTCTAACACCGTCGTGAATTCACCTCTTTGGTAAAGCCAAATCCCGGCTATTTGTCATCCAGAAAAGCAGGCTGTTTTGTTCGACATTATTCACGCCAAGCAGTAAGTCGTTGTCATGAATCACCAAGTAGTATTCTAAATAGCGATTCTGGACCATCTATCTACGTCACTTTACGCACTAAACTAACCTCCAGCAATATCAGCGTTGTATAACCAACCATGCTCAACCAAGTCAACCACGAAACTATTTTGAAAAGCGACCACACATTGCGACACACAACGGCTAAGCTTAGATTTCCTTCGTCATCCCTGAGGCTTTAATGGGAACCATGGTCAATGGCAAGCAAGTGACCGGTCGAAGGCTGCTGGCTTTAACAATATATCGGTTGAGAAAGGGTTGGCCAAAGACCAGTTATTTATGCCATTCGTAAGTCAAACCAATATGCAAAAAGCAACCAACACACCATCTACGAGCATTATAAACATGTCGCATTATTTAGTACGCCACAGAAAAAGCCGAGGCTACTATGAGCTGGCAAGGCATCAGGGGGCTTTTACATGTTGTTACAGATGCCAGTGGTTTTAGAGATATTTGTGCGTTCGCCATATGGCCGGCACACTATTCTTGCAAGTAACAGAAGCGACTACCAAGCAGCAGATGCAGGTGCTCCCATACACTCCCGAGCAAATTCCTAATATGTGAATCAGATATGAATCACACGGGAAGAACCAACAACGGTATTTCATTGATGTGATCTGCATTAGTTTCACTGATCCACTGATAACCCTGTGAGCCCATTAGACGAAGTACCGGCGGGAGCTCAATCCATACATCATTCAAAACGCTTAAGTGAAAAGCAAAGGCAGAACCATATTGACGTTGGGTGTATTCACCAGCTTGCATTAGTCATGGAGGAAGAACACGATGAAGCGCTGACACTTGCACGTTGCACCTGGCGCCAGCATAAGTAGAATGTAGAGCATTAATATTGAAATGGCGGAATCTCGAAATGGGTGAGCAATCAAGATGGAGTATTCGTAATAGCTCGCTTGATAAGTAGTTTTGCATGCAAGCATTTAAGAATCGACCCATTTGGAGCGTGGTTATATCAAACACTTTGAGCGAGTTGCTGGAAGACCATCCATCCAGATCGGGTATGATCTCAATGATGTCAATTCAAGCTGCCGCATTATGATATTGTTCGACGTTATCAGTGCAGTATTTTAATGCCGTAATCCGGCGACGTTGGAACAAAATACCTGTGATAATAAAAATTGAAACGTTTAGTCTTTAAGTACAAGTGATTGCCATATTATAAATAACACATTTTGTTCACCGATATGAGGACCGTATTCTATCATTTGGTTATCTGAGCTCAATGATACGCATGACCAAACGGATCCCGAAAGGAAAACGTGGAATAATTGTATCTGCTAGCGCATGAATTTCAATACACTGGTGTGTTCATGTTGTGTTTATGTTGCTGTTTCAGGACCACACAGACTCATTTAGTTTAATACTCATGGAAGCATTAACGTAGCTCATGTAACTGTCCAGCATATACCTTTTGAATTTGGTTTATGTGGAGCAATAATGTGCCACGTATAAGCGGTGAAACATTTGCTGTGGTTTTATGTGTCTATTAATAAATATGTCGCAGTACAAGAAGCCGAACATTAGACGTCTGCTGTGCATGAGAACGCTGCTGGAAGGTTTTTGTTCGATAAGGTTTGTGCCGAAAGTTATTATTCGTTCTATTTTCCAGATCTGCCCTTTATGGGAATCCTATCGACGTACTTCAGGAGCAATACGGTAAAACATATGTTGCCTACATATCAGCTCTGGTTTCACAGTTGCAGATAGTTATGTCCTGACCTGATTCTGATTAATGTATCATTGCTGTTCAACTACTTTTATGCCGTTATAGTTATTGGTTGCTTAAGCATCAACGTTAGGATTATACCTTCATATATATATAATAAACGGAGGGATATTTATGTTAGGCATGCAAAGATCCAATCTGATATTTGTAAAAAATTAAACCAATATTTATTTAAAGATGCCACTCTGTCTTAGATTATCTTTTTGGTCAGTCTTCATTAAGCTTCTTGGTGGATCTCAAAGGATCTCGTCACTATTGTGGTTTAAATCTGATCTCCATGATTATTGCGTGCCTTACAATACGTGTTGTACTGCTACGTTGAACGCACAATGTTAAAATGGAATGGTGTTATGGAATAGTATTTGGATTCCCAAATGCTATTAAATCCTAGCGCGACATGACTCGGCACCTTACTGCGCAGAGTGACGGAAAATGTGCTCCATCGCGCTGTTTTTGCTAGGCAGGATAAACGATTTGTTTTTATCAAAACGGTATAATACAGTGACTGATTTATATGTAGTTAAATTAAATCCAGTGTGCCAATGTACTGTGTACCCGCACGTTATTATTAACCATGCCCGGTGCCATGAATTTCTAATGGAATAAGATTACCCATTCAACTATATGACCCTTCAGCTATTCGTGCGAACAATTTCGGCAGCGTTTAATAGGTTATATTTATCATATATTTATATTAAATCCTGGTGTAATGATATTTGATAGGTCACCCAGAATGGGTATAGCTGACTCAACAAGCTGCTTTGTAAATGCTGTATTGTTGGTGATTGAGCTATTTTGGCTTCATATTTGTATGCAGTCAAAAACAGGCTGAGGATTTGAGATTGAATTGTCATACATTATCTGCTAAAGAAGTCGTTCTAGGAAATTGATGTGTCAAAAGCAAAAAAAGTGTGTTAACGTTCAATAACATCCAAACATATATGACAGTTATCTGGATAAGAAATTTGAGCAATACCAATGTAACGAAAGCTTAATTTACCCATGTATGAGTTTTTCCGACCATATCAGCAATTCATGGCCTTCTCGTAAACAGAAACAAATTGCTTAAACATAAAACAGGTTTGGCGGGCTTGTCAATATAATCTGACAGCCTTTCCCGACGTCTGATTTACCAATCAAAGCAACCTTGTAATCTCGCAATAATTGTTAGATTGGCATTCAGTCACACATATTTATAACCAATATGGCGCTATACAGGATTTTCTACCGAATCCTCAGATTGTCCTGTCGGTTTCAACTACCTGCAATACCCTTGTCAAATTACTCATCGAATGATAAGGCAACTTTCCATATTTTCTATTGTTTAATTAGCGATGTGCCAAGCGTCTAGTATGATATAAGTCGATCCATTACCCAAATTAGGCAGTATTAAGAGAGTCACGTCTGGAGTAGCTGGGGGACAAGAATCACAATTTACGATATTACCTGAAGCGACACCAAAAAGGAATAATTCCTGCCCCAAACAATGTTTTTCGGAACATAATGTCATTTGAAGTATTCCAATTTCTATGGGCGATCAAACATAAGGATACTTCTATATTGCTCCGACAAAATATTTAATCCTAGCATTCTGGGAAGCTAGTGGAGGACCCGCCATTGTAGTTGAAGTTAGATAAGACATAAAGGGTAAGAGATAAAAATAACAGACTGTGGTGGTCATCAGGATGTTTATACAAAGCTTATATCTTTGGCAGTTATGGCCCGTGCAATGACATAGATTGTAATGTGTGCATTTTATCGCAAAATACTGCCAATAAAGACATGGTAATATTTCCCATGTTCCGTGCAATACGCTTTTGTTGACGAGCGCGCTCACATCCAGCGTTATAATCTCGAACAACTAATGGTTCATACTGCTATAACAATTATATAATCTTTCATTCAGCATAACCTACAAGGCATGAAACTGTCGCTTTTATGGTGTGCTAAGGGCTGTAATAGTAGAATAAGCGATGCATTGTGCCATTACTGCCGAAGCAGACCTGTCGGCCGGTTAAGACTGGTGGCCGTAAGCCTAAGTGTACTATCATCCGATAATGCCGTAGTTGGGGTCGCCAATAAAAATGAGGAGATTTCATTCTATACTGAGGTTCTCGCGTGAACACACCACGGAATAACCCTATAATGCCGCTATTCGCTGTGGGCATACGTGTGTGTCAGTGGGTATTTCGGTTGTGTAATTATGCCCCAATGTCAGCGAGTGTCGTCTTCAATTGAAATCACGAACGATTGTCAATTAATATGTGTAAATGTGTACTTCTATTAGATTTGTCAAGCAAATGACAGGTCTGTTTAACATGCATGCATGTATGTTATTCCGTGGCGGCTTTTGCGCCGTAGTCAGCTCATATCGATGCATGTATCTCTTCCTAGTACCAGTGCATGCTTTGCTCTAGGCCGCTGTCAACCAAATATACTAGGCAAAAGAAGCACGCCTCATATCCTTTTTTATTATTAACATTATTTCTCATTAGTTCTCATTTCACTCCATAACACAGCGTAATTTTGGAAATCAACCTCTCTGACTTACATAATCTTCGAAGTTTTGACATTTTCCTCTGCTCTCAGGGAAAGAAGCAGTGTGTGTGAGGGGTAGACTGGTTAGATCTATACGTATTATGAAATCAATATGATATCAAGCAAGATATAAACTAATGGGCACACCATAAACCTCAATTACTTTTATATTCAAGCCATGTTGGTTGAATTTTACCATCATCAAGATTTATAATACCACGGCCTACAGTACTGTTACGGCATGAGACACAATATCTGTGCATTAGGAACATGACAATAGGCGATATACGTGTGTATAGTACATTAGATACTTAATATACAAAAAAGATGCATTGGTATAATTGCAACAAAGCACAGCGGCGCGGTCATGTAATGTGGACGACTCTTCCTAATAAGCACTGGTAACATTTATTAAACAAGATCTACTAAACACTTAGTGCAACGATACAAACACACCAGTAATGAAACCAAATCACAGGCTTATTTCCTTAACCACATGATTTGTTCGGAAGGAAGGTTTAAGAATACTTTAACGCCAGCTTTCAGTCAAAGGATGAACATGCATTGATTTGTCGCGTTATGACGTCTGAGGTTGAGAGCAATCAAATCCTTCAATAATTACTCGAATACATCAGCAAAATAAGGATGCATATAAATATATATATGTGTATATAAATACACATATATATATACACATATATATATATTCATACATATATATATGTATATATATATAAATAAAATAAATATATATATATATATATATGTGTGTGTGTGTGTGTGCGTATATATATCTATATATCTATATATGTGCACATATCGATATATTTATATATATATATATGAATATATCTACATAAATATATAATTTCGGTGTATAATTATTTGTATGCATTTATATATATATATATATATATATATATATATATATATATATATATATATATATATATATATATATATATATATATATATATATATATATATATATATAGATATATATATATATATACATATCAATGCATGTAAATAATCACATATGGTAATGTGCATTGTATCCGTAGCACCCCGTTCTGTCTCTTGAGTAGTATAAACATTTCTTTTTGTGAGCACATATTACAAGATGTATTCAACCTCAAATAGCAAATATCTGTTCTAAGTAGAATGTAGGGATATGAACTTTCAAAGATGTTTTTGACCAACCAGCTTCCACGCTGCTCAACGCACACCTGGTTTGCACTAAGTAGCAGAGGAATTTGTCACGTTAGGGATAATGGTTGCCTCTATGGTGCCCTGAGGTTATGCAGTATTTTACTGAGAACAGCAAACAACACATTTGTCATGGAGTGTTAGTGAAACAAACATTAGGGTGTTGTACTATAATAATTTTGATGTAAGTCTCGTTTAAAGAATGAGAATGGTTATGATGCAGAAAAATATGATTTGTGGTTACTTGGTTCATTCATTAAAGAACACTAAAGAAATACTCATCGTAATTGCTCCTCCCAAGAGCAAACAAAGGCCTTATAGAATTCCATTGGACTCACTGTATCACTGTATAACATTACTTCTCTGTGTTATATTCGTTGTTCATTCAGTCTCCATCGGCGCTAGCAGGACTGAACGTAACCTGTCACTGCACTAAAAGTGGCACTCATCAAAGTGTCGTTAGCAAACCATGAGGGCGTTAACGATTGCTTTCATCATTTAGTGCCAATTGGCAGCTTAATTGATACTCTCAGCTCGCCATGTTTGATAAGTTAAACAGAGAAGTGTGTTCTATTACGATGTAATGAAATGTACAGTGCCTGTAATAGACCATTTAAGCAAGTCAGATAATTGCTGATTTATTTTGTCACAAGAAAATTGCTGCATAGACGAGGCTTAGTATTAACAAACGCATTTTGAGTGACTGTCAACTAACCCGGATATCATCAATATTCGCGAATATGGCAGGCAAGTACCACCTGATTTAATGCTTTAATGCTGATATATTCGTTGGATGAATCCCTGACCTTCTGAAAGGGGATGACGCGTCGTAATTTGGTATGCTTAAGGATATTTAAAGTGTTTAGAGTCATGAATTATTCAACGGGTTTGCAAAGGCACAGAAAATGATTGGAAACTAATGCCTAACGTTTACCTTTTCAGTATATGATATTTCTTTGAGCAGTGCATTTGCTATATGACAATGCCGTTGAGCAATAGGTGCGTGAAGCAAGCAGCATAAAAGAAGTCTACACGTATTACATAGCTTGGCGGCGATGATCGCTAACTGGTACGATCAATGGTATATTTATAAGCATTTTGTAAGAGATGCTAATACAATGGCGCCGATTATTTAAGCAACATCACCAGGGACGATTCTAGGCAGGGTCATAAATCGACAGTTCGATAGGCCCACCCTAAATGATGACTTGCTTTGTTGAACAATATATCAATTAATGTTAAGGGAAACTGTCTATATGAATTACATTATGTTACGTTTTAGAGTCGTGGCCATCAAGGGAACAGTTGTACTAACTGATCCGAGGATGATGACATATCATAACGTTTCCCTTACTTAGTGTGTATAGCGCACTATCATAAAACACAAACAAGTGCGCTAAAACAATCATGGAGTAATAAAGATGCAATTAAATATTATGACAACTCATAATATATTATTCAAGCTATCAACTTAATGTTTCTTCGGTAAAACTTTACATATTGTTAACGGTAATGTTTGACGCTTGTTTAAGGTGAAGTGCGTTATCACTTGATTCCAGGCAGAGTTATATTACAGTAATGGAACGCTCACTGATAACAACCTAAGTATTTGAACCCTAGCTATATCTAGTGGATAAATGTGTTTCTTCCTAGCGGGTGAATAACCGAATATTTACAATTTTCTCCATCTCGCATTTTGTGCTTATATATTTGTCGTGTGCATCCATTATATACCAAAAGAATGTTACGCGATATATTTTAGAATTGATGGTGTTGGCGTGTTCAAACACAGATAGCAGGTACGATAAACTCCGTCAAATCAGAAACATTCCTCATTCATTCGTTTATTTAACAAATTATTATTCGTTATTGTCGAACACAGACAGTTGGCCCAGTAATATGACAATTAAGAACTAGCCAAAACCGAAAAAATGCTACCTTTGCTCGATGTAGGCTGCAATTACACAGCACAACAAAACACTTCACCTTTTTCTTTAGTTGAAACATTCGCTGTGCATAATATAGATGATTTTATACAATAAACACAGTCAATTGAGTGAGAATCGCTGGTAGGTGCCAGACGTCGCACAAACAAGAACCTATCGAGTCTCGTGTTCTACTGTTCAAGTAGCCGCAGGAGAACTATGCAGGATTGTTAAGAGAATAACCTTACACACTATGTTCCGCCATGGTACCTAGAACTAGTTAATCCGTCATGCGAACTCGTCTATGTATAATATCTTGCATAGTCTGCTATAGGGACAATGGATACGATAAAATCATTTTGGGTGGAAACTTGTCAATGACCTTAATGGCACTATTTAACTATTTACTGGTGTATTCTTAGCAAACTACTCGAAGACATGAGGCTAACACGAGGCTGTCATAACGCGTTTTATGGCGGATGCTGGCAGGTTGAAGAGTTGGCTTAGCGAAGTTGGTCAAATTTCTGCGTTCTGCTGAGGGTTACATATTCACGCTACAATATATAGATGTATGATATGCGTAGCACACCATGTACAGATCGAACAATCCGAGTAATATTTCCGGCGGCAGAATCTGTGAACACAGCAAATCATGGGTGAATTATTAGAATGAATTTGGAAAAGGGTGTGGGGCGTTTTATCAGTAAACGTTCTCGTTTTTGCCACATATGCCTTCATTGTGTCAGTGGATAGCAGTGAGTGCACTGCCTTGAATCTGCATTGATATGAACTCTGTAACTGACGCGTACAATATCACCAAACTGACCTGGCGATCCCAGTATAGCGTCTTGCATAAAAACTGTTCACTCCAGAGGAATAAGCAAAATATACAACAAACTGCGAGTCTGAATTTGAATGATCGCCACTGAGTGACACCGGCAACATTGCTCATCCGCATGCAATACCAATGAAATAAGACGATGCTTTATCATTATCTACACTTTCTTGTCTTTCACCGCTCCGACGGAGCCTATATCACTCACCTGTCTTCCTTCTCTCGAATATCAACAGCTGTCAGCATTAGGTCAACTAGATTCCTTCTTTGAAGCGTCTGATATCCTTTATTTGTATAGCCATAGCTGGAAGCATGTCAGATGCCAAATACGGCCAGATTACATCGATAAATTGCGTATCAGCCGTCGTCCCGAAGAAATTCATTGGTGTCGTTGCTTTTCAGTCACAGATGCAGAGTTGGATCGTACAATCTAGTTGCTTGTACTTGTGGTATTGTTATCTGCATGGCTGCTCCAGCAGTATTTTAAAAGTTCATTCGCCGAAATTCCATGTTGAAGATGATATAACTAACTGGGTTGAGGAAGGAGTTAATATAACCGATCCATACAAAAAAGAAAACATCATAGCGTCTACTTGACACATCGATTTTTCATATACATATATATTTCGTTGCCATAACTGAAGAACGCTCTGTAAATCAGTATAGTTAGCCTGACCCTATTCGGACCTACTCTGACAAGAGCGTGGGCACGCCTATTGCATGGTTCAATCTGTTCATAGAACAAACTGCATCAGAGAAAACCGTAGGACGTTCATAGGGCCTTTTAATGAAATTCCTCTGCGAAGGTTTGGACCTTATGCACCGAAATCAGTCATGTTGGAAATTCGGGGAGCGCCAGAGGAAATTGCAAGCCAGCATAAAACACGGAAAACAATTAATTGTAAGGTGTTACCATTATAACTTGTTTCAACGATGTGTTATGTTGTATAGCGACAAATATATCCCAGTTCATTCTTTGATGAGACACTGTGCGAATTTATCAATGATGATTCAATATATATTCAGAATAAATATTGAAGAAAGTCTGCTATCGATTGGTGAATATTATTTTTTAGCTGGTGTATTTGCATCAAGTTTGTAATAGATCTTCTTTAGTAAATGTTAGCGTTGCTTGTTAGGGCAGTTATTCTATTTACTATCTGCGCTTATATCTTTGGCAGTCGTAACCCCTGGAATGCCTTAGATAGAAATGTGTACATTTTAGGGCTAAAAGAACATTTCGAAGTAAAACCAAATATTGAAACTTATATTGTTGCATATGTTTGTTGTCCACATAGACATAAGACTGAAACATCAAGGATGCTGCCCATAAATACCTAATATTGTTTTGTATGTTCCATGCAATATCCATTTGTTGACGAGTGCGCTCACATTCAGCGTATATGTTATAAACTCGATCAACTTACCGTTAATACTGCCAAACGATAATGTACTACGAGGCATGTAACTGTCGCTTTTATGGTGGAAAACCTACTTACTGGATTTTGCGATGCACAGCGTGAGATCAATTCAATGATATACGTTTTAGGGTGTGCTCAGTGATGCAATTTTAGAATGTGGGTAAGTGAAGCTTTGTGTCAATATTGCCAAACCAGACTCGTCGACCGGTTGACGTTGGTGGCTGTAAGCCTAATTGTACTTTGCTCCGATATGACCGTAGTAGGGGTCGCCAGTAAACCTGAGGAGATTTCATGATATACTGAGCACATCACGTAATAAACCCATTGGTGTCAGTAATGTGTTTTGTATATAATGCCGCTATTCGTTGCAGGCTTACGTTTGTATCAATGACTATTTCGATGTATTTATGCAACAATGTAAGCAAGCGTCGTTTTCAATTTAAATCACGAACGATTGCTAACTACTGTGTGTAAACGCGTACTTATATTAGATTTGTCATCTGTTTACTTACTTTCATTGGTTGTAAATTGTATTTGCTCATATAAATTGTTGTAGTTTCGACAAGAAAATTAACAAATGTTCCATGCATTGCAAAAGGCGCAAAATGATCCTGCAAGGTGCTGATTATTGGTTGTCGCAGATTTTTGTATCCGCAATATTCCTCTCACAGCATCGTTAAGATGTAGTAAGGGCGTCACAGTTTTATAGATTGATTATGCATATGGCAAGGCTATCGTTTTCAGCATGTGACAGGTACGTGGCGTTATTTCGCCTAAAACTCATATTTCTGCTCAAGCAATATGTTAAGAGCCTTTTGCACACTGCACAACAATTAAACATAAACTTTTGGTTGACAGCAGAGATGAGCTTTGCTTACCATTCGCAATCAACATATTTGCGTGTTTAAAGACAACACGCTATTAACACCACTTTACGAACACAAGATATTTCTGGTCATCTCACATATACATATATCGACATATATTTTGACGAAAAGTTTTAGCGATGAACCTTAAAGCAAACTTAAATGATTAATCGATTTCAATTTGCTAAGGAAAAGAAACGGTCAAACATTGCTTATGTGTATTTAGCCTGTTTCAAAGAGCTGGTGCATTCATCAATTAAAGGCGGATGTCCCAAAAGTTGACAGAAAAAACCCACTGTTGACGCACGACTTATTTGGTCGCCGATCAATTTCCTTCGCAAAGACAATGTTCACAAGCACTTATTGTATTAACTCCCCATACCCCCGTGTGCAAACCTAATTAAGCTCAGCATGGCGCTTATTTTGTAATGGGCGACTCATCTAATTACGAAGCGTCCCTATTCGTTGTCACATTTGAATTTGCATGTGCCTTATTATATTTATGTTGACTTAATGTGATCCCATTACTTATCCTTTTTACTGACTTTAGATAAAACACACAATGGATAACAGTATATGCCGCACAGCTGATTTCGTTCAGCGAGAAAAATGCATTTTTTAAAAGGTATCGAAGAACGGATGGGAATCAATTACATTGGTGGGGATGTGTAATATGTTGAAGGCATGTCTCGTGAGTAACGACAATTCTAAATCCCCACATAAGATGCTAGTATACCAATTCAACCTGAGTGCTTTAATAAGTAGGTTGCATCCGTGCGTCTTAATTAAGCATACCTAGATTATCATTGCCATTTGACCCGCTGATTGCCGTATTTGCATGATAGTGCGGGGCGGAGTGTAAGCAACAACGCGATAGCAGCATGCGTCGTCTAAAGTCTTAAGACAGACTGGTATGTGTGACATAATGTGCCATGCATCGATGCTTTATATAAGATATGCAGATTGTGGTATTGCAGTAAGCTTCAGCGAGGTTCCTCACTAAAGATTGCATTATCACTAAAACCAAATTCAACCCCTTATCATTAAATTGTTATAATGCACACGAGAGGTGCTCAAGTGGCATATAAAGCATCTTAATGACTTCGCTGCAGGCAACGGCACGTTTGCCACTGCTGCTCAATACCTGCGAGACGACACACTGCAAGTGTTAATGTGCTAGGCTAACGCCGATTTTTGGATAAGTATCGTTTTGAGTTACATCAGGTTATCCTTTAATATTTCAAGCTACATAAAGTTGTGCTCTGTCGCTTCAATCCTTTATGATACAAACGCTTGAATGGAAACTTGCGCATTCGATATTGGTCGTCAAGAAAGTTCAAATATCCATTGGTGCCGCTGAACTTGCGTGTTTTCTGCAGCATTGTATTTTGCAAGGGCCCAAGAAAGACCAACTTAATGAAATAGAATGAGTTATTAAGATGTGCTCTCATGAAACAAATAGGTATGTGACTTATGATTTGGCTTCATTGTATAAATTATTGATACCAGATGCCGTTTACTACAGCCAACTGGGAGAAAAGACCATGTGTCAACATCAGCTAGGGATCTGGATCTACAGTCCCCTGGTTTATGCAGGGGTGTACAATCACTCAAGATGCACTGTTGCTTCACCTATCGTGACATTAGTTCTATACTTTTCATCTCATTTTTTGGCAACTGATATATTCATTTATGGAGCTTAATAGCTCAGAATCAGTGCCCCTATAATGAGGCCTAAATACAATTTAATCAGGCGCATCTCTAATTGTTAACAGCATATCGTTGTTGGCAGCTTGCAATTTATGTACACGAGCACTTATTTTTATAACTGAATGTTCAATTATCGTCCTGAGTCGTGCATTTCGCACATAACGCGGCAGAGGATAATATTCCAGCAATGCCATTAACAACATTTTGAGCCAATTGTATGAGCGTGCAGAGCGATTCGTAGTCTCCTGGCAATTGACAAAGCCTTGACCTAGTTTTGCTAGATCTGTAAGTAATATCGGTAGTGCCGAGTTAATTATCAACTTTATTCCGCATCAAGAATCAAGTGCATCACACCTAAAACAGCGTCATACATGCTTGGGCGACAACAAGTTATATACCAAATACTACCACATGTACGATACTTTCTGCTCGCAGACTAAACGCCATGAAGAAAGCCTTATTGGTGACATAGCTGCATCCCGTCATCGTCCTCGCAAGCCAGAACATAGTATGTGGCTTGCTTCAAGTTTACGCTGAAAACTGGTTATTCGAACCTCATCTTTGTAATGTTTCATTTCTGTTATGTGTGTGCTATGTGGCATATTAGTAACTGAGGCATACTTTGCGTCATATGTGTAAAATTCGAAGAAGATCAATGTTGTGGCACTTATGCCTTTAACATCTACCAGCTATCATAAAGTTAGTTGTTAGTGCTCGGTCTAGTTGATAGGACTCACTTCATGCTATAAATACTTGAGCGGTAATGTGAGTTAAAACGGGGTCATAATGACACATTGACTCTTAAATAATGTCAGAATGTTAATGGTCAGGCGACACATTGTTCCGCAAGCATAGGTCTCTGTTAACCTAACCTACTCGTTGGTTACGGTTTGCATTTAAGGCGTTCTATCATCATAACACATCGTCAGCAGATCGTCCGCCGTTGACAACTCTTTACCATTGACTGTTTTGCAGACAGTGTTTTCGTGATATGCTTTGCACCAAAAGCAGTATGTTAATTTCTATAAGAAAGTTTAAAAAGAGCAATTGTGCAAATAGGATAATTAAAATTGCATTATTTTCATCAGCCTGGCCTGCAACAGCTAGGAACATAGTTTTGGTGCAGCCAAAACGAGAGACAACTGATAATTGTGCTTATATGTGCATTTTGTGGGCGAGGGTGAATATCTGTAAAGATATTCACATTACATGCATGCTTTCATGCATGCATGCATTCAAGATAATTTAGTTCTGGTATTTGAATCAAAATGATACATGCATGATCCAGGCCGATGTGAAAACATAACTTGTTTTTTTGCAGCTGTAGCTGCAAACACGATTTGGTAACGTGTGATTACCAAGCCATATAAGCGATCCCCACCAGTAAGACACTTGTTGATATACCGTCGAGATTATATTATCGAGCAAAGAGAAATATGGAAAAGCCAGAATAAAACAAGAGTACCTGGGAGATAAAAGGATTTGCAATACCCTTCTTGTGCTTGAGGATGATATATTTCCTCAAGGCATGCACAATTTGCAGTAAATTTACCGTTTTCAGGTTTACTAGAGATTGCAAACGCTAAAACGCCCAACTCTACCACATATGAATTTTACTCTATACATGAACAAACTCGGATGTGATGTGCTATCTGGCTGTTGCTTTATTACAATAGATCATGAGTTATTAATTGGAAAGCTTAGATAATAGTTACTGTGTGACGGGCAAAATGTCATATGACTAACAAATGTGCACTTTAGTGCCATGTTATGGAAATTTTCACATCTGCCAAAATAGTTTTTATTAATGAACATATTTGTCAATTGAATATTAGCATGGCTGTTCGGTACAATATCCGTGAATAGGTGGCTAGGTTGGAGACATTTGGGAGGTTTTAATCCATTCACTAAGCGCCGACAAGCAATTTCTGCAGTGAATCATGACAATAATGACACAATGTCTGTTGAGGGATGGTTTGCTGGTTTCGCAAAACAAATATTATGATTTATTCACTTTTGAATGCCAACGTAAAATAGAGAACTTCACTGATCCAAATCGCTAACGTCTGCAGTAGTGCAGATACCTAGTTTACCTACTACATGCGTCGGCGCATTCAAATGGACGACGTAGATGCCATTAACTTTGAATGACAGGTTGGTGATAATGGTTTTCTTGCCACGGTCCATCATTTGAGAGCACAAATAAAACCCATGGTAAGAGCAGCGCATAGACACAGCAAAACACCAAGTACAGTTCACCTCTGAACCGGAAAGAGCTAAATCCATCAGCGTTTTTTTTTTAATTTTGTTTTGATATGCATTACAATGCTCATTTGAAGATAACATGAACGAAATCTCCGGTCGGATAGAAAATGGAAGCGAACATCAAATGGGCTTTTTGATGAAGCACTTACATCACACCTGGCAAACTTGCATTCTATTTCATCATGTGATTTATTTGGCAGTCATTTGTGATATCAGGTACTTTTTGTCACAAGGTAGGGAGCAATTTTTGACTCTCTCTAGGTGGGTTTTTCAAACGCAGTAATTTCCCCGTATCGTTAGTTATGTCGTACGCACTGACGAACTTTTAAATGGAACACGATTATACCCGTTAGTTTTCCGTGCGAATTGTTTAGACATGATTATTTGTCCATGTAGGATCATGCCATACCCTAGAACCTTGAGTTTACATATTGATCGCTAATCTAACATAATGAATTGTCAGGGAATGCATCGGGGCACCATGGTCTGTACTAGACGATGTAAATACATTTCTAGAAATACATAATCGGTCAAATAGGGCTTTGATAAAGCATTTGAATATTGGCAATCCATAATCGTCTAAGACCAATGGCCTCGTCAGTCTACAAGCATATTTAGCTACCACCAACTTGAACTCTTTTAAAGGTCATGTGGTTTGCTAGCATTGCTCTAATGTGTATTGTGTGCATTCGTTATTGATGAACTTCGTTCAATTCCTGTTTGGAATTGTTTGATGCCGTAAATTTAGCCAGGAAACGAAGTGAATTTTGAATGACGTTCTCCTTATATATATATATATATATATATATATATATATATATATATATATATATATATATATATATATATATATATATATATATATATATATATATATATATATATATATATATATATATATATATATATATATATATATATATATATATATATATATATATCTATGACACACTAATTGCATTGATCCATTTCATTATAGTTTATAGAGGAGTCATCATGGTACCAAGATATGAGCCATTAATAACTGTACTTTTTGGAAAACACTAAAACATCTCGGAGGATTATGTCAGCTATAAGTAAATTATATCTACCTGTCGTGTGATGGTGCAATAGCGGATGCTAACACTGTTCACGGACCCACATATTAGCTGACTACGTACAATGTGCATTGGGCCAATAACGGCAGGGAATATATTGAAGCATTATATTTTCAAAAAGACATATTGGATATATCTGTATGGTATCAGTAACGTAAAAAGAACCAGTGCGCCACGAGGCTGCTTCGTGATTACCCAACGAGCTTTACTTCACGAAATTGAATTCTCAAGCATTTCAGTTTCGCCAAAATAGTGATGGTTAATACAATAAAGTCGAAGTTCTGTTACGCCGAATTTTCAAAATTTATCACCGGAGACGATTAATCCTAAACAAAACGATATACATTTATCGGCAATAACATCTCGAGTGTTATTGCCAATATAGGTCCGTGTGAATAATGTGTGGATATCAGTTTAAACCATTGAATTTTATGAATGTGTGATGATGACCGTACTTCTTTTGTAGCAAAACAACCATGATTTGGTATTTTGCAATAAAAATCTGCCTTCTATCGCTCATGAAAAAGTCATTGGACAATATCTGCTTCATATCAACAATCAAAGACTGCATGCAATAACGGGATGTAAATCATTCTGAGACTATCTATATTTATTAAAGGCTATAAAGGATAATGAGTTCATGGAGGCAGCGATTATTAGTATTCAAACGCTTAAGCGAACGGTCAAATCAACGCACTTGAAAGCAGGACTCTCTCATTATGCGTACTTAGAAAGAATCGCTCCACAGCTACATAGCTTTATCACTTTCGGTTGTAACTGCCTGTAGCTTCCAATTCAAAACATTCCAGAATTGACCTTTAACATGCAACGTCGGCGACTGATATTTATATCAAGCAAAGTTAATGTGACCTTAAGTATGTTGCCTTCCATGCCCCCTATAAGCAGAAATCAAAATTTTAACAAATTTCTCAATATGCAATTAGCTAACCTCCACGTAAGAGCAGCTGTATAATAAAACAAAGACCAATTATATATTGTGCCATATATAACGGGAACATATGGATAAAAATGTTTTATCCAATGTATTGAGTTGCGTTATTTGATATTTCGTAAAAACGAAATTGATCGCCCATTGCATTGTCAACCTCGATAAAAATAATAGGGATAAATAATTGATCAACGTAGAAAATGGGACTGGTGTCGGTTCGGGATAACATGGTATGGTTTGAAACAGACAGCCATAAGGACTATAAGGCTAGGCATATCATTCATTCCACCCGATATTTACCAGATTATTGTAGACTGCGTTACACAGAAAACATGTGGTTTCTTGTGACGAAGATGTCTGTTGTGGAATGGGAGACTGGATAATGCAACAGTAAGGCTGCCATATCAGACGGAATGGATGTATTAAATGGCTGTATATATATTTTGCATATTGACATATCTGGACAATTGCACTTTGGCGATTATGGGATGAATACTATGAATGATTGATCGAAACCATGGCTATAAATATAAATAACCCATGTCACATTCACAGATAAACAGTATTATGGAGCAAATGATAGAAAACTTTCAACTGTAAGGCTATTAGAAAAATTAAATGATAATTGTGGCGTGTATTTTTCGAGGGAACGCCCTGCTAATAGTAAACAATACAACGTAAATGCTATATAGCCAAGTTTGATTTCATATGTAAACCAATAGAATATATGCTATGAGTGCTCTTATGCTTTATTAAAACAGATTCGACACCATTCTAAAGGACACATTTGATCAAGTACGATTCGGAAATCTTCACTGAACAATACTCATAATATAACTGTTGCTTACATTATCCAAGTGACATTAGCGGTGCAAGGCGCTTATCCGATGACTGTTAGTCGTCCAGGCGTTACTAAAGCACAATATATATTCTCTTGCATAATTGGCCCTCTCTTGGCATCTAATAAAGTGAATGATGCAGCAAGAACAAAGAGGTATCCTATAATGAACATTACACGTTTTTTGTGTTTTATCTTGTACAAGATACAACACAGGCGCAGCAGTTTTATTATCCTGGCGCATGTCTTGGAGATATTCTGCAAGACATATCTGAAGCAGTATGATTTGGACCCATCCCACCACTGTTTGACTGTCAAAGGGTTGCGCTGCTGAAGAGCACAGATGTTTAGCTCCCCAACTTGTACAAACACCTGTTCATTGAGATGTACATGCGTGGTGGGATAACCATGGTATCACACCGCCTTGCTAAAGCCTTTAACTCATACACGGAGGGCCTTGACAAGGTTAATCCAGCGAGCTACATTTAGTAACTTCACCCAAACTACCTGTAAGGCCGGAAAATGAGTCAGCCACTACCAATTATTGAGTGGGCAAACCAGACAGCCAACCCGCAGACCATCCTGACGATGCCAAAACAGGATATATACTCAAAGTACATCTGGAATACCCTGCAGAGCTCCATGCAAACGGAATAGTTGTCAGACTACCATAAAAACCAGCTGGGTTCATTGGAGTGCCCCGCATATGTCGATAAGCCTACGCAGGAAAGAGAAAGAACCTCGAGCTCAGCATATTGCTAGCTGACCAAGATACACCGTGCGCTCTTATTCGACCCATGCCCGTGGATGGAGCCCTACATTGGAATGAACACCGTCTTACACAAGTTGGCTACCAGGGACATTTATAAGAAACTGTACAGACAAATGAACTACTCATTTTTCTTTGCAAAACAATAGAGAACCTCCGCTAACTCGCGAATGTAAAAATCGTGTCATCATCCGATGGTTAGTTTTGCAAGACAATATTGGACGATGATCCTGTGGCCCCGCACATACACGAGTCCCGCCTAATGGTTGACTGTCCAGTGTATGAAGATATGTGCATTCCCCTCCTGTCCCCTCACTTCATGTAAGACTTCGACTAAAACATCATGAAGTCCACATATGATGATTGCCTGGGCCTGCTGTATACTGATACGGACTCACCACTGATGGTACTAATTATTGCGTATTTTGACCTGCCACATAAGATGTACTTAATCATGATGTCTGACACGAGCTAGATCAGAAATGCAAAGGTAGAAAAGAAGATTGTAATGAAGAAGCACCTATGCCACGCGCAATACGTTCACACAGAAATAGTTCCCCCATCGGATGAACAAGCTACCTAGTGATGGTCACAAGATCTCATTTGACACAAGTAGCGGATAGGTTAATTCTCCAGCAGACTAACTTGGCGAAGTCGGGCCCGATGGGGGTTGGACCCGACCCGCCTGTCAGGCGCAATAAATAATGGCAACCCTGACCAAATTTGTGCTGACTCATAACAAAGTTGAGTCTGTCTCTGCTGGGGATTGGGCCGTCTTTGTTCACATTCTCTCGTGTGAAGCTCACCTTAAGTAAGCAGGACGAAAAACAAAATCTTTACAAGCCGTAATTGGTTCGTGTAGTATGAATAATAGGGGGTGCGCCAGAATCCCCACTTCCTATACTACTACAATATTAAATCAGCAAAAAAAATCACGTGGTACATTACTCGTGGTAATTGCCTGTATTATTGTCCGCTGGCTCTGCGCTGCTCTAATGTGTTATGCCCAAAGACGAAGGTGAAGTAAAAACATAGAAAAATTGAGTAGTAGAGTGCCCAGCATACAGCTTAGCGGTCGTCGTTAATAGCAGACACAGTATGGGACATTAATTTCGCTTTTCCACAATTGATCGTGTTTTATGCTGTTTAGAGGCGCTTTAAGAGCCGGTCTAGCAGCCGCTAATAAAACTGCCATAATCTTATTGTCTTCTCTCACAACGCTAAGGCTGACCTGCTTCTTGAATGCCAATATGATTTTGTGTGTTGTGGTAATGACAGTCCTACGCTCTGAACGTTAACTGGCTAACAGGATCTCGACTTTAAATTGGCAACCCCACGCTAAACTTCTACACACGAAATAAAAATGGAGGAAAGGCGTTTCTACAATGTTAGTGCTCCAAATACTATAACGAATCTACACAGACAGACCGGCAGACACACAGACAGACACATACACGCATGTACATCCACACACACTTACACACACGCCAACTGTTTCAATTACTTCTTGCATATGTTTTGAAGCATCCCGTGTCCATCTTTAGTTGTAACAAATCCAAAACCACGTTCAGACGGTCAGGTGAATTAGATGTGCCTCAAGAATTTGGAATGTAAAACGGAAGTCAAACAAGCAACTGCAAAAAAATTGACATTCCACAGCCGTTGTACGCAAACAAAAGTAAACCTAAAAATGCTACCGTCAAATACGTAAACAGTAAAAAGGATGACCATAAAGGCTACAATTATATAAATAAACAGCTACTGTGAAATTATCAACATTGCCGGGTTTGCAGACGATTTAATAATGGATTGAATATAGATCAGCCTCTATGAAGCATTCATTTCCAATGATGCTTATTAATGTGCCAACATTGCGAGTCAAACCACAGGTGGCCTACAAACGACTGTGCATTATGCTTATAACAACCAGTATTATTTCGGGTCATTTCTGATGTATATGTGTAGTACAAATGCATTTATATTTTGGGTCAATTCCACCACAGATATCAAAACACTCCACATGATTGATGTCACTTATCGCTTCAAATCAATTTACACATCATTGTGTGCGTCATATTTAATTATTCACGCTATATTTGAGAACCTCGATCGTTGGTATAAAAGCGCCATTGCCGTGATGGATTGAGTTGAAACCTCAATCAATACCACCAGCTTCTTCATTCATCACAAATAGAAATACGGCTCATTGAACCGAAATGATCTATAAATGAGACGATAAATAATCAAGAATATTCACGAAAATTAAAATTTGTCATTTTGCGTTGTACGTTATACCGAATCATACTTGATAAAACGTCTGGAATTTTATGTCGATTAACCAGCGATGTGAATAATCTTTATCTTGCAAATGCATGTGGCTACGTCCAATGCATTATATGTCGTGTGAAAATGATCACTCAATAGATACAGCCATCTTTCTCCATTTTCTGGCGCTACTGCACTGCCTTTGTTGTTAAGCTGTATGCTCTTTCGTATCCATGTCTTCGTATTGCATGTAACAGTCACATCGCCAAAAATATGAATTGTCGTGTTTTGAAAATCACAGGTTTTTGTAATAACAGTTGTTGGTTTTTTGGTCCTCATATTACTTTGTCTTGCAAGCTTTCTTATATATATATTACGCCAGTATGTACGTTTAGTATTGAAATATTATTGGGCATCCACACCTTTATCATAGACAGTCCTTAATTAATTCGGTAAAAAATATTGTTTGTATATGTGTATGTGTATCTTTCTGAATAAAATCACTTGCTTATTAAACAGACACGACTACACTGTAAATCACTGATTGTTTGTTGTCTTTTAATTTCAGTAAATAACCAAGTAACTGTATTAGCATCAGCTTAGCATTATATTATGCCATAATCACGAATTATGTGTGAAATTAGATGTTTAATATTAAAGCGAGGGAATCGAACCAAATCAATTTTTATTATCAATTGGTGTATTGTGTTCTTTTCTATATTCTTGTAAATGCCAATATATGTCAAATCATGCTTTGTCAACATATGTATTTCCCTCAAATTACAATGCATTCGCAGACACTCATTATGTTAACTGCGATATAGTAAAGTGCCGGGTGCGCTGACATGCTATTCATATTTTCATCTAACGATTTGAACTAAATCAGAAGCTATAAACATGTGTACAATAAAAGCATGGATGCAAGCCATTAATTGATAACACATACGAATATAAAACCTCTGGTCAGTGACACAATTTAATATTAAACGAAAGTCAAATGCCATACAATACTTATCCAATTGATATAAATATCAACTTTGGTGTGTTCTTTGTTGACGTTCACGGTGTACTCTTTATTGACCGCTTTCCTCTCGAAGATAGGATTGAAATAAGCATTGACAGCATATTTGCTATCCATTTATATTTGGTTAGTAAAACCAATTTAATTGAATGATTAGCTTCCATGCCCTAAGTTTGACTTCACCCATTTTTTTCGAATTCGCTATGCATAAATGAACATATTATTTATACTTGTCAAATGATCTATATATATATATATTACCTCGCTTAGATTGATTCTAACGCGATGTGGGTAATGGGGTAAGTAATTGTGTCGAATTACATTGAATAAATAGAATTCATGTTAACGTACATATGACTTTACAATCATGCTAGATCATGATGTTCCCCATTTTAATTATCTGTTTCGAATTCGCTATGCGCAAATCAATATACTATTTGGGTTTGTCAACTGATGTACAAACGTATTACCTACTTGGATAGCTTCTAACGCATCAAGACAATAGGTTAATTCGTACACTCTGCTGTAGATAACAGAAAGTGGAGCCGGTCATGCTGCACAATTCTGCAGTTAATTTTCTCCACAATCTTCATACAGAGTTATCTTCTGCATCATGAAAACACTAGGTACCGATAACAAAAATGCTGAACAGCGCACTGTACCGAGGTGCAGGTGTTTCTGCTAAAACTATAGGTTATGCCAAGCTCAGCACTACCGAAGCGCGATTTCAAGCCACGCGACCTGGGCATGGCTTTAGCCTTTCTAGCGCTCATCATGGCCACAACGGACACGCTACTTAACAAGGGATCACACCAAGTGAAGAAGCTATGGCCACGATAGCAATACTTGTTGGAGATACCCTTGTCAATGCGCTTGTGTTCTGTAGATGAAAAATTATGTTACAAAAAACCCAAGTAGACGTGATGCGTGAACGCCTTGGCGCCACAATCAAGCAGCTTCAGTCTAAATTGGCATATTATTTGAGGGAAATAACATACGACAATACAACACAAAGTTGCTACGCGCAATGTAATATTGTAATATCGTCTAGGCGGCGAAATTATAAAAATCAACTTTATTTTTATGTCCACATCCTTGTCAGATAATCAGGGGATTAAACCTGGCTAGTTTAGGCACAAGTGGGTTGTTTGCAATGCTTCTGAGGACCATAACGGCATCGCAATAAATGTTGGTATCATGAATTGCAGAGAGACTTTATTAATGTCAGGTAGACAGTGGGCCGCACGGGTGTTATTTGAGATTACAGAGGGCATCGCATCTGAATTTCATCGGTTTATGTTTTTCATGAACGTGACTAAGGTTGTTTCGCAAAACAAAACACAAAAATTCTGCTTATGTATATATATTTGGGTGTCAATCATTGACTGTGCATTTAGCATGATGAAACTACATTGCTAATAAAATAACGATGTTAAGGCAATCAAAATACGTTGGCTGGGTGTGAGAAGTTAGTATTTATCACCGAATTAGGAAATAGTATGCCATGGCGCGAAATAATAAGCTGAAAATAATTATTTGTAAATACTCCAGTGTATGATAACATTCCCTGCGTGTATTACAGTCCCGAAGTGTTAAGTAACTAAACTAAGCTCTTCCTATTAATATTCTTCAATAAACATAATTCGGCATTACCATGGAGTGCATTGATTAAAACCCAGGTTCATTTAAAGTTGCTGGAAAACCAAAATAAAACTTAAATTTATCCCATTATCTCCAGATCTAAGATACCACAGCCACCAGTTTGCCATAATCAATACATAAATAATTGTTCTGCACATACTTGCGTCAATCAAAATAGCGACGGCTGTGCTCATGTTTGTTTAGTAAGATAAACTGTTCAGCCCCTCGCAAAATATACTCGTTTAACGTGCACGTACATGTATGCGTGTCAAAGATGTGGGATAATTGTGAGCGCGCAGAAGTGAGTGGGGCAAAAGCAATGTTATATTTTTAATGGCTGTACGTTTCGCATGTACGTCTCAATCGATGATGGCAAGAATATGATTATTAGTTTAACTGGATCTGAATAATTCTTGCAGTTCCATATGGGTCGTTCCGGATTGATTTCGATTTCGTGATTAATGCTTTCGTCAACTTATTTTATTAATATGAGAGTTTGATATCTCATCTTATAAGCGCTGCCGCTTGAGATAGACACCCAACCTGCCAATCGCAGTAAAGTATACCATATTACGGGACATATGACGGAATCAAATTGTCGGATTCACACATAAGTAGCTAACAAAATGTAACCAACTGCATTTTGAAAGTTTCCATTTTGTCGATGACATGCATAAAGGTATTTATTGATGATGACAACTTATGTCTCAGTTTACCTTAGTCAGGCAATAAATTTGTCAGTTTGAGTTAGCATGTTAATAGTATGCAGATATCTTATTGAGGTATTAGCCATTTTCAAAATGGTATTGGATCACAACCACGAGACGTTCTGCGCTTATTGAAGCCATTTAAAAGATAGACCATTATGATGAGTTTACCTCTCATTTTTAGCGAAAAAAGATACTATCCACTGGTTTTCTAATTCAAAGCGCATGCACGACTATATTTTCGGTTTACCAGTTTTGTTTTTGTTTCCACGATATAATGGTCCTGTCTAATCTAACGATTCTCCGCAGTATTCCTAACGCAGGAAGATACAATCGTGTTATTCGGAGCAGGTTAAATATATCAGAGCATCAGTCAACCTGCTGACAAATCGTGGTTGCCATATGATGCTTGATAGTCAAAATTGCTGACTCACAGACAACATGTTGTAGTCGAATGTATACCACTCACTTGCAATCGAGTACCGTTGAATATATTTGAAGACATTGATATGATGTGTCAGAATAGAATCGATGCAAAATGCACACCGACCACATGGAAATTAACCTAATAAAGCATCAGCGTAACGAAACACGCTCTCAGCATCTAACTAAAAAACAACCCCGTTGCTTAATGTGTCACTAGGTGAAAAAATACCTCTGATTACTCCCAGGAGAGATGCACTCGTAGTTCATTATGCGTAAATACGCGTCTAGTAATAAGCTCATATGTATTCACCACCATGGATGGTAATGAATAAAATTCGCCGCGGGGAATGCACCTTTTTCAGATACCGCTAATAAGCATCAGTAAAATGCACAGCAAATTTTTCGCCATATATTTCTGTCACACGGAGTTGAGAATCGCATACGAATGACATCAGCAAGTTTTTCACTCATACACCTAATCCAAGCCACTCAACAGAATAATCATGGCGTAAGCCACTGTGCTTAATCCATATATTCTATCGTTGCTCGTTGCAACTGTGGGTAGTCGTAAAATAAAATATTACACGATTGCTTGAGTCAAGATATGCCTCACTGTGTTTGCTGCACAGTATGACGCAGGTGAGGTAAGCCTAGTAGTTTTTGCAAACGAAAGGTCCTGCAACAAATAATGCTATCTTTACGGCCAGCCTCTTTGGCACACAAACGCACTTGTTCGGAACGATGACTTTCCATGCATATTGCACAAAACTGCTTAACATCTAAGTCGGTGTTAGGGTTTCTGTTACAGCAGTGTAGCAGTTGACATGTAGCATGTTGTTCCATTCATATTTAAACCATATGAAAGCTTTGTTCTGGTCAACATATTTTCCACAGCTCATAACGCGATGCAATGTACCAAAGCTTTGATATGTTCCTCGTATAAGATTCGGCTTTTGGTACCAAGTCTTGTGCGGCAAATGTCTTCGAGTATTTTGATAGCAATTAATTGACAGGATCAGCTATAGTTTCTGTTTCAGGTTCTGCAACTGTTGCATTAAGGATATATACCAGCTGTATTTTCTGACTGCCGCGAAACAAAATTAATGAGATCGCAATACCTGCCCTGACAGGTATGTCAGCTTTGAAAGTAGCTTAAAGGACATCTTACTGTCTATTTGATAGGCGTCGATTGGAACCCTTTCTTGATGAGTTCCATATTCGTCGTCTTAAGAGTTGTTCCGCCACGATTCTAAACACTGATACCGCCGAGTACTAATCGAGAAATTGTGAGTCGTAAGAGTCATTTATCATCCTTCGCCTCAGTGCGGATAGATCCGCCGTCATCCTCGATGCCAGCCTGGGCTTAAAAATGTCCTTAGTAAATAGTTATGGTTGAAATAGCTTTGTGAGTCCTCAACTCTTGAAAGTAGTTGCTAGCCGAGGGTGTTTCACTCATTAGCTTATCTCTTGTAATATTATATAATAACTAGCTGTCATGGAAAGTGGTGCCTGTTCAAGATTTGTGTTTTAACGATGTTTTTTACGATAAAGAACCGAGAATAGTTTAATGCCCCGAATTTATAATTTGTTGAATTATTTTCCCTGTAGAGTTACGGTTTATTTTAATGATGTCTCATGCATAAGAGCTTCCGATATTTATGTTTCGTTCGAAGGCTTTTTCGACAGGCAGTGCCATTTTGCACTTTATCAAGTTAACAGTAAACGTTATTGTGTGTTATCCAAGTAGTACCTATGAATTTATGAGATGTCGATGATGGGGGCAATACTATGCAAAAGAAGATGTAGGGGAATCCGATGTAACGGGTGGAAGCTGCTCATCTCAATCGTCACTTATCTATAGCCATGCGTCAGGAAAATACCTATTGGGGGTAATATCTGGAATCAATATCAAAGAAGTGACCGGTCCGATGGTTCTCGTAGACACAAAACTGTTATCTTGCAGAGCACTTAGTTCTAAACGACAATGCAATGCCAACATATTTAGGACAATGATCGGTTAATATAGTAGATGAAGAAAGCTATTTGAGTGAAAATGTTATTTTCTCAGAAACGGTAATATATACATTATTTGCATTACTATGGAAATACACTGCTATTTCTGTGCGTGTAGTCAGTTGGTGGGCTTGTATGCATCATAAACGGCAACTCAAAAGGCCCCATCCTTAAAGATAACGAAACACTGGCGGAATTGGGTTGGATTAATCGCATCATATGACCTGATGAGTATTGACTAAAGCTAGTCTCGTTTAAACAAATATCGCAGCGTTACCTGTAGTCTACATGGTCTTTAACGTTTGGGATATCATTGTTACATACGTGATACCTGACCCTCAGTCATGCCTTGGATGACAAGCAAGGTACACTTTGTGCCCTGGACATTTTCTAGACCAATCAGCAAGATATCTGAAGCTGATGAAGATTTGGTACGCTGCACGCCAACCAGCTCAGACATCTGTGTAACGGACAACAATGACGATAGATTATCTAACCAAATTATGCTATGGCAGAGGCACATATCTTGTCTAGTGCGCTAAATGATATATCCGGGGCACAAAATGGGCCCGAGGGCATGGAACAGAAATAGGACGCTTCGTACAAGGTGATGACAATAACAGACAGATGTGTGTGACGTTAACACGGACTGTGGGCATTAATAGTCAGTACCTCAAGTATTCCGAATCTGGCCTTGTTTGTAACACCACACTCAATCAATTGGTTTCAATGTTCATGACGCCGGATTTATGCGCCGTTGACTGGGAAAATGTGGTCAACACAGACAACAGACAAAGCTATTTGATTTGTCGCCGTGTACATTCATCTGGTTTGGCTTTCCAATCTCTTTGTATTTCAATAGCTTCCAAAGCTATATTATATCCAAATGGACATCTGACCTTTATAATCACCCACCAATTTACAAATGAACTTAATGAATGTTGTCGTGCAAACCATCAGCACACTAATGAGGGGTCATCCGCGTTTGTTTTGAACGAATATATAAGACTCAGTCGTTTTTAATATTTAACTTCCTTGCCAATTGACGAAAAAAGATAAGCAAACCGGCATCCAATGATAACTTAAGGCAATAGCGTGTTCAATGTGTGCCGCTCCCAACTCCCCTTCCTCCACAAAGTTTATTACCTGCTGTGTGCCAGTTGTCACCCACTGTGTCTTACAATGTTAGCACGTGCGATTCATTCTTAGAATTGTGGTATCAATTAATTTTATCGATTCATACTTCAAACGGAAGGATCAATGTGATTAGTTAGCATTTTATTGCTTTTTCATCTCCTCGAAGAGCTAATGAATGCAATATTGAAGCAAACGATATTCCAAAGTCGTTTTTAGTTATGAAGCAAAAAAAAGATGTCCAATGATAAATTAGGACAATGTGGTCGTTAAAGTGCCCAGATCTTCGGTCGATGCCATTTATGGTACAATTAAACGTCAGATAGCTTCCTTTAGCAAAACTCTTGCAGGCCTTGGAATTTGGCAATTTCAATCATCAAAGAATGTATGAACTTGTTTTGCATGTCCTATATTCAATCATCACTTGCATGATGTTTGATGGTTGTGTCTCTTCGTCACGACTTGTAGGTGGAATCCCACATAAGTCTATTTTTGGATTGATACCCGATAGCGTCTATTCCTTTACAGTTGAGGGCTGTATATTCTTTTCGACCATCAACTACCTCTGCAGTGAGGAATAACAAGAGGAACCGTCGTGTTGGTGTCGTTCCGCTTCGTTTTGTCTGATTTCAGATATGGCGGTAGACGGACGTCGTAGAAAATGTGATGATCATAGTTCAGTTGCATAAACTGGCGTAGCCTCAGTTAAGCATTGATTGACGGCGACCCTCACAGTCAAGCGATTCAAATTTCTACGGCGAACCTTGTTGATGTCAAATGTAAGCGGATATTTCTCTTTTGGTCTTGCTTAATTACCATAGCACATGTTTGTTGACATTTTTTAGCCCCACGCATGATATGAAACCCTGTAAGCAAACGAGGCTGCCTATTGTAAGTCATTCCCTGAATAGTGAGTGGTATAATCCACAACTTATACAAAAGGTAAATTCCATTGATTAATATATTGCAAATAGTTATTTACATTGTTTATAAACCGTACGGAACAACCAAGACCACTATGCATTTACAGTCCAATGGACAGTTTTGACCGTCCAGATTTTCATGGCTGCTCGTACATGATACGCGGTTTTTTTGCTCCTAACTCTCACCAACAAATCGAAAAACACGCGATAAAAAAATCAAATGTCTGTTTTCGACGGTCGAAGAATGTAATGATATGCACTACGCGTCACAAGACCCGATACTATGTATCTATAGTCACTTACTATTGCATCATAGTATGGCTGGTGATTCAAGGTTTCAAGGAAATGTTTGTGTTTTGTCAACAATATCAACTGGAAAATGAAGTTCCGAATATAAATGCATGAATTTTCCCACTGCAAAGAACCTTCCATGGCTTATCACCGAAGTTCAGTCTCGATGAAGAACGTTGATATTTTCTAGCCCTTATAATCGTCCGACATCAGCATACTGCCGATAATATACATTTGATGAGGCACACTGCAATATATTCACGATCCACTGAGACATTTCTTTTACATAACCTTTGGTAAATATAACATAAGATTGACATCGCATATCATATTTAAACCGATGCTTTCAATCGTTTGCTTCCATGTAATATACAGCGTCACCCTATATTGGAAAATTGAAAAATCGAAGCCACCTGGCATATTGATCTATGATATATCGCAATCGTAATATTCGTATTGGTAAACTCTGCAATGGCAAGGTCCTGCATTGCGACCTTGCAGCACAATTTTACAAAATTGTTTAACATTTTGATTCCCGTGATATTTTAGACAAATGCAGACAAACAAATGTGTGTTCTTGAATACAGATGTGCTTTGTACCGTTGCAAATATTGCAATATGTAATATTTCGCCGGCTCTTGCTGACGTCGATGTACTCTCACAGAGCCTTTGTTCTAATGTTGCGCTGCCGTTATACCAGTCGCACCTTCAAATATAAAATAAAAGGGATATGGCATACCCAATGTACTGCGGTATTATGAACTTGCACTAAAGTTATAACACACAGAGACATTGCAAATATATGCTGTCAGTATGTAACCCGCGTGTATATGGCCATAAATGTTTAGACCGCAATATGCCAGCAAGAATCGACAACTTGATTATACTGATTAAATCGCTCTAAAGAGTGTACTCATCAAGCTATTAGGGGAAGTCGACTTCAATGAACAATGCGATTGAACCTCTATCGAGTAAAACATTATCCCATTTATCATTGTGTCAATAAATGAGCGACGGTTTCCAATACATTTGATTAGAACTGACTTTTGCATTATCGTCAGTCATGAAGCAGCGGATTGATAGCGTGACGAATTCCGTGCATTATGACATCAATAACAATGTGGGGGTAAGGTGTAAATTTTGAGTCCCTCGTGGGATGACACAGACACGTCTTATGGCTATTAGACCTTGTCAAACTAATTCGTGTCAGGCTCTGATTTCCGATGTTTCGCCGTCAGATTGGCATTATATTGGCTACGCTGATGGTGCACAACCTAGGAACTTGTTATGTCGCATAAACATAATGTGCTTCTTATTTGTTAGATTATGAAGGTTCTCGCTCTTTTAAGATATAATGCAATCCTGTGATTATAGATAGAGAACAATGCATTAGTTGCATCTCGATATCAAATCATAAACTAGATTTACCTGGACGAGAGTACCAATGTTGTTGTCTGTGGGAGTAATATGCCACTTGCAAGGATTGACACGGATTGGTCTGAAACCAGGATGCTGGGTTATGCAACCAATTGGAATGGGACTATTCTCTGTGGAAGTCATGACTCGAGCAATCTCCAAACTGCATACAGATTGTTCCACCTCTGCCAATGATTGACAGTAGCCACACTCACATAAACATGATGTAGTGATGAGAATATTAATGTTTGTTATCAGTAATAGTATATTATTGATTAGACAACTGCTTTTTATTAGATATCTCACAACCGCTGATATGGCAGAATTATTTACTGCAAAGTTCTGTTGTGTACTATTTGCTCAGTTTTGACATCAGTGGAGATTTATAAAATCATTCATGTTACTTTGGTCAATGAATAATCTTTTGTGACTGGTTTTAACCAGACTCTCACCAACATAAATAACAATATACATTATATGTTTGAACTTAAATGATTCAATGTATTACAGCAGCTTAATATTGTTCGCAATAAAACACATAATAAGTGGAAGAAAATATGCTCACGAAAAAAGGTATTGTTTTTATAACCTATGGATAAACCCCTCTCGTTATATACCAACACATATACGATGAACTGGTGCATAAATATGATTAGATATAGCTTTGTGAATAGATGTTCATAATATTGCACAGGTCATTGCAATGGAGTGGCATTTGCTTTCTTAACTGGCTTCAATTTATGATAGCCCATACATACGATAATATAATTTACCATCGCGCCAACTAACGCAAAAAAGGACTAATTGGCAGTTTGCACGACCCTACTATTTTCGTCGAATGAGCCGTTTTCAGTCATGACAGTTCAACGGAGTGATTGTATTGTTTTTGTTAGCGAATTACATCGACCGTTGTCAAAATAGTATTACGTGAGTCTCGAAGCATATTTGATATTTTGCTTTATTTTTCCTTCATGCCGTTTTTTATATAGCAATTTGATATTGGGTTACAAAATAACAACAGCAGATTTAGCGATTCCGGGGCCGGAAATGCACTGTGCCACATTCAAACCAAATTAATTCAGAGTCCTTATTTACATATTATTCGTTTCATAACATTATAACACATACATATATTGAACACAAAATAAACTATATTTTTTTCACATAATGTGCCTGCAAATGACAAGATACGCTGCAAAGTGTATCGAAAATAATGGAATCCTGCAACCAAATTGGCAAAGAAATATGATTATCTAACGGCTTCTGATTTAATATGTATCTTTGTAAGCTTACAAGACAATTATAATATACATTATTACATGGAAACGATTCCATTCTAATTTGTCGACGGTCACGATATTCTGTGAGTCACTGATATTGGGCATAAGGTAAGCTTCATTTAATGATAGTTCTAGAGGGTATCACTTAGATATTGGTCTGTCAGTAATTCCTCGTTTGGTTCTGATTTCATGAGCATACGTGACCGTCATTCCAATATCTAATATGGTAACTAATGGCGGCTGAGCGCGAATAGTTTTAGCGTGTACAAGGACAACAGCACCAGCTATGACACTGTTAGTTGATTGTCTGCAACTTTTGTCATTGGCAGGATGGATTTCCCTGTAAGAAGGTAAATATTCCATTCAACGTCGTTTCTGCACTGTTGAATTAGTACATTAAGCCGTTTATATTTTGTTTAAATCGAATGTTGGTTGACATCTTAATCAGGGTCATACAATGCATCGCAGGGTGATTAGGTAACAATGGGAGTGTACGTCCATGTTCTAGAGAGGTTCGGGTATTTGTGTGGATGTATACCTTAATGGTCGTTTATTGATCAAAGCTTTAATTTCATCAATTATGGTATTCAACTCATCGGCTAACTAGTGCTAAAGTTTCCTTTAACGGGTATTTCCCAACTCCTAGTGTTTCGCAGAATAATGCAAACCATGGCGCTCGTCTGGATATCAATTATTATTCGAATTTCCTGTTTATCAAATAATTATTTACACGTTAACTCTTGTATATTTTCCGTATATCCTCCGCTCCAGCAGAGAATGTCAACCCATTACCGGGGACCATCAGGCGAGGCAACGAACAGCGGTGTGTGAATCAACGAAATGTTATAACTATAAAAGAGCTGACATATCAGCGACAATTTCAACGTGGATTGTTTTTGTAACAGCCCAAGTGAATAAGCAAATGTACGTTTTTTGTTGATTTGTTATGTAATGCACCTGCGAAATCTCGCAGCATGCAGTGCTAAGTGCTGCCTCACAACGACGGAACTCGGGTAATGGTATAATACCGAATGCTTTGTAACGTAGCAATTGTGTCGACTATGTCATTGTGGCTTCCACTCATAATGATTATGCCAGACAAAACTTTATTAGGGACGTCAATTTGCTAACAGATCCCAGTAGTGCGGTATCTGCTGATTATAATCACTATCGGCCATTAAGGTTTTGTATGCCACTAGTAATGATTCAGCGTATTCAAGTATTTATCGTATGTCGGTATTTGCGTTTTCTGTTGAATGATCCGCCACTATATTAGTATCTTCAAGTTCTTTAATATTAGTTCAATAATGCATCTGAGCGCCTAAGCATTTATTTTTTTTTAATATGTTGCATCAAGATTCAATTAAACCTTCAAAACCAAGCCTGCTGTCGTTATTTGGTGCGGATTCTGATTTCTTTCGCTTGAATCATGTTGTGACATCTGTCCTCGGTGTGCCCGCCTTGAAATCTGTAGTCCCTTCAAGTCTGTAACATCATTAACACTAGTTTTACAATCCTGGTTTACGCCAAAAACAATGTCCATGTACATGCTACTGCCTAGACGTCTGTATAATTTGCTCTGGATTTGACACATAACATATTTTAGCCATTTTCATATGTACAAATTTGATGTGGCTGTGTTGTTTACTATATCGCAACATATGCTTATGACACATAGAGTGTTGGACCTCAGATAGTCTTAGCGCAGGGCTGTGAAACGGAGATAATTGTTAATGGTCGATTGTTCATTTGCAAAAGCAAAGCGCTTTTTTTATCTTTTTAGATATATTAATATAAATATTTTAATTTATTCCATGACCATAATTTACACCTGTCTAGAATCTACCACTACTATCAGCGTAAATCATAGCAAAATACAGGGTATATTTTCTGAGGAAAAATAATTAAATGCTATGGTCGTATATATTTGTGCCATGATAGCGCGCTATACAAACGTAGTTAATGAGTGAACGGTGGAGATGAAGGCTCAACATAAGAGCCCCAAGTGCTCTAAGTTCCTCTTACTGCACCCTCCGTTATCATGACCAACAAATTGGCCGTTGATTGTTATTGGAGCTCTCGTCGAGAGCATAACACAATTGGTAATTTGTTAGTATAGGACACGGTCCTCAATTAGGTGATGTTGTTCATTCAATGCATGCTAAAATTACTAACAATGGACGTGTTAGAACAAGTAAGTTAAATATACAAGCAATTAGTAACAACCCAGCTGTACTTAATAATACGGTATGGCAATGAATATTTTGCACTCTTGAACATTTTATTATACTGGGTTTTGTAACTGGTGAAGAACAATCGTAATTTCGTGCTAAAGAATGCATAGAGATTAAAAGATGGTTTAGTCATAACATATGAGTCCGTGAAATTATGGTTTATTATTCTTTTTCTCAAACCGTGTATTACGAATATTGGAGCATATGTTTTCCGATGGTTTGTATTATCACAAAACTTGGAACACATGCAGTTTTCATTGTCGAATTGTGTAAAATTTTACTTTAACACAAACACATACAGCATACTATTACATTTTGCTTCTCCCATTTTGTCTAATCTTTAACGAACATCCAGGCTGAGACTATATATCTTTTTGTGTCTTCACAAGGTAGACCAGTACAGCGCACTCCAAACAGTTTTGCAATTCATTTTATAACAGTCAGTTGTTGATACGGCCTTTGCCTTTTTGGCATGACAATATAAAATTTCCACACTGATTTAATTAACAACAAGCAATCACTAGATCTATACAGGCGGGGTCTGTTGGCCATAAGGTCACATACTAGGATAATCCTGAACTAAGAAATCGTCCCATTGTATATGCTGTAGGTGAATTGTGTCAGTTAGCCAGGACTAAGCCAGGGGGTTATCAAGATGTAACAGATGCAAACATTATGGCTGATTATCAAAATGAATTCCAGCATTTGATCACACTTTAAATACTATCAAGTTTTATCAGACAACATATATTCGCACTTTCATTCTATATAGGCACACTGTCCCATAGACTAGATATAACAAAATATGCTGCCGTTCTTACGAGTCAAATCGTTCGAACAGATGCACTATAAAATAATTGGTTTTGAGCATTGAACCCTATTTAATCGGGGATTCAAGGCTGATCGATTGTGTCCAGTCAACCATGCATCATACATGAACACGCATATGGCCCATGGGACAACTATGTAATAATAATGATATGCATCGAAGCATTCGTCGAACCTTACATCCGATATCGGCACGATGAATGTTTGTACAAATCTATTTTATCTGTGGTTTATTCGCAATACATTGCGAATGTTCTATCTTGCATCGATTCATATTTATCTAACTAGCAAGAGTCTGGTGGTGTCAATAAACAAATGGCGAATAGTGATTGTACTTGAACCATGGGGTTGCAGCGACGAGACGAAATCCGAATATTCGCGCACTTTGATTGTGACACCAAGGCGACAAAGGAATATCATTCATATTCTAATCATTGGTAACTTCCGAAAAGTGATTCAGGTTGTCTTTGTGGCTTAAGCCTCTTAAAACGGTGAATATTCGCTACGGAGTCAGTGATTTTACTAATGTCCCTTCGATTGCTGGACAATTGTGTCAAATGTCTTGGCGAGCAGGCCAAATCAGAGTAAATGATTATGCTACACTTTTTGTCAGGCAGCACTCAAACAATCGGAATGATCGTCATGCTATGTACAGCAACTCCATCTATAAACATAGCGGAAACTTAACAAGGCAACTATTTGACCAGTTTACCGATCAAAGTATTGTGACAAACAAAATACAAAAGCATAACAGTTAAATGTTGTGCTTTGTTGCAAACTGGATTAATGAATCCATATAATCGGCTGTAAACTGATTGAGCTGGTGGACTGATGTTGCCGGTAGGTTCATATCAATTCAATAAAGTGAAGCTGAAATATAAATATTCCGACAGTTATTGAGTAGCAGCATAAATAAGATGCGTTGAGCCTATTATATATATTTATATATATATGTATATATATATATATAAATATATATATATATATATATATATATATATAAATATATCTATATATATATATATACATATATATATCTATATATATATATATATATATATATATATATATATATATATATATATATATATATATATATATATATATATGTGTGTGTGTGTGTGTGTGTGTGTATATGTATGTGTGTATGTGTTTGTGTTTGTTTGGGTACATTATTGGACACGATAACAACACCAATATTATATGAGCAAAATGCTTTTCGATGCATACTGAATACACTAGCGAGTTTTACGTCTGGTTTTACCCTAATAAAGGACAATTCATAATACAGAGATGTTGTGCTGGAATGCATCAAACAAATGCCCATGAAAGCTATGCCTATTAAAGATAGAGTAACACAAGTACGTATCAATGCTCACCAACGTCATTTTATTCAGTAATTTGACGAAGTCTATTCCGTATTGTTAATATGGTTCATTCCTCGAAGATTGCTTACTCCCATCAACTTGTGTCTGCTGTATTCTTAACTACGGAAGAGGTAGGGGCTGTCACACATTTTGGAACATCAAGCAACTGTCTGTCATGTTTTATGTAATTTATATAGTACCAAAACCGAAACAAGAAGTTGTTTGCTAATGTGACACAATGAGCTGTGTTCGATAGAAATCATTCATCACTTTCGTCGGACATGAGCAATGTAGTCGTACAAAGCAATCCGATTTCTCATACTTAGTACATTATACTGAAAGACATGTGGTCGACAAATAGGATTGATATTATGCATACAAATACTGAATAATGTATCACACTCATCAATACTTCGGCTATTCCTGAGCACTTACTGCTTTAAGTCGCAAGACCGAATCCATTTCCGAATGTATTACCTTTAAACTATTAGGATGGTATTCCATCAATGGTCAAGATTGGTATCCGTTAGGTGCAACCAGCTGAACTGCCATAGAAAATTCTACATCATTAATCGACCCATTCTGCATGCGTGTGCGATAGATAGCTGTGCTACACATATCGCAGTTGATAGAATTAAGACCCTCTTAAATCAATTTTGTGCAGCTGCTGTGCACAGTATACAAGTCATGACTAAAGGCTATATATTGGAATTGCCTGCTTTCATAAGTCAATGGTTAATGCAACACAATGCGCTTTCAGATTCATGATTCTATTAGCATCATTCCATATGTTTGCCCACGCCAAAATTAACAACTTATTGCTTATTAACAATTTGCATAAAGCGCGGAATTGAAGATATCACCGTTCGACAGCGGCTAAGTCACACGATACCCCACGCGCCGGTGGGTGTCATGGTCGCTTTGCCAGGCTTTGGCAATGCCCCATTACAATTGCTCAGCAAAAGAAATAACAGAAATGGCGTGAGCCGATCGGTTCAGCGCTAGTCACATGAGGCCGTTTGCAATGGATATCTCTGCCGTATGCCAAAAAATAATAGTTATTAACCCATTTCCCAAGGTCTATCACTTAGCAGCCAGTCAGGATTATTATATCAATGTCGAAATAGCATAGCAGTCATTATTTAGAAATAGAAGCTTGACATTCTCTTCATAGTTATTGCTATGAACGAACCCAGGTCATGTAAATTGTTGTTTGCAACACTTAATATTTCTTGCGTTTCAGATGCTTGTATAATACTTGGAGAAGTGAACGTACTAGTAAAATATACTTTTCGACGAGACCGTTTGGCTATGCCATATCTGTTATGGTTGGTGATCGTAGACAGGTTGTGAGAGATGCTGGTCCCAGCTGATGTTGAATAATTGCTGGGCCATCTTGGCAAGGCTATCGCCGAGACATAAAGTCTCATCTGGTTGTCTGCAAAAGTAATGGAGCACTTGTGAATGATATGTCCAGTGACCCGACTCGCATAAGTTTTATATTCCATATTGTGACAAGTGATAATATTGAGCGAGTAGTTTGGTGCGTAGGGTATTGAAGAGTGTTTGAAAATAGCCAAGACAAGATATTGGACGTTGAAATTGATACCCTTCCTTAATATATATACATATATATATATATATATATGTATATATTTATATATATAAATATATATATATATATTTATATATATATATATATATATATATATTTATATATATAGATATATTTATATATATATTATATATATATATATATATATATATATATATATATATATCTATATATATATCTATATATATATATATATAGTAAGTGAATATAATACAGCCATATGCGTAGTAAATAAACTGCGCTGGTCAATATCAATACATATCAGGGATAACTCATTGTTGTCACTTAACATGATATGAGACAAGTCCAAGTGATGGTTTAACACACTTATTACTGAATCGCTTGGTTATTCAATATCGTATATATATATATATATATATATATATATATCTATATATATATATATATATATATATATATATATATCTCTATATATATATATATCTATATCTATATCCCCTATATATATATATATATGTCTCTATCTATATTTAAATATATACATGTATATTTAAAATATATCTATATATATCTCTCTATATATATCCCTATATATATATATTTTCCATATAAAGATATATTTATATGTATACTTGAATATACATATATATATATATTTAAATATAAATATATATATATATAATCATATATGGATACGATCGTTTAGGAAAATATTTATGTAAAGTGCAATTTGTTACTAGTCTATATATGTTAATATGAACATAAATATCCATATATATATATTCATATATATATTTATATATGTACATTAAAAAAAACAACTATAAATCAAATAATGGGTGGTTTATATACATTTGGACTAAGGGACGATTGTTTTGTGGATGCGAGGCCAATTAATGCGAGTTTGATTGATAAATATGAGCCACAGTTATGTTAAGTAAGATGCAAATTATTATTGCGTTATCGATTTCCATCATTTTCCTGATTGCACAATGAATTACTGTGTTTTTTGAAAATGTGCTGGTAGAGGGTGGGGATGTAGCTTATGTGTGTCGGTCAAAGGAAATGATTTACAGCAACTAATTGTGTATTTAAACAACTGAGACAGTAATATGCTTCTACTCACTAATTGTAGTGTCTCTTCATATAACCCTAACATGGCAAGCATGTGACAATGCCAATAGGCGACACTAGGTAGTGGCTGAGGTGAGTCCGGCACACGCGTCAGTCATCTTTGGCACGTGTGTTTATGGTGTATATTTCTGCAAGAGATCAAAAGCTCTTTGAGACACGCTGGCGTTGATAATCTATAAAGTGCGGCTGTTTATTAATCAAATAAAATGTTAATTGGTCAAAATAGTCGAAAATGAAAACCTATACAGTGCTATCAATGAAAGCTGCTATTTTTCTCGGACACCATCATCAGCATCATGAACAATTGCACCGTGACATGCCAATGTACACCGATACAACGCAATACAGCGGTCAGTGTAACAATGGAACCGAATGAACAATCAAAGCCGAACAAGTGAAACATTTATTCAGATAATTTCAAGAATAGAATAAAACTATTTTGGGCCGGGGCTTTGATGTACCTGTAATTTTAGCATGATCACTAGAAAATGTGCCGCAAATCTTTTTCAAAATCGTTGTTATTCATAAACACAATCGATGCGTCCATATACACCAAACGCAAAAAGATACCTTATAAACAATTGTTATGGGTCTATATCCCTAACATATCTCATGATGCTATAACAACTTAGTGATCTCTCCCAAAGCAACTGTCTTTACGCCCCTAAAGTCTAGACTACTTACATGCCCTGACGTAATACCCGCTTTTCAGCACAGTCCGATCGCCAACCCTACTCCGGCAACAACCTGTTTCTCGCCGCTCAGACAGCCGTCACATAATGTCGATGGCAATATCGCACTATTGTTAAAGAAATAATCGTAGATACCAAGCTTATTATCTCTGTCACTCTTTTAGTTGAGGCTCTATACAAAAGTTAGAAGGTTCATCATCCTAATGGGGACCCAGGTACGGGGCGCGGATTGCTATACAGAAGATTGTCGAAGAGCATGTTTTTGGAAGGCTGGGTGAGCGGAAGGCATTAATTAATCAGCCGCGGACTACTGATGAATATTTACTTTTATGACCAGCTTTACTTATGAAGCGGTACGAAACCAGCAGCACCGGCATTTCTGCCAAAAGACCCGCAATGAATTAACGCGATGGTTTTTTGCTGATATTGCGAAAAAAGATCCGCTTGGGCAATGGAATATTCTTGATTTGTTTTTCAGTTCCTTATTTCTTGTTCGTAGCAACCATTCATAAGATGATGAATAAGATGTAATTAAATAAGTTAGCAGACAATTAATCGACCAATACATAGAAGGACAAGTAGATATGAGAGGTAAGAATGATTCGGCATTGATGAATATGCAAATTATGCGCAGATTTCCGCTTGTGGTATTGTATGGTCACAGAGCTAGAAACTTACTTGCGGTGCGAAACGTTATTTAATTAGTATTTCGATCAAGTATCACTGCAATAGAATACTGTGCCTCTTTTTTTCTTGGCAACTCAATACTTAAGTCTGAACTTAATGAATCCACCCGTCATGTGAACTTAATGGGTTGGGTTTTGTTAGGAATTTATTAAGGGAGATTGCGCATGTGCCTCAATCGAAAGTTGATTCTGAGGCAGCGACTTAAAGTAGGATTATTGTATTTATCCTCAATACCGGCTATTCGCAAATCCTGGACCGAGTGAATAATAAATCATGAATGGGATTTAACGTCACTTTCACAGCGAGGTGATATCGCGACGGTGATGGATGAGGATGATGGTAATGTATTAGCGCTTTCATTACTATCAACATGTATGATAAATTACGTCTTGTGGCTAGCATGAACTCACCAGATGTCGCAAAGCAATATGTGGCACAGAATGTACATTCTGGCACATTCAAGACCTGACTTATTGGTATGGAGGATGAAATAGAACACAAACCCATGTGGCTATGCGAACAGTGAACCGCCCCACAGGTTTTAACAACTTCAAGCGTTTCAACACAGGTTTATTCAATCATGAGAATATTGGATCGAAGTGGGGATATTCAATCAAGCCCATAATATAATAAAATGATATATTAGTATAGTTGTATTAGTATAGCAGCGCGGTAATGCCATGTGGACCCCAAACTGCCTTGGCATGCAAACAGCATATTCATCCGCAAAGACTTCGGCGATATATCCTCATCTGTCCTTACCAGGAAAAAAACCTCCCTTTATTCCTGGCATGACATATGACAACACCGTTGAGTAATAGCGTCTCACATTGCTGGAAATACACAATACGTGCGTTCTAAGTAGGCAATCTTGATAAGCCTATGTTGTTAATTTATTGCCGTGGTATTCCCTATGAGTCAGCTAAAGTTTTGTTAATGCACCGGAAAGCAGTAGCCATTGGTTGCGCGCCTAGTTAGTATGCTGTCACAAACAAATTACAAGTGAGCATATTATTCAATCAGCCTCAAGTCAAGCAATGCAACGCACATATATTATTGCACCCATTGTACCATCCTACTGTGTTATGTTGCATAACGACAAATAAATTTAAGTTCATTTGTTGATGTGACAATTTACCAATGATAATTTCTTATGGATTCAAAGAAATAGTCAAGCACCATTAAGAATCAACCAAATATTAAAGGAAATCTGCTATTGATCGATGTGTATTGATTTATTAATGGTGTTCAATGGTAATCTGTACATTTTATGGCAAAACTAATATTTAGAATAATGGGTAAGGAAACTGAGGTTACTTTGAATGGCCATTGTTAACCAACATTGTGAACATTATATTGCTGCCTATGTTTGGTTGCCACGTAGAATGACGAAAGGAGTGAAACATCAAGGATAATGCCCATAAATACCGGTTATTTTATTCATGTTCCATACAATAAGTATTTGCTGACGAACGCTCTCACATCCAGAGTATTTATTATACTCACGATTAACCAATGGTTCATACTGCTAAAACAATAATACGATCGTCCATTCAGCATTAACTACGAGGCAGTATTTTCCGAATGAAACTGTCGCTTTAATGGTGGAAACCTACTTACTGGATTTTGCGATGCAGAGCGTTATAACAATTCAATATTGTATGTTTAAGTGGGTGCATGGTGCTGTAAAAGTAGAACGTTGGTGTGTGAGAGTTTGTGCCATTGTAGCCAACCCAGACTTGTCAGCTGGCTGAGGTTGGTGGCTATTAGCGTCAGTGTACTATACCCCGATCTAGCGTAGTAGGGCTCGCTAGTAAACATGACGAAATTTTACGCTAAACTGAGGCTCTCACGTGAGCACACCACGGAATAACCCCGTTGGAATCTGCATTGTGTTCTGTATATAATGCCACACTTCGTTGCAGGCATACGTGTGTATCAATGAGTAATTCTATGTATTTACCCTCAAATGTCAGCGAGTGTCGCTTTCATTTGAAAAGAGTACTTTTATTAGATTTGTTATGTGAATGACTGGTCAGTTTTATATGCATGCATGTATGTTGTTCAGTTACGGCTCTTGCGCTGTAGTCAGCTCATATCGATGCATGTATCTATTCGTTGTACCAGTTTTTGTTTCACTCTATACCGATGTCAATCAGATATAATGGGCAGAATCAACGCTACACATCATGTTTTAGTATTAACATTATTTCAAATCTGTGACAGTTGAAACGACAGATATTTGATCTATCACTACGCTTTATCCCCAACGATGTGTGTTTGCACATATTCTCATTTCACCAAGTAACGCATCGTAATTTTGTGAATCAACCTCGGTGACTTACATCTTCGAAGTTTTAACATTTCCCTCTGCTCTCTGCTATTGAGGTTGTGTGTTCAAAGGAAAGGTTGGTTGGAGGGGTGATTGTTAATGGCGATCCACCACTAGCGAACACAAATATCAACGCGTGTTATTAAACCATAAGCAGGCTATAAACAAATGAGCACACCATAAACCTGGTCATCACTTTTATATTCATGCCATGTTCGCTGTATTCTACCATCATCCTGCTATATAATATCACTTCCTACATTACGGCTATGGCATGAGACACAATATCTGTGCAATAGGTACATGACAACAGGCGATAAACGGGCGGATAGTACATTAGATACATAATATAGCAACATGATGTATTCGTATAAGCACAGCAGAACGGTAATGCCATGTGGACGATTCTTGAGATACAAATCCACACGCAATTAGGAAAGCGTTAGCGTGCAGCAAGCATATTCATTGTCAATAACTCTGCCTTTTTATCCTAATGCGTCTGAACCTGAAACAGCTCCTTTTATACTTGGCATGACATTTGACAATGCTTTTGATTAATAGCGTCTCATAATGCATGATATACAATACACGTCAGTCGCGTGTGAGCGTATTTTTGCCTGCAACAATAAGCGTATCTTGGGCTAATTAATTGCTGCTGCATTCCCATTTTCAGCAGAAAATGTTTTACTAATGCGCCAGAATGTAGTGGCCATTTGTTGCATGCCCATTTGTCAATCAGTTAGCTGTCAAAAACAAATAGGAAATAAGAATATTAGCCAAAGTTATTCGGGACAAGTCACTTTCATCGATAAGTTATCCTATTGTCACCGCTTAAGCATATATATATATATATATATATATATATATATATATATATATATATATATATATATATATATATATATATATATATATATATATATATATATATATATATATATATATATATATATATAGATATAATATATATATATATATATACATATATATATATATATATATATATATGCCATATATATATATATATACATATATATATATATTTATATATATATATATCTAAGTGAATATGCGTGCATAATTTTTGATATATACATCTATATATATTAATAAGTTTATTGATATATATCTATATATGTAAATGCATGTGAATATATCAATGCATATACATATATGGTTATATATGCATATATAATATATATATTCCTATGCATACGTATATATATATAAATAAACATATATATAAATATATGTATATATATAAAACATATATTTATATTTATATATATACATATATATATTTATATATTTATATATATATTCGTATTTATATATATTAATATATGTATCCCCCTGTATATATATATATATATATATATATATATATATATATATATTATATATATATATATATATATATTTATATATATACATATATATAATTGTGAAAGCTTATTGCTGGTTAAGACGTCCCCATTCTTCTGTTTATCTGATTTGAATCCCGAGGTGTACCTTTTTCAACAAAAAACATCCTCAGTGTCTATCTTACGGAATTAATTTTTATACATTCTCCGGCGTATTTGAAGTAAAACGCCAACACAATAGGCGTGCTTTTGGAAATAGTGCTGCTTTGCGACGTCGCGAGCATGCAATCAGTGCGCAATACTTTTTACCTTAGACGTACTTTATACAGCAAAGCAGATATAGGCGTTTAATTTTCCAGTCGTTAAAACTGCCATACCACAACCATAAATGAGAATAGATTTAATATGCTTGCTATACAGCGACATTTTGTTTTAAGATTAAAGATATAATACAAAGATACGGTATGGATTTATGCTGTAATTGTGTAATCCGCGTTAAAATGGACATATTTATGTAGGTATGTGACAGCGACGATAAACTTTTTGAACATGCTGATCAAATGATTCAAGGTAAGATATTCAGCAAGCTGCAATGCACGGATGAAATTTACCAAGAAGCTAGCTTGTCTAAAACTACATGATGTGCAGTAAAGGTTATGGGAAGAAGTTCAACTTATAAGGATCAGCTGGTAATGGCCGTCAATTTGACCGAATATCGCGTATAGAGATACCGGTATTTGATGTGCAATGTAATATGATTCCTATTGACTGAAACTGCAAAACATAATCCCTCTAATCATTGCGTCAATAACGAAGCAACAGTTGTCAATGGCTTAAATAAGGACGACATTATCTTCTAGCATGAAGCTGCTGATTGATGGCATGACGAGCTGAGTGCATTAGTATATCAATATCATCGAGGGGGTTATGAGTATAATTCGAGACCCTTATGGAATGCTACAGGCACGTCCTATTCAAGCCTGACAGACAAATTCTTCCTTGGCTCTTATTACGGATAATTTCGTCGTCAGTTGCACATATGAAGATTACGAGAACGACGATCAATTGCCTCGACAAAACATATTTGTCACGCTGATGGTGCTGTGTTGTAAACGTCCTTCAACATAATGCGCTTCTTTTATGCGAGATCATGAAGTTTCTCAATCCTTCAAGCGATGAGTCACTACACAATATCAATAGCGAACACTACATGCATTGCATCTTGATATTACGACATAAATAACCTTTCCTAGATCAATCAAATACAGAGTTGCCACATAATGAAACACATCGAAATTCCAAAGACAGCTCTGCTTACATTCATCAATGGGTCTCAATATGTCGTATATGAACACCTTGAAAGTTGAAATATCCCGCTATTTGTTGTGCGAACATATCATATGTAGAAATGTAATAGAAAGAGCAAGGCAATATGTTACACTGAACAATGGGAAGTTGATAGAATATTAGAAATAAACAGTTGCAGTAGCAGTATAGATTCCGGTATTCCCAAATACAACCGTGATCATTTTATGACATCATGATGCTCATTTTTGACTATCATGAACGTATGCACTTAATTAACTTGATCGTGATAGGTAGTGTTTTTGTGGTTTTTCAAAAAGATAAATAATGAATCGCTGCGTAATATTATTCTTTTGCCATTTGGGCGAATTGTCTTGAATAATGTAGCAATTCAGAAATAAAAGATCTTAAATCAATTCTTCGTATCTTTACAGCGTTCAGTCACATAGCTACCGGATTTCTTTAATCAATAAACTGTTCCAAATTACTATTACAAAACATTGTCTGTATCAATAGTATTACCTTTGGTTATGATTAAAGTAGGAGAGCGGATGTAATTATTAAGCTGATAAGGCCGTTCGGTAATAGATCATGTTGGAGGAAACAGACTTTCAAAATATTGCCATGCAGCAAGCAAACAATTGGATGTCACATACAAGGGGCCCGAGCGTGCTGAGACTCAATATGCTTGCTGAAAGGCTATTGCTTTCAGTTTTTCTTTTTCAAGCACATCTCCGTCAGCCCTGTTCGTTATTGATTGTGTCAGGGCCTAATACAGTCCATGATTCATTAGAAATTTCATCAGGGAAATCAGTCGTTGGTAGCCTCTAAATTAGGTGGTTGTCCCCCGGTACACTTGACGTTGCCAGAATCTTTGATAGAATACACTCAATGGTGTATAATGTTGGTGTCAATATCACTTACTGCTTACAAATCAGTGTCACATCCTAATGACCGTGTCTATTTCTTCTTGACATTAACCGGCATTTGTATCCAGTCTGCGATCCTGAACATAAAAATGGGGTTAAGGCTTCGACATAAAAGAAAATATATAAGCTGCTCTGAAAGCAAACATGATCTTGGCATATTCAAGGTCGTTTGGTGGATTAAAAAAAGCATCAAATTAAGTTCAACATAAAACTGTTTACATAAATTAAAAGACATCTGTCCCCGCAGTCTAGGCATGCTAGTTTTCAGCCATACCGGTACGGCCATATTTAATGACAACAAGGAGTCTGCGTAGCAGTAGAGCGACGGTGTGCAAGATCAAAACGCCATAATTCGAGACATGTTTCATCTGATATCGGGTTTCACAGTTTTTCCGTCGTCAGACTCGGATATTCATATGATGATGCATAATGCTATGAATAACTATTAATCCCACTGACATTTATCCTTTGGGCCATGGTGTCTGATTTTTTTTCAGCAAAAGTTATGGGCACGTGAAAATAAAGATAATTGGTTTACAATTATTGCTTCTTTTGCAGTGAAGGCGAGGTTTTTTCAACTCATACCTAATTCCAGATTATTTTTTTGTTTTTATATTCATCTGCGGGAAATCGGTAATATAAGATATACAATCCCGAAGTAAGTAAATCAGATTGAATATAATCGCGCAATTATTATTTCAAATTCACAATTTTGGTAAGCGGAAGTAATATCACTTTAATTGTGACATTTTGACCAGCCAGTTGACTGTTCCAGACTTGAGATAAGTGCCCCTCGTCATGGTCTACAGTTCACGCCCCTCCCTTGACGCTGTTTAAACAACGTGATTCTTTCTACAAAAGTTTTTAGACGCTACAATTGCCTGATTGATATCAGCTTATAATTCCTGATATGGTTAAACCCGCTTCACAATTGCCCAATTCACAACCATTGCCATCCGAGAGATGAAATCTATTTATTTCGGCGGAGGAGGCCAAGTGAACGCTTGTGAACAAAGCAATGCAGTATGTGTAAATGAAGGGTATAATTCATGGCCGGTGTCAAGCTGTTGTGTCTGGGATGTGGGATAATTGTGAGCGCGCAGAAGTGAATTGGGTAAAAGCAATGTTTTCGTTTGAATTGACTGTACTTTTCACATAAGCGTCTCAATCGATGATGATATCTGGGTCTGAATTATTCATGCAGTGTTATTGCATAACATAACGATGTATGGCAAGTACGTCTATATCTTCGTTTTACCATTTGGGTTTTCGTTTCTACGACAAAATTGTCCTGTCAAATCTAATGATTCTCCACGACATTTCTAACTCAGGGAGATAGAATTGTGTAACTCGGAGCAAGGCAACTTTATCAGTGCATCAGTCAACCTCCCTGGCAATCGAATACCGTTGAAAATATTCAAAGACGTTAGTTTTATGTGTCGCAACAGAATTTATAGAATCGATGTAAAATGCACACATGCGACAAGGGAATTAACCTAACAAAGCATCAGCGTAACGAAATACACTCACGGCATCTAGCCTCACCAACAACCACCCCGCTGCTTAGTGTGTTACTAGTTGCAAAACTTGCTCTGAGTATCCTCAGGAGAAATGCACTCGTTGTTCATTATGCGTATATACACGTCTAGTAATAAGCTCATATGTATTCACCACCATGGAGGTTAATGAATATAAATCGCCGTGGGGAATGCACCTTTCCCAGAATTAGCATCAGTAAAATGTACAGCAAATGTTTCGCCATATATTACTGCCACATGGAGTAGAGAATCGCTTACGAATTACGTCAGCCAATTTTTCACTCATACACTTATTCCAAGCCTCTCAATAGAATTATAACAAAATAGCCAACTGTGCATAATTCATATCTTCTCTCGTTCCTCATTGCAACTGTGGGTAGTCGTAACATAAAATATTGCACGATTGCTGGAGTCTAGATATGTTTTACTGTGTTTGCTGCACAATATGACGCAGGTGCAGTAAACCTAGTAGTCTTTGCAAACGAAAGGTCCTGCAACTTATAATGCTATCTTTATGGCCAGCCTCTTTGGCACACAAACGTTACTTGTTCGGAACAATGACTTTCGATATATATGGCACGAACCTGCTTAACATCTAAGTCGGTGTTAAGGCTTCTGTTACAACAGTGTAGCAGTTGACATGTTGTTCCATTCATATTTAAACCATATGAAAGCTTTGTTCTGGTCAACATATTTTTCACAGCTCATAACGCGATGCAATGTACCAAAGCTTTGATCTGTTTCACTGCGTTAACAAAGCACAATCAATCGTCCCTATTGGCAAAATAGATATTGTAGTCGTAAATTAAGGATTGACTAAAATGGCGCGAATTATCGAGTATTTATTTCGTATCTGCAACAGTACCAAATGTACTATAACATGGGAAACAATCGTACAGATGTGCCTAGAGGAAATTATGAAAAGGATGTCATATGGAACATTATTGGACAGTCACTCACCGTTATCATACGAGATATACATCATTGATTTATAGCAACTTAAATAATCATTTCTTGTGCCTCAAGAAGCAGTCTGTATCGTGTTGATAATCGATAAATATCAGGCCGTTTCCAACCCCCTCGCTTTATTGTCTTTCGTGGACGACCTTTCGAGGACAAAAAGTATATATCAGGAATAAAAAGTGCCAAAAAGATTTTGATTCGCATTGAACTATTTCATTGTACCAATTAAAATATGCCGAATAAATAATTGATAATTGATGGTAGCAAAAATGTATTATTCATATTTGTCCACGAATGATTGGAGTCTAAGAGCGGTTGTAATCGCCACTATATATATAGATACACACACACACACACACACACATATATATATATATATATATATATATATATATATATATATATATATATATATATATATATATATATATATATATATATATATATATATAATATATATATATATATATATATATATATATATATATATATATATATATTATATATATATATTATTATTATATATGTATATTTATATATGTATATATACCTATTGTCTGTCATATCCTGATAATATTAAACAGTTTGCTCCCAACAACCTGTATTGATCACCCCGTTCGCAGCGTAGTTGCATGATCGAGTGCTTTTTAAGCCAGAATATAAGTATTTCGATACATTTTCGTATAGAAATTCTTTATAGACACTCAGAGCTGTATGCAAGCCTTATCTCGATTCAAACGACCCGTAGAGATAACGATGACTATATGTTACATAGTATCATTGCAAATAAAGGGCGCCAGGGGAAATGATAGCAGCCGCATCGGAGATATGAGGCCCTTCACTTATAAATTACCCTCCATAATGGACAACAGATGGACACAAGCAACTAATCTTGCACTCCGTCCACAAGAAAGAACCCTTATAGAGCCATCAGTTTGTTCCTCATAGCCGCATTAGCATACGGTTCCTATCATTAATTGTTCCCACAAAATGTCGGACTAATCGTCAATTTTCATCCTCTCTGTACAATGATAACCTATCACCATAATAGCAAATATCGCGAACTATCACGATTAATACCGATGAGCAGGGATGAACAATAGGTATTTGTATTCTGTTGAACATGGTTTACTTATATTGCACAATACTCCAGTTCTATCGCTCCATTCCGGTAAGCCATGCTACAATATATATATATTTATAGATTCCGGACCGAGATTTTACGGCCGCAAGGTAGTAATTGCATACGTCATGAGACGTTTATGAACTCGAAGTACTAATCATATCTGAGTGTACCGAGGTCAGAATAAGGATATGACAGTAACATTATATTGATCTGATACGGAGATTAAATAATTATAAAGCAGTGAGAAAGTGTGTAAATAACTGATAATGCTTGCAAACAATACATGTGAGTGAAGGATGAGAAGGCTGCTGAATAATCCTATAATCATGTAAATAAATAACTGCCTAAGTGAGCACTTTTTGAGTGGAGCAGTTACGGAATGAATGTGTAAGCCGATGTGTTAGTGAAGGTATGTGAGTTACAGAGTGCATTGGTGATTGAGGGGTGCATTAATGCGTTAAATGGGGTCGATGGGTGAATATCAAATAGTAAATCCAGGCATTAATTTATAACATCTATTGTGTAACTGTAGCTGACATGCTTCTCAATACTACACGGCAGCTGCAGAATGCTCTCGAGCGCATCTCAGAGAATATCTCGAAAACTAATGGATTGGCGTGTAATTTGCAGATTAAGCAAACACGGGGAGAGTTGTGCATAATTTTCGGAACTAATATCAATTTGCAACTAACAAATCATCACTTTTGGTTATCTATTTAGTCATTAATGCATGTCGTAAGCAGGCAAAATATTATTTCCGTCTGCAATGCCGCTATATCAATTCCTACGAAAAAAAGGACGGGGCGCTGTAACTTCTTGATTCGCCTTTTGATGCAACCGAGTTTCTAGAATAGCTACAATTTGCCGTCGTCAGATTGACTCAACACAGAAAATCATGACGTAAAAGCTTCATCAAAGCTCAGTTAACGACTTTATCTCCATTAAGGCTTAGTTTTTATGCTGTGAAGTGTTAACAAATACAGAAGGTCTGTCTTAATTAACTTACGTGTATGTTAGTTTCTAGAAACATACGTGTTATAGTGCCCATTCCCAACCCAGTATTCACTGTGAATTGCTCAACGCATTTTCCAAAAGTCCAGCACTAATTATTTTGAAACCCTCCATCCACTTCAACCCAACACGTGAACCGGATTTACCGTTATTAAAACCTAAGAAGCTTTGATCAAAATATTCGTGTATGACCCCGGCACGATCAAACTAAGTAATCATAAAGAAACTAATTAGTTTTCTGTAATTTTCTGTGAAAAATCTCATTGGGTACTTGCGTCGTGATGCTTTACGTGCGGTATTTAACGCTTAACTATTTGCTTGGTCGATACGGTGCACTGTGGCCAGGATAACGAGAGGACCATCAATAATGAAATGATTAAACCACTCGGTTTTGCAAATAGTTTATTCGATTAAGATAAGTCTATGACAATGTTGGTAGGGTCACAGCTAGTGATATTACATTTATTATGGAACGCTCTGCTCCAAATTAGACCCCACAAAAATATGTTCATTGAACTGCACAGGTATATATGATTTCAAGGATGCATTAGATGCTAGAAAAAACCCACCAAGGTCGCCGATGACGCCGTAATGCCCTGAAAGAGGGTTTGGCGATAAAGATCAAGCTATCTTTCATGGTAGGATGATTGCCTGCTGTGAATTGCTTGCATATATGTCCAAAGAGCCCTTAGTTACTCTGATAACCCCCCACTTGCTATGAATGTACTATTGTGTATTTATATATGTGTGTCATCTATCTTGCTTTGTTCGAACATAAAACTAACATAAACAAGGCATCCCTATCGGTCCCTTCTGGTGTTATCCTTCAAGCCGAGCAAATACAGTCGTATCAAACATCGCGAACAACAAACAAAGCAGCCCGGACTCCTATTAATATAGGTATGATGGGAATTGAGAGCCATCGTTTAAGGCGACGGATGAACAGCTTCAGAATGAGCCGACACCCTTTACAATGCTTTGGATGGAATGAATTCCCGGCGAAGGGCTTTATCCATACCTCAACGTATGTATTGAAGTTCAAATGGTGGGCAACTACGTTTTTGGTGGTGGTACGTTGTGACATATTCTAGGTTTTCAAGCTCATGAAATCGAAGGTTTCGGCTTGATAAGGATAGCAAGCTAGTAAAAGGGTGGACAATCTCTTTGCTCATGACACCCAGTCCCTTACGTCCCGCCCCAACAATTATGCCGCTTAGTAATCTGCGATATATTGTAGCACGGAATTGCCAGTTTTGCACCGTTGAATTGCAAAGTTATTTACGTGACTCATCTTGCTCCGTCGCCACCCTTGATGCCAGTTCATGAGGCGGGTCAATATCCTTTGCCAACTTCAGGGTTTGTTTGTTCCTGTTATCTGCTCCACTATAATGCTCATTGTCAAACAGTGAGCATCATATAAAAGCAGTCACCCCAATTATTTGGTTTCTCAAACCATTACTGTAAATGCATTATCATGGTACACCACCGTACATCGCGCAACGAGCAGATGTTAACAGAAAACAGCTTTATAGAACCGTGAAAATATATGCAACAAATGGAAATGTAAAGGCTGCATCAAAGAAAGGATGAGGCGGAATAGGGCATGGGATAAGGAAAAACGACCGCTTCACAAGATTACATGATTGTAGGCCAATAACCTGATAAATATTGTTTGTGTAAACTGTTAAGGATGCGCTATGCAGGATGGCGTCAAAGTAGGGAGCTCCTTCCTCCCCCTCACCAAATATAATTAGGAAGTCATGTAACTGTCAAGTAATTTGTACATCAATTGAATTATGTGACTTACATTATTTTCTTCATAAGAAAAATCTAACAGCGATTTGTTTAGTATAAACTCCCAGTTCCTTAATATCATGCCATCCTAACCGGTTAGCTAACACCTGAATAGACCTGCCAAGACAAATTGGATTATTTATATACTATATATACAACTCGACGGGTAGAATATATGGCGTATAATCAGGTTAATAATTATGTGCTCTTGGGACCATACTCTAAACGTTTATAAACCATAGCACATAATTCGCGGTCATAAGCATCACGTGCGACTCTTGTACAGGCACTTTGCATCGAATATGCCTCAATAATGATGATATGGCTGCTTAGGGTAGTCTGGGGAACTTGTGTCGTAGCTTTAATCACGAATGGTCGATTGAAATGATATAAGGATCGTTATTGTGGCGCTTCGCAGGGCTAGATTATCAATTCAGTGTATCGTCGGTCATAACTTCCACTTCATGATTTAAATGCTAAGTCGTTTATGGATCGACAATAATAAAGCTACAACATTTTGGAACAGGCGATATTCTTCATTGCTTCACATAAAGTGCCAAAAAGTCTGAAGCCGCAACATATTGGTCAATATTTAACAAATCGTTTTAACATGGGTAACATAATATGTCGAAAGCACCTGCTGCAATATTTTGCAACACGCATGAAGTTGGCCGGAACACACATGTGTCGAAGTCCCAGTTAGAGCTGTAATTATCACAAAGACACCTTCTCCGACCGTAACAACTATAGTTGTAGGCCGGATTCTTTGCGGGTTTGTAACTAACAACATTGATAAGTAGGAGCATAATTGTTCAATTGATGCTATTAAGCTATTAAGCGTGTAGATAAGTGTGTTTACACTTACAGTAGGACAAGAATGGAACAATTTGATTAATTCCGCAATAACACATAACAAAGTCAAAATAGAAAGTAATTGCTCAAATATAAGACAGATTACGAGGTCTGATAGCTTTTAACCGACTTCTGATTTACCCATCAAAGCAAACTTTTAATCTCGCAATAATTGCAACATTTGGCATTCAGCCACACCTATTCATAACCAATTTGGCTGGTTGCTGGACACTGAGTGGCTTTAATACAAGTACAAGGCGCAGCAGAATCAGTAGCACAGACATTTCCGCCACTAAGTTGTTTGCTATCTTTGATTGTTGGTCGCCGGATGACTGATGGCGCTATACAGAATTTTCTACCGAATCCATAAATAGTCCAGACGGTTTCGACTACCTGCAAAACTCTTGTTAAATTACTCATCGAAGGATAAGACAACTTTCCATTTTGGCTATTATTTAATTAGCGATGTGCCAAGCGTCTAGTATGACATAGGTAGATCCATTACCCAAACAACGCAGTACTCAGAGAGTCACGTCTGGAGTAGCTAGGGGACAACATTCACAATTTACAAAACAATTCCGTGTCGTTTATCAACACAACTTTACAATGACCTTTGGTTGGCGTCACAATAAGATATAAGCTATGCATACCAATCCGCAACCATCCGTTCATTACTCGAACGTGAATGCGCGTTATTTGTTCTTTTAGGTAAATATGTCAACGGATCATCGTTGTTCGGGAAAGATGAGGCTGGTTTTCTTGCGGTCGGATGTTTGCTTTTGTACTTAGACAATGTGCTTGCAGTAATATCCTATTCTCCGAGGCGCCGCAAAAGATACCACTGCCATTAATAAGAAATAAAAAAGAGAAATTCAGATATGTCTACGGTGCCACACAAAACTGGTTTCTGCTGTCAATATCCGATTAGGTGAATGGTAGCAAGAATAATCTTGAAGCGGGTAGTAGTACAGAAATATCGCTCAATAGTTGCACAGCATGCTTTCATTTACAAAAAAATACATACCGCACAGATTTTATATAGCCTTTCGATACTAAGAGTATTCATCCGCAATCCGCAAATTTAATTATCTGAACAATTATATCGAAATTTTGACAATATTTTGTTTTCGTTCTCCACCGGGTAAACATCAAATGCGCAATTGCATTTGGCATACCTCAGCAATAGTTGACTGTTTATGTTGTTTCGGTCAGCAGCGTAATAAGAAAAAAATTTATTGGTAGACTGCGTTTATTATAATATTATATATTGTGCGCATATCAGTGCCATTCACACATATCGGAATGGGGTAGATGATATCCGCACGTAGGTTGTGGTCGATGAATTACAGCTCAATATATTTGTGTGTGTACGTTATGGAGCAACCACGTCAATCGTTTGCTTTACATAAATCTAGCTAGTCTGTTTAATTTAGTGATCTTATTCATTTACATCTCATGCACTCGATTTCAGTTTAGATTACCTATACAATTGGCCATAGATAAGTTAATTCTGGCCAATGTTTTCACAGCTTTGATACACAAAGGCTTCAGATAGTATTGACCATCAAGCCTAGCTTTTGGAACAATCGCTGGCTTTGGTTAAATGTTTATACATTGATATATTTACGATCTTTGTATTTGCACTATTATCAGGGCCAGCGATTGCCTCCTCATACAATTGAAGAGTCTTCATACGCCATTTACCAGTAAGGTAAATTGTTTTAAGGCATAAGTATCTATTCGCTCATAGCCATAGTATGCATTCATTTTCCGAATTAGATGTTACTATATACTTTGCAAATGAACCGGAAGACCACAAAAGATATATAAATGGTAATAGCCCGAGTAGGCACTGTTAATGTTTGGTCATCGTGGTCATGATTTTTTCGATTATATGTGGCCTTGGTGAAAACTGTCACTTGTTATATCTTAAACGTAAATACCGTCGCGATCTCTCTGACTATGACCTTCCTGCCTGCGTTATGAATGGCTACATACCACAGCAACGTCGCACTAGGATAGCTATGAAAACACCCTTTCCTACGATCATTTTGCCATTATTAGGGAACGATATTCCTGGAATGATACACGCAAGCGCTATTGCGATACTTAGGCATTAAGCAGAAATTTGTCAGCATAAATCACATGACATTGACCAAATATGGATAATGGCTTTTCCCAATAGCGTTGCCTTGAGGCCGCCGCGTGCGCGCTCATGATTTGAATAGTGACGGTAGAACATCCAGCTGCCTATGGTCTGTTGGAGGCGATAATAGCGCATTGTTTTTAGCTAATAGAAGCTAATGCGAGTGCAGCAATTTTTGGCGGTTTTAACCAGGGTACCATTTATACTGAACGAATGTAGAGGCGAGTTCGGTCTCAGTGAAGAGGTGTTAGGGATATATGAATACAATTTGTTGTACCGGGCAGTGATTATTCCGCTAAATGGTAATTGAGATAAGATTTTGCCTTGAAAATGTATGTTAATGCCTCGCTTGGGCTGGTTATTAAATCAAATGCAAGCGCACTCTTGCAAGTAGGCATACATAACATTGGCATTCTGTGGCTATATCTTCGTGGCTTTTAAAATAATAAATACTAGAATATTTTTCACGAAATTTCTCATTTATGATCCATACTTTGGTTTACTATTATAAACGTCGGGTTGACTGAAGATATATTTATGTAAAGACAGCACAACAGTCCCGATCCAAATTGATTACCACTACCTTTAACCTGATAAAATAGTCGTAGTAAGTTTGATATATTACACGGTCCATTGATATCATTGACATCATGAAAGTACACTGAGTACAGTTGTTGTGCCACTAAATTACTATTGGCGTGCACGTTAAAGGAAATAGATGGCCCACGCGGTCGCCTGGAAAGCATTTAGGTTTTGTATATATTAATAGTTCCATCCTATTGGGTCATGAATAAATCCAGCCAAATGCAACAATTGACTTATCGCCTTCAGCCGCGCCTTCCTCACACGACGTATATTCTCTTGACAAAAACGGATGATATTAAGCAATAGCCAAACAATAAAACGCCAGTAAATTTGGATTGGTGTGATCAGTGATGTTGCTATATAGCTGTGAATATATATTTATCACAGATATGCTTTGACCGATTATGTATCGAAAGCAGGCATTATATAAAATAGCAAATAATTAGCATGTTACGGTTTGAGCAGTGCTTAGGGGTGTAAGAACTCCTCCTTATGTCGCCTTCACTGTGTTTACACGTAATTCACATGCCTTGCAACAGATTGCTTTTATTTATTATGCGCTTAATCAGCTAGGCAAATATGACCAGACATTATAAAGGGAATTTGCCTCGCATGTCATAGAGATATATGACTTCTAAGAATGTGAATTACCACTGCTATGCCTAGTTTAAGCTTTTTAAATGCCCTATTCATGCAACTATGAGATATATGAAAAACATAACCATTGTGGTTTCATACGAAGGTGAAGGTGCGATGTTTTGGCCATATGCATGTGTTATCATGACTTAAAGCAGTGTTATGAAAATGTGCTATTTCCCTATTTCAATTTTATGATTAGGCATAGGGAAGAAACAGAAGGACTATTAGACAGAAATGTCCCTGACGAAAATCAATTGTTGCTTCCCATAGACTACGCGGACCTATCATATTTGTTTTTATGTTCATAGTACATATCTCACTGCACCATATTACCAAGTTTAGTTCAAAATTCAGCGGTCGAATTTTTTTTACGGAGGTTTGAATATTGTAATTCACCGCACTCACGAAATACAAACGAAAATCCATTGTGGCTTCCCATAGACTACGCGGACCTATCATTTTCCTAATATCTGCTCGTAGTATATATATCACTGCACCATATTACCAAGTTTAGTTCAAAACTCAGCGGTCGAATTTTTTTTTATGGAGGTTTGAATATTGTAATACACCACACCCACAGAATACAACCGAAAATCCATTGTGGCTTCCCATAGACTAAGCGGACCATATATTATTTAATTTATGTTCATAGTACATATATCACTTCCCCATATTTTAGTTCAAACTCAGTGGTAAAATTTTTTTATGGAGGTGTGAAGTCATTCTGGAGAAAAATTAACAATAAATTCATCAATGGCTTGCCGTAGGGTGCGGCGAGACATTATTTGTTTCTTGATATTTTGTAAAGCAGATATTGTTCTATCTGTATGTTGAATATAATGTAATTCGCTGTATGAGCTTTTCTGTAGAACCAAAATATTATCAAAAACGCTGTGTGTTCCACAATGTAATCAGTTCCAGTAGTCACCCGCTGTGCCATTAAAATGTGGGCACATCGAATGAGGCACGGCTTCAGGCCACGTCGTTCATATTCTATTACTTTTCATGTAACTTTTATGTAGCTATTTAATCCTTTCATGCTTCAAACGTGATAGTGTCTTGTGATTAGTCAGCTTTTTAATTGACTTTTCAATCTCATTCTATTCACGAGTCAATACATAAGTAAATGAATGTTGTCTTCAATGTTTACGAGGGGTTGTCGATGTTTTTGAACGATATACCTCGCTGTCAGCCGCTTTTATTTCTGCACATTGACAATAACGATAACCAAACACTTAATGATAACCTGCAGGCACGACAATGTGGTCGTAAAAGACCCCATGTGCTATCTTCGGTCGATGCATCTAACAATTAAGGTATCGATAAAACATTGCATTGCCTCTTGATCAGCTATATGATAGCACATTAGAGACATATCAGTAAAACGTTAATGCTGATGTAAGCCACATTTATGGTCCATTGTTGTGAGTTACCAGTGAGAAAACAATAAATGGTTGAAAGGATTTCAATGTTGCAGGACTAAAGAGACACATATATCACACGAATAGCATTAGGCAGTCGAGAAAATAGTTTCGTTCCTAGACTCTTGGTGAGCCACTACTCAAATTAAATACGAATAAGAGTCGGAGCAAGTATTTGATGTAGAGGATGCAGGTAATGTGCACTATATTACAATTTTATGGTGTTGCGGATTCTGCAACTATCCGTGAAGACATTGTAATGGCTGTTGGCTTAGATATTGGCTGAACAATCGGTCTGCTTTATGTTCGATTGCGCATAAAATTATAAGTTGAATGAAATAAGAATTATACAGTAACAACCTTTATCTATTCTCAATATGCATTAATACAAACCCTCAGGCTTCGACTAATTAAATAACTTTGAAACTAAAGGTAACATATCAAATTGGCGTTGTTGTAGCAGATTTAATATGGAAGGCGTAGGCGATCATAAAATCATTATTTAAATCTGCATGAGCAAGGAGGCGGTGAAAAAAAACTATTTAGTCAATAGTGTTTGTGCTGCTTGGTTCGCGGTTAGGGAGTGTTTGGTTCATAGTTCATAGAACATAGTATATCATAAACCATGAGCTTGTATACGCTGTGTATGTTTTTACATCCCAATCAACCATGCAACGTATGTAAGAAGTATACATAACCGTGGACTTCTTAAATTCCCCGCCCGCTAAGTGGTCAACATCACAGTTTACGTATGCTATATACGCCATGATGGGTTATCATCTTGTGTAATAGTAGCAGCCATGTACTGCATGCAACTTTGGACTCACTGCTGCTATATATGAGACCACAATGACAGAACAATAATTCATTTTCCGCGGCAGAATCGAAGTGCTGATCAAAGAGCAGTTTAATAATGTGCGTCAAATGCAGGTGCAGATTCCTACGCAACGAATTGCCCTATGTCACCATGGCTCGTACGAAAGGCATTCGAGCCAGTGACATTGCAGCATAGAGAATACGATCGTGCGAGTGCAAATTTCTAATGAAGCGATTTGCATGCGCAAAAAGAGCCAAAGTTAACGAGGAAATAATGTCGTCAATCGCTAATGATAACTCTTTTTTTCAAGGTCCGATAACCAAGTGCAGTTAAAATCCTTGAGTGTGAAAACAATGACATTAGCATCATACAGCTAAGCAGTCGATGTCGTTGCTACAAGCTACATGGAACATCAATTTCGTTTTTCGATAATTGATCGATATTTGAATTGCTATTTACACAATGTATATAGGCACGTCTAAGAAACGTATTGATCAGGATTGTTTATCTAACTCCAGTATTTTGTGTGGTTGGCTGTTTAAAGCCAGACGTCAACCGTAAAAGCGGTGTATCTATTTGGCACAGTAGTAACCGGCTCAATAAATACTGGACAGCATTTTGGCTAGACGTCTTGTCAGTCTCCATTAGTTCTGAACAGAGCCAATTAGGCTACATGTCTTAGTAATTAAGGAGAGGCTGCTTACAGGTGTAATGGTAGCGGGTATCACAGCCACTCCCATCTGTTTAATAGGGAAAAGACTGCGACGAAATGAATCAAGAGACTCCCACGTCCACAAACTGAATCAACTAGCGATTAACGTTTCGTCTTTGTGCTCAGAACGCATCTGTTAGGCGTCAACATTGACAAGATTTCCATGAAGTTAGTATCGACTAGCTATGGGCTGGCTATTTGAGTAAAGACCGATGCCAAATGATATCAGTACATAAGTCAAAAATAGAGTTTGCAAAGCTGAGAGTATCACTTGGCTCTTCTTTGGTTGAATGTATTTGTGTGTCATTGTTCTATATTTGTTGACATAGATATATACGGTAGCTTTCCGCAGGAAGTCCGTCCAATAGCGACGTAGCCCATAAGAGGGTGGCTTGCTTGGAGCAATGCCATATTGTTAGATCAAAATGTCGACTCAACGACGCTTATGACGTACCCTATCAAACCCTATTGTACTATTTTGTATGTACAAACTGTTTGACGCTCGAATCATATATAGCTAGAATATTTCGTACAGCGCGGGATAAATGAGCTGGAAATGTTTTCAAGTGATCCCATAAAACTTACTAGGTATTTGACAGCAATGCCTGGGTCTCTAAGATATTGATTGATGCGTTTATCAATGTTTGCATACCTGACATCGAGCTCCCAACAGTGTGTTTACAAAAACTAGTACATTCGGCTTAAGTTGTGTAGGTCAGATGAATCGTAGAATCAGAATTTAGATAAAACCATATGTAACTGATTTTAAGTTCCAAGCAAGCCACCTCCCTGGATCTAGAGGTAGAAAAGGCCGACTGTTATCCTCCTGCATGTCGTTTGAGGCGATTATTAGGCAGCTAGTTTGTCTTTGGTTGAACCTAGTGTCGGAGGATTTCACCCATACCGACTGCGTTAATGACTATATCCAGTCACCCGGCAGTGACGGTATGCCCTAGGATAGTCGTCTTTGTTGTTATTTGCTCCACCTGCTGTTCATTTCCATTCACATGTATTCCTCTTTTATCCACTTATCATAGATATTTACTGCTTCATCAGGTTTATCTCTTCATATTTACTCTATCTTGTACGCCCGATATACCACACTAGCGTAGGTGTGCTGTTAACTAAATGGTTGTTGTTATACACCAGATATATTGCCAGCAAGATCAGTATTTTTTTGTCGGTCATCAGTCGATGGGAGCTACACTCTAGTACTCTATGTACGTGGGTTCTTCGTCGCTCATAGTGTTTCTTGGTTCATGTTGGAGTAGCATACTCTGGAAAAAACATATAGTCATAGTTGGTAACATGAGACTCTCTTGCCGTTTGCAATCTAAATCGAAACACCTTCATATGTGAAATTAATATGCTGCCCAGGTGTAAGGTATTTTCATTTGTATGCCGGAACAATATATTTGCACAAATAAGCGCCATAACCATATGTACAGTATTCTAAAATTATATGTCGTTGCATGCAATGTGATAGTGTCCAAACTTAAATTGTCAAGCGTAAGGTGGTTTGCTCAATTGCGGAAACAATTGTTGTATTAGCAGTAGTTTTCTTGTGCCACAAACAATGTCAGACGCTTTATCCTATTCCTACCAATCGTTTTCGACAGACATGTATGACTGGAAAAAGCAATCAACGCACTTGCACAAGTTATGACACGCCTAAAGCAAGTAGTCATTAATTACAGACAATACGATTGACTGTTCGTATGACATAATATTTTGAAGAAACCGATATATGCAACTGACAAAACTCCTTTATCAAAATTGTGTAGACAAGCCTCGTCGATTTAAACAGATAAGCAGTGTTAACATCCACTATTAGCTTACACAAATGCATGCACATCTGCACACATATAAACACACGAACGAACGCATACATAGACGCGTACCCGAGGTTCTGTCCACTAGACATAAGGTAACGAAAACATGAACAAGGCAAAATGTCTACCAGTTAGTACCTGCACTACTAGCAACTATTGATTAATCCATTGTTATGGTGAAAATTATGCAATAAATTCCGGAGGAAGTATTGTATAATTAACTCGATAACGGTATTTAGCATTTCGAGTGTAAAACGAAAACTCTATGTGTAAATGTAATAAGTCACTTAGTAATGTGTGAGTATCAGTGTCTGATGATACGTAATCAATAAATAAAGTTGCTGCAGTTCTCAAATAAGCAAAATATAATACACATGGTGATCATTTAAACAAAATGCTGCTCCAACGTAGCGAATATCCAATTTTCTTCAAAACGATACTCTGCCGTGTTACTACAATCGATATACAAGCACATAAGGAAGCCTTCTTACGACTATAACGTTGGTCCCCCTGATAAACACTTTCATACATTAGGCCGGGGCCGTATAATTACATTATTGTTTCCATTATCAGACATACTCATTGAATAATTACCTCTTATAACCAATTTGTGCAAGTGATTCATGACAAAATGTAGCTACGTAAAAACAGCCTTTCTGTGTTAGTTTGATTGCGAACAATTAGATATTGTTCGAACAATAACAACATCAACAGTCGAATAACTCATGTCTACTATAGGTTATTGCTACACAACGTACATGACAATGTACTTACAGAGAGTGCATGATTCGTTACATCGTACCGAAATGCAGATTAATGGATGGAGTATTTTGGAACGATTTAAGCTTGGTTTTGCAGATGCGATTTTTCAAACTAAATCTGCGAGCCACTACACTTATGCTGCAGCAGACCCTCAACTTACTCACCGAAACGATGCGGTTGATAAAGTTCCAGCGATCAGGGAATATATTTGTTGATATTGCACTGTGCTATTGATTGGTTGGTGTTAGATGCAGACGATGAGTATGCCGCTGATCATTTGCTCATTTCGATTCAATTTGGATTTTACAACCATCCCCTTCAGTTCGGCATGTTATATACGTTGTACAACCACATGGCTTAAGTTCAGATAAATTAGCTGGTTATATAATTAGTATGAGGCGTTTGCGTGATGTAATGACGCATAGGTTATGGACAATAATGTGCGCGAATGCTGTGTATTAAGTTTGAAACGTGGACCACAGGCTGGCGTGGCATCAATTATGCTGACTGATGCGCCAACATCGCGTGTCGCACCACATGTGATCTACGTATCAAACAGTGCAGCATTCATGTGAGCAATATTTCACACTGCAACCGACAATTACATTTCTGTAAAGAAATTGTAGTATTGATGTGTTCAACAGCGATAAACATTTCCATAGTGAATATCTGAAAGGCTACATGAAATCGCTGCCAAAATAGTATTACCTAACGAATTTCAAAATCAGTCACACTATTTTGCAGGCAGTGCAATATACGTAATTGTAATTGTGCTTCGTTTGTATGAAATGATTTTACATTGAAACACCCAATATAATATGCATCTGGTTATTTTGTTTAGGTACAACAATTCAGCATTATGCAATTTACATGCACGCTCATGAATAATGAAATAGATTTAGTTTGTGAATTTTGTTTTCTGCAGTGTGAGTTAATTGCTAATAAGATTTTGCTTTGTGCTAGATAGAATAACTGCATTAGACGTTTCATTTGTTTTTTTCTCTACAGCTGAATGACGTGGCTAATGAATACGATATCAAGATATCTCGATTCGTAAAATAATTCTTTTGTGGAGGTATCCATGCCTAAATAATTCATCATTTTAAAAATATTTATATTTTGTTAAAATATGTATCAGTGTCACACGCTTATCTGGTAACGACTCATCTATACAACAGGTATAGAAATAAGCTCTCATAATCAGGGGACCGGCTTAACAAGTGATTTCACAATCTAGAGGCCATCAGACGAAGTGAGGGTTCACAATTTTTACAATAGTTACACATTTACAAATTCTGCAATCAACGAAATCTTCTGAAATATTCCAGCTACGTATAAACAGTCGTGAGAAAACTAAGTGTTATATATAATGATAGGGAGAAGAGACGTTGTCAAACCATACATTTTGCAGTTTTTGTTGATAGATCAGTAGGGTTCAGAGACCCATACCAAAGAGGAGGGAATGCCTTATCTCTTCCGCCTATGGGGCCAATATTTGTAAATATCTGTCTACTCAGATTCATTTTCACCAGTCTAGACTTTTACTCACTCGCTAGCCCACCCATCTGCTTGAAGACATCAAGCCGTGGGTTGTGATATATGAGTGTCATTATACAAACGTTTCGTTACTGGCCCAGGTGGTGACCCTGTGACTTGATCCTTCTGACTTCATATCCATCTTAAAACTAGATATAGATCGAAATTTGAGATAACATTAATAATAAGTCATTCAATTTACCCGGCAGATCGGTGAGTCAATGAGGCCGTTGTATAACTAAGTATATACATTCAAGTAGCCGCATTTATATATATATAATATATATATATATATATATAGATATATATATATATATATAATATATATATATATATATATATATATATATATATAGAGAGATATATATATACATATATATAAACAGATATATATATATAAAATATATATATATATATATAACATTATATATATATTATATCAGATATATATATACATATATATGTACATATTTATATAAATACATATTTATATACGTATATATATATATTTATTCATATATATTATATATATAGATATATATATATATATATGTGTGTTTATATATATATATTTACATATATATATATATATATATATTTATATAGATATACATATATATATATATATATATATATATAGATATATTTATATATATATATATATATATATATATATATATATATATATATATATATATATATATATATATATATATATATATATATATATATATATATATATTTTTTATATGTGTGTGTGTATATGTTCCTCGCGCAACCCTTGATAATTGATCTTGCCCAATCGCATTGTTCTTTGCAATACGTATAGTCTTTCATTCGGTTGATTATGTGGGGATATATACGCTGATTGAATGCATGGATGGATATGTTCCGTTTGTCTTTTTGACGATAATAGTCAACAGGGGGTCGTCACAACATGGAATAATAACCGTATGAGATTCAGATCACTGGGCATTTCGGTCTGGAATGCTATATTTCTTTTCAGATGAGGCTAAGTGTCTCCATCTCAGTCTTGCCAATACGTCATAAGCAATAATTCAACATCTGCTTGTGCCTGTACCTCTAATAACGTGTCGATGGCCGCCAACAATGACATACATTATACAAGGCTGTGTAGCCGAAAATTATTAATAGCAGCATACCAAAAATCTTAACTCTACATCTCTAAACACAAACAAGCATAATGCTTTATTAATATTGTTGGATACATTTCGTAAAGTCCATTTAAATTTGAATGATATCCGAGGATCTATATTTGCAAAAATGATACAGTGATTCATTGCCTTTTCAACAACAACGTGACTGGTTGCTAATGATATAGGTTGGAGGAATATACGATAAAGCGACGATGAAAAGCGAGTTCTATGTGTATGTGTGTGTGTGCTTGTGGGAATATATGTATATGAGTGTATATATATATATATAGATATATATATATATAGAGATATATATATATATATATATATATATATATATATATATATATATATATATACATACATATATATACACACACATATATAGATATATATATATATATATATATATATATATATATATATATATATATATAGATATATATATATATATATATATATATATATATATATATATATATATATATATATATATATATATATATATATATATATATATATATATATCCACTTGGATTCCTCTTGCTTTGTAGTAATTAGTGATAAAAGTTATTCGATCAGTCATTTATCCGATCACACATCACAGAGGTGAATAGAAACTGGTATAGGCAATCTGCTGCGACACTGAATGTAGTCTTTGCATTGCTCAACAGTTGTGTTCAATTGACTACCTTTAAATATCGTGGTACTGCATGATTTCTTATCGTACAGTTTCAACGTCTGGCAGTAGTAACACAATCACGGGCAGCCGTCATTCCTGATTCACACTTTAACTGTCTCCCAGGTCTTAAATGCATATTTGCCCTAACTGAAGGAAAATCTCTGATATGTTCGAACATGAACCGTCCTCCGAGGGACCTTTTTGCCGCGTGTAACATGGAAACTAATTAGGCACTTGCAAGTATGTTACTTGTTACCTGTATAGAACGTTTTTCATCAATTAAAGCGCATTTTGCGTATCGTGATGTTTCAGGGAAATGCAGTCAATTGTTCCTTGCATCGTTGCAAGCACATGTAATATTTTCCCGGTTCTGGTAGACGTCGACGTACTCACACAAAGCATTTGATGCGACATAAAATATTGTACTAGTATTGCACTACCGTTCAAATATACAGTACAAGGGATATGACATGCTTAATGTACTACGGTATTATGAACTAGCACTAGCATTTTGCTTATCATTATGTTTCAGGCAAATACAGTCAATTGTGCTTAGTACCGTTGCAAGCACATGTAATATTTTCCCTGTCCTGGCTGACGTCGACGAACTCTCACAAAGCATTGGATGTGACATAAAACATTGTACTAATATTGCAATTCCGTTCAAATATACAGGACAAGGGATAGAGAAAACTTAATGTACTACGGTATTATGAACTAGCACTAAATTTATGACACATAGAGACTTTGCGAATATATGCTGTCACTATGTAACCCACGTAAATTTGGCCATAAGTAGTTAGACCGCAATATACCAGCATGAATCTAAAACGTGATTATGCTGACTAAATTGCTCTAGAAAGTATACTCATCAAGCTATTAGCTAAGTCGACTACGATGAACAATATGACTTAATCCCTATTTGGTGAACATTATCCCATTCATAATTGTGTCAATAATCGAGCTACTGTTTCCAATGGATTTAATGAGAACTGACATTTGCATTACCTTCTAGCATGGAGCGGTGGATTGATAGCATGACGAATTCAGTGCATTATGACATCAATAACATTGCACAGACACGTCTTATGGCTATTCGACCCCATCAACAAAATTTGTGACAGGCTCTGATTTCCGATAATGTGCCGTCAGATTAGCTACATATTGGCTAGATCCTTATCTTCGCAACATTTGAATACATCGGCACTATTTCCTTCTTTTTCATTTTGTAAGGATATACATTGTTGGGTATATTTACGTATAAGGCCACCGTAGGGTAATATGTAGATCATCAAATAATACAATTTTTCTGCATATGTGGAATTGCGTTGCATTCTTAGCCCGACTCAGTCAAGGCAATCCAGAATCTGATCATATCTGTTGGATTATCTCATGCTAACATTCCAGTTACTTTACGCTCTGTCACTCAATGAATAGGCGGTAAATAATAAGATATTAGGAAAATAATAACATTGAAACAATTGGCAATGTTTTTACTATCAGCGTATACGTATCCGATATTGTTATTATTTCTGGTTATCAGACTGTATCTATTGCAGATTACTTTTCCATGTCTGACAGGCATGATGTTCAGTGTTTAAACTTGCCGTTGTAGGCGTAGCACCAGACATCAAGTGATCACTCATTTAGAGGTTTCTCTACAATCATGTGGGCCTGACTAATAATAATACTCTTCCTATGCCAATGTTTAAATTAAAGCTATTGCAAGCCTGAACTGGATTATTTTGATTGGTCGTTTTCCGCTGTGCAATACTCTACTTGGATGATGGACGAGCAAATCTTTCGTTTTAGCTAAACGATGCAATTATATTAACAATAAGCAAGTTTCGATTGCATCTATGCACTACCGGCTAAGTAATTATGGATCATGCGGCAGTGACCGCATATTTTATGATTGTCAGCCACCAGACATCAGCGAGCAAATTATTACATCTGCTCCATGAGCGTGTTCGAAGGTTGCTTCAATGTTAAGATCAAGTAAGCACAAATTTATAATACAAATCCAATCAAATGAACAATAAAGGAAGGTTTTATTGCTACACGCAGATTACTGAAAACCTCCACGGCCTAACAATCATCAGGTTATTAGACATTTGAAAACATCTTGGCAGATTTTTTTTTCGTAAAGTAACCCGTTTTGCTTTCCCTTATATTATCGGTATTGCAGCTGTTAAATTTTCAGGTTATAATATTTTTGGTCCAGATAATGAACAATTACATCAGATGATATAGATTCTGACTCGTGGTTTATAATCGTTGTTAGTAAAAAACATTGGTTATCTGCTCACTCATTACATAAACTACAATGGCTGGCAGAACACGACTATGCTAGTGGAAATATTTGTTCAGAACCTTGCACTTAAGCCATACACTAGAGTGTCGTCGCATGAAAAACAATCTACTTACGATGAACCAACATATAACTTATTCGTCATTTATGATAAGTACCATCCTCGCTGAAAGATCTCGTGGCTCGGGGGTATTAACCGCAGAAAATTGTTACTGCATCAAATTGAATTATACACTAAATCTATGCCGTATCCATTAAGAAGAAACTGCTTCATTATCGGAAGATAAAACTTTGCCTGACCACAAAAAGACGCCTGTATAAGACTCTGGACACAGAGTACCTTATGTGAGTTGCGCCTCGCTGCCACGTTAACAGCACTCAGCAGACATGGCAAAGATTACTTCCTTTATCGTAGCGTCGACGGTTGCATCTACGTTGGGTATTTTCGATGCCAGTAATACAATGATGATCTTGTCAGGAGTTGTCATCGGCATGATATATGTCAAATCCAGATGAAGGCAAAATCATTATGAAACATTTATGGTAAACAATATGTTACGTTGAAGTAACACATATCAATAGCAGGTTTTAGCTATTGAACGAAACAACTCACGGACGCTTCGAAATTTGTGCGTAGGTTAAGGTGACATAAAAGAGTATCCGTGCTTTTAGAGTAAGTGTTTACAGTGCTTATTTTACTGCTCATAGTAAATGGGGATTGCTTCGACTAAAGCGTATTCAAAACTGCTGAAACTGTCTTACAGAGCTGCTCCTTTGGCATAATAGCTAATGTAGCTGTCCAGATAACTAAGAATGAACGTTGCTTGTACCTAGGGTCGCAGCGCCACAAAATATTGCCCACTAGCCATTCTTCGTTGATGCAATACGGTTATAAATGTGATGTTTACAATAAACAGCCAGTCCATATTCGGGTTGTGTTTAATAGAGATTAATGACCCGGGTCACTTTACTTACACTTAAATGCGATGTGACAGGTTGCACATATCGCGTAAGGAATTATTTCCGGAACAGTAAGCGTTTACGGAAATAGCCGGTTTATCTCACGGTTAGGTCTCACTGAGTATGAGAACACGGGGCATACTTAAATGATAATCATATAAAACAAATACCTCGCCATAAGTAATCCAAACAGATCATTAGTTGATATCAACTGGTTGCTGATAATCCAAATCGCGGTGACGTCATAGGTTGTTATAACATTATGTGTAAGCTACGGTGCCGCAGAAATCAATTATTACGTTTAGGGGGATTGGTTAGCATTTATCGACTATATTGAGTAAATGTGTTTCCAAAGACGACCACTGAGATAAGCAGTAATCCAACAGACCTAAATCATTCTTTTGTACTAAATAACATCTGCTTTACCACATTTGGCATATACCCTGTACTGCAATAACTTCAGGTCGCATAAAATATATATCTCTACCTTTTACGAGACTACGTACACTCATTATTTCTTCTATCCCTGTTTTATGGCGCACAAAATGCTGAATTCACAAGACAATAACTAGATTACGATTAGGCTTGAATAAAATTGACGCTCTTTTCGTCCATTGTTCTAGCACAGTTGTATTCAAAGCTGTGTTTGCTAAGCACACCGATGCTATCCATCCGGTAATTTTGCGACAATATGCAGCTAAAGACGTGTATTTTAGCGGTTTGTTGTGTTAATTGTGCCATTGATTGATAAGCACAACTGTGTTTCTTCAGAACCGAACTGTATATAGTTATCAGGATTAAAGTTATCATTTATGAGAACAGTTATATACGACATGCAGTGGCTGATATCGTTACCGGCGCTACGACCTTACGATACAACTGAACAATAACGCAGGTTGTATAGCAATGACTACTCGAACAAGTGTCGAACAGAAAAGTGTAACGACTGGTACAATAATGGATGTTTTAAGAACGACGATCATCGGGCAGCTTACAAAATAGCCTCAACCCAATAGCTTATAACTACGCTAAGATGTCAGAGCGTCTATTAGAACCATGGTGAGCTTATACTTCAGCCATACGGATCACAAATAACTTAAGGAAGGCAGTTTTTGGTTCACATCGATCAATGCATCTGACAGCCGGTCGCAAAACAAGTCGTCGCATAACTGAGTATCTGATGCTGCTACCAGAAGAATTAATGATAATTCAAGTAACAGAGTGAGACAGCTTGACATTGTAACCACCACCCCAAGAGGAAAACAGCATTTCCTGGTTGTCTATCAGATCAGCAGATATCTGATAGACACCGGCGCTCAGCTATTGCCTTTGATAAACCGGCAATAATTCCCCTTCCCTACCCCAACATCACAAACAAAACAAAAAACACCCATTGTTGGACTGTTGCAAAATCTTTGGAGGCATCGATTATTATATTGAAATTGCCGGCACATGTTCGACGTAGTGGGATCTTCAACATTATTTTGATCAAGGCACCGTCAATAAGGTTGATAACATTCGCCGTTATTCGGATCTCAACACTTAATGCTCTTGCTATACACAGCTTCCTTGTTAACCAGTTTTTTTCCCTAACCTTCCTTCATGACAATGTGTATATTCCCTAAATCTATATTGAACAACTAAGCTATGTTTTCGCTGATGTAGTTGCCTACGGATATGTTGGGTATATACTGTGACGGATGGTTATGCTCAGATAATATTCAACCAGCACGCATGCCATTGTCGTTTCTCACATTGACCTCGTCTCAGCGTATTTATGTTGAGATATATTCAAAAGAAACACTAATCGGCTCTTCCCACAAGTAGGTCAAATGCAAGCGGTAATTCACCACAGAAATGATTATTACTGATATAGCTGCTTACAAGCTGGGTACACTGTGGACATGTACGTGTAAACCATTAAATGACATCAAGGAAATTGGTTTTTGTATTTGTTGTACATATGGCATAGTTCCAAGATAGAAATAAATGGTCGCCGTGTGTACACTGTCACAATAAGGCTATTTGATTGCCAAATAGAAAGATTTTGCTATATGGTTTGATACTTGCATGAAAGAATCGCCTATTTTGAGGGTGGATTGTAAGCTTTTCTACTTATAACCTAAAATATATCATCAATTTTGGGAGCATAAATAGTCTGTAGGTGATCTGGTCATTTGAATAGGGTTTTAAATTAAAGGCATTTGTATAAATTAAATTATCTGTTCTGTGCCTACTGTGGCTAGTTGTTGCATTTTCCGTCATATTAGCCAGAGGGGTTCAAATGAAAGCTTAAATAAATTCATCCTTTATTTTGGAAAAAGCAATCGCCGATTTTGAACAAGCATCAAAGTGTTGAGCTGTGGCATGCAGTTTTTACAAAAAGAATTTGCACATTTTTCCTGTGAAATATTCTCGGTAATGTTTTAATTAGAGTGAATCACCCTGTATATATATATAACCTCTCGGGTGCATCCACACAATCGCAAGCCATATGTAAGGATTTAATGTCGACATCATTTCAGTTTATCCTTATAATAGTAATTGAGCTGGTTTCGCTGGTCCCTTGGTAACAATGATAATATTTAACTGCCGCAGACATAAATCTGAAACCAGGTTCAAATTTCGATATGTCATCTTGAAATTGCATGCTATTTGTGTGGTTTGGGATTTATTTGTTCACGAACAGTCGCCTTGTGCAGAAGAGAAACTAAGTCGCACAAAATAGTAAGGCTATGATTAAGACTCCAAGAGCTTCTGTAGCATACGTAGAACACAAGTAGCATAATATATGAGTTATACGATGTTGTAAATTCTTTTTGGACACATTTCGTTACTCGTATTTAGTAAAAGCTTAGCTGCAAACACTTGGTCTAGATGACTTAAAATCACCACATAATTTTCAATACGCAGCAGCCACACTGTCCATACTATACGCAAAACCATGACACTCTGTTGTATGTTTATCCGATTATCCCGACCCGGTAATTCAATGATATCCTGTTGGGCGTGGACCCCGATTAGATCATTCCAACACCGTCGTGAAATCACCTCTTTTGTAAAGCCATCGCACGAAGCCAGTAATCTGGTTTCTTTAATTAGATAATCATCTATTCATTTTTGCCGTCTTATAATCTTACTTGATGGTTCACTTACATCAATGCGCTATCAAAAATGCATTCTTATCATATCCCGGCTATTTGTCATCCAGAAAAGCAGGCTGTGTTGTTCGACATTATTTACGCCAAGCAGTAAGTCGTTGTCATGAATCACCAAGTAGTATTCTAAATAGCGATTCTGGACCATCTATCTAAGTCTCTTTACGCACTAAACTAACCTCAAGCAATATCAGCGTTGTATAACCAGCCATGCTCAACCAAGTCAACCACGAAACTATTTTGAAAGGCGACCACACATTGCGACACACAACGGCTAAGCTTAGATTTCCTTCGTCATCCCTGAGTCAAAGGCTTTAATGGTAACCATGGTCAATGGCAAGCAAGTGACCGGTCGAAGGCTGCTGGCTTTAACAATAGATCGGTTGTCACCAAGGGTTGGCCAAAGACCAGTTATTTTTGCCCATTCGTAAGTCAAACCAACATGCAAAAAGCAACCAACACACCATCTACGAGCATTATAAACATGTCGCATTATTAAGTACGCCACAGAAAAAGGCCGAGGCTACTATGAGCTGTCAAGGCATCAGGGGGCTTTTACATGTTGTTACAGATTCTAGTGGTTTTAGAGATATTTGTGCGTTCGCCATATGGTCGGCACACTATTCTTGCAAGTGACAGAAGAATCGTCATAGGTTGTTATAACATTATGTGTAAGCTACGGTGCCGCAGAAATCAATTATTACGTTTAGGGGGATTGGTTAGCATTTATCGACTATATTGAGTAAATGTGTTTCCAAAGACGACCACTGAGATAAGCAGTAATCCAACAGACCTAAATCATTCTTTTGTACTAAATAACATCTGCTTTACCACATTTGGCATATACCCTGTACTGCAATAACTTCAGGTCGCATAAAATATATATCTCTACCTTTTACGAGACTACGTACACTCATTATTTCTTCTATCCCTGTTTTATTGCGCAAGAAATACTGAATTCACAAGACAAATAAATAGATTACGATATGGCTGAAATAAAATTGTCGCTCTTTTCGTCCATTGTTCTTGCACAGTTGTATTCAAAGCTCTGTTTGCTAAGCACACCGATGCTATCCATCTAGTAATTTTTTGTCAATATGCAGCTAAATCTTGACGTGTATTTTCGCGGTTGGTTGTGTTAATTGTGCCATTGATTGATAAGCACAACTGTGTTTCGTCAGAACCGAATTGTATATAGTTATCAGGAATAAAGTTATCATTTATGAGAACAGTTATATACGACATGCAGTGGCTGATATCGTTACCGGCGCTACGACCTTACGATACAACTGAACAATAACGCAGGTTGTATAGCAATGACTACTCGAACAAGTGTCGAACAGAAAAGTGTAACGACTGGTACAATAATGGATGTTTTAAGAACGACGATCATCGGGCAGCTTACAAAATAGCCTCAACCCAATAGCTTATAACTACGCTAAGATGTCAGAGCGTCTATTAGAACCATGGTGAGCTTATACTTCAGCCATACGGATCACAAATAACTTAAGGAAGGCAGTTTTTGGTTCACATCGATCAATGCATCTGACAGCCGGTCGCAAAACAAGTCGTCGCATAACTGAGTATCTGATGCTGCTACCAGAAGAATTAATGATAATTCAAGTAACAGAGTGAGACAGCTTGACATTGTAACCACCACCCCCCAAGAGGAAAACAGCATTTCCTGGTTGTCTATCAGATCAGCAGATATCTGATAGACACCGGCGCTCAGCTATTGCCTTTGATAAACCGGCAATAATTCCCCTTCCCTACCCCAACATCACCAACAAAACAAAAAACACCCATGTTGGACTGTTGCAAAATCTTTGGAGGCATCGATTATTATATTGAAATTGCCGGCACATGTTCGACGTAGTGGATCTTCAACATTATTTTGATCAAGGCACCGTCAATAAGGTTGATAACATTCGCCGTTATTCGGATCTCAACACTTAATGCTCTTGCTATACACAGCTTCCTTGTTAACCAGTTTTATCCCTAACCTTCCTTCATGACAATGTGTATATTCCCTAAATCTATATTGAACAACTAAGCTATGTTTTCGCTGATGTAGTTGCCTACGGATATGTTGGGTATATACTGTGACGGATGGTTATGCTCAGATAATATTCAACCAGCACGCATGCCATTGTCGTTTCTCACATTGACCTCGTCTCAGCGTATTTATGTTGAGATATATTCAAAAGAAACACTAATCGGCTCTTCCCACAAGTAGGTCAAAATGCAAGCGGTAATTCACCACAGAAATGATTATTACTGATATAGCTGCTTACAAGCTGGGTACACTGTGGACATGTACGTGTAAACCATTAAATGACATCAAGGAAATTGGTTTTTGTATTTGTTGTACATATGGCATAGTTCCAAGATAGAAATAAATGGTCGCCGTGTGTACACTGTCACAATAAGGCTATTTGATTGCCAAATAGAAAGATTTTGCTATATGGTTTGATACTTGCATGAAAGAATCGCCTATTTTGAGGGTGGATTGTAAGCTTTTCTACTTATACCTAAAATATATCATCAATTTTGGGAGCATAAATAGTCTGTAGGTGATCTGGTCATTTGAATAGGGTTTTAAATTAAAGGCATTTGTATAAATTAAATTATCTGTTCTGTGCCTACTGTGGCTAGTTGTTGCATTTTCCGTCATATTAGCCAGAGGGGTTCAAATGAAAGCTTAAATAAATTCATCCTTTATTTTGGAAAAAGCAATCGCCGATTTTGAACAAGCATCAAAGTGTTAAGCTGTGGCATGCAGTTTTTACAAAAAGAATTTGCACATTTTTCCTGTGAAATATTCTCGGTAATGTTTTAATTAGAGTGAATCACCCTGTATATATATATAACCTCTCGGGTGCATCCACACAATCGCAAGCCATATGTAAGGATTTAATGTCGACATCATTTCAGTTTATCCTTATAATAGTAATTGAGCTGGTTTCGCTGGTCCCTTGGTAACAATGATAATATTTAACTGCCGCAGACATAAATCTGAAACCAGGTTCAAATTTCGATATGTCATCTTGAAATTGCATGCTATTTGTGTGGTTTGGGATTTATTTGTTCACGAACAGTCGCCTTGTGCAGAAGAGAAACTAAGTCGCACAAAATAGTAAGGCTATGATTAAGACTCCAAGAGCTTCTGTAGCATACGTAGAACACAAGTAGCATAATATATGAGTTATACGATGTTGTAAATTCTTTTTGGACACATTTCGTTACTCGTATTTAGTAAAAGCTTAGCTGCAAACACTTGGTCTAGATGACTTAAAATCCCTTAATTTTCAATACGCAGCAGCCACACTGTCCATACTATACGCAAAACCAGCACACTCTGTTGTATGTTTATCCGATTATCCCGACCCGGTAATTCAATGATATCCTGTTGGGCGTGGACCCCGATTAGATCATTCCAACACCGTCGTGAAATCACCTCTTTTGTAAAGCCATCGCACGAAGCCAGTAATCTGGTTTCTTTAATTAGATAATCATCTATTCATTTTTGCCGTCTTATAATCTTACTTGATGGTTCACTTACATCAATGCGCTATCAAAAATGCATTCTTATCATATCCCGGCTATTTGTCATCCAGAAAAGCAGGCTGTGTTGTTCGACATTATTTACGCCAAGCAGTAAGTCGTTGTCATGAATCACCAAGTAGTATTCTAAATAGCGATTCTGGACTATCTATCTAAGTCTCTTTACGCACTAAACTAACCTCAAGCAATATTAGCGTTGTATAACCAGCCATGCTCAACCAAGTCAACCACGAAACTATTTTGAAAGGCGACCACACATTGCGACACACAACGGCTAAGCTTAGATTTCCTTCGTCATCCCTGAGTCAAAGGCTTTAATGGTAACCATGGTCAATGGCAAGCAAGTGACCGGTCGAAGGCTGCTGGCTTTAACAATAGATCGGTTGTCACCAAGGGTTGGCCAAAGACCAGTTATTTTTGCCATTCGTAAGTCAAACCAACATGCAAAAAGCAACCAACACACCATCTACGAGCATTATAAACATGTCGCATTATTAAGTACGCCACAGAAAAAGGCCGAGGCTACTATGAGCTGTCAAGGCATCAGGGGGCTTTTACATGTTGTTACAGATTCTAGTGGTTTTAGAGATATTTGTGCGTTCGCCATATGGTCGGCACACTATTCTTGCAAGTGACAGAAGAATCCATCCAGATCTGGTATGATCTCAATGATGTCAATTCAATATATATATATATATATAGATATATATATATATATATATATATATATATATATATATATATATATATATATATATAGATATATATATATATATATATATATATATATATAGATAATATATATATATATATATCTATATATATATATATATATATATATATATATATATATATATATATATATATATATATATATATATATATAAAGCTAATAGTTGACACTATACGTTGTTGATTTTTATCAAATATATCGCCAGCATCGGCAAGCGATGCGATCTTTGTTGGGCAACGCCAAGGCCTAGCAGAGCAGAGTTTTTAGAGGACGGTGGTATTCAGAATCTATAAACTAACATATATCAAGAGTCTTAGAACAAATATATGGCACCGCACCAAAAAAGCTCACCCCCGGTCGATGCAGTTCCTTAGGAACTGCCATTTAATACTAATTTCCAGGAAATATAGATGCGATGTCCACCAAGCTTAATACATCTACACGTGATTATATGCGCAAATTGTTCATTACCATAAACACATACGATGAAACACTACAATGCGCCAGGTTTTATACGTTTACGGTATTTGATTTGAATTGTGAATTTGTTCATTGCATGGGGATTGGCTCTTGTAAGACGTCTACTCAGACACCTAGTGGGCTACGTGTGACTTCAAATATATTGAAATGAGTATATATATATATATATATATATATATATATATATAGATATATATAGATATATAGATAGATATATATCATATATATATATATATATATATATATATATATATATATATATATATATATATATATATATATATATATATATATATATATATATATATATATACTTCCGTACTCTTCATTTCATGATTGTCAATCTTTGTCATATATACGATTTTATCACTTCAATAGCCGACATATGCACGGCTGGTATTTGATATATACTGACATATGTCACCATGCTGATGAGTCAATTCACCGAAAACAAAGTAATGTCAAAATGAGAAACCATTTACCGGGATTGGTTGCTCAGTTACTACGTAGAAATGCAATGGCACTCGTAACCAAAATTATGTAGCATATATTCAATCTATCAGAAATGGAATCAAAGCAAAAAGGTCATACTGAAGCAAATGTAAAAGTAACCGTTAATCAACCTGGAATTGAAGACTAAGATGTACAAATCAAGTTTTTTTTGAAAATATGCCTATCTATTGGACCGCGAAAATGATTATGATATAAGCCAACAAAGGTGACATATTCAATAGTATGTGTGTGATGTAAGAAAACCGTATAAACCTTCATGTGTGTTGCAAAATATGAGATGGTTCAGCACAAGTATTGATTTTTGAATTATCCTTAATGCACGGTCGTTGATACAGATATCTTCCATATATCATTGTCGTCTGTCAAGAGTACCATTATCATCTGGGGCTGAAGCGCTACGTTTGCGTCTCACACTACGCTCATGGTTGGTTATTATAATACCTCCAGTTTGTATTCGTATCATCACTGTGCTCACATCCGTCGATATTCGCGAAGCTCTTATGATAAAAACTAATTTAATGGACAAATTGATGCCAAGGAGAATAGATCCTCATTTATTTCATGTTTTATTAACGCATTTTAGATGTCTTCGTGGTCAGTAACTGAGAAGGAAAGATAAACCCAACCGTTTGTTAAATTTCCTGTTGATGCTTTTAATTGCTTGCAATAGGCTAAATCTACCCGTGGGTTTCTCACAAAGTACCGGTGCATTTCGTTAACCTCGTTAGATTGGTGCAATCCTATGATAATGGTTGTGTAGTATGTTGATATCAATTTGGCAAGGTTGTTACCGTTCATGTTGGTTTGCATGAGCAACTACATGGCTTCAAAACGACTGAATCTTAAAACGTTTCAGCTCAATTAAGACCCACTAGAAATATAACTTGGATGACTCTCCGATACTTTTGTATATGCTATGCGCAATCAATGTCATATTGCCAAATTACAGAAGGAATATTTCATTGACCTATGATTTCCTGTCTGAGAAAAGGCCCATCAGATTACAGCAGCAGTCTTTGACACAGCAAATAGACCAGTGCCAAATGGTTGTTACGGCGTGATGTCATTCAACGTTGCGGTTGACATCTTAAGCGATTAATCGGCAGGGAAGATCTTACTTTAGTTTATTTGTCCACGCTAGTGGTGGATATCTTGTATATTTGTCTTCCTCCATAGAAAACCATTGATTGGGCCGCACATATTCACAGCGCTAGTAAGTGAATGCAGTATTTTGCAGCAACGGCTAATGCTTTCGGATGAATTAAGCTATTCAAAGAACGGATGAAGGCCGAGATGACGATTAGTAACTTTGAATTATTATTCCTCAAGGGTAGAGGTTATGCACCGCAAGAGGCACGTTTCGGTAAGCTACCTTTTAGGGCAGATGTCCGGGATTATAACTATTGTTGCTATTGCAAATATCACAGGAGTGACAAATGTACAAGTAGTTCTCAAAGAACATAAACCGTTATCAGTCATTTGCTATTTGCATGGAGCCACAGAGATATGCAGTTTGGCAGACGATCAATAGGCAACAGACATCTATCGTCTAGAGTACCATCACAATAGGCATGCCGGAAAATGTTTTCCTACGAAAGTCTGTCCAATGAATGTAATTTACATAGGCGGGCTGTGATGGACTATTTCCCTTCTATCATAACCATCCTAAAAGCCTCTTTCCAACAACGAAACGTATGTGTACATTTGAGTACCAGACAAGTGGAGCAGATGTCTGGCAACATGGTGCAGATTACTTAAAAGGCTCGAGTATAACTGACCAAAGTTGATGATCGAATTGAAATGAACCACTATTTCCAAAATCGATCTGGGTTTGGATTATTTTCATCCGCGGTGGAAGAACTTATCTGGCAACAGCAATACATCTCTCGAAGCTAGATTCGTATCTTATCCCAGTTAACTTGTTCGCAAACCGGCAAAGTGACTTGCTAATCTTTCTACAAATATAAATCTATGTCGTAATCAACTGTTGCGTTAAACTACTTTATTCATTGCTATCTAAAATTTGATCAAACATTATTTCAAGCTACGAGGAAAGTTTAACTAGCTATTTTTGAACTGTTAACCAATAATAAATTAGTTCTAAACGACTGCACCAGATCTTTACACCCAAATTACTGATGATGGTTCGTTAATGTCTGCGCAATGAGTGACAAATACGTTTATGCTTTATGCGTACTGCACATCCCTATAAATATCAGCCTATACTTTCACATCAGCAATTTCAATTGTGTGTGCTGTTATCGTCTCCTGTCTTGCTTTTATCGGTAAAGCTGCAAGCTTCGGGCCAGCAGGCAAATAAACCCAACGAATATGCGCGCGAGCGTGTGTGTGTGTGTGTTTGTTTGTGTGTGTGTGTGTGTTGTGTGAGTGCGTTTGTGTATTAATGCAATAGCGTATTCCACGTGCGTCGACTGCCAGCTACCCCAAACATTCCTAAGCAACACGCTACCACTTTATTATCTGCTGTGTGTTCCAAACCTAATTGGTCCAATAGTTACCCACTGTGCCACTACAATGTTAGCGCGTTTATTGAGCGATGACTGCCTGTGATGTCATTCATATTGTATGACCATTAGTATATCATGTAACCATTATATAGCTAGTCTATCGATTCCTACTCCAAAAGATTGGGAGTTTATTTCTAAGTCAGATAGTAAATTGCTTTGTTCAGCTCCTTCTATTTACGAGTCATTCGATAAGTTAATGATAGATGTCATGTCCATGCTTTTGAACGATATATATGCCTTTTTACCGCCATAAGTATATACCCCTGTGGGTCCGGGGGTTGAATAGACCCGTTTTATCTTCCTGTATCTCGTAAGAGGCGACTAATAGGGGTCAACCGTTTGGCCGTGGGTTGCGACTCGTGTCGGTGGGCTACGGGATCCTAGCGGTTGAGTAGAACTGTCTTTACGAGGGCCATATCTGTAATATGCTACTCAGGCCCGGATATTACCTAGACGAGAGGCTGGAATGGCTTGGTCTGGTCAATCGGCTGGTTGTGACTTGCTCTAGGATAATCGTTCCCAATATTATCTCTTCCATCTACATTTTCATTTATCCTAGAGGGCGACTGCTTAGTAAGGTCATTCACATCTATCAACTTTTCTTGGCACCATATTACACATGAGTGTTGGTGATACATGGTATCGCTTACCGAAAATGGCCCAAAGTATAACGCCAAAAGAGAGAATAAAGAGAATCTGAATGAAATAATAACCTATAGGCACGACAACTGGTCATAAAGGTGCTCATGAGCTACTATCGGACAATGTAACTGAGTATTATGGTTTTAACAAAGCATCGCATTGATCTCGATCGCATATATGATAGCACATTAGTGCCATGATATCGCTTTCCGAAAATGGCCCAACGTATTTACCGTTTCTTGGTCCCATGGAGCAAATGTACATATGTAATAAAGTCTTGTACCGTTGTACTAAACAATGGTTGGGTTATCAGGCTAACATCCAAGCTGTGGTGCAGCATACATTGCAATTCACGTCAACCATTTTGGTAGGTATCCGTCTTATGTTCCTAAATATAGTCATGAGCCATACCGAGTGAACTTAATTGGTTAACACACAAAAGAGGCGTACAACTGTATATCCCTAATGCATAAGAATTGAAGCTGACTACATTGCCGGGTGCAAAGCAAAGCAATTTTTTTCTGACAGGCAGTCTCCTCATTATCTATCTAGGTTCACATCACAGACATCACACCGACATTTGCATTTTTTCTCCTAAGCCTACATACTATCCTGACCTCGAAATGCTGAAGCAACATTAAAACCTGTTAAAAGTCATGGAAGAAATAGCAGCATTCTTCGAGTTGTTCCTTGGGATCATGGGAATAATTGCTCACCGCGTAAGATAACTTCTGAAGCCATAGCCGGTGTTGGAATGTCATACGTTTTCATGTCCTATATTGAAGTTTCCTATGTATCTTCTACACATCTGGTCGGTGTAATGGTTCCCGATGGCGTCTTTTAATATGTAGCAGATGGCTCTGCGGCCATTAGCTCCCTTTTCAATCAAATGAGATTGCAATACCTGCCCTGACAAAATTTGACAGCTTTGAAAAGAATGTGAAATGTCCTCTCATTTGCTATTAAGTAGGCGTCGGATCGAACCCTTTCGTGATGAATTCCGCGTTTGTCGTCTTAACGAGTTATTCCGTCACGTCTCCAAACACTGTTACCTTCGCGTACTAACCGAGAAGTTGTGAATCTTAAGAGCCATTTATCATCCGTCTTCTCAGTGCGATCAATGGATTTTCAAAATATTTCTTTCTTATCATTTCCTTTTTTCAATTAATAAGCCTCGTGACGATTCCCATGCGGCGAAGCATATCTTGGTGATTAGTATAGTAATATTCCTTTATGGGACGCGCAATGCACTACTGGGACCCCTGGCCAATAGGCAGTTATTGCACATTCACGCCGCAAATGAATTTTATAACATACTGCACCCGTAGAATACATCGAAGGTTTCCAACAACAAATACACTGACTACGTTATGCTTCAAGTTATAGTCATTGAACATGACTAACCGTTTGTCGTATATTAATGCACGTTTACCTTGCATTAATCGGATTGGAAATGCTGATTGATAATCCGCATTATCACAGCAGCAGTGCATGTATGAGCAGTGGTTTACCTATCTGGAATTTCGCATAAAGGAGACAATTGCAACTAACTGTGTCGCACATTATACCCGTGTTTTACTTTGCTTCTGTGCAAATAAATCCATATCCTGAAAACATGTGCCTATACAGTCGATCCTGCATTAAATGAATGTGAAAACTATAATGCTGATACACTTGACTTGACGCGGTCGCTGTACATAATGAAACTCCATAATCAGTTTTGCTATTTCACCCAACTTATCATAAACACCTCGCGTTGAATTCCGTTTAACAATTGATGATGTCATTTAGCATCTACACCACCTATGCATTTCAGCACATACACACACAATGTCACTTATATGTCCAAGTGCACATCGGAATGGCCCTAGCAAATGTAAAGGCCTAATGATGCACTGCAAGTTCTTGTAGTACTATTTTGCGCCAAATCTGAAAATTGCACTACGGATCATTTCAAATATAAAAAGGGGATCTGCAATTAAACAATCGTTTTTCCGGGGACATTATGTGACATTAAATAAGATGGAAAATGGACTGCACTATTATCTGGGGAAAATGGACTGCACTATTATCTGTCTGCTATGACCAGGATGTGCAGGTCTATATAAAGTATTTAATTAGAGTCAACCCCTTATAAAATCTACAATATTTAGAATGATGGTCCTTGATGCCCTACATTTCACTATACGTCATTATCAGCACCAATTACTTCATTTATCAGCCTCAAATTGGTTTCGGTTTTCTTTGAAAATGGATGTTTTTTCATAGTTACGAATGGCCCACTTTCTATAACAACAAGCCTGTGAGAGCATACACTGAACCAAATGATTACACACAGGAAGCTACTTAACTCTAGCTCGTAGCGTTATGGTGAATAGTAACACAATGTAGTTAGCACGGCTATACATATTTGTTTAAAGCGATAACAAATATCGCATACGACTTAAATAGGAACAACTTCAATTAGAATCTATGTAGTTGAGCATGCATAATCATGCAAAAATCCTATCTGTGGTGTAGCGGTGTCATGATATGGATTAGGTAAGAACCTGTCTTTGTCTAATCGACATGTGACCTTGTTGCCCGAGGTTGTGTTATATCAGAGTGTCATTACAGCGGAAACGTCATATAAGATAAGGAATGTGCCCAGCTTTGAGTCTCACGTTGCACTGAATGGCGTCGTGGTAGCAATGCGTTCATCGATTGCAGATTGAACTTCTGTTTTGGCTTTTACAGCTCTTAGTATTTGAATATATTTCAAAGTTGTATTATATACAAAAACAATTTGACCGTCATATCACCCACAAAATCAAAGCCAATGTACGTGAATGACATCGTCCGAATACAACTCATCCGAACATTTGAAGCTCTTTCAACCTTTGTACGTTCTATTGCATCGCGTTTGATGTTAAATAACATAAAATTTAATCAATGACTTCCTTGCAAATACCTCCATTGACCCGAAAGCGTGAACCGAAAACTGTGATTAGAGAAAGTGGCTCGGCGATTAATGCACTATTAACGCATATAAATACAGACTAATGCTATAGCATTCTCCAAGTACGTCGTCCGCTACCCGGCCCTCCCACACCCCAGACACTGACCGGTTTAAAGGAAAGCCACGTTTTTGACAGGTAATCTCGTCGTTATCAATATAGGTTATTACAGGGAGATCAGGCAGGCTTTCATGGATGTTACGGAAGCTGTCTCGGTAATATGTCCCGCACTTGTATCTCATGAGTGAAAACCAGACATCACGCCGACATTTACGTTCGTTCAGTTTAACCTACTCGCTTTCCTTTACTCGAATAGCTGGCGCAATATTAAAAGCAATCAATACACGGAAGAACAGTATTCTGCTAGCTGTTGCTACAAAACAGGAGAATCATTGGTACCCGCGTCAGTTAGCTTCTTTTAGCGAAACTCTTACAAGCCTTAGAATGTGACAATTACAATGATCAAAGGATGTATGTACTTAGTTTTAATGTCCTATATTTCAGCGAGACTGGCATGATGTAAGATGCTTGTGTCTCTTTCTCACGACTATCGATTTGTGGTTGATTACCGATGTCCTCTAGTCCTTTACAGTTGATGGCTGTATATTCTGTTCGACCATCAACTACCTCATATTATCGTCAACCCACAGAAATATGCCCTAGCAACAAAAAGCTTTGTTTCCAAATTTCTGATTATATATATGACGGTCGGCTGATTTCGTAAAAAAATGAGATGTACATAGTTCAGTTGCATAAATTGGAATAGTCTTTGTTTCGCATTCATTAACGGCCACCCAAAAAGTCACCCGATTCTTTAAGGTCTTGTTTAATTACGATAGAACATGTTTATTTACATTTTTCCGTGCCAAGTATGATATGACATCCTATAATCAAACGAAGCTGTATAATGCAAGTCATGCCCGAAATAGATACGTAACATAATTCCCAACTCGCAAAAAAGGTTATTCACATTTTATATATACCGGATAGAGCAACCAGCCACCACAGTCCAATGCCAAGTTATAAGATTATTTCTCGTACATGATAATGGTAAGCGTATTTCTCGTTGCTCTCGCCAACCGAATCGATTTTAAAGATGTATATATATATATATATATATATATATATATATATATAGAGAGATATATAGAGAGATATATAGATATATATAGATATATAGATATATAGATATATATATATAGATATATATATATATATATATATATATATATATATATATCTCTCTCTCTCTATATATATATATAGATAGATATATATATATATATATATATATATATATATATATATATATATATATATATATATATATATATATATATATGGCTGTTCACGACTAAGCATCATAGTATGGGTGTGCTTGGTCATTACATTAGCCGTCTATGAATTGTCAGACAAGACGCATGGCTGCGACATTTACATCTATGTCATCATTTGCACATCAAAGATGCTCTAGGTTATGTTGGACTATTGAAAAGCAGTTATAAGAATCTTCACGATATGTTCCATGACAAAATTGAATTTATAGTGTGCCAGTTGATGGTTACTGCAACTTGGTCCGCATTAATGTAGTTGACAGGGCTAATAATTCAGTTCACAGACCCTTAAGTGACAATTATTGGCTGACCTTCTTGCAAAATACAGAGAAAACCTTATTCTTAGGCTCCAATTGGGACGGATATTGCACTGCAAGGATAAATCAAATATACAAAAATCTATATACAATAATTTACAACATACCACTTCTGTCATTTGGTTTGATTATCAGATGAAAATGTTGAATCTGCTTCAAAAATACAGCACATAATTCCCAAATAGGCAGAGTTTTACGACGGTAAAAAAAACTGTAAATTGCCTGCTGTTTTGCGTAACTATGCATCAAATCATGGCGGGGCCTTGTAGAGTCATAATAACCTACACAATGTTGCGCATGTTATGATCAAGTGTAATGTTCTGATCAAGTGTTGATCAATTACATTGCATCACGGTTGCTGGCGTGTTACACACTCTGACACATCACGTCATTATTTTATCGGGTGTATTGGCGAACATTAACATGGGACTGAATAAAGTGTGATCTCTCCTATCTAAAAGAGCTGTAAGCGTCATTGAGTGATTAGTAGCTTCAGAAGGACCTTATTCAACCTACGTAGTTCAATAGAATGTTTATAACATCAATTCAATACGTCCACGTTTACTTCTCTGCAATTACTAACTAGAATTCCACGAAAAACAAGTAATACTAGAACATAAGCATTATGAACTAAACTATGATATGTTGGTTACTCCTTTTGCACTGGTGTTTGATCGTATATGCGCTATTTGGAATAGCTTGACACAGTGAAGTGATTGCTATGCTCATGGCGGACGGCAGAATCACGCCAATAAAAGAAAGGCAAGTTTGCAGTCGACATCGATATGATTCGACATGCCGATTACGGCGAATTCTACCTTGACGCTTTTCGATAATTTTTGCACTTTAATAGCACTTTCTTGATTGACCTTCATTAGAAAATGCATTCCTTTAACTTTACTACAGAAAGCCATTATGTCACTTATCGAACATTATTTCCATTTTTTATTATCTTAGAATAATCTCGCCACTATGAACACTATTGTATTCGTCGCGTTATTATGCCTAGTACCAGCTATATGAGCGCATATTGACTCCCGTAAGAAATGACAATCGTGCGCATTGTCTTCAAATAATAGGCCAATATTGCATCGTCACATATGAGCATATGTACATATGTATATGCATGCTTTTGACTCTCCATCCACAATATTTATGTAGCCCGTACTTAATGTTACATATATGTAAGAAATGTAACTTATTAATAAGAATCGTGTTAAGAATGACCAGGCCACATGCAATTCATCATCAGCTGTAAACAGAGTACGGGCTTCATTATGTACAAAGGTTGAATAAACGAAAATTGTCTGGTTTCTCATTGTAGTATTCCATTCCATTTTTCTCAATTGCAATACAAAATGCGCCAAAACAAAGCAAACAATCGCAGTACATCTCATTTTCCGGTGAGAAAATGCATACATTTGAAAGGAAATCGTTCTGTAGCAAAGTCACTCTTAGAATCTGCATGTGCCACATTAGAAATAGATAATAATGTCGCAAATCGTGAATGATAATTTTTTTTATAGTCTGCTAACCCAATGCAGCTCCAATCCCTGAGTGCCAAAAACACTCCTTAGATAAATGACATTAGCCAGCACATCATACAGCTAATCAGTCGATCGGGTAAAGCCGATGAAAGTCTTTTTGGTTTCTGGCATTGTTGCCAATGCCAGTGACATTTAGCGCCAGTGCTCTTTGTTTGGAAGCACCGTATTTCCAATCATTCAACACAGCATGCGTGGGTGATTTAATAGACCGATACCATAAATACTCAACGCAATATGTGACAATTCTTGTGTGGGCAAACTATCAGAGGTAATGATTTAGTTTAAATATTTAAAAAAATACAAACGATATGAAACAAGTGGTTATATGGGAGACTGTATCAAATTATAATTTACCTGATTTGAGGACAAAATACCAAGATGGTCGCGAGTGTAAGCGACTAAGATATTTATTGTATTTAGAGCAGAAGCAATCGAATTAGACAGGGAGTGAGTTATCAGGTCAAGAGGAACATTGCGTATTGATTGCAATGCCATTTTATATGAGCGACACCTCAGGAAGCGAGATATAGGTCTTGCCCTACATTGGACAGCTTATTTGATATCTGAGTACAATTAGATAAAGAGCCAGATGATACTATCGTTTTTGTTATGCCAATCGCTTAGATGTATAACATTAAACCAGTACGTAGCTTTTCAGATTTATTTTGCACTTTCGCTTATTCGAACATTTCTAATCAATCCCTCCACCGGGCCATTGATACGTTCAAAGCAGCTTTGTGCATGGTGCCATCCCCAAGAACAAATATTTCGCAGCAGCATAAGGGATTTTCTTCCAATAACGGACCATTGTTAGCTCGTCACAGTTAGCATGTATGCATGTATGTATGCGATTGTTAGCACTGTATCCACTATATTTATGCGGCCTTTACTGGAGTGTTAGTAAGAAGAATAAGCCGGTCGTGTACTAAAAAAACAGTTACATGAAGCTTAAAAAATGTAGCAGAAAACATTTTATCGAAATTTTAAACGTGTATAAAACGGGTTGATCAGTGGGGTTGATCTAACTTCAGTATCCTTCCACTAAATGCTTCAGGACCATTCAATTAAACGCGGGATATTTAACGTGTGGCTTGTGTAGGGATATGTCCGGATCAGATATCACCCACCACGTTACTGCGTGGTTGGCTGTTTGAAAGAGTAAAACATTTGCTTTGTTACAAACCTAAGAATATAACAGTGACTGGACGTATAAATAAAGACGTCAAGAGTATAAGCAGCGTATCTATACGGCACAGTTTATCTATATTGCTCACTTAAATACTCGACAGCATTCTGGCTACGGGTCTTGTTGGTCTCCATTAGTTCTGGACAGAGTCAATTAAGCTACATATCACAGTAACTAGACCGAAGCTGTTTACATAGGTAATGGAAAAGTCGAATCATAGACCATAACGATGACGACCATCGAGTTGGGTGGGGGTATCACAGCTTTTTCAACTCACTTCTGCTTAACAGGGAAAAGACTGCGACGAAATGAATCAAGACGAAATGAATCAAGCGACTCTCAAGGTCCCCCGGCTGAATCAACGAGGATAGAATGTTTCGTGTTTGTGCTCAGAACGTATTTGTTATGCATGAACATAAACATGATTTCCATGGCGTCAATATCGACTAACAACGGGCTGGCTCTTGGCGTAAGGACAGGTGCCAAATAACAACAGTACATATGTCAACAACAGTCTTTGAATAGCTGAGAGCATCACTTGGCTCTGCTTTTATGTGCATTTGAACATTTTCAAAGAAGTGGTGCAATCATGAACGGATATCCCAGGAATTGACAGACAAGGCCAACTGTTGACGCCCGACTTTATTGGTCGACGATCCATTTCTTTTGCAACAACAATGCTCATAATCACTTATTGTATTGACTCACCATTACTCCAAGCCTAAACCCAATTAATCAGAGTGCGGCGCTTATTTTTTGGGCGGGACTGATCCAACTACGAAGCGCCCCATTTGGAGATCGAGTTTTTCTGTGCGTCATGTTCTGGTAAAATTTGCCATTCGTTGTCACATCGAATTTTGCGTGAGTCTTATTATATTTATGTTGACTAAATGTGATCCCATTAATTATCATTTGTGCTGACATAAGCTAAAAACACGCATTGGACTAAAGTTTATGTCGTACAGCGGATTCCGCTCTGTGAACATAATGCAATTTTGAAAAGGCATCAAGGAGCGGCTGGTAATCAAAAACAAAGGTTGTGATGCGTGTTTAAAGGCATGTCTCGTGATAAGCGAAAAATTCCCAGCCCCAAATAACACGCTAGTATACCTATTCAACCTGAGCATACGTAGGTTGCATCCGTGCGTCTTTTAAGCATACCCAGATTATAAAAGCCATTTGATCCGCTGATTGCTGTAGTTGAATGATAATGTGCGGGGCGGATTGTAAGCAGGATCGCGATAGTAGCATGCGTCGTCTGCATTATACAGATGTGCTGGTATTTTTGAAAGGATTTGCCATGTAGATTGCGCAATTTTAGTAAGCTGCAATGAGGTCTTCCTAATAACCGATTGCATGACCACAAAATATAAATTGTTATTATGCACACGAGAGGTGCGCATGTGGCATATAAAGCTATTGTTTTGCTGATAGAGGTTTATTGTCCAATTGCTAGCACAATGCACGCTATCGCTTGGTTCGATTAGGATCGAGTGTAATTTGGTCATCGATGTACGGAAAGACGTTGAACAATGTTTAATCTGTTGAGAAAATTATGCTACCTACTTAATGTATGTGAGCTTGTATCAATCGAAAAAGCAATATTAAATGCATCTAAAGCTACTAGCGCTGATTGACGGCATCAAATGCATACGCATGCAAATATGTGAAATCATATGTAGTTTGCAAATGCAACGATGAAGTTAATAAATTGCTATTTGTTATAGCAAAGACGCATGGGTGTAAATCATTGTATTGTAGGAATATCGTTGAAACCTTTGATTATGCACGTCATTGAATGCTAAGTAGGACGTATGTGTTACAGAAGGCAAAGTGTAAGGACAGATAATTACGCATACATTGTCAAGGAAATGGAACCTACACATACTCACAGCCGTCCAAGGCATAGAGGTGATAAACGTATTTCTCGTTACCCATAAATGGGAAAACATTGCACTCGTAGTTACTAGTACTGTGTACCCTGTTATTGCAACCCATTGGTCAAGTACATTCAACCATCAGACCTATCACACCAACCTTATAACCATGCTACACACTTAACGGTTTCAGCATCGGTGTCAAAAGTTCGATCATGGAACTAAGTAACAGTTAACTTTTTTATCCTGGATTACAGCTTGTGAATGTCGACAAGTTTACACCAATAATTTGGCGCCCATTGAATCATCAACATAGCCTAAATAAATTCCAGTATTAATAGCTGGAATGAACTGGAAACAACAGCGAGCAACTGGAAAGGCAGCGTGCACTGTTAAACTTCAACACAGTAATAGAGCAGGTAGATTATTGACTGTACTGTACTATCTGCTCTCAGGCAAAACGCCATGAAGTAAGCCTAAAAAATCGACCTTTGCTATCCTTGCTATAACGTCTCTCAATTATCATACAATACAGCTCAGTACTGCACCTGTGTGGCCACCGGAACAATCTACAATACGCTAAAAATGTTTGGAAATTGGTGGTAATAGAGTTGCATCCCGTCATTGTCCTCGAAAATCTGAACATAGCATGTGGTTTGCTTCAAGTGTAAGCAGAAAACTGGTACATTTGAATCTCATTCCTGTAATCTTTTTTTTGTTACAATTATGCGTGTGCTGTGTGACATATTAGTAAATGTCGCACAATTTTCTCTATATATATGAAATGCGCAGATAATCAATGATATGGCACTAATGCCTTTAACATCCACAAGCTATAGTTAATAGTTGGTGCCTGGTCCATTTTATCAGACTTCACTTCATCCTATCAAAACAATGCTTAGTGGTTTCTGCTGCATGCTGATAAGGTGATGCTACTCTTTTATTTAGTAAAAATTTCCGTATTCTCATGTGTCAAACATAACCTCTCACAAGGCATCAATGTCGTTACAAACTTCTTTGAAATAATCTATGTGAACACATGTCTCTGACATTGTATAGGCTAGTGTTTGGCGTGTCATGTGGCTGCTCGTTAACACCAACCGTTGTTTCGAGGGTTATATTTCTGCATACTAAAATACTTGCTGGCGCATTAAAATTTGACGTTTGTGTGCCTTATCTTAATACTGGAGCGATTTTGTATGTAGATCGTGCTCTTGTAGTTTGTCGTGCTAAGAAGCAGATATACTGGCCGAGGACACATTAAACTGAAGTACCGGCGCATAACAGTTCACAACCGTATTAATATACTTTGTCTTGCAATTCTAAAACTTAAATTGCTCAGGCTTAGAATAAAATAGATCAAGTTTCGATCAAATCGACAGACGATGAAATCAATTAAACGGTAATATGAGTTAAAAAGGGGTCATATTGACACATTGACACTAAAATATTATGTCAAAACGGTGACCGCCAGGCGACACATTGTTCCGCCAGCATAGGTGTCTGTCAACCGAACCTACTCGTCGGTTACGGTTTGCATTTAAGACGTTCTATCATCGTTACACATCGTCAGCAGATAATCCGCGGTTGATAACACTTTACCATTGACCGTTTTGCAGACAGCTATTATATGATATATTTTGCTCCATAAGCAGTATGTTTATTTCAATACGAAAGTTTAAAAAGCGCAAATGTGGATCAAGATAATTACAATTGCATCATTTTCTACAGCCTTGCCTGCAAGAGCAAAGAACATAGTTTTGAAACAGCCAAAACAAAAGACGATAGGTGTTAATTGTGCCTATAACTGGGCGAGGGTGAATATCCGTATGCGAGGTATGAACTTCATGATATTCACATTAGATGCATGCCTTCATGCATGCATGCATTCAAGTTATTTATAGTTCCTGTATTTAAAATTATACGTGCATGAATGTATGTACACATTTATGATCGCAAAAATCCGAAACACTATTAATAAAGCATCCATGTTTGGGGATTTGCCGGATTTTTAACAACTCTAGGCCTGTGGAAAAACCTAACTTGTTTCTGTAAGCTTCGGAAACCTGTGGTAACCATGTCATATGAGAGATCGATCCGCACAACTAAGGCACTTGCAGATTTATCGTCGAGATTGTATTGACGAGCAAATGGGAATATGGAAAAGCCAGAATAAAACATGACCGACCAGAGAACCTGGGAGTTAAATGGTTTTGCGATACTTTTTTGTGCTTGAGGATGACATACTTCCTCAGGGCATGCACTGTTTGCAGTTTATATACAGTTATCAGGTCTGGTAGAGATTCCGAACGATAAAACTCCCAATTCAGCATGTTATTTATTTTACTCTAAAAACTTCCAACAAGCGCTTTTTATGTCTACATGCACAAACTTACTTTCCAGAACCTCCCATTAGATGTGATATCTGACTGTTGCTTTTTGACGACAGATCATGCATTATCAGTAAAAAGCTTAGATAAAAGTTATTTTATTACAGGCAAAATGTCATATGACTAACCAATGTGCAAGTTAGTGCCATGCTGTTTAAATTGTCACATATCATCAAAACATCTTCCGAAATCATTTTTCATTATACACATATTTGACATTTGATAATTAGCAGTTCTGCAAAATATCCGTTAATCAATTTCTAGGTTCGCAACATTTTCGTGATTTCAATCCCTCCGACATTTCTCATTCACTAAGCGCCCACACACAATTTCTGCAGGCAATGACATAATTACTGTTGGTGGACGGTTCGCAAGTTTAGCAAAACAAATAATATGATTCCTGCATTAACATTCGTATGTGAAAGTAATATAGAGAGCCTCACTGATTCATGCCGCTAGCGTCTGCAGTAGTACAAATCCCCCTGTCGAGAGGATTATGTGATACACGGAGGCAGCGATTAATCTTATTCCAACACTAAAGGCAACGGTCAAATCAGCGCAATTTACCACAAGACTTATGATAAACATTCTCTCAGGGCATGCACTGAGTGGGTATTTTGAATTAATCGTTCCATGGCTACATTGCTTTAACACTGGTTGTTGTAACTGCCTGCCACTTTAAGTCCAATACATTTCATCATTGACCTTTAATATGCAACATCGGCGACCAATCTTTATATCAAGCAGGGTAAGTGTAGCCCTAGGGATGTCGCCTGCAATACCCTGATAAACCAAAAGTGAACTGTGACAAGCAGATCGGTTTCGGAAGCGAACCGTCAAGCAAAGTCACCGCAAACATACTGATTGAACACAACCTCGACAAGCAAATGTACATCAACAAAATTCGTGAGCAGATGTGTTAGAATAGTGAATAAATAAATATGATTATCAAATATTTACATTATGCTCGTCCCATTCATTAAATCGATAGCGTTACTAGATTATGTCAGAATGCAGTAGTGTCCTATACTAATAGAAACACAATGACAAGCACAAAACAAGTCGTAGGGATAATAGAGAACTGCTACGACAAGTTTTTTATACTTTGATTCAAACGCCAAACACGGCTAAGTTAAGCATCAGTTATTGTCACATGATGATTGTACTTGCATATCAAGTCCTATTAGGATGGATGGAATTGCGTGTACATCGGAAGTTTACCTTTGCATCCATCTAATGAAATATTCCTCGCTAGATAAGCTCTTTCGGGTCTGGCTCAATTCATCGCGTTTAATGGAAGCATACACGGCTAACAGCAATGTCAAGGCCGACTGTAGCACAAGACGTATGACTATACTGCGGCGTTGCCAATAAATACACCTTACACATTGGATTATGTCCATTCAGTCTGTCATAAACATGCATGCGCTGCTGTTATCCAGATGATGGAAACAATAATTATTTGCGATATACATTGCTTGGGGTATACGTTCGTCACCCAATTCATACGCAGGAATGATTTAATCGAAAGGTTAAATATGTTCATAGTTAGCAACTTTCTGGAAGAGTAGCCTGACAGCTGACTAATCTGTCGGAATCGAAAGTCCTGCTTTACAATCGAAATAACCGGCATTACTACAGCACATCAGTTGATTGTGCTCAGCATGATGATCTCATTAAACCAATCATGTTTCTCGTTAAAAAAAGTGTCAATATAAGGTTTTTTTTCATTACTGCTGTTCGATCCATAACTATTGCCGTTAAGCACACCGTTACCCTTCGACATGTAAATTAATGCTCTTTAGAACATTAAAGAACGACTAGACAGGGAACTGACAGTAAGGGTTGCTTTGCTTTTACACAAATGCCCTTTTCCCCACTGTCCTATCTTTTTCATCAGACTCTGATTCATTTTGACTAATTCAAGAGGTATTTTTTATCCTTCATCTGACACAACACTTATAGATGGGGTGACAAAGGTTTTATTCAGATCATCCATTGCTGCATGGCGAATATGATTAATCAAATACGAACGTAATCTTATCCATTAATACCGGCTATATCTGTTCATTTAATGCTTTCACGGCATATTTGTTCCACCCAAGCACAACGCAACAGAGCAAGTGACAGATAACTATGCATGACGTGGCGTTTTCGTATTAATGTAGTACAATATGACAAATTAGCGTCTCTCGCATCCGCATTCGCTATTTGTGCACTATATTAGACATAGCCTTATTAAACAGCTGATACTTAATGTCGCTCTTTCCTCCTAGTAAGTTTTTATATATTGTTTTACAAACCTTACATAACTTTGACGTAACAATGTAGTAATTTAAAAAAATATCGCCGGAAAAAATTGGCATAATTGATAATTATAATGTGCTACATCGCTGTGGCACAGCTGCAAGCCCATGTAAATATGCATATGCATGTATCTTCTCTTTTTACTGACTGAAAGTCTGAATGGTCCAAATTTCACCTGTCTTAGCTAATTATGCAGCACGTCACCATTAAAGTCCCCAGGCCGTTTCCATGTGTAATTGAAGCTTCAGATCATTGACCATAGTTAAGAGGTCTAACAAGGTATAAAAACTACCAACATTGAATGCAACTCTAACTTTTTCTAACTGTGTTATTCATATACAAACAGAGCATGATTTCTTTTTGCTGTAGTATCTAATGCGATTGAGAATGCATGCATTGACCTGCTGTCTCATTAACTGTCATAATGTTTTCTTCAAACAGTTTAATTGAAAGCAATTCCATTAAATGAGATATCTACTTGTCAGGCCGTTCGTTAAAGCTAAGCAATCAGGTCATTGTGTAAATGCATTCAGTAACAGTTGCGTCGCCTATATTCCTAATGCACTAGGCCGCGATGGCAGTAGCTAGAATTAAGCAGCGAAATCATGCAATTATTGAATTGTTGTTACTTTATGCAAAAGCATCACTTAGTTTGTAGTTAATTTTATGAAAAATTGAGAATACATATCATTTGAATCTGCAATTTATTTAGCTCTATGTAAGAGCAGGCGTAAAACAAAAAGACAAATTATATATTGTGCCATATTTAAAGGGAACATTTGGAGGAAATATTTCACCAAATGTTTTGAGTTGCAGAATAATATATTTCTTTCTGGGCATGACATGTTATTGTTATGACGGAATTAAACGCCAAAAAGTTCAATTGCATTGTCAACCACAATAAATTACAACCTTAGATAAACGAGCAGCGTCGACAATGCATCTGTGATCTGTTCTGGATAAAATGGTATGGTCTGAAACAGACAGACATTAGTACAATAGAGATGGCATTTATTCCCCACGAAATTTGCCAGATAATTAGATCGTATTGAACAGAAAACATATGGTTTCTTGTGACGAAGATGTCTGTTTGGAAAAGGGTGACTGGAAAATGCAGCGGTAAGGCTGTCATATCAGCCTGTCATGGCTGTATATTTATTGGGCATATTGACATATCGGGAAAATAGCTCGCTTGGCGATTATTAGCAGAATACTATGAATACCACCAATTCGACGAAAAAATGTGCTTGGTTCCAGATATAAATAACTCCTTGCATCCCTTGAAGGCTTACTTGGTGCGACGTTCACAATAAACTCAAATTATATGGCAAGTTTCAATTAATGACTCCATTAATCGCACGTAGAAAACAAAACAACAACACAACGCATCATAAATTAATAATTTTACAAGGTGTAGAATTACAGACATAGCTCAGCGTTCAGGCAAAGAGCAATTGGACCTTTCAGAGTAGGGAGTGATGATACGAGTATATCAGATGGTAAGACGGGGGTTGATAGGGTTAGGCGGGAGACTGAGGCGTTGACAGAGGACGGGAATACCGCCAGGCTAGTGTTAGAGGTTGTGACGAATTAAGTCTTTAACGCTTTTGGCGAAGCATTGTAAATACGATGACGATGTTGGAGGCAGCAGGTTGTTCTAGTTCACCAGGTTTAGTTGCTATAACTGAGAGTGGGACGCATGGGAATATTGGAGATGCTTATAACACACTTGCAGGTTATTATCTCTTGAGGAAAAAAAGCCAGGTCATAAGAGGGTGAGGTGGGACATGCATACTCGTTACCGTCAAATTATCTTTTGGGGCAATACCACATGTGACTCTTGATGAGTTTTCTTACTTTGCATTGCAAATGTGGTGTAAAATCAAACATGCAAAGTACTGCATGTAGGTCGGGCAAATGAGAAGTTTGAACATCGAACGGGCAGATCTCTTCTAGATGAGGTGCCTGAAGAATGTGATTTAGGTGTCATAATTGATCAGTCATTCAAATCCAGCACACTATGCGGTGAAGCCCCAGAAATGGCAAACCGACTTCTCGGGATGATCAGACGGACGTTCCCTTGTCTCACCAAGGGCATTCTCAAAACATTTCTCAGCCTACTTTATGATGCATAATGCTTGTCCTATCTGTAGATCAATAGCTCGCTGTTTATATAGAGAAACAATATAAGTGAATCTACTTATGACCATAAGTGCTAATATTCATAGAAATTGTGATTTTTGATTGATAGAAGTACTTGGAAAAAGGGCTCCTTATTTGCACCTCTATGATATGAATAGCATGAATAAAAGCTGCACTGTTATCCATAACTGTAACGTAAGCACTGAACCTCAAAACATTACATGTGCTTCTTCATTTGAACATAAATTCCAAAATGTAATTATCAAGCGTGATTGCAATTACTTATTGGCCTGGGCATATGTCAATATGTTTATTTTTCCTCTATATTGCATCATGTAATCTGTGAAAAACCATGTTATGCACACATCGAGTGTCAGGTAGACAGACCACAGAGAGCTTGGCGATGATGGGGAGTTTTAGACAACATGGGAAAAAGGCCGAGCTTTTCTCAATGCTCTTATCAAACGAGTTAAGAGTGCCGCTTATAAAGTGCAAATATGCCGACCGATGCATTCTATTTGATTAAGAACACACACGGTTGGTGATCGGGAAAGTCGTGTGCTAAGCGAATAGCAGATTTTGAAAACATCAGAAGGCCATTCAGTGACCTCAGAGCTACGATTAATAACATGGATAGTTTTGATTTTCAATTGGAAACCATTGGTAAAGTAATAAAAGCAAGCATAATAAGGTCAGCGGCGACGCATTAATATAATTAAGGCGTTTTCCCCAAAATGGGCACAAAAAACACCCGCTGACATTTAGCGCACTAAGTGTACCATTCATGGATGATTTGCCATCTCCTACATTTAACAAGCAAGCTGGGACCTTTCAATTAGTCGCAATTACGGGATCCGTCACACAAGATTTCATGGTGACAAATCAAACTTGACCCTTGATCACTACAGAGGTATAATACAAGCAAGATGTGGCTCATATGGCGCAACAATCTTTTCGATGCCGTGGCTCGAGGCAACCGCACGCTTGTTACCGCTACTAAATATCATTCTTTTATGGAACTGGATTGTCTAGGTGACATATGCCGAGAAATTTATACCGCAGCCTTTGAGTATTTGTACCCTGATTTTGCCGAAACGCAATATAAAGGTGCATAAAATGCAACCTTTGCTTATTGACAGCATGCAATGTTGACGCATTAAATAATTACACACATCAGTCCTTGGCACGTGCAATTGTCTTATCAACGTAATAATATTTAAACGTGCCGAATTCAGTAAAGAAATGTAAAGTAACTCTGACATTCCCTGATTACAATGTGCAGGGTCATCTATAACATGTTTCTTGCGGAAGCATCGGCGTTACGTGCCGTATACACGCACGCCGGTTAAAGCATTATATGACAAAAACTTTCATCAAACGATGTTGTTTATTTCTACCAATAGACGCACTGGTTTTCTAAATTATTCACAACGGCCAGTGCGAATAGAAAAGGACTGTATGCTTGCGCCAAATGTGTTTGAAATTGCATGTCTTATTTTACCCAAACACTCGACATTGCTATAAAACGAGGGTTTACATTAAAGCAATTGATATAGCATGGTATATCCATGGCAAATCCACGTACAACGACAGAAGTAATAGTAAATCTCTCGCCATTACATGTTCAATAAGTATTTGAATTATACACAAATACCTGGTTTGTTTTCTTGCATTGTAAGCTGATACTAGTTTGAAAACTCAGGGACATATTTCCACTGATTTAAAGTTCTATTGCAGAAATGCGCCTTTGAAAACTTCATTCTTGTTCGTAATTGGATCCCTGCGACAAAAGATTTGCACCTAGTAAAGTATTTACCTTAGCCATTTAATGCTACATCTCCTGCCAAGTCCCACTTATGTTATCCGTATGCCAGCTCATATGTTTAACAAACTTAGTGAAAGTGGACGCCACCACACGACATAAATATCGTATCTGATGTATTGACATTGCTCAAGGTGATTGCATGCTTATCGTGTTTTGCGATTAATGAGGTTGTGGGTAACTCCATTACCATTGATGATAATTTATCAACACAACCGATGATGTTTACCACGAATCTGTGAGATATATGCGTACTTTTGACTGGGTACCAATTCGAGATTTTCGTAGTAATCGGTCACCGAGATAAAGACGAAACAAAATTCCAAAATATTATTATCCTATGTCTTCTACCGTTAACCTAACTCTATATTTATTGACTATATACATGAAACCTGGTAGGACATGTCATTTTGCAGTACAACAATATATACAATCACCAAAATATGGCTGTGAAAAAAATATAATTAATGGAAATCTTTACAGTTACGTGTACAGTATCTGGCATGGTTACAGTCTAAATTTGTTAAACGATGGGTGAAAGCTCAGCATCTACTAAGCACATCACGGCAAACATCCTGATGGTAAAGAACAAATGAATCAATCAAGAACAAGTTGGCCGGAAATTGGCGGCTTTAGTTTACGGGCATATTTCGCCCAGGTGGGTTTTATGGGCTCTAATTGCTGATAAGGAGTTGTATGAACATTTGGTATTCCATTATTCAACTGTACTACCCTAAATGCCAAATTAGTAAAAATTATTGGAGCGTTCATTATGGAACTTATTTCAATAAAGTTTCTTTTGCGATTTCACTTCTTGCTTATCACTTTTGTTGCCCGTGATGAAATATTTGGTTCATACTTAAACGTTAAGTACAGCATTTACAATCCATTCCGATGAACATACAGCAAGTTATGTTTAGTCTTTTCTACAGGTTTAAAAAAAGGAGTTATATAGCGTTTCACTTTTCAAAAAAGAATCATTCATGATTGCGTGTCCAGAATCACTGACGCCACTGACCGGCATTAGGTGGATGTTGATTTTGAATGATGGCTTCATTTGTCAATGATACGTTCGCCTCAATATCCGGCATATGGAAGTGCTCTGTGGAACCAGTTATTAACTACACCCAGCTAGAGGTTCTGCTGGCTGCGCACTGCAATCAATTCTTATCGCCAATGATAACACGGTTTATTTCATTATTTACCGTCTTTTGGTAGCTGGTGTCAGCCTATTTATGAGAAGTAGATAACTTAACTGTTTACATGCTGGTATATAACAGCAAGCAACAATCTTAGCCTGACGCTATGCAACACCTGAGGTGACAGATGAGTTGGAAATAAACTGAATAACCGACATGCCTTTTCCACTTGCTATACTGGCTTAATGGGCGACACAGGCACAGTGGATTTATTGTTCCTTTTCATTCAAAGCCCAAATGCGCACCGGTCGTACCCCTCGTTTGGGATCATACGGGGCTAAATTGAGGGCTTTTTCAAACTGGTTAATTACGTTTAGTATTGAATAGCTACTTAATCGCATTTGTTAGGTACTCTAAGAATTAGTCACATCGGTAATGGTTCAATATCCACCAACGAAAACGTGCTCCTTCGAATATTCTTCCTAGTAGAATAAAATTGTCGGAAAACAAACATTGCAAACAAATGATAGGTGATTGTGTTGGATGTTATTTTCTTTTCTGTTAAATAAAGCACTAACTGTACGTTATCGGTGTAAGATGGCTATGGGCCGACACGTAACGTGAATGAGTGCATCAATGAAGAGCTGATTATGAGGTGAGTTGAAGTGAATGACGGGTAAGTGGATTTAAACGATGATTCACTGATTGGGTAAACACATCGGCGCAGGTTTCAGTGTGACCCAACGGCTGTCAGTGAGAAATAGTCATTAGTTATTTATCCTAAACAAGAGCTATCACAATCACCAAGCCACCTTTCTTCGTAATTTGTGCATGGTTTAATGTAAATGTTGTGAATTGATTATAGCGCGGCCATACCATTATATTACATCATTAGCACTGTCTTCAATATCTGCAACGCCATGACATATGGTCGTAACATGTGGACAGCCTATCCGATTTCCATTCAATAAGCGCTCTTGCAATCTTAAATCTCAAGACAAACGAAACATTATTTATTTAGTGATGAATGGTCAAGGGGTTGTGTGACAAAGTAATACTAGTTGACTTTGGATCTCTTAGCAATTGTAGTAACAGCTTTGTATTCATCTCGGACGTTACATCTTAGATTCGTGTCTGAGCCGGTTGAATTATGTACATGAGTAATAAGATAATATGCTTTTCAAGATATAAGTCATATATTTGCGTAACATTTTGATTCACCAATGCAAATTTCATGCGAACTTGAGTCCCTGACAAGCCCTCCGCAGATCTCGATTGGACATTCCATGGTCTAACTAACTGGTCCGGTTTGAATGCCATAAAAAATTACCTCGACCTACTAACTTGAAATAGAATCTGCTATCATGTAGTCCGCGTGCCAGGTGTTCCAGCGAACGAATGTGTACCAATGATATCGGAAATATACCACAAAACTTGGTCAGTCATTAATAGAATTTACGCAACCATTTGCCATGCATTCGCTGTACGGTCAACTACGGTAAAGTTTCCGCACAACCTAAGCAGCAGTTCACAAATGCTGAGCAACGCATTACGTTGTATAAGCCTTTTCAATTTTGTGTATGTTTTAAGTTTAGCATTTACATGTCCGACTTCTGTGTATCTATTTGTTATCCTTGTTGATAGTTTGTGATTGGTCCTGTAGTCATCGGCATTATATAATTGCTATCGAATGATATCTTTCATGACACCAGAATCGGCGCCGGCAGAGTGATACTTGATCTATTATTTATAGTATAAAATGCGGTATGATAGGGAACTAGAATATTCATATAAAGAGCAAAGTATGCAAAACTGTCAGCATGTCAGTTTTCACAAGTATTTGTTTTCTTTTGCTAGTATATAAGTAATCTGGATGTGCATATTAATGGTATGTGAGTGGTTAAAAAAGTGAATAGACAGCAAAATGGTGACTAATCGTTTGACACAAAGTTACCATTTTTTGGCTTTGCAATTATATTGAACAATTCTACAAATGTGGCGAACTATACAAATCAGCGTTTATGGACCGCAGTAATAATGTCCTTCATGATTTGTAATGCAGAGCTCACATGTAATTACTGCTGTGGAGGGTAAGAACGCCGACCTACTCTTCTCTCAGTCAATGCGCCTATAGAACAGTCGATTAGCAATAAATTAATATTGGCACATGTCCTGTCACTGCCGGCGTCAGCACTCATGGTTGGAGGGCACTTTGTTTTACCTAAGATCCGATATATCCAGTTAATCATGTTAATGTCTCCGACAATAAAGCCAGGTATTGACAAACAATGAATTGAATTGGATATCAAAGTCGGATAGTTATTCGGGGTTTAGGATAGGTTATTACGATCTATTTATGCACGTATACAATGAAGGTAGTGATGGCCATGAAATTTAAGAACATTCTAGGAAGTTGATACATTATATACATCTTTCTGCTTACACAGTTTGATAACTGGATCCAAGCCTTACGTAGCCTACAGTCAGCTATGTTTCCTCCGTCGTTATTGTTCTGTGTATCCCGTAAAGTAAATCACATTTAGTACCATCGCTTATCAGTGATGGAGTTTCCATCATACCCTTTAGTTGAGGTACAAAACGTTTGTCATGTAGCTTGTAAAACGCGCGTACCACAGACCGATCCCGTGCTTCGTTCTCATTTATCATAGATAGTTAATTAAAGTATTGTCAGTATAAAGTATAAAAGAACTCATAGTTATCAACTGGTACCACTTTGACTGCTCATTTAACCCGGATAATTTTTTTAAACGACTTTAATTGCCATAAGAGCAAAATGGCCGATCACAGTGATAAATAATTAGTTGCGGTGCGATCATTGACATTTAGTGTTCAGTTCGTTTTGTGACTGATACACTCCGACCCAAATGCCCCGCATTGACATTTTGCCGGGGAGATCATTCGCAATGGACTACATTGGTAAATCAAGTGATAGGGTACACCAATAGGACAGTAGTAAATCAGCGCTGACTCTATGTTAAAACAATAATTCCTAGGATGGACAGTTCGAGGGTTGCACAGTCGATTCAAGCAAGTTGTCACGACCGTTGTAAAACGCGCATGTAAATTAATGCATCAAAGAGTAATAAAACAATTATGAGTTCTTATTTATTCATTCGGCAGGCTGTGACTTCTATTCAACTTACATATATTCTTTATTTGCAAGTGGATATGCATTAAAACGTCTTGAATACGAATGGACATCCTTATTTACAAATGAATAAGCAAGTCAAAGCAATTGAGTAATCCATACATGCATATGAATGAGCAAATGCGCATATGGTTTTTGTATCAGTCGTTTTTGTTGTTCATGTATTATTTACCCACTGGCATTTACTGATTTCAAAACATAAGTCCAGAACAGGGTGCCAATTTCGACAGCAAAGTAATGTACGATTCCCATGACCACCACATATTATGCATATTGTCTTATAAATACGTCCGATGGGAAATGTCCTTCGCCCGAATCATCCCTCTCGCCGCATTAGCTAGACCGAACGTTCCATAGTGGCTCATGATTGCATGTTATTTATTACCACATTCTGATTAATATTACCCGTAAACTAACACGCTCCAGAGCAATTCTAATGGGAATGTCGTTGTAGGCCTCCCTTGTGTCTTCTTGATGCGCAATGGATCTCGTGTCTGTAAACGATCCCGACTTTTTTGTGTTGCGATATTGTACTTAATGCAAAATATGTAACAGCCAACTAACGATCGTGAACCTGATAGTTATGTTCTAGTTTTCAAATTCTTCTTGGTCCGATAAGAGCGATGCGTTGATACGATTTACCACATAAGTTAACTAGACTTGATTTATTGCAGTAGAAAATGCTGATTAGTTTGTAAGCAAGAATAGGCTGTAAAATCTGTGTCTTTATAACCTCTAGTAATGGATATGTGGTGTCATCCCGGATGCATTCATCATTGACAGCAATATAATACTTGCGCGTCAAACAGGTCTAGTATATCTACATCAGTATGATTCGTAGGCAGCTTTGACAGAATCGATGCACGGACAAATATATTGTTATCCAACACTACATCTCGACCATTTAATCCTGGCGACAAGCGTCACGAAGGTGTTGGGGGATCGCAAAGAATGGCCTTACAATCTTGTCTACATAAGTTAGCTTGCAAAATGTTGCTCCAAAGTATGCTAACCATGTCATTATTCAGCCAGTTTTGCACACCTTGAAATGCTTCTCTGAGTTGAGGTTAGAATTGCGTGCAAAATAGTTTGGCACAGGCATTAACATAATTAGATGCCGTATTCATAGCAGTTTGACCGGGAAGTTATCATTTTTGTTATGCTCTTGTTGAAGCAATAAGCTCTTAGTGTACATTTGGATGACGACCGCCGTTTCCGACGCAAAATATATGTTGCCATACATTTGCCTCTCATATCACTCGGTCCTTTTTTGCGTCGGTACCATCGTGACATACCTTATCTGTAAAGTGATATGCCAGACACATGCCCGTTTGTTTTGTTCGGCGTTCCCTCATGATGATGCAAGTGAGCTGATCGGTAGGTCAATCCCAGATAATCATTACATGTTGCGATGTGCCTTTTGATTTGCGTAATTATCATCTTCAAACCGAGCTGCGGCCTCCACTGATGAAGTCAGCCTACTCAGATGCACCCAGTAGTGCTCGCATTTCCAACTCTCACGACGCATATTCGCTTTTCATTCTGAATATGTTCAGTTGTCTAGAATCACCAGTTAGTTCTAGCAGGTGATTGCCTGAGTTCACTAACTCACTGCTGGGCATCGGTTGTTTCGAGATGACAAATATTGATATTGGTCTATGTTTGAACAATAGTGTGTAATCATTACACACTATTATATTATGGCTAGCAACACTTTTCTGCATTAATGAGTAATGTGGTTGCGGTGCAGACTGCAACTTTGTGTATCTCAGACGTAATGACCACAACCATCTTTGGGTCAGCGACCCTCATGCCGTCGTACTGAATAGCAACATAGAACAGCGACGCGTAAGTATAGCGATAATACTTTTTTCCCCCACTATCATTTTGCAATTGCGTACATGCGGTATCAGAAATCCAGGCATATAGCAAAACAATGATTGCATAAATCACAATAAAGTGGCTTGATATGGCGCATAGAGCTGCTCAATGAGCTTGCCACAGGCCGACGCAAGCTTTTCCTCGTATTTTCATCGTGTTGAGCTCATTCCGGCTATTGTGAGCGTAACTAGCTTTTGCATTCGAAAGGGATATTTTCTTTTGCAGTAACCTTAACGCTGAACGTTCCACATCTCTTAAACACAGCTTCGGTCTAATTTTTCATCTTGGGTGAATACCATCTGTTATAACATTTGGGAAACATAAGGCTACATCGTTCAAGGAACTCATTGAAAATGTCGCTTGGTTAATGTACGAAGGTAAACAAAAAGCACCGTATGTAAATGCATGTTCACTGGCAAACACCGACCGGGTGCGCTGATAATGTGGCGCAGGTTATCCGATAACTATTAGTCGTCGAGGCGTAACCACAGTGGGGATTGATAATGCATACGGCTAAGTCGTCGTATTAGGCAACTATTGCACACAAAAACCTGTCTTGTAAAAATAGGCTCTGTTTTGTCATAAAGTAAAGTGAAGGATACAACAAGAACAGATATATCGTATAATGAACATTATACGCATTATGCTCAATATTCCAGTAAGAGTTATAACAATAATTGCCTAATATGTATAAACATCTGATAATGTTAGGCATCGTTGCATGAATGCCAATTAGGAAGACATATATGCGAATAATAACAGTTGCAACGGCCAAGTCAGCATATAACGCTACCACAAGTTGATTAGGCAACTACCGATTAGCAAAACAATCACAACACTGCAATTGACGTAGCGTGAGAAGAGGTCATGTGGCAATGTTTCTGTCAGTCAAGAGTCAGATGCAAATCTCGGGTGAATAAATGAAGCTGCCGATGTTGAGAATCAAAAGTTGAGAACATTAACGCCTGGCTTATGTAACAGGTAATATCTTTTGGTCATTCACGATACCTATTCATTAACCAGGTTAACAAATCGATTCTAATCCGCAATAACTGTAATGGCATAACTTGTAGTTGATGCTATGCATCCAATGCGTCGTCTATGTTGTGTGAGTAGAAGCACACTAAGACATTAATTTAAAATTAGCACGGGACTTGCTCTACACTAAATCGGACCTATGGTTGTTCCATGTCATTTTTACATAATCACAATATCGAGGCGTTACCACATTGCCTTGCAATGTAAGCAATATCCTAAAACTGTAGTAACGCTTGGTGTAGCAAATATCTAAGTACGAAATTAAAAGTAATGTAAGTCACAATAACCTTAATGCAAACCGTTGCACAAGCATAATCCAACAAGCACTAGCTGCACTTAGCTGTGGCCTAAACCGCACAAACTCGACATTGAATGCAGTACGTATAACATTTGAATTTAGACGGTCATAGATAGAATGAAAAAGAGTAAGACAGCATAGGATGCTTGACCCATGTTGTTTTATTGTGCTGGTGCCAAACCTTATACTTATCCTCATCATTATAGACTGCTAGTAGATTAATTCAACATTAAATAAAAGTATTAAATAGCTTTAATAGACTTCAAGTGGAACATAACCTAAGGAATGTTAATCAATACAACAGCCCATTAAGGTCTTCATTCTCGACTAAAAGATCACAATCGGATATAGAAGTCATGACGAGGCAATAGAAAGGGCAAGCGGGGTCGTCCAAGAAAGTCTGAAAAAGTAGACTAACGGAAGGTCACACTGGAGGTTTAAAGAAATTGAAACTCTATTGCTTGACAACCACTATATCCCAAATTTGCAGGGTCGAGAAGCAAATCAACCTAGTCATAGGTGTGATAGCAAACTATATCAGCTAACAACCAGCCAATACTATCCGCATGTTGATTAAGAAAGCAGAACAGTTCTACTACGCATGGCCATTAACCCATACATAGAAGGCCTTGACAAGGATAAGCAAACGAGCTACATTCAGTGCCTCGACCCAAACAACCTGTATGGATGGAAAATGAGTCAGCACCTACCCATGATTGAGTGGGTAAACCAGACCCCCCTGACGATGCCAAAACAGGATATAAACTCGAAGTAGATTCGGAATACTCTGCAGAGATCCATGCAAACGGAATGGTTGTCAGACTGCAAGAAGAATTGTTTCGTGTAGAATGGATAATAGGGGTGCCCCAGAATCCATGCTTCTTATACTACCAAAATATTTAATCAGAAAAAAAAATCACGCGGTACATAATTCGCTGCTCTAATGTGTTATGGCCTAAGAAGGTGAAGTAAAAGATATAGAAAAAGAGTAGTAGAGTGCCCCACATGCAGCTCAGCGGTCGTCGTTAGTAGTAGCAACGGTATGGGACATTAATTTCGCTTTTCCACAATTGATCGTGTTTTATGTTGTTTAAAGGCGCTTTAAGAGCCGGTCTAGCAGCAGCTAATAAAAAAAAAAACCCTCATTGTCTTCTCTCACAACGCCAAGGCTGACCTGATTCCTGAATACCAATATGATTTCTTGTGTGGTGGTAACGCCAGTCATAAAACACCAACGCCCTGAACGTTAACTGGCTAACAGGTTCTCCAATTCGACTTTGAATTGGCAACCCAACACTAAACCACCACACACGAAATCAAAACGGAATAAAGAGGGTTCTACAAGGTTTGTTCTCAAAATACGATAACGAATATGCACAGACAGACAGGCGGACACGCAGACAGACACACACACGCATGTCCATACACACACACATACACACACACGCAAACTGTTTTAATTATTTCTAAGAAACATGCTTACAAGTGCTGCACGTCTACACACATATACACTTTGTTATCCAAATAGCTTCGTCTAATGATTTAATTAAACACCGCACCTGCGTTTTGCATACAACGCCAATCGCCCTATATCACCCAGCCATGAACATCAATATATTTCGTCCGTCTGATTGCCCATCCATATTTACATTTAGCGAATACATTATAAAAACTAGTAAACGATGATGTACAATTGTACATACTTAATATTATATGTTTTTCTTTTTATGTGCGATAAATATTAAAATACCGATTAGAATCTACCCAATACGCAGAGCATCCAGAAACTTGATTATCCAACCTACTCCGTATCAGGTAAACAATACAAATTATATACGGAGAACAGGAGAATACCATGTGACCTAATATTGTCCATTGTCCAATATGGAGGTCATCTCACAACGATTTTAGACGATCGATATATAGATTGTATTTCTAAAATAACCGCACCGATCAGGAGTAAGCTTTTTGAGCAGTTCACGATATATTTATACAGGCTCTCGATATATGTTGTTTTCTAGATGATTAATGCAGCGGTTCCTACAATGACGACCCAAGAGCTAGGTTGTACAGCAAGCCCAATGCCGCGCCTGTTGTTCAACATAGCCAGGTCCATAAAGTGAAATTAAAGCTACCTACAGATCTCTTTTTACGGAGTTATCTTCTGCACCATGAAAACCCTAAGTACTAATGAAAAAGTGCTGGTCAGCGCTCTGCACCGCAGTGCAGGTGTTTAGGCTAAATCTATAGGTTATGCCGAGCTCGGCACTCCCGAAGCTCGATTTTACGCCATGCGACCTTGGCATGGCTGTTGCCGACATAGCCTTCGTCATGGCCACAAAAGACACGCTATTATACAAGAGATCATACCAAGTGAGGAAGTTATGGCCACGATAGCAATGCTTGCTGGGGATTACCTGGTCAATGCGCTTGCGTTTTCTAGGAGCAACATTATGTTACGAAAATCCCAAGCTTGAGCAGCTTCAGTCTAAATGTCATAGAACATCGGTATATTATTGCAGGGAAATATCATACGAAAATACAACACATAGTTGCTCCTCGAAATGTAATTTTGTAGAATAGTATAGGCGATTTGTATATTTAAGTCCACATCCTTGTCAGGCAATCAGGGGATTAAACCTTAGGCACAAGGTGGTTATTAACAATGCATATGAGGACCATAAAGGCATCGCAATTTAAGTTTTTATCATGTATTGCAGACAGTCTAGATCAGTGTCAGGTTGACAGTGGATCGCATGGCTGTTATTTGAGATATCCATACTTCACAATGAGCATCGTATCTTAATTTCATCGTTTTATGTTTTTCATGAACTTGACCAAGGTAGTTTCGCAAAACAAAACACACAAATTCGGCTAATGCACATATACTGGGTGTCAATCATTAAATATACATTTAGCATGATGAAACTACATGCAATACATTGTCTGGGTGTGAGAAGTTTGTATTTCCCACCGAATATTGAAATAGTATGCAATAGTGCGGAAAAATAATCTCAAAATACTTATTTGTAAATAGTCCCGTGTGTGATAAAATATCTTTAGTATATTACAATCCCTACGTGCTAAGTAACTAAACTAAGCTCTTCCTTTCAATATTCTTCATTAAACATAATTAGTCATTACCACGGAGTGCAGTGATTACGAGCCCAGTTCATTTAAAGCTGCTTGTAAAGCATGGGAAACTTAAATTTACCCCATTACGCCAAGATCTAGGATACTACACGAGCCTTCAGTTTGTAATACTCCGTACATAAATATATGTTCCGTACATACTTACGTTAATCAAAATTGCGACGGCTGTACTCATGTTGGTTTAGTAAGATAAACTGTTGAGCCCCTGGGATAACATACTCGTCGAACGTGTTCGTGCATGTATGTGTGTCGGGGGATGTGTGATGATTGTGAGCGCGCAGAATTGAATGGGGTAAAAGCAATGTTTCCTTTTGAATGATTGTACGTTTCGCATGTATGTTTCAATCGATGATGACATGAATATGATTCATAATTTAACTGATTCTGAACAATTCACGCAGTTTTATTGCATTACACAATGATGTATAGGTCTTTCCAGTTTATTGCGATTTATTGATTAATGCATTTTTAAATCCATGTACAGCTTATTATATTCATACTAGAGTTTGATCTCCCATCTTATTAGTGTTGTCGCGTGAGATAGACATCCAGCCTGCCAATCGCAATAAAGTATACTTCATATTACGGAACATACTTTGGAATAAAATTTTCGGCTTCATACACATGTAGCCGACCAAATGTCACTAACTGCATTTTGTGAGTTTCCTTATTAGATGACATGCTAAAAGGTATTTATTGATAATGACTTATGTACATGTCCAAGTTTACCCAGTTGTCCCAGTATGGTTAATTAAATTTGTCAATTTGAGTTAGCATACTAATAGCACACAGACATATTATCAATGTACTAGACATTTTCAAAATTGTATTGCATCACAACCACGCAGCGTTATGCTCTTATTGAAGCCAATTACCATTATGAAGAGTTTACCTTCCATCTTTATTGAAAAAAATACTCTCCACTGGTTTCCTAATTCGAGGCCCAAGTACGACTATATATTTGTTCTACCATTTGGGTTTTTGTTTCTACGATACAATGATCGTCTCAAATCTACCGATTCTCCACAGAATTCTTAACTCAGGGAGATATCATATTGTTCTTCGGAGCAAGGCAACTATATCAGGGAACCAGTAAACATGCTGACAAATCGTGGTGGCAATAGGATGCTTGATAGTCAAAATTGCTGAATCACAGACAACATGTTGTCGTCGTATGTATACCACTCACTTGTAATTGAGTACCGTTGAATACATTTAAAGACATTAATTTGATGCGTCTCAACAGAATGTATATAATCGATGCAGAATGTACATCGACAACATCGGGATTAACCTAACAAAGCTGCAGCGTAACGAAATACGCTATCATTATCTAGCCTCATCAAAAACAACCCTGTTGTTTAGTGTGTTACTAGATGCAAAACTAGCTCTGAGTACCCCCAGCAGAAATGCACTCGTTGTTCATTATTCGTAAACACGCGTCCAATAATAAGCTCATATGTATTCACCACCACAGGAGGGTAATAAATAAAAATCGCCTTTGGAATGAACCTTTCCCAGATACCGCTAATTAGCATCAGTAAAATGCACAGCAAATTGTTCGCCATATATTAACGCCACATGTAGTAGAGAATTGCATACGAATTGCGACTGCAAGTTTATTTTACTCAAACACTTAATGCAAGCCTCTTAATAGAATAATATCAGCATAAGCATCTATGCCTTATCCGTATATTCAATCGTACCTCATTGCAACTGTGGGTAGTATTATCGCACGAATGCGGGAGTCTAGAGATGCTACACTGCGTGTGCTGCACAATAAGACGTAGGTGAAGTAAGCCTAGTAGTCTTTGCAAACGAAAGGCTATTAAGCAAATACTGCTATTTTTATGGGCAGCCTCTTTGACACACCAATGAATTTCCATGCATATTGCACAAACCTGCTTAACTTCTTCGGCTCCTTTTAAAACAATGCAGCACTTGGCATGTTGGCCCATTCGTATTAAAACCACATGAAAGCATTGTTCTGGCCAACACATTTCCCACAGCTCATAACGCGATGCAACATGCAAAGCATCGATATGTTTTAACTACACAAACAAAGCAAAAGCAATATTCCCTTTAGGCAAAATAGATATTTGCAAAGCAGTCACCCCAGTTATCTTATTTCTCATACCATGCGGTATTCTTGCATAGCACAGATGAGATCACGTACTATTTGCTTGGCTAATTTGTCGCATCTCGTGTGTCTGCGCATACAATAATAAATGTACATAAATATTAATTAAATTAAAGACAAATACTTATGAACAAAATGCTTTGTAAGAAAAGGTGCCTCCCTCAAAGACTATGTGTTTGTCGCTAACGAGAGGGCCACCTGAATGAAACAAGTCATTCCGCGGCATGTTGAAGGCATGTGTCAGGGTGGCATAGTCTTTAATTCGATAGTTTAATTGAATGCTGATCAGTTTGTACATCAATTGAATTTTGTGACTTGCATTATTAAATGTGCGAGAACTGTCTCGTCTTTTTCCAAAAAAAATAAAACAGCGTGTTATTGAGGATAAACAGCCCCATAATATGATACAAACGTAATCGGTTGTTTTAGCTAACACATGAGTAAGCTTGCAAAAACAAGTTTTCTAATTTACTTTACAATTTGTACTATATATGCAACCCGTCTGGTAGGATATATTGCGTGTAATCAAGTAAATAATTATGTGCATTTGGGACATTGCTCTGAAAGTTTATAAATCGTATCACATAATTCGGAGCCACAGGCCTCGTTCGACTCACGGCCACAGCAATGATAATATTGCTGTTTTGGCCAGTTTGGGATACTTGCGTCGTAGTGCAAATCATGAATGGTCGATTAAAATGACCCTAGGGTCGTTATTGTGGCGCTGCGTAGGGCTGGATTATCAATTCAGTGTATCGTCGGTCATTACTTCCACCTGGTGATTAAAATGTTAACTCGTGCATGGATCGGCATCTATAAAACGACAATATATGATATGCTTCATTGCTTTCATCAAGTGCCAAAGTGTACGAAGGTGCAAAATATATGTCAATATTTTACAAAAGCGGTTTAATATGGGTAACAGAAAATGTCGAAAGCACCTGCTAGAATATTTTGCAACATGCATTAAGCGGGTCCCGTTTAGAGCTATCATCATCACATTGACACCTTCTACGACCGTAACGACTATAGTTGTAGGTCAGATTATGTGAGAAAGAAATTGGGTTTGTAACTAGCAATATTGATAAGTATTGGAAATCAATGCCAGCTTGCAATTAAGCGTGTAGATAAGTGTTTTTATTCCAACAGTAGGAGAAGAATGGAACAATTTCATTAATGCCGCAATAACACATAACGTAGTGTCAGGCTTTGAATTAACAGCATGATACATCCACGCAGGGCTCCATGATGTTAACTGCTTCGTTCAAGCCTCGGCCAGATAATCCTTAAGCACTTCAAGGGGCTTTTATTCCACCTTGGTAAATGCACAAGAATAACTGAAGCCAAGCCAAAAATTTTTCACACTATCCATACAATTGTAGATATGCAAATAATTACCGCCAAAAAATCCGGATTCTCATTGACCTTCTTAATGTTCATAGGCCACATTTTATGCCAATAACCAGTCTAAAATAGCATCGAATACCGACGAATTTCTAGTTTAAACAGCCCTTGCGATCGTTGTCGAATGCATCAAGGGTAAGCAAACTTCTTCTTATAGATTTCGAACTTTTGAACGCATTCACATGCCCGTATGCCATAATATTACTGATGAGTTGTGATATGTAAAGTCATACGTGAGAAAATTTGCACCAGCATTTAACATGTAATATTAACAATATATTTATATTAGAATATTTTAATGCTATTTTTCCTGGTGTAATGATATTTGATTGGTCCCCTAGACGTGATATAGCCGAACCAACAAGCTGCTGTATTGGTGGTGATTGAGCTATCTCGGCTTCATATTCGTATGCTGTCAGTAGTCTCATACGCTGGTTGGGGATTTATGATGGAATTGTCATCCATTATCTGCCAAAGAAGTCGTTCTAAGAAATTGATGTATCAATAACCAAATATTGTTTTAAAGTTCAATAACATCCAAACATATATGATAGTCATTTGGACAAGGAATTTGAGCAATACAAGTGTAAATAAAGCCTAATTTACCCATGTGAGTGTGTTTCGACCATACCAGCAATTTATGACCTTCTCGTTTACAGAAACTAATTGCTCAAACATGAGACAGATTCCGCGGGCATGTCAAAATAATCTGACAACTTTTAATCGACGTCTGATTTACCAATCGAAGCAACATTTTCATCTCGCAATAATTGTGAGATTGGCATTCAGTCGCATGTGTTTATAAGCAATTTGATTGGTGGCTTCTATTCTAGTACAAGGTGCTGCATGAACAGTGGCACAGACTTTTCCGCCTCTAAATTCCTTGCGTGATGACTGGGGGCGCTATACAGAATATTCTACCGAATCCTCAGATAGTCCTGTCGGATTCGACTACCTGCAATACCCTTGTTAAATTAATCATCGAAGGATAAGATAACTTTCCATTTTTGCTATTGTTTAATTAGCGATATGCCTAGCGTCTAGTATGATATAGGTAGATATATTATCAAAGCAACGCAGCACTAAGAGAGTCACGTCTTGAGTAGCTAGGGGACAAGATTCACATTTTACAAAACAATTCCATGTCGTTTATAAACACAAATTTACAATGACATTTGGTTCGCGTCAAAATAAGATATAAGCTATGCATACCAATACGCAATCATCCGTTCATTACGCGTACGTGAATGCGCGTTATTTGTTCTATTCAGTAAAGATGTCAACTTGCTTGGGAATGATGAGGCTGTTATGGTCGTCTTTTCCGATTTCCTAGACAGGTTTGAATGTAATCCATTTCATTATTTGGCAGCTCCAGAAGTATAATTATCTCGTTATCTGAATTTCACTTACTCATGAGCTATTGTTGTTTTTAACACTAGTTACAATGAATTAGGAGGATGATGCCCGCATGTAGGTGATGTAGGTAATTGACCGGAGCGAGTGAGTTCGATATATTACAGCTTAATATGTTTGTGTATATACGTTATGGAGCAACCACGTCAATTGATTGTTTAACATCAATCTTACTATTTCGTTTCATTTAATGACCTGAATTATTTACACCTCAGACACTCGATTTGAGTTTAGATTACCTTTAAAATTGGCTATGGATAAATTAATTCTGGCCAATGTTTTCACAGCTTTGATACACAACGACTTACGATAGTATTGAGAATCAAGCCTAACTTTTGAAACAATCGCTGGCCTTGATTACTGATACGTGTTTATACATGTATCAGTATATAAAAACGACCATTGCATGTGCATTATTTGCTCTTGCAACCTTAATTTTCTGGACCAGCGATTGACTCGTAGTACAATTGAATAGTGTTCAGACGCCATTTACCAGTGCCATATTAAAACTAGAACGGTAATGTCGTAAATCGCCCATGATAATTGTCTTTTTCGAGGTCTGCTGACTAATACAGCTTACGTCATAAACGATTAATCGGCAGTGAAGATCTTACTTTAGTTTATTTGTCCACGCTAGTGGTGGATATTTTGTATCTTGTATGTTTGTCCTCCGTCATATACAACCATTGATTGGGCCACACATATTCACAACGCTCGTGAGTGAAAACAGTATTTTGCCGTAACGGTTTATGCTTTCGGATGAATTAAGCTATTTAATGTTAACTATTTACTCCCTGCCTCTCTTGTTTTGTTTCTCTTTAAACGTCGGAATTCCAAACACGATTAACAGATTCCCAGTGTGAGCCCATTAACTACACTTAATCTATCTGACAACTCTCTGTATGAGAATATTCGTTTCCCAAAGAAATCACGAATTCTTTCATAAATTGATGCTCATCAAGAACGGATTAAGGCAGAGATGACGACATGTTGGATATTCACAATTTCTTTGAAGCAGCTTATCACTACCTTGGAGATTCTGCCTCCCTGTCTGTCAACGTATTGTTTAACAAAATAAATCTAGTGTTTAGAATATCAATAGTACTACCATTCAGCCTTCAATCTACATCGCACAGGATATCAGTGAGAACTGATGCATTGCGCGTGGCTGAGCTGACAGCAAACTACACTCAGCCGCCAATTGCTCATATTTTTTTATCAACATTGCCAGTAAAAATTAACATATGGCACGCCATGTTATATAATATTATCCCCGGCACAGAATATAAAACTAGGGTCGTTTTGGATCGTATGAGAAGCCAGGTCATTACTATTCCATAAACCTTGAATTGGCTGAGGATGCATTATGTTATTCATGCTGTGCCATGCAAGAAAGCTTCAGATGTGTGTTGTTCGTACGAAGGCCTATTCGACAAGCCATGCCATATTGGCTCCCACGTGTGACATTTATCAAGTTAACAGTAAACGTCATATCGTGTCGTACAATTAGTAACTGAATTTATGGGGTCTCGTGGGTGGAGGCAATGCCATGTACCGCAAGAGGAGGGGACTGGACGTTGCTCATCGAAATCTTCAGTTCTCTATAGCCACGTGTCGGGACGCTACTTTTCGGGGCAGATATCTGGGATTATCACTTGTATTGCTATTGCAAATATAAAAGTGACATATGTACAAGTGGTTCTCAAAGACCATAAACCGCTATCAGTTATTCGCCATTTGAATAGAGCCAGAGAGATATGCAGCGATCGATAGGCACCAGACATCTCTCGTAGAGTACCATCACAATAGGCATGCCGGAAAATGCTTTCCGACGAAAGTCTGTCCAATATATGTAATGTACATAGGCAGACTCTGATTGACTATTTCCCTTTAATCATAACCCGCCTAACAGCCTCTTTCCAATCACGAAACGTATGTGTACATTTGAGTACCAGAAAAGTGGAGCAGATGTCTGGCAACTTGGTGTAGATGACTTAAAAGTCTCCAGTATAACTGACCGAAGTTGATGACCGAATCGCACTGATTAACCATTACCAAAATCGTTATCATTTTGGATTATTATTATAAACTGTCGAAGAAATTATCTGGCAACAGCAATATATCTCTCGAAGCTAGATTCGTACCATTTCCTCGCAAACCAACAAAGAAGCTGCGATAAACAGCAATATTTTGTGACTAACTAATCTTTCTACAAATATAAATCTATGTCGTAATCAACTGCGGCGTCAAACTACTTTACCCATTGCTATCTAAAATTTGATCACATATTATTTCAAGCTAGAAGGAAAGTATAGCTAGTTATTATTATTGAACTGTAAACTAATATAAAATCAGTTTTAAACCACTGCACCAGATCTTCACGCCCAAAATGATGATTGTAAGTTAATGGCTGCGCAATGGGTGACAAATACGTTCATGCTTAGTACTGCACACCCCTATCAATATCAGCCTTGACTTTCAAGTCAGCAATTACAAATGTGTGTGCTGTTATCGACTCCTGTCGTGCTTCTATCTGTAAATCTGTCAGCTTCGGGCCAGCAGGCAAGAAATACCCGAGTATGCACTTATTCATGCGTGTGTGTGTTTGTGTGTGCGCGTGTTTGTGCAATAATGCAATAGCGTGTTCCACGTACGTCGTCTGCCAGCCACCCAAAACACTACTAAACAGCACGCTACCACTTAATTATCTGCTGTGTGTTCTAACATCTAATTGGTCTCAATAGTCACCCACTGTGCCGTAACAATGTCATCGCGTTTATTGAGCGATGACTGCCTGTAATGTCATTCATATTGTATGACCATTAGTAAATCATGTAACCATCATATAGATATTCTATCGATTCCTGCTCGAAAAGATTGGGTGTTTATTTTTAAGTCAGCTAGTAAATTGCTTTGTACAACTCCATCGATTTATATGTCAATATAAAAGTTAATGAATGTTGTCGTGTCCATGCTTTTGAACGATATATCGTCATAAGTATACCCCCCTGTGGGTCCAGGGGTAGAATAGGCCCACTTTATCCTCCTGCATTTTATAAGGGGCGACTAATAGGGGGCACCCTTTTGGCCGTGGGTTGCGACTCATGTTGGTGGGCAGTGGGATCCTGGTGGTTGAATAGAACTCTCTTTACGAGCGCCATATCTGCAATATGCTACTCAGGCCCGGATTTCACCTAGACGAGAGGCTGGAATGGCCTGGTCCAGTCCATCAGCTGGTGGTGACTTGCCCTAGGATAATCGTTTCCAATTTTATCTTTTCCATCTCCATTTTCATTCATCCTAGAAGACGACTGTTCAATAAGGTCATTCTCATATTGGCCACCATATTACACAGGAGTGTTGGTGTGCCGCTAAACATCATACTTACCTTACCTTACCGTCATAAATATAACAACAAAAGCGAGAATAAAGAGAATATAAATCAAATGATAACTTATAGGCACGACAACTGGTCGTAAAAGTGGCCATGAGCAATTTTCGGAAAATGTAACTAAGTATTATTGTTTCAACAAAGCATCGCATTGCTCTGGATCGCATATATGATAGCACATTAGTGCCACCATGATATCGCTTACCGAAAATGGACCAAAGTATTTATCGTTACTTGTTCCCTTGGGGCAAATGTACATATGTAATAAATTATTGTATCGTCGTACTGAACAATGGTTGGGTTATCAGGCTAACATCCAATCTGTGGAGCAGCATACATTGCAATTCACGTCAACCATTTCGGCTGGAATCCGTCTTATGTTCCTGAATATGGTCATGAGCCATACCGGGTCAAATTTTATTGGTTAACACACATAACAGGCGTACAAATGTATATCCCTAATGCATGATAATTGATGCTGAAGACATTGCCGGGTGCAAAGCAAAGCAACTTTTCTGACAGGCAGTCTCCTTGTTATCTATCTAGGTTCACATCACAGACATTACACCGACATTTGCATTATTTCTCCTTCTAAGCCTACTTACAATCCTGTCCTCAAATGCTAAAGCAATATTAAAAGCAGTAAATGCACGGAAGAACAGCAACATTCTGCGAGTTGTTCCTTATATCAGGGGAATGATTGCTCACCACGCAAGACCGGTGTTGGAATGTGACAGTTGCAATGATCAACGGATCTATGCAATACATTTGTGTTAACAATATGGTAGGTGGAATCCCACTTAAGACTATTTTTGGTTGGTTCCCGATGGTTTCTATTCCTATGTAGCTGATGGCTGTGCGGCCATTAGCTCCCTTTGCAAACCTATGAGATCACAATAACTTCCCTGACAAGATGACAGATTTGAAAAGAGCTGGAAATGTCCTCAGTCTCCTCGTCAGTATCTAGGTTAACATCACAGACATCACACCGACATTTGCATTATTTCTCCTTAGTCTACTTACTATCCTGTCCTCGAAATGCTGAAGCAATATTAAAACCAGTAAACGAACGGAAGAAGAGCAGCCTTCTGCAAATTGTTTCTTGGGAGTAGGGAATGATTGGTAACCGCGTAAGATAACTTCCGAAGCCAAATACGGTGTTTAAATGTGACAGTTGCAATGATCAACAGATCTATGCAATACGTTTGCATGTCCTATATTTATGTTTCATGGCACAGTTGTCTGTTGGCTCTCGTATGAGGAGTCCGGATACAAAGCATTGTGAATCATCTGTATTGGAGTAAACATTGTGTTCGATACAAAAGCCCACATTCGAAATTTCTCATGCCAAAGTTGTAGTTCCGTGTTGGTGGGCATTTATGCCGGCATAAACGCTACTCACATGACCGATCTTTAACGATAACGTAAACAATTGCTATTTTGGATTGGATTAATCGCATCATACATGACCTGGTGATTATTGACTAAAGCTAGAAAGGTTAAAACTGTTTTCCCCTTTACCTATTCCATTGTGGACACTTAGTCACATCTTGCTACAAGGCTATGGCGATCTTTTTGGCAGGACAATCCACATATGCAGGGCGAATATAAATGATGAGGAGAATGAACCCATTTACAATCTGAGCGGTTACAAATGTCTAACGCTGAACAATCACTTCGGGCTCATATATGGCCATTGAAACTGGCGACAATGACGACAAATTATTGACGATCTCATTAAATGATGCAATGAAAAGCAACATATAGATTGCTTAATCCGCTAAATGATATATCCGGGGCACACAATGGGCCCGGGGGTCATGGAACAGAAAAAGCACGGATTATACGAGGGAATGGCGATAGCCAAAAGATATGTGTGACGTAATCACGGACTGTGGGCATTAATTGTCAGTACTTCAAGTAAACCGCTCTGGCTTTTAAAAGTTCTATTGTTGACAGTTAAATAGCTTCAGACAACAGAAGTCGCCGTGAACATCCATCGGTTTTGGCTTTAACAGTTCTTTGTAGTTAAATAGCTTCCGAAGTTATATTATATCCAAATAGAAATCTGACCTTCATATCATCCCCCACATCAAAGCGAATGAATCGGAAGGACATAGTCAAAAACAACGCATCAAATCATTTGAAGCTCTTTCAACCTTTGTGCGTGCATATTGCATTGCGTTTGATATTAAACAACATAATTAGACTAAGGTTTAATGTATGACTTTCTTGCCAATACCTCTATTCACTCAAAAGTGGGAACAGAAATGTGTGATTAGACTATTAACGCGTATAAATAGCGCGTTGAATGCGGCATGACCGTGTGCTACTCATATACCCATTATGTAGCTATCTTATCGATTCCTACTCCAAACGGGGCGCGCATTTTGATTGTCTGCTTTTTAATTGCATTTTTAATCTCATTCTCTTTACGAGTCAATGGATCATTGAATGAATGTTGTCTTCAACGTGAATGAGAGGCTGTGTCCATGTTTATGAACGATATTCCTTTCAGACGCTTTTAGTTTTGCTAAAACAAATTGACAATAAAGATAACCAAACATTCCAATGATAACCTATAGGCACGACAATGTGGTCGTAAAAGTGCCCATTCTATCTTTGATCGATGCATCGTAGAATTATGGTATCAATAAAACATTACATTGCCTCTTCATCAGATATATGACAGCACATTAGTACCACCAAGATATTTGGCCTAGAGTTATTAACGCTTCTTGGCCGCACGGAGCAAATATATATATGTAATATACCCCTTCGAACGAAATGATAAATTTGCTTATATCGTCGAACTAGATAATGTTTTGTATGTAAAATTAACATCCAAGCCGCCGATATATACTACTATTGGTTAACTGTCCATCATACAGGATGTTCGATTATATTTGATAGCCTGTTATATAAAAACTTAATCGTCCATATCACTAGACCTCGGCTAAAGCAAAAAAATTTCGAAGCCTTAGATAAATTTTATATTTACGATTTTTATCTACCGATTCGCTTTTAAATGTGCGTAAATACAAACATCTCCCCATAAAACCTCAACGGCCGATGACCTATTCTTTGCGGTAAAGATATCTATGTTTATATATATACATATACATATACAAATATATACATGTATGTATATTTGTATATATATATATATATATATATATATATGCATATATATAAAAATATATATATAAATGTTAATATATTTATATTTATATAAATTCATAAATACATATTTGTTATACAAATATATATATATATATATATATATATATATATATATATATATATATATGTATATATGTGTGTGTGTGTGTGTGTGTGTGTGTGTGTCTGCCTTTGTGTATGTCTTCTGAGTGTATGTGTACATGTGTGTGTTTGAGTGTGTGCATCTATGAATTATCCCTCAATGTATATGTAATTCTGAGTATTTGTACTATTCATGTATGTTTAACAACGACGCTGAGGTAAACGGAAGATGAAAATAAAAATTCTGGCGTTTTTCATACATATTCGTTCACGCTGTTCGTATACTTTATCAATAGCTGCCATATTAGCGCATCGATGCTTTTTGAATCAATTGTCGGCGGTTATATTATTCGAGTAATGCACAAAGTAAGTTTCAATATGCTTATTTCCCTGGCGTATTGAAGCATATTGGTCAGTCGATGACTGATGGACAATGAAGTTAATCTACTGAACATTTCCTCGTGCAATTATAAAGGGGTTGGTAGCCAACGCAATTATTTATGTAAAATCAGGTGTAGGGTCATTTGAAAATAATAAGGGCTTGATTTAGAATACAGTTTTCAGTGCAAAGTCAAACAGACAATCTGTGTAGGTTAAGCTCTGTGGGGAACATAATCCCAACCGCATAGGGCTTGTAGTATTTACTTTTGCGTCAATGTGAATCACCTTTGTTATAAATATCCGGTGAAAATCTGCTGAATTCAACGGTTAGCCTATATGCCATTTGTAATTTGGGTCGGACTTCAGAATCATATTCCACAGGAATCGCAGCATTTTCAACCAGTTTAAACGCATGGTACGTGAATAACAGGTATCTGTTTTATCTACATGCAACTTACAAACCATACCAGATGGCCAACATCATATTTTGTAATGCATTGCTTTCGGAATGCATCTAATGAATCCGGAAACGAAAGAAAACATATGGACCGACGACATATTGATCAACAATAGCTTAGTATCCCCTTAGCATATGTATCAGCATTATACACGTACATACTTCGCTGCCATGGGTAATTAGTTTAGTGAGCCCATGCTGTGCTGAGCAAATATCACATACATAAGGATGCCAGTTTATTGGAGTGAGATGCAAGGCACCCAGTATCATGTATATTCATTCCATGTTTCAATTTGTATTGGACGCGGTCCCTTGATCAGTAAGCACAATGCATTATTAGTCATGTAGCAATTACTATGATGCCTATAGACAACCCTAAACACGCGGCGCAAACGTCACATATAAAGCAACTTTACTGTTTGGCTTCCGTATGTGATGCGAATGGTCTTTCTTGAGGTCATCTAACACCTACCCTACTAAAGAAGCGGCAGGGTTAGCTATTGGCTACATTCTGTGTAATACGCATGGAAATTGCACAATATAAACTGTAATCCTCCTCTGACTGGATATTCAGAAATCATCACGATTGCTATAGTATATTGCTGATGACATAATGCGGATGCAGACATAGTATCCCTCAGTGATCTATTTAAGTGGAATACATTTTACATAGAATACCGTCATGGTAGTATGTCAGGGAATCAAACAACGATGTGGATCAATGTGATGTTTACTTAGCAGTCATTTGTACATAACCAACTACACACGACACTTAACTTAGGACGGAGTAAATGGTTCTTTAGAGAATCAAGGTGATGCCATATTGGTACATCAATGGCTGGCAACAGCGACATACAATCAAAGCATTGGATGATATGTCTTGTGCATTTTGAGGTAAGCCTTAGACCGCAAAAGTACATATGTGGCTCAATACTTGTAATAAATTTGCGTACTTTTGTTTCTATGCACCTCACTACGATGCTGCATAATGTATCATTGGATACCATTAAGGAATATTTACTATCCATGTGTGTTGAATATCCAATCTATAGATGCATGGAATTGATCATTTGCGATGTAACTCGTTTTCCCAATCCATGACACTAATGGCGCAGCATGAAGATGCATATCAAGAGTCCCTGCGGGTGTCTCACAGGGTGTGCTGATTTATACTGCTGTCATGTTCTTTGCCTATGATTCAATAGAGTATGAAGACAGAAATTAATATATTAACGTAAGGACGATTATCCATACATATTGCAATTGTACTTGTTGCATTAATGTAGTCAGGGAATGGAAACTGTGCTTGAGATAAACACACTAAGCGATTATATGACGAAGACAAGCAAAAAGCCTATATGAATTATTCGTTCAATTTTTACGTTTATTGAAGCATACAACAGTGCACTTGGGTAGACTCAGGCCCTCGCTCGGTGGTTTTGTCTTGGAACCAACTAGGTGACCATCAAGCAACTCGTGTTTTATTGTATATCCACCAAACACGCAAGCATATGCAAGATATTGCATATGTCATTTCAACAACCAACCTATAGGTTTAGTTTGTGTACTGCTGGCGGATTGAACCCTCAATGCAATGTATCTATGTGGCTGCATGAAATGGAAAAACGAAGCGATTCGTAATATACAAGAGCATAGGTTGAATGCATTAACGAAATGAAAAGACAACTTTTTGCGCACAAAACAATGTAATTGGCTTTACAACTAATGTTAAATGTCTTAGACTGATCTGACTCTTTGCAATACATATCATTAATAATGAATATTTATGTATTATATATAATTTAAATTCGAACTCATGGTACAAAAAAGCAAGAAGCATGACGGATTAGATGACTGACAAGTTCTGAGCAACCTACAGCTGAATAAAGAAGCTAACGGATATGATATTAAGATATCTCGGATCGTAAAATAGATCTTTTTGTGGGGGTATTCATACCTTAATAATTCATTATATTTTAAATATTTATATCTTTTGAGCGTATGTATCAGCGCCCTTTGCTATTTTCGTAACGACTCATCTATAAAAAAGGGATAGAAAAAGCTCTCCTGATCAGGATTCCAGTCGACCATGTGATTTCAAAATCTAGAGGCCATCAGACGATGTGAGGGTTCACCTTTTTTACAATATCTATACATTTAAAGAATCCTACAGTCTTCTCGTTATGCATAATCAGTCGTGTTGTCTAACCGTTAATTTTGCAGATCTTGTTCATGGATCAGTAAGATTCTGAGAACCAGACCTAGGAACAGGACCGAGTGTTGATCTCTCCCGCCAAAGAGCCCAATATTTGTATATCTCTACTGACCCAGAAAAAATTGCACTAGCCCAGACTTTTACTCACTCGCTAGCCCACCCTCCTGCTGGAAGACACCAAGTCAGTCTGCAGACATATGAGCGTCATTATACAAACTGGCAGGGCCCAGGGGATGTCCTTGTGACCTGATCCTTCTGACTTAATCTCCATCTTATATCTATACATACATCGAAATCAAAGATAACATCAATACCAAGACATTTAATTTACCAGGAAAATCGGTGAGTCAATGACACCGTTATATAAATAGTTATATACATTCATGAAGCCGCTCGGTGCTCGGATGATTTTATGTACCTGACTTTATATATATATATATATATATATATATATATATATATATATATATATATATATATATATATATATATATATAGAGATAGATATATATATATATATAGATATCATATATATATATATATATATATATATATATATATATATATAAATATATCTATATATATATATATATATGTATATATATAAACATATTATAGATATGTCATATATATATATCATATAAATATCTACATCTAGATATATATATATACATATATATATATATATTTATATATATAAGATATATATATATATATATATATATATATATATATATATATATATATATATATATATATATATATATATATATATATATATATATATATGTGTGTTTTTTGTGTGTGCGAGTGTGTGTGGGTGGTGTGTGTGTAGGTTCCGCCTACAACCCTTGATAATTAATCTTGTCCATTCGCATTGTTCTTTGCACTACTGCGTACGGTCTCTCATTTAGGTTGATTATGTGCGGATACATATGTTGAAGTATTGCGATTGATTGCATGGTTAGATGTGTTTCGACGATATGAGTCAAAGGCGGGTCGTCGTGTTGCTAGGCTATATAACAAAACGGTTTGTAGTGTATCTGGTTCAACAAACAGCACGTTTATGTCCGAAATATTACCGGTTGTCACACTATGGAATAAAAACTGTATGAGATTCAGATCACTAGGCATATCGGTCTCAAAAGCTCTATCGCTTTTGAGATGAGACTAAGTGTCTCCATATCAGCCTTGCCAAGACGACTAAAGCAATCACTCAGCATCAGCTGGGACCTGTACCTATAATAACCTGTCGATGGCCGCCAGCCATGAAAGATATACTACAGCCGAGTGGTCTTGTCGAAAAGTGTGGACAACAACATACTAATCTGCCAAATATATTTTGGAAAATGAATGCAGTAATTCCTCGACTGGTAACTGGTTGCTTATGATGGAGCACAGGTAAACAATAACGCGACGATCAAAAGCAAGTTCTATTGCTAGCAATCAAAATTAGATTATTTTCGCCGCAGCGATGTGATATTAGAAAAATAATAACATTGAAACTATCGGCAATTTATTTACTATCAGCGTTTACGTTTAAGATATTGTGAGTATCTGTGGTTATTGGACTGAATCTGCGGCAGATTACGTTTCCATGGCTAACAGGCATCGGTTTGATCCCAAAAATGTTCAGTGGTTGTATTTGCCGTTGTCAGCTTAGCACCAGACATCAAGTGATTGATCGTCGAGAGTTTTCTCTACAATCATGTGGGACTGACTAATAACAAAGCTCTACCTATGTCAGTGTTTAAAACAGAGCTATTGCAAGCCGGAACCGGATTATTTTGATTGGTCGTTTTCCGCTCTGCTATACTTTACTTGGGTGTTGAACGAGCAAATCTTTCGTTTTCGCAAAATGATGCAATTATATTTGCAATAAGCAAGTTTCGGTTGCATCCGTACACGACCGGCTATGCAATTATTGATCATTCGGTAGTGACCACATATTTGATGATCGTCAGCCACCAGACAACAGCGAGCAAATTATTTTATCTGCACCATGTGCGTGTCTGAAGGCTGCTTCCATGTTGAGATCAAGTAAGCACAAATTTATAATACATACCCAATCATATGAACAATAAAGAGGGCTTTTATTGTCACATGCAGATTACGGAAAACATCCCGGGCTTAACAACATCAGGTTTTTAGATAGTTAAAAACATATTGGCAGATGTCTTTTCGTACAAGTAACCCGCTTTGCTTTCCTTTATATTATCTGCATTTCAGTTGTTAATTTTTCAGGTTATAATATTGTTAGGTCCAAATAATGAACAATAACATCAGATGATATTGATTCTGACTCGTGGTTTATAATCATTATTAGTAAAAAGCATTGGTTATCTGCTCACTCATTAAATAAAGTACAGTGGCTGGCAGAACACGCCCTTGTTACTGAAAATCTTTGCTCAGAAACTAAAGTGTCGTCGTATGAAATATAACCTACTTACTTGAACCAACATATAACTTATTCGTCATTTATGTAAAGTACCATAATCGCAACAAGACCTCGTGGCTAGAGTGTAATAACCGCAGAAAACCATTACTGCATCAAATCCAATTATACTTATAATTTTACTTTCAAATACACAAAATCTATCCCGTACCCATAAAATGACGCCTGTATAAGACTCTTGACACAGAGTACCTTATTTGAGTTGCGCCTTGCTGCCTCGTTATCAGCACTCACCAGACAGAGCAAGGATTAGTTCCTTTATCGGTGTGTCGACGGTGGCATCTACGTTGGGTATCTTCGATGCCAGTAATACAAAATCCGGATGAAGGCAAAATCATTATGATAGATTTATGGTAAACAATATGTTATGATGAAGTAACACATATCGAAAGCAGGTTTTAGCTATTTAACGAAACAACTCACGGACGTTCATACATACATACACATACATGAATACATGACATACATACATACATACATACATACATACATACATACATACATACATACATACATACATACATACATACATACATACATACATACATACATACATACATACATACATACATACATACATACATACATACATACATACATACATACATACATACATACATACATACATACATACATACATACATACATACATACATACATACATACATACATACATACATACATACATACATACATACATACATACATACATACATACATACATACATACATACATACATACATACATACATACATACATACATACATACAACATACATTTAATCAGGTGGTTGGCAATGATCACGATAATGATTTGCATGCGTTACAAGGCGTTAATGCAGCTGTCCACAGATTTAAGAATGAACGTTGCTTGTACCTAGGGTCGCAGCGCCGCACATTATTTCCCACTAACCATTCTTCGTTGATGCAGTACGGTTATAAATGTGAAGTTTACAATAAACAGCCAGTCCATATTCGTGTTGTGTTTAATAGAGATAAATGACCCGGGTCACTTTACTTCCATTTAAAGGCGGTGTGACAGGTTTCACAGATTGCGTGGGAATTATTTCCGGAACAGTAAGCCATAACGGATCAAGCCGATCTATCTCAAGGTTAGGTCTGCCTGAGAATGAGAACACTGGGCATACTTAAATGCTTAACCATTTAAAACGAATACCTCGCCATAACTTAAGTAATCCAAACAATTCAAGAGCCAAAAAAAATACATTACGATTTGGCTTAGATGATATTGTCGCACTTTTCGTCCATTGTTCTAGCACAGTTGTATTCAAAGCTGTGTTTGCTAAGCGCACCGAAGCTATCCATCCAGTAATTTTGTATCAATATGCAGCTTTAACCTTGACATGCGTGTATTTTAGCGGTTTTTTGTGTTAATTGTGACATCAATTGATAAGTCTAGTGTGTTTCTTCAACTTGTATGTAGTTATAAGGAATAAAGTTATCATTTATATACGACATGCAGTGGCTGATATCGTTACTGGCGCTATGACCTCACGATACAACTGAACAATACAGCAGGTTAGACAGCAATGACTGCTTAAACAAGTGTTGAACAGAAAAGTGTAACAACTGATGCAAGAATGGATGCATTAAGAACGATGATCATCGGGCAGCTTACAAATCAGGCCCCACCCAATAACTTATAGCTACGCTAAGATGTCATAGCGTCTATTTGAACCATGGGGAGCTTATACTTCGTGGCTCACATCGATCAGTGCATCTGACAGCCGGTCGCGAGGCAAGTCGTTGCATAAATGAGCATCTGATGTTGCTTCCAGAAGAATTAATGATAATTCAAGTAACAGTGGGAGACAGCTTGTCATTGTAAACACCACTCCAAGAGGAGGACAGCATTTCCTGGTTGTCTATCAGATCAGCAGATATGCATCTGATAGACACCGGCGCTCAGCTATTGCCTTTGATAAACTGGCAATAATGCCCCCCACACTACCCCAACATCACAAACAAAACAAAAATAACACATTTTTGACTGTTGCAAAATTTTTTAAGGCATCGATTAGTATACAGATATTGCCGGCATATGTTCGACGTAGTGGATCTTCAACATTAGTTTGATCAAGGCACCGTCAATAAGGTTGATGACATTCGCCGTGATTCGATGCTCAACACTTAATGCTCTTGCTATACACAGCTTGTATATATATAACTTCTTGGAGGCGCTGACATTCGAATGAATCCTAACAATCACAAACCATATGTAAGGATTTAATGTCGACATCAATTCAGTTTATCCTTATAATAGTAATTGAACTGGTTCCGTTGGTCCCTTGGTAACAGTGATAATATTTAGTTGCCGCAGACATAAATATCTAAAACTTGGTTCAAATTTCGATATGTCATCTTGAAATTGCATGCAATTTGTGTGGTTTGGGATTTATTTTTTCACGAACAGTCGCCTTGTGCAGAAGAGAAACAAGTCGCACAAAATAGTAAGGCTATGAATAAGACTCCAAGAACTTCTGTAGCATACGTAGCACACAAGTAGCATAATATATGCGTTATACGAAGTTGTAAATTCATTTGGACACACTCGTATTTAGTAAAAGCTTATTGTATGTTTATCCTATTATCCTGACCCACTAATTCAATGATAATCTGTTGGACGTGGACCCCGATTACATAATGCTAACACGAGGATGCTTTCCAAGCATTACAATCATTCACTTACATCACCGTCGTGAAATCACCTCTTTGGTAAAGCCATCGCACGAAGCCAGTAATCTGGTTTCTTTAATTAGATAATCATCTATTCATTTATGCCGTCTTATATCTTACTTGATGGCTCATGTACATCGATGTCGCTATCAAAATTGTATTTTATCATATCCCGGCTATTTGTCATCCAGAAAAACAGGCTGTTTTGATCGACATTATTTACGCCAAGCAGTAAGTCGTTGTCATTAATCACCAAGTAATATGCTAAATAGCAATTCTGGGCCACCTTTCTAAGTCACTTAACGTCTTAAACAAACCTCAAGCAATATCAGCGTTGCATAACCAGCCATGCGCAACCAAGTAAATCACGAAACTATTTTGAAAGACGACCACACGCCGCAACACACAACGGCTAAGCTTAGATTTCCATCGTCAGCCCTGAGTCAAAGGCTTTAATAATAATCATGGTCAATGGCAAGCATGTGACCGGTCGAAGGCTGCTGGCTTTAACAATAGATCGGTTGTCACCAATGTCGAGGAGGGTTGGCCAAACCAATATGCAAAAAGGCAACCAACACACCATCTAAGAGCATTATAAGCATGTCGCATTATTTAGTAAGCCACAGAAAAAGGCCGAGGCTACTATGAGCTGGCAAGGCATCCTGGAGATTTTACATGTTGTTACAGATTCTAGTGGGTTTAGAGATATTTGTGCGTTCGCCATATGGCCCGGCACACTATTCTTGCAAGTGACAGAAGCGGCTACCAAGCAGCATGTGCAGGTGCTCCCATACACTCCCAAGCAAATTCCTAATATGTGAATCAGATCTGAATCACACGAGAAAAACCAACAACGGTATTTCATTGATGTGATCTGCATTAGTTTCACTGCTACACTGATAACCCTGTGAGCCCATTAGACGAAGTACCGGCGGGAGCTCAATCCATAAATCATTCAAAGCGTTTAAGTGAAAAGCAAAGGCGGAACCATAATGACGTTGGGTGTATTCAGCTGCTTGCATTAGTCATGGAGGAAGAACACGATGAAGCGCTGACACTTGCACGTTGCACTTGGCGCCAGGATAAGTAGAATGTAGAGCTTAATATTTTACTGGCGGAATCTCGTACTGGTTGAGCAATCACTTTCTCGCTTGATAAGTAATTGTGCATGCAAGCATTTAAGAATCGACCCATTTTGAGCGTGGTTATATAAAACACTTCGAACGAGTCGCTGGAAGACGATCAATCCAGATGTGGTATGATCTCAATAATGTCAATTCAAGCTGCCGCATTATGCTATTGTTCGACGCATTCTGTGCAGTATCTTAATACCGCGAACCGGCGACTTTGGTAAAAATCAATTTCGCTCATATAAAAAGGAAACGTTTTGTCTTTGACTACATGTGATTGCCACATGATAAATAACGCATTCTGCTCACCGCTAGGAGGACCACATTCTGTCAATTGGTTATCTGAGCTCAATGATACGCATGACCGAATATATTCCGTTCCGTCAAACTGATCCTGAAAGAAAATCAGGGAGTATCTGCTAGCTCATGAATTCAATACACTGGTGCTGTGGTTTTATGTGTCTATTGATAAATATGTCGCAGTACAAGACGCCGAACATTAGACGGCTGCTGTTCATGAGAACGCTGCTGGAGGGTTTGTGTTCGGAAAAATTTGCATCGAAAGTCATTATTCCTTTTGTTTTTCAGATCTGCCCTTTCAGCACATCCTTTTGGCGTACTTACGGTGAAAATATGTTACCTGCGTATCAACTCTAATTTTGCAGTTGCAAATAGGTATGTCCTGTCCTGATTATGGTTAATATATAATTTCACTCTTGTATAGTTGAGGAAATCAGTTTAATATACCTTGTTTCTGTTCAACTTCATGTTATGCTGATACAACTATTGCTTGCTTATGCATTAACGTTATGATAATACCTTCATATATTTAATAAGCTGAGGGATATTTATGTAGGCATGCGGGGATCCAACGTTACATTTGTGAAAATTTTAAAACAACATTTCAGAGATGCTACTCAGTCTTAATTTATTTTCTTGCTGAATCTCAAAAGAGCTTTACAATATTGTGGTCTAAATCTGATCTCCATGATTATTATGTGCCGTATAATCAGAATATACTGCCACGTTGAACGCACATTGTTAGAATGGAAACGTGTTATGAAATAGTGTCACGGCTTACCAATAGCATACCAATTGGGTTGTTTTGTATTTGCGACATTAACGGAAAAAACTAATCATGTTTTAGTTGCCTGTGATATATGAAGACATGATGTCCGTGAACATGACACTTAAAAATTATATAATATAGTTTCAGGAAGTGATTGTATCGGTGAGATAGTGGATGCCTACTGGATCGCAACCGCCGAGACATAATGAGATGCTGATCCATAATTGGGTAATATCAAACTTCATCCAAAGCTTGCGATGTACATCTTTGTGGTAGTGATGACATAGCATTCGCTGTATTGTAAAAGATTGACACTCTGATATGCATATTCCAAACCTGGCCAAACACAATGTTACAATTTACAATTAAGGATAACTGCAAGACTCATATTGTCGATTGACATGTGCTATTTCTTGGGATTTGAATCTGAAAGAGGACTGTATTTATAGCTCTAATGCGTTAGTATTCGAAGTGCCAACCGCATATAAATCCTAGTGTGATATAAATCGACGCCTTACTGCGCAGAGTGACGGAATATGTGCCTCTCACGCTGTATCCGCTTGGCAGTTTAAAGGAAGAACATTTATCCAAACGGAATAAAATTGTGACTGATTTATGTGTGGTTGAATTAAATCCGGTATGCCAACGTACTGTGTTTCCGCACGTTATTATTAACCCTGCCCGGCGCCATGAATTGCTAATTTAATAAGATAACCCATTCATCGCTATAACGCTTCAGCTCCAAGTAAATTTAGCCGACATTCTCCAGCCATAATGAATCGTAGTAATTTTTGCCACCAATTTAACGAGTGATATAGTTCATGAGACGCATATTACGATGTTAATACCTTACATCACGAACCTTAAGCAACTGCAAAATGAGTTCACTCTGATCCTTCATTCTCAAGTGTTTAATGTAATTTGAAAGAATTTTATGATCTGGCTGAAATTCTCTTGGTCAGCGAAGCTAGAACTATCTGATCCGTTTATGATTCTGTATGCACGCAAGAGATCTTCACGGAACCGTCTTGCTTGAAGATCTGCCTGGTGTAACAGGTGCATTTTGTGGTGTGTATTATAACTCGACAGCACGGCAAACACAGGAGCGCTAGGTATGTGATTTTCAACAGCTAAGTGCGAAAGTTTTATTTTATTGATGATGCGCAATGGTGATATGCCGATATTCAGTCGCTTGCATATCCAGGAAATTAGCTAAAAGACATTTTTTGACGCCGGAGAAAGTACGAGTAGACATTAATCACGAACGCACAGTCAAGAGAGTAAAACGCTACACTGTATCACACACACTAAGGGTCATAAGAGGCCCTTCATAAAAATATGCAAATAATAAATTAACATAATGTATTCAGAACCGGCTAAGCATCGCAAAAATCATCTCTTAGTACTTGTGGTCATGCAGATATCCACCAGTCGTGTCGTTGCACGAGTGGTACCTAATCAGAGCGGTATGACCGAAGAGCCAAAACTCAATGCCAGTGTTTAGCGATTGTTAGCTACTAAGCATTTAAAGATTGTTACAAGTTAGCAGGAATTGAATGGACCACAATGTTCAGTAAAATAATAACATACACAGACGTATGCAAATACTTCAACATCAATCACACAGATTGCGCATTGGTGTAATTCTTGTGCGCGCATGCGGGCCCAGTACGACCTATTTTGCCCAGAATGCTGTTAGAATGAATGATGGACTTCACCGACTCGAGTGTACTGATTTTTCTAAAGAATCATCCCGGTGTTGTATGCACTTAATTGCTATTAGCTTGAATGAACATTGGTCATCATATATGGCCGTCCGTGGGTGTGTTCTTTATTCTGTTGAACACAGATACTTGCTGCTGACATTATGAAATAAATGTGGAGATTAAATGTTAGAATAAATATGTGAATGGATGTTTATGATTTTGCCCAACTAATTGGAGAGGCCTTTGCTTTCTAAACCGGCCATTCTTTATGATAGCCCATGCGATAATGAAATTTACCATCACACCACTAAGAAAATACAGACTAATTGACAGTTTGCACGACCCTACTATTTTTGTCGAATGAGCCGCTTTTAGTCATGACAGTTAGTTCTACGGGGTTATTATATTAATCAATTTGTTTTGGTCAGCGAATAACAACGACCGTTGTCAAAAAAATATCACGTGAAGACTCAAGACTGTTTGGGTGGACAAGAGCTTCATGTATTTTGGGCCCCGAAGGTTCGTATTCTCGAAGCAGGGCTGTAACTTGCTTTATTTTCCCTTCATGTCGTTTTTTATATAGCAATTCCAAATTTGACTAAGAATTAACAACAGATTTAGCGATTCCGGGACCGGATATGCACTGTGCAATATTCAAACCAAATTAATTCAGAGTCCTTACATGCATATTCTTCGTTTAATAACATTATAACACATACATCTATTGAACATAAGATAAACTATATTTTATGCAGATAATGTGCCGGCACTTAACAAGCAAATTGGCAAAACAATGTGGTTATCTAACGGTTTCTAATTTAAGATATATCTTTATATGCAAATAATGGATAGCTTACAAAACAATTACAATGCATATTATCACAAGGAATCGATTCCATTCTAATTTGTCGACGGTAACGATATTCAGTGAGTCACTGTTATCGACCGTAAGTTAAGCTTCATTTAATGATAGTCCTAAAGGGTATCACTTGGATATAGGTCTGAGAGATTCAGGTTTTCTTATTTGTGTGAATGCACTCGTTAATGGTCGCTCATTGATCAAAGCTTCAATTTCACTTATTACTGTATACAACTCATCCATGCTAACTAGTGCACGACCCAAAGTTTCCTTCACCGAGTTTGTCGCAGAATTTTCCAAACCCTGGCGTTCGTTTGGATATGAATTACCATTCGAATTTCCTGTTTATCTAATAATTATAGACACTGGCATAATTTTCGTATATGTCGACCCATTATCGGGAACCATTAGGCGAAGCAACGAACAGCGGCCTGTGAAGCGACGAAATATTATTAGAAATTAAACAGTTGACATATCTGCAACAACTTCAATGTAGATTGCTTTTGTAACAGCACAAGTGAATTAGCATATGTACGCTTTTTGTCGATTTGTTGTATAATGCAACTACGAATTCCACTCCGCGTGCAATGGTAGGTGCTACCTCACGACGACGAACTCAGGTAATGGTGGAGTAGCGGGTGCTTTATAACGTTGCCATTGTGTTTTAGACGCGTGTCGCCATTACGGACTATGGATTTAACTAATCTTCCCACGCGAGGAATCGCAAATGTCGTCCTAGTGAATGTCAATGTGGCTTCCACTCCAGCATGTAGCCTTTCATGTGCCGGTTTCATAATAATTTTGCCAGACAAAACATTATCATTGACGTCAATTTGTTTCCAGATCCCAATAGTGCGATGTATGCAGATTATCATCACTATTGGCCATTAAGGTTTTTATGCCATTAGAAATGATTCAGCTTGGTTGTTTCGTCAGCGGCAAACACGGTAGCATGCGTCTTTCGTGGTTGCATCGTCTTGGGTAATCATCGTTTTTCGGTATTTGACTTGTCGTGTGAATAATACGCTTCAATATAGACTCTTCATGTACTCCAATATAAGTTAAATCATGCATCTGAGCGTCTAAGCGTTCGATTTTATTTGAATTTGTTGCATAAAGATTCAATGAAACCTTCAAATGCGAATCTGCTACCGTCATTTGATGCGGATTCTGATTATTTTTCGCTCGAATCATATTGTGAAAGCTGTCCTCGGTGTGTGTAGTCCTGCAAGCCTCTTCAGTCACACTGTTTGACAAACCTGGTCGCCATCATAGGGTTTTAATGAAGGTTTTTAAGTCTGTAACTTCAGTTTTTTTTATACTGCTTTGGGTACAAACCTGGTTTAGCGCCATCATAGGGTTTTAATGAAGAGATCAAAAGTCTTGTTTTTTTAATCTCATTTCATCAAGCAATAAAATTGCGTTTTTTTCTATCGGAATGATAGCAATTCGAAATTGACTAAGCAAAGAACAAATCATGATTTAGCGATTAAGCATAAAGAAACAGAATCTGACAGTTGTGTCATAATTGGCAAAGAGATGCTATTCTAGTCACAGGGGCAAAGGTGATATATCCCATTGTTTTTTAGTACAATCGTTTAATTGAGATACGACAGTACATCAAGCAATAAAATTGCGTTAATTCTATCGGAATGATAGTACATCCCCCTACTTCGCGCATGCTGTGCGGAATAATTCCACTGACACAGCATGATTCACATCAAACGTTATCAAAGGCTGATCGATTTTGTACAGTCAACCATGGATCATACATGAACACGCAACTGATTATGGCCCTCGGGACAACAATGTAATAACATTGATGTGAATCAAAGTATGACGGAGAATCTTACATATCGTCCCAAAGGAGTGTTTGTACAAATACATTTTTATCTGTAGCTTAATCGCAATAAATTGCAAATTGTTCTATCGAGCATGGATCCATATTTTTCCATTTGCCATCTGTATAACAGGTGTCTGGTGATTTATATAAACAAATGAGTGTTGATTGTATTTAATCGGGCATTTGCACGACAGACGAATCATACAAGAACACGCAATTTATGTGCACTACTTTTATTTGTGTGATAGCACAGCGGTATCTGGGATAAGAAACTCCATATCCCTATCATTCATATTCTTATCATACGTAACTTTGGGGTTGCAGCGAAGTGATTTAGTTTGTCTTTGGTGCTTTAGCCTCTTACAAGAATGAATATTGGATACTGCGTCATAGATTGTACCAATGTCCCTTCGATTGCTGGACAATTGTGTCACCAGATCAGAGTAAATGAATATACTACGCTTGTTGTCAGGCAGCATTCAAACGATCTGAATAATTTGCACGCGATGCACCGCAACTCTATCAATATACAAAAAACAAAGTTAACAAGGCAACTATTTGTTTAGTTTACTGATCCAAGTATTGGGAAAATCAGAATGCAAAATGATAAATGCAAAATTGTGTGCTTTGTTGCTAACTGGATTAACAGTCAAACAGCAAATGAATGCAACGCATATTTAAAATGAAAATTGACCCAGCTACTGCAATATTGTATATGGAAAGCAAATGTCACTACTGTCCCCATTTGCTATCAATAATTTATACCCATCAAACAAATAGCTTGGTCAATTCCCTAGTCATTTAAGACTACTGCGGTAAAGTTATTGGGCTGGTGGATTGATGTTGTCGGTAGGTAAATATCAATTCAATAAAGCGAAGCCAAAATATAAATATTCCGGCGATAACTGAGTAGCAGCATGTAAGAGATGCTTTGAGCTAGTTTTATTATGCTGAAAACAATAATGTGCTGCGTTCCAGACGGCATATAAATTACAAACCAGCTATAAAACGGCTACATGATCTGCCTGAGCTAATCTGCAAATCTAATCATCATTTTTACCCGGTTATCACTTGTTAGTGATATCTGCCATAGACATAGTGTAGCCGCACAGTGTGTAAATGAATCGGTGGTGCACAATCATGAAACATTGCGATGTTAATTGCAGTGAAGAGTAAAAACTTGTGCAATAAGAACCCTGTTTTTGAATAGAGAGAAGTGATAGATCAAATGCCTGCCGTTTTATCTTCTACGTATTCGAAACGATATCAATATAAATGATGATATGCAGCATATGATCTGGTGTTTGTTTCATTGTATATGCCTAGGCATATTGCGAAACAGGTATTATTACATAGCAAGGAAACTCGCATCAATATAAGCGAACCAGCGAGCCAGAAAACGTAATTAATAACATATATAAATGCCTATAACCGAGAACCGCCATTTAAGTGCAACAGCTAATTGCACACACCCACACACCCACACACACACACACACACACACACACACACACACACACACACACACCACACACACACACACACACACACACACACACACACACACACACACACAAACACACACACACTCACACACACATACACACACACACACTCACACACACATACACACACACCAAAACAATGCTTGATTACGAAGTCAGCTCAGAAGAACGCCAAATAGTAGACCGGAATCGCAATACTTGCGAGTGTTACGTCACGTTTCATCCTTATTGAGGACAATTCATAATACCGAGATGTTGTGTTGGAATACATCAAACAAATGCCCATGAAAGCCAAGCCTGTCAAACACAAGTTCGTATCAATGCTCACCAACTTCATTTATTCAGGAATTTGATGAAGTCCATTCCATATTATCTAACTTGTGTCCGGTGTGTTGTTAATTACGGACGAGATAAGTGCTGTTGGTATAACACATTTGGCATATCAAGCAACTGTCTGTCATGTTTTTCAAACGTTAATACTGACTCAGGGTTTAAGCTGAATGAGCACTTCTATCAATCGATCAATAGTATGGCATGTTTATCGCTTGGATCCATTAGTTGATTGACAGCACAAAATATACATTAGATGGTGCCGCGCCTGTAAACAAATATTTATTCATCAAAATGCACATCTTATCACCAGAAATATACCGAATCCGTGATATTTCACCCCTACCATCATCCTACATGTCCACAAAACTTTAGCTGCATAATGTTATCACACTCCAAACTTTGTTGAAACTGACCTTTTCTTTTGTCAAAACAATGTAATAATTGTTTTGTCATATAAAGTACCATAACCATCTTTTGCATTTTGAAGCCAATGCAGGCTGATGATATATGCGCATATAGTACGTGAATAAACTGATCTAATAAACAATATAGATGCCACTGCTAGCTAGTTATATTTACTTAACAAACTAAATCCTCATTTATTCTAAAGAAAACTAGAACTATACTCTAAAGTAAGCCATATTTTGGTAAACTCGGGATGTCCCGTTAGATGATGAAGATGGATAGATTTGTCGCTACAATACGTTATATGGCGCAACCATCAACTCCAACAGTGATTGACTGATAACGTCGACGAAGCACGACACAATGTTTTTTTATGTTTTTTTATGTTGGCCAGGACATTCTTCTGCCAGTCCATGAGTTTCTATCATAAATGTAATATTGCATAGTTAACAGAACCTTTCCGATGAATTTCATTTAAATGCCCATTAAACTTTTCAATTGCTCGGAAACAAATAGTTTGACGCGCTAAATAACTTGAACAATGTACAGTCTTGTCAGAGTTGATGCTAAGTCGTGTTAACTCTGCTTCTCACGGTTGATCAATTCAACCCACATCTCTTAGTTACAATCGCAAAATTCATCGACTCGTTCCGTTCCTTTCGATGACGTGTAATCGATGTTCACTCCTTCAGGCAATGCGCATTTTAATGATATATCTTCAACATGAAGTCGGCTGAATTACTATGTAAAATTACATTAAAGTATTCATTGGATTATTTTACTTCAATACAAAGAGTTAGAGATAAAATTCCATAAGCCAAATTCGAAAACAGCCATATACCGAATACATGTTCCAGTGTGGAGACACATTCGGGGTCGTAGCTCCAGTCCAACAAAAAAACTGTTGAAATAACGCGCCCAGGCGAGTGCTATGATAAATCTTAGGTTGTTTGTTGTGCAAGGCCCGCGTGGTCGATACGGCCTTAGCGGCTTTTCTGATATATATTAAAACAACCTATTGCAATTGAATATAAGTTAAATGAGAGTGAATTCAATGATGATAATAGTGCAAAGGGACTTAATTGCACATTCAAAACCGAGATGTGACATTTGACAGCATGAATAGTTTGCGAAATTGACAAGGAAGAAGCTTCACGTAAATAGTGCAACGGCTTCGCCGTAATTTATTTTTATAAGGTTCGGCCGGGTTCTGGTTGACATCAATGTATGATAATCAAGCCGTCCAAAATGTAGGCCGTTGCATCATATATCTGTATTTGCGCATGTATATAAAAAGGTTCGATTTATTTTATGATGAAGACGTTGGATTAAGATCTGGTAATTGATGAAGTTCACGTTTCATTTAAGTTTTGGGATCGGGGGGCATATAAATTCACTCTCAAGGTGTTTTTGGACTTGTCAGAAAAGGAATGCGAAATTAACTGGCACCCTTAATTTTCCTGCCGATATGTGTGGTGCAGTTGTTGATGGCAGTCCATATAAGATATGTATATATATATATATATATATATATATATATATATATATATATATATATATATATATATATATATATATATATATATATATATATATATATATATATATATATATATATATATATATATATATATATATATATAATATATATATATATGCATACATTATATGTGCATATATATTTATCTTAATATTTATTCACATGTATTTATATACTTGTACTATGTGAGATCCTGATATTGTGATGAAGTTATTGTTGCTGTTGTAGTGGAGCCGACTGTCGCAGCCGAGATATGTCGTGTGTTAGCGTTCGTCAGTATTTATGTAAATAATTAAATTTATAAGTCACATTACCTGAAATATACACTCAGGAAGTTGCTTCGATGACATCAACAAGACATGTTATTTAATATAATACTTGCCACAACATATACTCGTGCCGATAAATCATTATGCTTTTCCCACCAGACTCGACTTTTCCTAAATCCATCGGATTTGAGCTTTGCAGCGCATATGGTATTTGAGTCATACTATATAACGCAATTACGTTAAATATGTCTGTGCTGAATAGTGTTCCATTACGTTGACTAATGGCTTGATTTCCGCTGAACTTTACACAAACACTCCCTGGTGTCTGACTGCTGAAATATGACTCGGATTATATGTTACATTGTTGGTACTGGTGGCTACCAACATCAAACAATAAGTAAATTAATCTAATATAACCGTATGAGTGGGAAATAACGTACTTTTATTAAACTACGCTGGTCATTATCAACACCTATCAGTGGTAATTCATTGTTGTCACTAATCTAAATCATGTAATGAGGGATTGGTCACGTCAGCAACCGAATCAAGGTATAACTCACTAATTACTAAATCGTTTGGTACTTTTTTTATTTTCAGAACAATAGAATATCGTTGGCACCTAAAGCGAAAAATTCGTATCCAATAACCCATGAAATCCTGCAGAGCCATGTTTATTGCACACAGACATTCCAAATATCCGAATGTCTGTTGTCACAACAAGATTCGATTAAAGGACCGCGTCTTACAAAGTCTATTCGTCCCTGTCATCTTGACTTCCTCGGCACGTTCTGCTATACAAGCTTAATTGCTTTTGAAGCCATGCAATAGGAAGCGTCTTGCGTCAGCAGACAAACCTTGAAGGTAAAAACACAGTGGTTCATATGGAAAAGAAATGCACTATCATATTATCACATTGATATGATGCTTGCATCAAGATTGACCATATTTGAGGTTATAATTTACGTTAATAAACGAACACCCGAAGATGGAGGTCATTAAGCCACAAGGAAGCGTAACGGACTCGTATTAAAATCATTAAAGCAGATGCTATCAGCACATTGAAACAAGGCCAATACGTATGATTTAAAAAACAAATAGTCATAATGGGCCTATTTGGGTTAGGTCGTTAAGGTGTGCAGTTATATAGAATTACGCTAGGGTTTGAGAATAAGCTGTACTTATATTATCCCACTGCGATGACAGTAGCAAGATCAACTTATTTGAATAAAAAATCTCAATATTTGACACAAAACCGTCACGGAAATTACTCTGTGTGATTGCTTCCTTTGGTGACAATGAGTCGGAGAAGATTACAAAACGTTGATCACGAGATGGTGCAATAAGTTATAGAGCTATTGAGCTAGCCTTAAGCTCGAGGGTGAGTGTCATAGGGATCTGACGCATACAAAAAACATTTGCAGCCCTTTCTCTTCCTCTTTCGAAACACAGAACGAAATGAATATTTATATTGGATTCCACGGAATAATTGACAAAGACAGATGGCTCATTCCAGTCTTTCGTGTTTGCCAACAGCGACTTATCTACAAGTGGGGTCTTAAGATGCCACGGGGTATCTATGTCCAAATTGGGGCATAACTCATGAATGTTCTCCTTAATTTCGAGTCAAACTAAGGAGGTATTCGCGCACTGAATGACATGAATATCTTTTGGATGAAGCATTCTGACATGCTGATGTGGGATTTTTAATTTCAAGGCATATAGACACATTTCCAATAGGGAATAGCGATTTCACACACGTTTTTAAACTGTGGAGATACCACACATGTGTCGTATCATTCCTGCAGCTTCAAGTGGTAGCATTGATGTAATTCCATTTACGTTATATATAGTATAGTTATATCATCTGACAATAAATACCTGTCATATATGCGGCGGCAAAGGCTAAAGAAGTTTTCATGTAAATGTTGACAATACTGTGGTATCTGATTTATATATACCAAAATGTACGAAATTCCAACAGCAAATATAATTCTTCTTTATATGGAAAATAAGACTATCACGGGCGTGGTAAGTGAAAACTTACATTTTATTAGCTGCCACATACCTAACATACCCCAGAGTTGAACGATGGAGTATCTTCACGCGAGGAGACGAAGCGCCTGGAACTATACGTTCATGGGACGATTCGTCTGACATTCAATTTAATCACATAAGAAACACACTCAAAAACAACCTTAGTTTTTTTTACCAAACATATGAATCACTTATTCAGTTCTACACCTAAAACTTGATCGCCATTCCAAAGAGAATCAATGTTGTATACACAGCATTGCCCTGCCACAACATATCAAGCCGATCCCATATGAACACTGAGCTCTGGAAACTTATTTGAGGTAGATAAAGGACCTTACTAACTCGACGTCCCACACAATATTAAAGGTCCAATGCGCCATATATATATATATATATATATATAATATATAAAGGTTATACATATATATATATATATATATATATATATATATATATATATATATATATATATATATATATATATATATATATATATATATATATATATATGTATAACCTTTACTTTTATGAACGAAACTCATTAGAATGCACCATCCAAATGTGCATTTGAAATTTTCAGTTTTAATGTGTCTATTTTAACAAGGTTTTCGTTTTATTTAGTGCAACTACATATTTAGAGGATAAATCTTAGTTCATGCCTAGCTGGTTCTATGGAGAAGATCACCGCTAAGCGATCAGGTTATCAGTGCAGTTGCTAATGGAGCTTCCATCAAACAGTCAGTCATTTTTTTTCAAAATATTTCCAGCTTTTTAGCATTTGTTTGGTTGTGTCCCAAAATCATTATCGGAGGGTCGTCAATTAACATGAAGCAAACTATCGCCTTCAGAAATTGTTGAAGCATAACTCAATTGGATTTTTAAAATCTGATCTGAAGTATGGCCAAGACATTTTTGTTGATCACTTCACTATGATTGCCTTGCAGCAAATAATCATAAAACCTTGTATGAGCATTAATTTAAAACAATCCATCGATATAGTTCATGCATCCAATATGAAGAAATGTTTTTTGCTCGACAATGAGCGACACGAAATTGAAACAAACCGTATATTCGGCTTGAATCTTCATTAAAGACAAAACTCGGCTTAATATGATGGTTGCTAAATGTTTGCATCCGAATCAAATTGTTGGTACATCCGAATCAAATTGTTGCAACGGGAGCCTCACAGATATTTATGTTTTTAAGCAACGGTGCTCTTTGTGGTATTTCTGAATACTAACAAGCACGTCACTTGCTGCTATCCCATTTTGCTGATTTCACGAGGTGCTTGTTAGATACAAAGGGTAATGCAAAACTCACTTTGTGCGTCCTATTATCAAAAGGCATCGCGAAAGAACGAGCTATACAAATTTGAGCGTAACATAACAAAATAAGCTGTAGGAGATCTCATATCTGCAATGCGTCACTTTCACTCGCGTATTTTCAAGTCAATTTGATCAATAATGTGACCCATGATATACAAATCTTCGTCCGAATCTGTCCCAATATCAACTCGTCTACTCTAGAATGCTTTCGGGGGGCTTATTGCAGAATGGTGTTAGACTTTCTGATAATATCGTTGGTATCAATAACGGAAATATACTTGTTGGGAATGCAATATCCCCTTATGCATAGAATATAAATCAGGTTTTTCAGCGCGTTACATAGTGTTAATGTTGGAGGAGTATTATTGTCACGTGTGCGGAGATGACCATGTATGATGCGAGTTCTGCTAAAAGAAGGCTTCCCAATCTACAATAGCAAGTTTCCATACTCTACCAAAATATTAAGCTCGAGGCAAAATGAATACCAAGGAAAAGTCCCAATTTATATGACCGACATAAGTACATATGGTGGAAAACCGTGGTTCTATGTTCGCGTTTTTGTGCACATTATTAGCAATACGCTGTTTGGATTATTATTGATATATGCTGCATGGAATTTGATGAATCCTAACGGCATTCCTAAGCAGGCTCAAAATTCATTGAGCGTTGCAGTTGTATTATAATTTCTGATTAAACGTAGATTCCTGTGCATATGTCGTTTCGATAAATGCTGTATCATATTTCGGTGCTCCCAATCTTTTCGTCATGGTGTGATGTACGCAAGTGATTAAATTCAATACCGATTTCGAAAAGTTACACCGAATCACACGACAAACAACACAAAACAAGACTGTTCGCTAACAATTTTCAATAATTGTTACACAGAAATATTGCCATTTATTTGATATGTTTGTATTTAAGCTGATAATATCCTAGTCCGTCGTTTTAAGAACAATTAATTTTCACGTCAAATTGGAACAAAACACATTATATCAATGTTAACGCACTTGTGATGTTGTTGCTGGGCTATAGTTGATATCCTAACACACATTATGCCTGAACATAATTGGGGAAACCAACACAATGGCACACCACCAAACGAAGCATAGAAACTTCGTTAATGGCGAATCGCAGTGTGATTGTACTAGAGCAGAGATATACGACCAGGCGGGTTGTGGGCAGGGAAGACTGGGGAGGCACATAATTACTGTAATCCATCGTTTTGTGTTGCGTGGTTTCTATCGGTTGAAAGGCAATTGAATTCAACGGCGCATAATGTATATAGTAACAAAACCATACCAAGAAGAAGCTATATATTCATATATGTCTACATATATTTTAATATATATATATCAATATATATATATATATATATATATATATCATATATATATAGGGATATATATAGATAGATATATATCGAGATATGCCTTGAGCAGTGCACTTTTGTTTTTTAGGAGCGCGTTGTTTTATTAGACTATATAAAAAAGAGGAGTTGATCGAGTATGCCAAGCTATAGTTTATGAGGGCTCTATGCGAAGTGTAAATTGCCCGGGGTTAATTGGCCCAGATGGTTATCTGAATGATATATGAGATAAATTGAGTATGTGGCGTGGTGTTTTTGTGGCGCCATGTGAGACGTAACATCAATCCAACGCGATGCGCAGATATCAACTGAGTATCGATACTCTATGTTTATCCCGTGAGAGATTGAATCAATAAGTAACACCTTCAAAACGCGATAGCGAATCGATCGGTATCGTGATTGACAATAATACATAGCGTCTCGGTAACATATTTGTTATTGATTGTGAACGCAGGCTAGTGTTTAAAACGTCTGAAGTCACCTGCAAAACAAAACAATAGGCGTGCTTTTAGGACAAAGTGCTGCTTTGTGACAATGCCAGCATGCTATCAGTGTGCGGAACTTTTTGCCTTTGACGTACTTTATACAGCAGTCAGACATAGTCGTTTAATTCCCCTGCCGTTAAAATAGCTATACCACAACCACAAATGAACATAGATATAATATGCTTAATATACAGCGATATTTTGTACCAAGATTAAAGATATAACACAAAGAGACGTTAAGGATATATGCTGTCATTGTGACAATCACCTTTTTGAGCATGCGGACTATATGGCACAAGGTTAGCTATTCTGCAAGCTGTAATGAACGAATGAAGTTTACCAAGAAGCTAGCCTGTATAAAGCTACATGATATGTTACAAGGTTATGGTAAGAAGTTCCACTTGTGACGATCATCTGGTAATGACCGTCGTTTGGACTGAATATCTCGTATAGAGAAGTTGGTATTAGATGAGAAATGTAATATGATTCCTATTGAAACTGAAACTGCAAAAAACATAACCCTTTTAATCATTGCGTCAATAACGGAGCGACATTCTTCAATGGCTTCAATAAGGAAGACATTATCTTCTAGCATGTATCTGTGGATTGATGGCATGACGAGCTGCGTACATTGTGATATCAATATCATCGAGGGGGTTATGAGTATATTGTGAGACCCTTATGGAATGCTACAGGCACGTTCTATGGCTATTCAAGCCTGACAGACAATTATTTCTTTGGCTTTGATTATAAATTATTTTGCCGTCAGTTGCACTTACGAAGAATTTCAAGAACGACGATCAATTGCCTCGACAAAACCTATTTGTCACGCTGATGGTGCTCTGTTGTAAACGTCCATTTAATATTTGATATCATTTCAGCTTGATGTGCTTCTTTTATGCGAGATCACGATGTTTCTCAATCCATCTAGCGATGAGACAATACGCAATGTAAATAGGGAACATTACATTCATTGCATCTCGATATTACGACAAGAACTAACCTGTTCGTAGATCAATCAAATGCGGAGTCGCCACATGATGAAGCAAATCGAAATTCCCAAAGCTGCATGAATTCATCAATGGGTCTCAGTATGCCGAATATAAACGACTTGAAATTGTGCGAACATATCATTGTAGAAATGTAACAAAAAGAGCTAGGCATTGTGTGTTATGCCTAACAATGGCAAGTTGATAGAATATTAGAAATAAACAGTTGCATTATATTAACTATTCCGGTTTTCTAAATACAACTGTGATCATTATATGACATCGTGATGCTCATTTTTGTTTATCATATACGCTTGCACATTTAACTTTATGAACTTAATCATGAAATGTAGTGTTTATGTGGTTTCCAAGAGAATTAACTTATGAATTGCAGTGTCATATCACATATTCTTTGCCTTGTGTGCATCCAGCAAACACTATTGTTATAGACTGAACAATTACAACCAAAGGAATAACACATCAATGCTGCTGTAGCAATGCTTGTCATTTGCCGTTTTCAAATTAAAGCTGATGTCACCACTAACTTTTGTTTCACCACTTTTGATTTCGGCACTATGAAAACTGCTGTCCTATCTTTATTTACATTTCTAATTGATATAATCTGCATGAAAATCTTAGGATCGAGGCCAACGCAGGATCATATGTCGATCTAAAAATAACAACGGTTTAAGGATATGATGAATTCATTACTTTTTTTGCCCATGTCAGTCAAATTTTCTTTCGATCTGCGATTCACGTCGTATCAGTGATCTTGCTCGATGTTGCTACTACTTATGCGACCATGAATACTTACACATTGTGATGCATAATGAACCTACTTTATGGTAAGCCTATCGCCCAGTTTTTAAAAATAACATAATGTTTTGAGACAGTGGGAATGAAAGCAAAATTAGTAAGATATCACGGGATAATTTATTATAACCCTGCAACTTTTTTCTATTTCAGCATAACAAACTATACCAATTTATCGGTCGCACAATTTCCTAGATGCAATCTATGGATTACAATGAATAATTTGGGTGAATTTCCTTGAATGATATAGCAATTTAAAAGGAAAAATCGATATATCTTTTTTTCTTTCTGTTACATAGCTACCGGAATTCTTTAATCAATATACTGCTTTGAATTACTATTTCAAACATTGTCTGTATCAATAGTATTTATATATATATATATATATATATATAAACTTAGTTTGTCCATCTGTCCTCAAGCAAGCCACACATTTAAAATTACCAATCTGATTAGGCCGTTCGTCAATAAATCATGTTGATGTTAGGAGTCATTTCAAGTATTGCCAGGCCACAGTCAAACAATTGAATGTCACATACAAAGGACCCGAGCGCGCTGAGACTCAATATGCTTGCTGAAATGCAATTGCTGTCGGTTTTCCATTGCATGCACATCTCCGTCAGCACTGCTCGTTATTGATAGTGATAATTCTTCAGCTGATAATTACACTCGACCACAGAATCAGAGAATCATGATTCTGTTCCAAATCTTCCTGCACGAGCTGCTTTGAATGCAAACATAATCGACTTGGCAATACAGATGGAGTATCATAATCAAGGGCGTGAGGACGATTTAATAGGGCATCAAATTAACTTAACTTAAGAGTACTGTCACGCACGCGTCGTTATCGTAAATGGCGGGAACCATGCTTGATTTTACTTTCTGCTAGAACAAATATTGAGGGAGTCCTTTAGCTATTATTGATGATGTAATCACTGACATCAGAGGAACGCTTGCAGCTCGATGTCACATTTACCCATACTATTCATTGTTTCTTGCTAGTAAATGAGTAGTTTTCCTCTTTAAGGCTGTTGTAAAATTGTGTTTTAACTCTGTGTCTGTGCCATACGAATCCATCTCCACAATACGATAGCTATATAAGATTAAAGCAGGCGTATATTTTCTCGAGTACGCATATAATAATAATACCTCTTTGGCCTCATTCACGTATTGTCTGAGTGCGAAGATGCTATATTGTAATCTCTGTCTGGCTTAGTTGTGCAGCCTTCTGATAATATGGGACACCTTCTCGTTGACTGATAGGCAGGATGGTCGCCTAGCTAAACAGATGCCCGATCTCATCAATGACATCAAATAGCTACAGTATGTTCACTTGTCTGCTCACTGTAAGTTTGTATCCTCAATATGATTTTTCCCACTAGTGAAACAATGACACTTACGGCTACCTGTTGGCAGGAATTGATTAATCTTATCCCGTTTTGTATGAGTTCAATATATTCTATAGATCATAAACGTTAATCTTAGCATCAGATGTGCGTGTTTTAAGCGGATCATTGAAAGGCGGCAAAATACAACACTCTGGTTAAAATGAACGGGTTACTTATACAAACATGTCATAATATATGACAGGAAGTATAATTCCAACAAAAAACTGTTCACATAACATAATAGACATCTATCCCCACATTCTAGCTATACTAGTTTTCAACCATACCGGTAGGGCCCTATTTAATGACAACAAGGAGTCTGGGTAGCAGTAAAGCGACGTTGTGCAAGATTAAAACGCAGACTGCCATAACTGGAGGCATGTTTCATCGTTTATCAAATGTCAAGCCGATTTAGTGATTCATAGTTCTTTCGTCATGATGCACAATGTTTTGAATCCCAATTATTCCTACTGACATCTGTCCTTCGGGGCATGGTGTCTGATGTAATTTATTCAAGCAAAAGATATCGGCACGTGAAAATAAAGATAATTGGTTTACAATTATTGCTTCTTTTGTAGTAACCGTGAGGTTTCAGGTTGTACCTACTATACGTTGCTTTTAAGTCCTACCTAATTCAAGATTTTTTTATATTTATCTGATAGAAATCGGGAATATAAGATATACAATCCCGAAGTAAGCCACACAGATTGAAAAAATCGCAGAATTATTGTTTCAACTTCACAATTTTGATAAACGGAAATCGGATCACTTCCGTTATAACATTTTTACCAGCCAGGTTCCAGACGTGAGACTGTTGCCCCTCGTCATGGTCTACAGTTCACGACCCTCCCTTGACGCTGCTCAAACAACGTGATTCTTTCTATAAAAATGTTTTTAATCGCTTTACTTGCCCGATTGAAATCAACTTATAAATGCTGATATGGTTAAACCCGCTCCAAAATTATTCACGACCATTGCCATCCGATGTACTATCTATTTATTTCGGCGGTAGGAGGCCTGGGATCGGTAAGTGAAAGCTTGTGACCTAAACAAAGCAGTGTGTATAGATGAAGAGGATAATTCATGGCCGGTGTTATTCGGCTTGAATCTTCATTAAAGACAAAACTCGGCTTAATATGATGGTTGCTAAATGTTTGCAACTTGGTACATCCGAATCAAACTGTTGCAACGGGAGCCTCACAGATATTTATGTTTTTAAGCAACGGTGCTCTTTCTGGTATTTCTGAATACTAACAAGCACGTCACTTGCTGCTATCCCATTTTGCTGATTTCACGAGGTGCTTGTTAGATACAAAGGGTAATGCAAAACTCACTTTGTGCGTCCTATTATCAAAAGGCATCGCGAAAGAACGAGCTATACAAATTTGAGCATAACATAACAAAATAAGCTGTAGGACATCTCATATCTGCAATGCGTCACTTTCACTCGCGTATTTTCAAGTCAATTTGATCAATAATGTGACCCATGATATACAAATCTTCGTCCGAATCTGTCCCAATATCAATTCGTCTACTCTAGAATGCTTTCGGGGGGCTTATTGCAGAATGGTGTTAGACTTTCTGATAATATCGTTGGTATCAATAACGGAAATATACTTGTTGGGAATGCAATATCCCCTTATGCATAGAATATAAATCAGGTTTTTCAGCGCGTTACATAGTGTTAATGTTGGCTGAGTATTATTGTCACGTGTGATGAGATGACCATGTATGATGCGAGTTCTGCTAAAAGAAGGCTTCCCAATCTACCATAGCAAGTTTCCATACTCTACCAAAATATTAAGCTCGAGGCAAAATGAATACCAAGGATATGTCACAAATTATTTGACCAACATAAGTACATATGGTGGAAAACCGTGGTTTTATGTTCGCGTTTTTGTGCACATTATTAGCAATACGCTGTTTGGATTATTATTGATATATGCTGCACGGAATTTGATGAATTCTAATGGCATTCCTAAGCAGGCTCAAAATTGATTTAGCGTTGCAGTTGTATTATAATTTATGATTAAACGTAGATTCCAGTGCATATGTCGTTTCGATAAATGCTGTATCATATTTCGGTGCTCCCAATCTTTTCGTCATGGTGTGATGTACGCAAGTGATTAAATTCAATACCGATTTCGAAAAGTTACACCGAATCACGCGAAAAACAACACAAAACAAGACTGTTCGCTAACAATTTTCAATAATTGTTACACAGAAATATTGCCATTTCTTTGATATGTTTGTATTTAAGCTGATAATATCCTAGTCCGTTGTTTTATGAACAATTATGAACAAACACATTATATCAATGTTAACGCACTTGTGATGTTGTTGCCGGGCTATAGTTGATATCCTAACACACATTATGCCTGAACATAATTGGGGAAACCAACACAATGGCACACCACCAAACGAGGCATAGAAACTTCGTTAGTGGCGAATCGCAGTATGATTGTACTAGAGCAGAGATATACCGACCAGGCGGGTTGTGGGCAGGGAAGAGTGGGGGGCACATAATTACTGTAATCCATCGTTTTGTGTTGCGTGTGGTTTCGGTTGTCGGTTGAATTCAACGCAATAATGTATTGAGCAAAACCATCAACGAAGCATATATGTATATAGTAACAAACCATACCAAGAAGATCAAGCTATATATTCATAAGTATGTCTATATATATTATATATATATATATATATATATATATATATATATATATATATATATATATATATATATATATATATATATATATATATATATATATATATATTCTCAGTAAATATATACAATATATATATATATATATATATATATATCTATATATATTATATATATATACATATATATATGCGTGTGTGCATACATATATAGAGAACCTATATTGTATATATATGTATGTATATATATATATATATATATATATATATAGATATATCTGATATAATATATATATGTGTATATAGATGTGTGTGTGCGGTGTGATACATATATAACCTGGTGAGTTTTGTATATAGATATGTATGTATATATTTATGTATATATATATATATATATGAAAAGATATATATATAGATATTTATATATATATATATATATATATATATATATATATATATATATATATAATATATATATATATATATATATTTATAAATATTTATATAAATACATATATTTATGTGTACATATGTGGCGTATGTTTTTATATATATATATATATAGCCTAGCGCATCGGCGTAATTTATGTGTCTGAAACAGCATATCATTCAATAACAGCCCATATCGTTGCCTTGATGCACTTTTGTTTTTAGGATTGTTTATCAGACTATTCCTGAAAGAGGAGTATAGTATGCCAAGCTTATTTGTGAGGTGCAAAAGTGTAAATTGCCTATATAATTGGCCCAGATGGTTATCTGAATGACATGAGTGGCGCTACGTAATGTGGCCCATTTATGCGATATTCCAGCCAATATCAACTGAATCGCGTGGTGTTTTTTTGCCCAGAACAGAGCGCTGCGGTAGCCTAGCGCATCGGCGTCTGAATTTAATTGTGTCTGAAACAGCATTATCATTCAATAACAGCCCCATTCATCGTTGCCTTGAGCAGTGCACTTTTGTTTTTTAGGAGCGCGTTGTTTTATTAGACTATTCCTGAAAGAGGAGTTGATCGAGTATGCCAAGCTTAGTTTGTGAGGGCTCTATGCGAAAACGTAAATTGCCCGGGGTTGATTGGCCCAGATGGTTATCTGACTGACACTGAGAAGCTCTTGAGTTAATGTGGCCCATCCGAGACTAACATCAAACCAATTGTGATATCAATATCATCGTGGGGGATATGAGTATATTTGGAAACCCTTATGGAATGCTACAGGCACGTCCTATGGCTATTCAAGCCTGACAGACAATGATTTCTTTGGCTTTGATTATAAATAATTTTGCCGTCAGTTGCACTTACGAAGAATTTCAAGAACCACGACAAATTGCCTCGACAAAACACATTTCTCGCGCTGATGTTGCTCTGTTGAAAACGTCCTTTTAATATATGATATCATTTCAGCTTGATGTGCTTCTTTTATGCGAGGTCACGATGTTTCTCAATCCATCTAGCGATGAGAAAATACGCAATGTAAATAGGGAACACTACATTCATAGCATCTCGATATTACGACAAGAACTAACCTTTTCATAGATCAATCAAATGCGGAGACGCCACATAATGAAGCAAATCGAAATTCCCAAAGCTGCATGAATTCATCAATGGGTCGTAATATGCCGAATATAAACGACTTGAAATTGTGCGAACATATTATTGTAGAAATGTAACAAAAAGAGCTAAGCATTGTATGTTATGCCAAACAATGGCAAGTTTATAGAGTATTAGAAATAAACAGTTGCACTAGCATTATAACTATTATATTAACTATTCCGGTAAATACAACTGTGATCATTATATGACATCGTGATGCTCATGTTTGTTCATCATAAACGCTTGCACATTTAACTTTATGAACTTAATCATGAAATGAAGTGTTTTTGTGGTTTCCAAGAGAATTAAATTATGAATTGCGGTGTCATATCACATATTTTTTTGCCTTATTGCATCCAGCAAGCACTACTGTTATAGACTGAACAAATACAGCCAAAGGAATAACACATCAACGCTGCTGTAGCAATGCTTGTCATTTGCCGTTTCAAATTAAAGCTGATGTCACCACTAACTTTTGTTTCACCACTTTTGATTTCGGCACTATGAAAACTGCTGTCCTATCTTTATTTACATTTCTAATTGATAAAAACTGCATGAAAACCTTAGGATCGAGGCCAACGCAGGATCATATGTCGAATTGTTAGAGGTATTGGCCAGGAAGTCACATGTTAAACCCGAGTCTTATTATGTTCTTTAACATGTAAGAGTATGACTTACAAATAATTGTGTGCTACTTCAAACCTCTGACGAATATGATTAGCTGTGTAAGCGAAAACAGATTGATGTACACGGCGACAAATCAAATAAGCCTTGTCTGTTGTCTGTATTGACCACATCTTCCAAGTCAACGGGGCGTCACGAACCGTGGTACCGTTTGTGATGCTGCATATAAAGCCGGTTTCGGTTTATTGTAAGAACTTACTGCTAATGGGAAACATGCATGCATGCATGCATAATATATAACGCTATTCTAGGTGTGATGCACTTGATTCTTGATGCGGAATATAGATGACAATTAACTCGGTATTACCGGTATTACTGACAGATCTAGCAAAACTAAGTCAAGGCTTTGGTGCGACGAGAATACGAATCGCTCTGCACACTGATTCTGAGCTATTAAGCTCCATAAATGAATGTATCAGTTGGACAATGAGTTGAAAATTATTTACGACCCTGTGCTATTACATCAATAAAAGATAACTTCATAGCACCAGAGTATCAGGTGTTCCTGTGCCCTTAACCTACCCCGGATCAGTGTTGATACAAGCTGAACATTGGTTGGTGCGCCGAAATGATTTATCACCGATCTGGCTTTAATATCGGCGGTAGTGCGTCTGGCTTGGGCGAGGTTGGTTCACAGCAAACCAGCAGAAGTTTAGTCATCAGATATTGTAAATATTTGCAATCGTAGCAATAATCTCCCAGGTCACAAAATGGTTTACTTGAGTGATAATACACCCCTGCATAAACCTGGTGAATGCAGGTTTTAACTCCAGATCTCTAGCTTTTGTTGACACCTGGTCTTTTCTCCAATTTGGCTGTAGCAGACGACATCTCATCTTAATAATTTATACAATGAAACCTAATTGTAAGTCACATATCTATATTTGTCATGAGAGCACAAGTAAACAATCTAAAAACTCATTATATTTCTTAAAGCTTGTGCTTGTATAAAACCCGCCGCTGTTTAGCGGCATTGTGAGTGAGCTTTAAACTTAATTACAATAAACAAGCGGATTTATGTTGACTTGACAATATAATCGAGCCACGTCTAGCTATTCCGCTGCAGAACACGATATACGGTCTATATGCAATCTAATCGCACCGTGCAATATTGTCCCAGTGTACATGCAATGTTAAGCGTTACTGCTTTAAATAAATGATTAATCAGATAGTGACCATAAATCGATGATCAAATTACACTCAATCCTAATCACACCCTGCGATAGCGTGCATTATGCAAACAATTGGACTTTTATCCTGCATAGGCACAACAATAGCTCAGGCTTCCTCCCTATATTTGGTTGCTAAACTTAATCTCGCAGGTATTAAGCAGCAGTGGATAACGTGCCGTTGCCTCCAGCGAAGCCATTGAGAAGTTTTATATGCCACATGAGCACCCCTCGTGTGCATTATAGCAATTTAATGATCAGGGGTTGAATTATGTTTTTGTGATCCTGCAATATGAGAGGATTATCTCTCTGAAGCTTACTGCAACACCGCAATATGCATATCTGATGTCCAGCATCGATGCATGGCACATTCAATCAAAAGTATTGGGCCTTCTTTAGAAACGGGTCAAATGACATTGAAAATCTAAGTATGCTTAACTAAGACGCACGAATGCAACCTACTTATAAAAATAACAACGGTTCAAGGATATGATGAATTTATTATTTTTTTTTTCGCCCATGTCAGTCAAATTTTCTTTCGATCTGCGATTCACGTCTTATCAGTGATCTTGCTCGATGTTGCTACTACTTATGCGACCGTAAATACTTAAACATTGTGATGCATAATGAACCTACTTTATGGTAAGCCTATCGCCCCGTTTTGAAGAAAAACATAATGTTTTGAGACAGTGGGAATGAAAGCAGAATGAGTAAGATATCAATGGGATAATTTTTTATAACCCTGCAACTGTTTTTTTCTATTTCAGCATAACAAACTATACGAATTCATCGGTCGCACAATTTCCTAGATGCAATCTAGAGATTACAAAGCATAATTTGGGTGAATTGCCTTGAATGATATAGCAATTTAAAAAGGAAAAATTGATATATCTATTTTTTCTTTTTGTTACATAGCTACCGGAATTCTATAATCAATATACTGCTCTGAATTACTATTTCAAACATTGTCTGTATCAATAGTATTCATATATACATAGAACACTAAGTTTGTCCATCTGTCCTCAAGCAAGCTACTCATTTAAAATTACCAATCTGAATAGGCCGTTCGTCAATAAATCATGTTGGTGTTAGGAGTCATTTTAAAGTATTGCCATGCCGCAGTCAAACAATTGAATGTTACATACAAAGGACCCGAGTGTGTTGAGACTCAATATGCTTGCTGAAATGCAATTGCTGTCGGTTTTCCTTTGCATGCACTGTTCGTTATTGATGGTGATAATTCTTCAGCTGATAGTTACACTCGACCAAACTAAACTAAGCATAAATATTTGCGACCACAGAATCACAGAAATTGTTTACGACTTCAGAATCGTGATTCTTTTCCATATCTTCCTGCACAAGCTGCTTTGAATGCAAACATAATCGACTTTGCAATACAGATGGAGTATCATAATCAAGGGCGTGAGGACGATTTAAAAGGGCATCAAATTAACTTAACTTAAGAGCACTGTCACGCACGCGTCGTAAATGGCGGGAACCATGCTTGATTTTACTTTCTGCTAGAACAAATATTGAGGGAGTCCTTTAGCTATGATTGATGATATAATCACTGACATCAGAGGAACACTTGCAGCTCGATGTAACATTTACCCATACTATTCATTGTTTCTTGCTAGTAAATGAGTAGTTTTCCTCTTTAAGACTGTTGTAAAATTGTGTTTTAACTCTGTGTCTGTGCCATACAAATTCATCTCCACAATGCGATAGCTTTATGAGGTTAAAGCAAGCGTATATTTGCTCGAGTACGCAGATAATCATACCTCCTTGGCCTCATTCACGTATTGTCTGAGAGCAAAGATGCTATATTATGCTCTCTGTCTGGCTTAGTTGTGCAGCCATCTGATAATTTGGGACACCTTCTCGTTGACTGATAGGCATGATGGTCGCCTAGCTAAACAGATGCGCGATCTCATCAATTACATAAAATAGCTACAGTATGTTCACTTGTCTGCTCACTGTAAGTTTGTATCCTTAATACGATTTGTACCACTAGTGAGACAATGACACTTACGGCTACCTGTTGGCAGGAATTGATTAATCTTATCCTTTTTTATGAGTTCAATATATTCTATAGATCATAAACGTTAATCTTAGCATCAGATGTGCGTGTTGTAAGCGGATCATTGAAAGGCGGCAAAATACAACACTCTGGTTAAAATGAACGGGATACTTATACAAACATGTCATAGTATATGACAGGAAGTATAATTCCAACAAAAAACTGTTCACATAACATAATAGACATCTATCCCCACATTCTAGCTATACTAGTTTTCAACCATACCGATAGGGCCCTATTTAATGACAACAAGGAGTCTGGGTAGCAGTAAAGCGACGTTGTGCAAGATTAAAACGCAGACTGCCATAACTGGAGGCATGTTTCATCGTTTATCAAATGTCAAGCCGATTTAGTGTTTCATAGTTTTTCCGTCATGATGCACAATGTTTTGAATCACAATTATTCCTACTGACATCTGTCCTTCGGGGCATGGTGTCTGATGTAATTTATTCAAGCAAAAGATATCGGCACGTGAAAATATAGATAATTGGTTTACAATTATTGCTTCTTTTGTAGTAACCGTGAGGTTTCTGGTTGTACCTGCTATACGTTGCTTTCAAGTCCTACCTAATTCAAGATTTTTTTTATATTTATCTGATAGAAATCGGGAATATAAGATAAACAATCCCGAAGTAAGCAACACAGATTGAAAAAAATAGCAGAATTATTGTTTCAACTTCACAATTTTGATAAACGGAAATCGGATCACTTCCGTTATAACATTTTTACCAGCCAGGTTCCAGATGTGAGACTGTTGCCCCTCGTCATGGTCTACAGTTCACGACCCTCCCTTGACGCTGCTCAAACAACGTGATTCTTTCTATAAAAATGTTTTAATCGCTTCACTTGCCTGATGAAATCAACTTATAATTCCTAATATGGTTAAACCCGCTCCAAAATTATTCACGACCATTTCCATCCGATGAACTATCTATTTATTTCGGCGGTAGGAGGCCTGGGATCGGTAAGTGAAAGCTTGTGACCTAAACAAAACAGTATGTATAGATGAAGAGGATAATTCATGGCCGGTGTTAAGCGGAAGAAGTTGAGGGTGAAGTGGGACATGATGGAGTTGACTGGATAAAACCTTCATGCTAAACCGAAAAATCTACTGTAACTAATTTTGTCTGTACTAATGTACTATGCGAGACATGTTCATTACCATAACGGCCATCAACGACACTACAGCACCATCCAACAGTGTGCGTGAACGGAGGGAAGGACGTCAGGATAATGATATGTCCCGCTTGGAGAAGGTAAACTGGCCGGACAAATGCTGTAAGAAGTGAAATATAGAGGTATCCGATATTATGCAACGATTTCTCATCCGGTAAGCGATTGTTTTTCACATGTTAATATCAAAAGAAATTACAGTGTATTAAACCCTCGTTTAACGATTAATTCAATAGTTTCTATGCAACGACTTATTGCAGCTAGATTTGGCAGTTTGAATCCCATCATCGACATACATCAATGTTTTATGCACAAAATGTAAGATGTACTATATATCAAATCTAAAAAAAATCTCGGCATTTTGATGTTGATTACATTACAAATCAGTTCGTTCCTCGTTAGTATGTGATCGACTGGTGAAATAGGGCAGTGTGAGCTTCTCATGACTTATAGCGTACCATATGTAGCGGCTCTAGATTAAAAGGGGGTTCACTGCAGTAATTCATTCTATATCATTTGCACAAAATATTTCCAATTTTGTCAAAGAGACAAGTGTTGACCATGGCGGGTAAAGACGGAAGGAATCCCCCCAAGTGTAGAGTGAGGCTCGTAGGTAATAGTGCAAGTTAGACAAATGTGTCCACTCGGGCAAATGACGAAGCAAGGCAATCATGTATGTTCACTTATATGCTCAGTGATACTTTATGCAGGCGCATCATTTAGTAGATTAACCAAATCTTCATAACAGCTTCTGTAAAGGCTAATTGATGGCTGAAGATGGCTACATGACATTCACCTTGCCTAAGCAGTTAACAGTCTGGCCCCACGCCCAATATTTGTCGTCATTTGCTTCCAATGGCCTCACCTGTTCTCCCCCATCATGCGATATTGGCCTTGGCATTCCTTTTATCTATTTGATGAACACTCTCTGTGTGCGTGCAGACCATACTTCTTGATTAATTTCGTTCACCCTTTCCGGGCGCACTGAATCAGGAATTATGAATTGAATGTGTTGTCGCTATATATGCAATAATTCATATTGTATTTCTTCACAACGCATTAAAAATGATGGTGGAATGTAATCTTACACCGCTCACGCCGATATTGTTACATTTAAAACCTGCTAATAAGTTTGGAATAAATATTAACACAGTTGGTACAAACAATGGAGTGTTTTAACCGTATGCAGCGAACCAGTATATAATTCTCCCAGAACAATTATACTTGTATGGGTGTCTGCGCATTTTCTTTCAAGTTATCAATAGCTGAAAACGCTGCTCATTGTCATTCGTGTCTACGATATAATAACCATAATTGATAAACAGTCTTAACTCTAGTCATTTTTGCAGCAATTTGTTTCCCATAGATATGAACCAGAAACAAAATTATCATCGTGATTAATCTATTGTCAAATGCGGATTGCTGAACAATAAGGTTGAATACATATCCACGCCCTAGCCCAAGCCAACAATGTAAAAATGCATGTCGCTGCTCGCTCTGCATAGAAAGCCAAGGTCTGGTTCAGAGGGTCTAGTGGCGCACGCCATTATATTACCTGAACAGTGTACCAAATGGAACAAGGGTTGCAGTGTTGAAGAAATCATGGAATATTATGAACAGTGTTTGCTTGAGCAGATAATGGAAGAAGGTTAGAAGAGATGTTTGCGCAAACTATTAAGCACATCCATCAAAAACTGTTGCATCATCATTAGACGGATTTTAAAACAATGATTTTATTCATGGTAAAAGGTAAGAATACTATTTTTTTAAAGAGCGTTACAGTTCTAACCAAATCACATGACTGTCACGTGCTATGTGATTTGTTCTGTACACGCTTTACGTGGTGATTAGGTTGAACGGCTTCGCGATGATTTGTGGGAAGTCTCCTCATTGCGTCAATGAATTTCCGGTCCTGGTCAAGCTGAGAGGCTTGGTTTGACCCGGCTGCTCGTGGTTATAGATGAAAATGATAGCCGTAGCTACCTCCTCTTTATCGTGAGTTCATTTGCTGGCGGTATGGTTCGTGTGTCCTTTAACGGCTCTGGAACATCACAATCACTCTCAGATAATGTCTTTGGCAGTACGTTTTCAGCAATTCTAGTTGTTAAGCCTGCTTGCCATTATAGCCATGATCTCGTAATCTCATTCCCATACTCACAGACTCACTCGACTAGCGCAAAGAATTGCTATCATATGATATTTCATGTTTTACAAAGCAGGAGTCAATGGAAGGAGAAGGCGATTTCATATCTTAACTTCTGCACGTCCAGTTAGAGTTTTATTTTTTCTTTCACAAGTATAATAAGCCCCATGTTATGATTCAATACATTAATCGTCAACACTCTCTTGGTAATATTCCTAGCGGCCGCATGCAATAGAAACAATTAACCCAGAACACATGTGCGCCGTCAATTGCATTATTTTGCATTGTCCGCTATTCATCCTCCGATATTGACCTTGTATCTTTTTTTTAATCTGACTGAGCATCAACAGTGACAGTGTGCTTGTTGAACATTCGTCTTAATGATCTTCTTGTTTACCACTTTCCAGATGCACCATCCGTAATTCGAATTCATAACTACGCATAATTGATTCCTATGTTATAATCTCTCGTCTTTATGTACAATTATCCTGGTGACAATATCAATATATGAGCCAGTATAGTTTAACTTCAAATTCACTTGCCAGCCAGCTTGCCAATGTGCAAATGCATTATCACATCTTGACCATTGCAAATAATCACAGTCTATGTATGGAGTGATGTTATAGGAATAATAGGCTAATGGGCATTCGGCAGATATATGTAAAATGAGACGACACTAAAAAGGCAATAATTCCTATCCAATATAATGTTTTTCGGATCAAAATGGGCGATCCAGCAGAAATATTTTTTCCATATTTTTCCGACAAAATATTTACACCTAGCAACCTGGGAAGCTAGTGGATGACCCGCCGTAATAGTTGAAGATAGATCAGACAAGAAGGGTATGGCATAAACATAACAGACTGTGGTGGTGAGCAGGCTGTTTATACAAGGTCAATAGCAGTGCGTTCACAAGGGGGTAATATCTGGCAATCCGCAATAAAACGTCTGGCTTAATCGGTTAAAACGTATGTGCGTTCCAATTATTTATGACATTCGCAGTTTTCAAAATAACGTTTGCAAAGGTTATAAATTACAATTAATCAGTCTCCAGATGTGTCAGTATCGTGTGACGCTTTAAATACTATTTTAAGTGTATTGATAGCTCATTGATCGGTGATAACCGCTTTGTCACTGATGTTTGGCAGATATAAAATGAACCTGAATATTTATTTAGTTGATTATACTAATACTTCATATTTTGCTAGAGCAGAGAAATCTAGCCTACTAATAAATAATAGGTTTGGTTCGGCTGTGCATTGTTACATATACATAGGGAATATATTCCGTGTTTAAAATAATTACGAAGAACAGGTCGAACCAGTTTAAGTCCAAATTTATCTATCCACGACAACACCATAGAGTAGAAGATAATAATTCAAACTATGCAGCATGTTAGTTTCCTTCAAGACATATATTGACACCGAGTACAAATGTTAATTAAATGTTTTCTGATCGATTCGACAAGAAAAGCTAAATTGTTACCAGGTCCAGGTGCGCTAGGCGCACCGAAAATGAACTATATATGATCTATATGATGTTACACAAACTTAATTTTACATGAATCACGAGAGAGCACACGTGACATGCATTGTAAGAGGCGCAAAATGATCCTGTAAGGTGCTGATTATATGTTGTCGCAGATTCTTGTATTCGCAATTTTCCTCTCACAGCTTCGCAAAAAGGTGGAATGGGCGTCACAATTTTTAGATTGATTATGTATATGGCAAGGCTATCGTTTGCAGCATGTGACAGGCACGTGGCGTTATTGTTGTCTAAACCTCATATTGCTGCTCCCATTCAGAGATTGTTCTATGCGTCATGCTCAGGTAAAATATTCTATTCGTTGCCACATTTTATATTGTGTGTGTCTAATCATATTTATGTTGACTAAATGTGATCCCATTAACTATCATTTATGCTGACTTTAGATAGGGCACGCAATGGATTACAGCTGATTTCGTTCTGTGAGCATAATACTATTTTGATAAGGTACCGTGATCAACGGACGCTCTCCAGCTCTACATAAGACACTAGTATACCTATTCAACCTGAGTACTTAAATAAGTAGGTTGCATTCGTGCGTCTTAGTTAAGCATACTTAGATTTTCAAAGTCATTTGACCCGTTTATTGCCGTATTTGCACGATAATGTGCGTGGCGGATTGTTAGCAGGAACGCGATAGCAGCATGCATCGTCTATTTTCTAAAGAAGGCCCAGTACTTTTATAATTGATAGAAATATTAGCTGTTCAATTTATTGTGCGTTTTGTTGGCACTGATCCGAGGTAAGTTAAGGGCACAGGAATACCTGATACTCTGGTGCTATGAAGCTATTCTTTTATTGATGTAATAGCATAGGCTCGTAAAGGTTGACTTGACCCCTGCACCACCGAACCAACTCCCATCGTGTATTACGCATGTAGCGCCTGTAGAATAACAATGTTACATTGGAAAGTATAGTGTTTATCGTACTGATTAATTATGACAAACATTATGGTTGTTTCACAAACCACTATGAGCTGTTGTTCACAGGGGAGGAAATCGTCCAGCAGCGTTCTATTTATTTCACCTCTGCCATTTGTTGACAATAGCCTTGCACACATGTGTAACATGATGCACTGATGATTCACTTTTTGTGACACAAGTTCCATAATTTTCAACTCATTGTGAAACTGATACATTCATTTATGGAGCTTAATAGCTCAGAATCAGTGTGCAGAGCGATTCGTATCCTCGTCGCCCCGGACCAAAGCCTTGACCTAGTTTTGCTAGATCTGTCAGTAATACCGGTAATACCGAGTTAATTGTCATCTATATTCCGCATCAAGAATCAAGTGCATCACACATAGAATAGCGTCATATATTATGCATGCTTGGGAAACAACCAGTTTTATACCACAGACAACCAGATGTCAGTACTCGCAGACAAAACGCCATGAAGTAAGCCTTTGGTGACAGAGATGCATCCCGTTATTGTCCTCGCAAACCAGAACATAGTATGTGGCTTGCTTCAAGTTATTGCTTAAAACTGGTAAATTTGAATCTCATCCTTGTAATGTTTCCTTTCTTGTTACAGTTAGGCGTGTGCTATTGGGCATAGTAGTAACTGTAGCATACTTTGCGTTATATTTGTAAAATACAGAAGATCAATGTTATGGCACTTACGCCTTTAACATCTACAAACTGTCTTATAGTTAATTGTTGGTGCCCGGTCTAGTTGATCGGATTCACTTCATGCTTTAAAAACGTAAGCGGTAGTGTGAGTTATATGGACACATTGACACGAAAATATTATATCAGAATGTTAATGGTCAGGCGACACATTGTTCCGCAAGCATAAGTGTCTGTTAACCCAATCTACTCGTTAGTTAAGGTTGGAATTTAAGGCGTTCATTCATCGTAACACATCGTCAGCAGATCGTCTGCAGTTGACAACACTTTACCATTGATTTATTTGCAAAAGGAATAGAGATAATTAAAATTTCATCTTTTGTTGCTGCCTGGCCTCCATCACCAAATAACATAGTTTTAGAGCAGCCAAAACAAAAGACGACAGCTGATAATGGTGCTTGTATGTATATTTTTAGGGCGAGGTTGAATATCCGTATCGGATGCATGCACACCATGATATTCATATTACGTGCATGATTTCATGCATTCATACAATCAAGTTCTGGTATGTGAAACAAAATGATACATGGATGAATGTATGTACACATTTATGATCGCAAAAATCCGAAGCGCTATTAATTAAGCATCCATGAATTTGGATTTATACCCTATCCAGGCCTATGGGAAAACATAACTTGTTTTGTAAAGCTGTAGCTGCAAACACGATTCGGTAACCGAATAAGCGAATGATCCCCAAAACTGAGGCCCTTGCTGATTTACCATCGAGAATGTATTGTCGTGCAAAGAGGAATATGGAAAAGCCAAGGCATGCACAGTTTGCTGTAAATTTGCCGTTATCATCTCCAGTAGAAATTGCAAACGATCAAAAACCCAACTCTGCCATGTATGAATTTTACTCTAAAAAGCTTCCAACAAGCTCTTTTTGTCTTCATGCACAAACTGGATGTGTAATCTGACTGTTGCTTTATTACGATCATGATTTATTAATTGAGAAGCTTCGATAATAGAACTTTTTTTGGTGTCATATGACTTACAAATGTGCACTTGAAATTATAACCTCTGCAAAAATATTTTTTATCAATAAACATATTTGACGTTTGGTAATCAGCATGGCTGTTCGGACAAACATCAAATGTGCTTTTTAATGAAGTACTCAAGATATCCATCCTACAAAAACCTGCATTCTATTTTATCATGTGATTTAGCAAACATTAATGTCAGGTACTATTTACTATATATCGATCCTGCAAAACCTGAGCGATATATGTGATTTATATATATATATATATATATATATATAAGCGATATGATATATGTTATATATATGTATATATATATATAATATATATATATATATATATATATATATATATATATATATATATATATATATATATATATATATATATATATATATATATATATATATATATATATATATATATATATATATATATATATATATATATGACGATTACAACCATTCGTAGACTCCAACCAAAAATTTGAGAGGTATTTGTCGCCGAAGCTTGACACCATTGATTTTATGAGAAATTGAGAATACTTATCAATTGTAATTTTATCACGCTTTCAATCTGCAATTAATTTTCCTCCACGTAATAGCAGTGTTAAATAATAAAGACCAACTATATATTATGCCATATCTAAAGGTAACATTAGGCGTCTGTAAAGATATGATTCTTCTGACTGGTCGAGGCGATCGTACCTCCTAATTCTACATGGTTTACGAAACGCGTTGACAAAGAACCACTCAGCTCACATGTGGCGTTATCGCACAACCTTTCGAACATAAGCGTGGATGTGCTCTCTTAGCGTCGCTATAAACTTGCAGTGGTACCATCTGGTTAATTGCATGCCCACAGTGTAAATCACACATACATAGTTACTTCAAATGACAGTCGCTCACAAACCACACATGTCACCAATAATTTACGATTATGGCTCAACAGTACCTTATAGTGATGTGACAGGGGGAAAAGACGGTTAGGTCTATAGGTGACTTGCTTGTGGCCATCAGCAAATGATCACCATCTAAGTGCTTAAACTTTTGTCCCAACAATTAAGAAATCGGACATCAGTGAAACTATTCTGGTCATTACGTTTGCAATTGCACCCATACAATTGTGGTAAGACTTCAGATATTAAAATTTCAAGTTTATTGTAATTACATGCATCATCCATACCAACATGAGTTAATAGTATAAGGATACCCATCAAGCATATAGCAACCAGGTATGGGAGAGTAAATGAATGTTCATTGACCAAAAGCGGAATCTGCTTTCAGAAAAAAATTTTTACCTCCTGCAAAATTAACATGGTTAATCACTCCTCCCATAAGAAATTATCTAGTATCAAATAATGTGCGCATTCATTTTACGCTCACGAACCGGACTCTCAGAGTTAAATTACACGTTTTGATGGGGTAACTTCATAAGCACTCATAACCTAAACACACACATTCAATTAACGAGCCATATAGCAGGTTCTTTCTTCCTCGTCTAACGTCTGTCGAAGACCACGTCTTGTTGAACAATAGCCATTTAGCAGAAAATATATTCTGTCATCATTTTCGTCAATCAAATGTCATAAAGTCTGGCATCATACAAAGTATTTGAAACAATATGAATAAATCTATTTATTTATGACTACTAGTGCTAAAATCCATTGCAATTGCGATTTTATTGTACTTGCAAAACAGGTCCTCACTTGCTTGCACCGACAATGTCATGAAGAGAACAGCTGCACTGTTATGCAACAATATTAAGCAATCAACCTCAAAACGTTGCATGTTGAAGTCTTCTATGCCTCTGCATCTTAGCACGAATGTCACAGGTACCCTGAATCAGCCTTTGAATGTCCTGAAGTTCAATCTCAGGATAAGGGCTTGTTCATTTGAACATACATGATCCAAAATGTAAATAGGTCACAGGGTCCCGCTATTACGCAAGATTGGTAATGTAATTATCAATCCTGATTATGGAATTATTGGTCTAGGCAGATGTTCATGTGTTTATGTTCCGATTATGTTACATTATATGATTTGTGCAAAAACATGTCATACGCATAAAGAGTGTCAGTATCACACAAATTGATAAATATTCCGATTAATTCAAGTGGACAAGCAATGAATAATGTGTTAGCATACATGCCGTGCATAATGAGGCAGGGAATAACATCTGCCGGGGAAACTATAAGATCAATTATGCTAACTGGTGTGTCCCCCGCTATATTAAACCTATGAAATAACACAGGCTAATAACCAGATGGAAGCAGCCTGCCACGAAATGAGCCGTTTATCGAATTATTTATTGTTGTCCATTTATTAATGTCCATTAAATGATAACAAATCACTACATGGTGTTCCTGTAGGTATCAGTCCCTTATGCTGTACTACCAACAGTTCATAACGACGATATAGTGTTCAATGATTCTGTATCACTGTTGACTTAATTTCATTTGAAGCAATACACTTACGAACTTTATAGCATTCTCAAAAGCCACAATAATAAATAATGGCATATTGTAAACGTTATCAACATTCACAATTGGTTATATCCATTGCATTATATACTTATTACATCCCTCTTGGGAGATTGATATTGAGATATAACCTTGTTGTATTTTTACTGAATTCGATTAATTGCTTCTAGTATCTGTTCTCGCGATTCGTATTCACAGGCTCTTCATCGTATTGACAATAAAAGTTGAGTTGTTCCTTTGTTCGATGACGCATTTAGGCATGGCACGTAGCAATCAGTTGAGTGCTCTATCTGAAGTGAACCGATCAGCACATAACTGGTAATATAATTCATTCTAATTTGTTTTGCCGTTGTGATCAAACAACTTGTCGGAGCTGTCTGACTTTGCAGGGGTTATATTTTAAACAGCATATAAACCCGACGAGCGACACGCGATCAGCAATGCTATTAAAGGCAATCCATTATTGAGCAAACTTATAACGATTACTTGTCATATCTGCTATCACGCAGCATTCTCATCTTGTCGTTTAGGATCTGTGTAACTCTGCGAAGTGCTTCCTCGAATAAAACAAACCACAGGTAGGCATAAACATTTGCTCGTAGTGTTCGCATGGCGATAATGAGGAGTTTGAGACCGAGCTTTTCACAATGCTCTGATTTACAGAGTAACGGATGCCGCATAGAAAGTACAAATATGTCGTCGGATGCCGATTCCGCAAATATCCAAGGCATTTCAGAGACCTCAGAGTTGTAGTGCACTTACAATTCATAGTCGCAATCTCTTACATTCGAAAAGCAAGCTGGGACCTTTCAGTTTGCCACAATTACTGCACCGGTCATACACGATTTAATGGTGACAAACTTGACTCTTGATCATTGCAGAGATGCAATATACGCTCGAGGCCACCGCACTGTCCTGCTACTCAATGTGTAATATGGAACGGGATGGTCCATGTGTCATATGCAGGACAATTCATACCGCTCACTTCGTGTATTCAACCTCAGATTTCGCAGAACAACAATATAACGGTGCCTAAAATGTAACATTTGCTAGTAGATTGCATCCATAGTGGACGCATGAGATAAATACAGTGGTCCGTGACATTGGCTCATAAACGTAATAATATTCAAACGTGCCTTATTCAGCGACGGAATGTAAAGTAAGGCTTATATCCCCTGATCACTATGTGCAGGGTCATAATTAACATGTTTCTTGCGGAAGGCATCAGTGCTACGTGCGGTGTTCATGCTCACCAGTGAATGGCTTATATGGCAAAACCGTTCATGAAACGACTTTGTCTCAGTCTACCATTAACCATGGACGCACTGGTTTTCGCATTTATTCGCAAGGGCAAAGTGATAGTAGAAATAGACATGATTGCTTGCACCAAATGTGTTGCATGTCTCATTTTACCCAAGCACTCGACATTGCCATAAAACGAGGGTTTACATTAAAGCAGGTGATATAGCATGGTTTATACATGGCACACCCACGTATGTTTCACGGGATCAACGGCAGAATTAATAATGAACATTTCGCCATTACGTGCTTTGCAATTTATGAGGTTGTGGGTAACCCCATTACCATTGATGGATGATTGATCAACACCACCGATGAGGCTTACCACCAATCTTTGCAGTACATATGTGTACCAAGTTCAACATATTGCAATGGACTTCCATAAACCATTAAGTTTCGATCAAAACGCCCTGAGCTTTAACAACAGTATATGGAGGCAGCTGCACGAATCATACTCTCTTCTTAGCTGATGAGCGGATATAGCAACGCGGTGAAGACAGATCGGACAGCAACAAAAACCGAAATACACCGCCTCAAGGAACAATTTCAAAATCATCTCGCATGTCATTTGGATACGCACATCTTGCTCTACATGCACACATGAGCAATGCAGTAGGAATTAACACGCAAAGACGAATTCACCAATAATTTTGCAAACGAACAAAAAGGATAAAAAGATTAAGAATGTAGCCATGTTACTAAAGACTTTACTGAATTGGATTTTAATTACATACCGTTGGCATCTAGTCACTTTTATCATACTTAACTATTGATAGCATGCTGCATTACATAGCATGTGAGACCATTCATTTAAATGGTGAATGCATAATTAGAATTGAACCAGACATAAACCCGTTGGACAAGTAAATTAAAATGTCATAATAAAAGAGTTAACTAACGAAGTGTAGTGAATCATTAAAGGAAAGATTTCCCTTCATATTTACAACATAGGAATTGTAAAGAAAAATATGGATAAATATTCAAACTATTTGCTTAATGTCAATCATCCATTCTCTGTTATCGAACGCCAGCAAAGATCTATTAATCTCATCGAATTTAAATTTGTACAAAATCGTAGATCGAACAAAGCGGGGGATGGAGTTGTGTCTCTTTACGTGGCAGATGGCGTCTCTCTTCCGGGATAGGTGAACTGGATATTATAATTTGTGAAAGTTTGAGCTACTCAAGTAATGAAATAATCGGTGAGTGAGGTTATAACACCACCAAACTCGGAATTAACTGCATTTTGCAAATGAATGATTCATACGCTGAATGCACTGTTTGGGTGATTTCGATATAACTTGAATACACAATGACTCGCGATACTACCCAAAGTCTAGATATTATGCGATCACATGGACGTATTAACCTCATAAGTAGGCTTACTACAGTATTTATACGGCGTTTTTCATTGATTCATAATATTTTGTATGCTAATATAAATGGCAATGTAGAGGAGATATACGTGCTAGACCATGATCCAATATTTGTGATTGTGAACTTAAATGAGAGGAGAGGAATAAGTATAATAAGAAGGACATGAGGCGACGTTCGCATGGTGATAATAATGAGCAGGTTGTATTAATCTCCCTTTGTTGGTGCTGAAGCGGATGTATTTGGAGTACCAACTACAGAACTAGGTCACTACACGCAATATTCAACAGGGTGGAGACAAGATGTTATGGTGACAAACTTGTGGAGACATCGTTTGTTAACATCTAGATAATGAGTTAAAAAACTAAATGCGTAAAACATATCACAAAGTGATTACGGATTTATTTTATAGAATATCAATGTTACCGGAGCAAGCATTGTGTTTTTGAGTTCATAGTTAGTATGCTATGTCATCAACATTTACCTTAACTCTATATGTATTAATTATATACTTGAAACCAGGTATGACATGTCATGTTATAGCACAATATATACATACAGATTCAACAAAGTGGTTGTGATAAACAGTTAATTATTGGAAATCTTTATAGTTACGTGTCCAGTATCTGGCATGTTAACAGTCTAAATTCGTTAAGCAAATGGTGAAAGCTCAGGATCTACCAAGCATATCACGACAAACATCTCAACAGGGGGGGGGGAGCTGTTGAAGAACAAATGAATCGGACAAGAACATGTTAGCCGGAAATTGAACAGTTGTGGCCTTAGTCTACGAACATATTTCCTCAGGTTGTTGAGATATACGGGCTCTAATAGCTGATAAATGGTTGTATGAACATTTGGTATTTCATTATTTAACTGTTTTACCCTTAAATGCAAAATTAGCATAATTGACTGCAACGTTTATTAAGGTTCTTTTGCGATTTCAATTCTTGTTTATCACTTCTGATAACTTGATGATATAATCGGCTCCTACTTAAACGTAAAGTATGGCTAGCTTTCACAATTCATTCCGATGAACATACAGCGGGTTATGTGTTTAGTCATTTTTCATACAGGTAATCAATGCAAATATAGTTTTATGGTGTATCTCACCGGGCCTCTTATTACCCATCGTCATATTGGTTTAGCCAGTATTTTTTTTTTTTTTTTTTTTCTCTTCTCTTCTCCAGTCAAGGTTTTTCGGGCTTTTCTCCGGAACGGCTTAACATATCAACATGAAATTTTAGGGAATGATAGATCAAATTAGGACACAACTGCCGATCCAGTTTGACGCGCATGCGCAGTGTTGGAGGCTTATGGGATCGATTTTTCGTCGATTTTTTCCTCCATTTTCTGTAACTATCTCCTCCATAACTACTGCGGTTATGAACATATGAATTATATGGTTGTAACAAGCAATTGTCGTAGCATGGAATAGGCGAAAAAAATACTTGTTTTCACCTTTTGTACTTTGTATAATGACATGTATTTTAGAGTACCTATCGCGATTTTTGCTATGAGTTCTCTCCTCGCTGATATCTCCGAAACGGCTGTATTTACGGACATGAAATTTTGTCAGTATTTAGAACTTGGCCTCGTGATAATGATTGTAACAGTATTTTTAGCATTCACAGTTACAAAAAACAGTAAAAAGGACGATTAGTTTCAAGGTTTTCTACTGCAACAGCTTAGCGGCAGGCTAACAGCAGGTGCTGTTTAAGTAGGCCAAACCTTATGTAATCGACCAGAGGCCTTGGCTGGGTTTGCATTGACTTGGGTAGGGGGTAATGTCAAAACAGCTCGGTTTTCGATGCCAAGCTTCCGAGCGCCGAGCAGCTATCTATAAATAGAATATATATATGTGTATATTTATAAGTGTGTGTTTATATACGTATATATATAATTATATATATATATATCTGTATATATATATATATTTATATATATACACATATATATATACATACACATATATATATACATATATAGATATATATTTATATAAGAATACATATATACATAAATATATAAATAAATATATATAAATATATATATATATATATATATATATATATACATGTATATATACATATATATATATACATACATATATATACATATATATATAAAAATATATATATAAATATACATATATACATATATATAAATATAAAAATAAATATATATATATATATATAAATACATGTATATGTTGGTTATTGTGTAAACAGGCAAGTGCAGCACATTTGTTTGCGTTCCAGATTCTATGACGTCATTGACCGACGTTAGTCGGATGTGTATTGTACATGATGGCTTCGTTTGTTAATAAAACGTAAGCCTCAATATCTGGAATATTTTTAACGCTTGAGATTAAATGACTATATGGAAATGCACCTGCTTCATTTCGATATAGCTTCAATGGTGAAGCATTTTACAGAAGAATTTCGGGACGTAAAAACGCAACACTTCCATTGGATTGCTGCCCCTCAGCAGACTAAAATGCGTAATCATTACTATATGTTGCCTTTACGATCTTATTCGATGAGGCTTTGGTGATCTGGTGCAACTGAAAAATAACATGGAAACAACGAAAGACCACAACATTATATGCGACCAGGGAGGCTTCTCGTGTCCTCTTCATCAGGTTATTCCTTAATGATAACCCCGTTTTGCATGTCCCATGTGACTAAGCATAGCAAGGTCATTGGCGTATGGACGTGATTTGTGGTACCAGTTATTAACTACCCCCAGCTGGAGGTACTGCTGGCTGCGCATTGCAGTCAATGAAATTCCTATCGCCAATGATAAAAAGTTTTACTTCATTATTTACTGTCTTTTGGTTAGTGAACCATACAAATGGTTTAATATCCACTTTTGACAACGTGCTCCTTCCAATATGCTTTATAGTAGAATAAACTTGTCAGAAAACAATATGTGTTGCAAACAAATGATAAGGGATTGTGTTAGATTTCATTATATTTTCTGATAAATAAAGCACCAACTGTACCTTATCAATAAGATAGCGTTGGGACGACACGTAACTTGAATGAGTGCATGCATGAATGAATGAATGAGGAGTGAGGTGGAGTGAATGACGGGTATGTGGATGTAAACGATGATTCACTGATTGGGAAACCACATCGGCACAAGCTTTAGTGTGAGCCAACGGCTATCAGTGAGAAAAAGTCATTAGTTATTTATCCTACACAAAAGCTGAATCGCAATCACAACGCCACCTTTCCTCGTAATTTGTACAAAGGTTGATGTAAATGCTGTTAATTAATTATGCCGCGGCCATACAATAACATATTATCTTCAGCACTGTCATCAATATCAGCCACGCCATGACATATGGCCGTAACATGTGGACAGCCTTTTCGGTTCCTATACAAAAAGCGCTCTTGCAATAAGGACCTCAAGACAAACGAAGCATTATTTATTCCGTGATGAATAGCCAAGTGTTGCGTAAGAAGGTAAATCTAGTTAGTAATGCAGAGATACATATATTAGGATAGTTATTGGGGGTTCAGGTAAGGCTATTATGATCTGTTTAAAAAGTAGGTATTGATGAAGATGAAATTTCCAAACATCCCAGGAAGTGAATACATTATATACATCTCTCTTCTTACACTGTAAGTTAACTGGATCAACGCCTAACGTGATCTCCGTCATTTAGTTCCATAGCTTGTCGGTGATGGAGTTTGTGCTATACCTTTAGTTGGGGAACAAAACTTTGTTCATGTAGCTTGTAAAAAGCGCGCGTACCACAGACCGATCCAGTGTTTCGTTCTCATTTATCTTAGATAGTTGATTACAGTATTGTCAGGATAAAGTGCAAAAGAAGTCATAGATATCACCTTGCACCACTTTGACTGCTCGTTTAATCCGGATATTATTTTTATTCGAGACAACTTTAATTGCCATTAGAGCAAAATAACCGATCACAGTGATAAGTAATTAGTTGACGTGCGATCATTGATATTTAGTTTTCAGTTCGTCCTGCGATTGATACATTTTTACCCAGTTGCCCTGTAGCGATATTTGGCTGGAGAGGTCAAATATATCAGTAGAGAATAGATCATGTGCAACGGACTACATTGGCAAATCTACTAATAGGGTACAGCAATAGGACAGTAGTAAATCAGCACTTACTATATGTTGAAACAATAATTCCCGGGCTAGACAGTTCGAGTGTTGCACTAAGTGCGATGTTCCTACCACAAATAGCACATGCAGATGTATTATGGTGTTTATTAAGTAGATACAAGCACCGTGACACGCCGTTGGAAAATGAACATGGTTATAAAAGCATCACACAGGCGTAATAAACAATCATGAGTTCTTGTTCATTTATTCGGCAGGCTGTGACTTCTATGCAATTTACATATGTTTATTTGCAAATGGATGTGTATTAATGCGTCTTTTTCAATACGAATGGACAGCCTTATATCTGCAATTGAATAAAAAGTTGGCGCAAAAAAAGGCGTGTTCCATGGGTAGTCATGATAATCCATTATTTATGTAAATGAGCAAATACGCATCTGGTTTTTGTATCAGTCCTGTGTTGTTGTTCACGTATTATTTACCCATTGGTATTTACTGCTAGCAAAACATAAGTCCAGAACAGGATGCCAACTTCGACAGCAAAATGTACTATTTCCATGACCACCAGAAATTATGCATATTGTCGGTTAAATATTATCAATGGGAAATGTGTTGTTCTGCTCCGTTGCCCGAATCTGCTCCCTTGTCGCATTAGCAAGACTGAACGTTCCATCGTGACTCATGCTTGCATGTCATGTATTTCCATATTCTGATGAATATAACCCCTTAACAAACACGAGCCAGACCAATTCCAATAGGAATGTCGTTGTATGTCTCTTTTGTGTCTTCTTGGTGCGGAATGGATCTACTTAATGCCAAGTATGTTGCAGGTAATTAATGTTCGTGAATCTGATAGTTATGTGCTAGATTTCAACCTTTTCTTTGTTCGGTAAGAGCGATGCGCTGATACGATGTACACCATCAGCTAACTAGACTCAATTCATTGCAGTAGAAAATGCTGATTAGTTCGTAAGCAAGAATAGACTGAAACATCTGTGTCTTTATTGCCTCTAGTAATGGATAGGTCGTGTCATCCGGGATGCATTCATCATTGACCGCAATATCATGCTTTCATGGCAAACAGGTCCAGTATATCTGAATCGTAAGCAGCTGTTACAGAATCGATGCGCAAACAAAGATATTGCTATCCAACATTTTGCCTTACGCTCGACCATTTATTGTTTGGTCAACAGAGTGCGGATGTGTTCGATTTATACAAACCGGACACCAGATAGTAATATTAAGCCTACCTCTAAATCCCTGCCCCCACTGTATACAAGGACCACAACAATCAGGCATTTACTGGGGATCGAAGGCCGCGTATGATGGAAGAAATGATATAAATGAAAAAGTATCCCTAAAATAAAACAATACAGTGTTTGTTGAACGACCCAAGAATATCCCAATTAAGAGATATGACTGTAACACTGCTGACGCCTGGGTTTTACTGAGTTTTTTGAAAAAAGGCGGTTTTCACATTGAATGATCGTCACCGAAAATTCTCTCCGCTCATTTTGTAAAAATATAGAGCTTACAGTACCCCTTATATGACAGTAAACGTTTCAAAAATAGCAAACGGTCATACACAAATATTAGTTAATAAATCCATTTGCTACCGAAATCTAAATGCCCATTCTGCTTGAGTAAGCCAACTTCTCTAGCAGTTTGTAGCAACTGGCTAATTATTGAACCCTCACTATTTGCTATAAATTAGTCATAATAAGCCCCATTGTAAGATATAATCAAATCGGCGTATAAGACAAGGTTCATCTGACATTAGTCAATCATTGAAGGAGGGACATAATCGATATGAACCACTTATCACTACATAAGTTCAAATGTTAAGAGTATGATAATCAAGTATATAATGTAAACTGATGCTCTATACAGGCACTGTTCCCGAGAGAATTTACTTACTCAGAACCGTGAAAGTTATACTAGATAGAGTTTAATTATAGCCAATTGATTGACTGGGGTGAAAAACAACATTTTCATCCGGATGATTGAGTAGCTCCAAAGAAATTAGTCGCTTCTATAATTCACTGACTCACCTTTATATAGATTTATAAGCTGAAATTAATCTACTGATGAGAACCAGTCACAGGGGAAGAAATGACGACTCGCTGGGCTTAACTAAGTAACAGTTAGTATGATTATGTGCTCTGTTTGGACGGAATATCACATACACAGCACAACCACCTGTTTCGGGGAAAGATGAAAATTGTGCAAGATTATATTTCAGTATTTCTATGAATTTGATCAGTATGGCAAAATCGAACAATTCGGCTTGAACAATCCATGACACTTGACTCAAATAACCAAAAAAACAGAATATGGTCCTAGATTAAAAAAAAATATGCTTGTTTTGCATATGCCAACGATACTTATACGTAGATTACACTGAACCGACACGACCTGCCTTTCAGAGGTAGCGCTTAATGATGGCAGCCCTGACCAAATTTGCGCTGACACATCACAAAGTTGAGTCTTTTTCACTTTAAGTAAGCAGGACGAAAAAATAGAAATTCTGTACAAACCGTAATTGTTTCGTGTAGTATGGATAATAGGGGGTGCGCCAGAATACCCACTTCCTATACTACTACAATATTAAATCAGAAAAAGAAATCACGTGGTACATAACTCGTGTAATTGTCTGTATTATGGTCCCATGGTTCAGAGCTGCTCTAATGTGTTATGGCCAAAGAAGTTGAGATATGAAAAAATAGAAAAAGAGTAATAGGGTGCCCCGCATACAGATTAGAGGTCGTCGTTAGTAGTAGAAACAGTAGGGGTCATTGATTTCGCTTTCGCACAATTGATCGTGTTGTTTTGTTGTTCTCCAAAAAAGACAACGAATCTACACAGACAGATATGCAGACACACAGACAGACCCACACACGCATGTACATCCACATCCACATACACACACGCAAACTGTTTCAAATATTTCTTGAATATGTTTTGAAACATCCTGTATCCGTCACTCTATCTTCAGTTTTAAAGAAGCCAAAACCACCTGGAGACAGTCAGTTGTATTCGATGTGCCTCAAGAATTTAGAATGTAGGACGGGAGTCCAACAATGGACAATGTATGCAATTTTCGCATGATCTTTCTAGCATTCTTCAAGTTCTTAATGGGGTAACGATGATCCCAATACCTATCATCCATTGCCGATTAAGAGGTGCATTGATCGACAAGAACGTGACATAACAGTTTGATGTACCTGATTTGGAAAAAGGACAAACAGACGTTAAAATTCCTTTAACAAGATAAATCGTGAAATTTGTAATAATAATAACCATGCAAACAAGTCCTGCAAATCTATGCACATATACATTTCGTTATCCAAACAGCTTCGTCTAATGATTCGATTAAACATCGAAGCAAATTTGTGTTTTATCTACATCTCAGAAGGTAAAACCAACAATTTTTATATATATATACACAAATCACTAATCGATATTCTGCAAACACTCTTCCTTTCATTCACTCCATCTATATAACTTACTCTTCATCTGCCACGCTGGTTCCCTATCTCCGCCTCTTGTCGGCTAAGCCACACGACTTCGTTCTACACCAAAAACTCGACGTTCGTCTATCCGATTCTTTACGTCTTTCTTATTAATCTCAATTCGCACTTAAAGTTCTACACCACCAGCTTGCTTATTCAACAAACATAATCTAACACTACTGTAATTAGCAATGTATACCACCGACTTCCAGTCAAGTACAGTCGAAGACATTAATTTGCTGTGTCTCAATGAAAAGTACAGAATCCATGCAAAATGCACACCGACCACATGGGAATTAACTGAACAAAGCATCAGCGTACCGAAATACGTTGTTTAGTGTGTTACTAGATGAAAAACTAACTCTGAGTACCCCCAGGAGAAACGCACTCGGTGTTCATTATGCGTAAACACGCCTCTTGTAATAAGCTCATATGTATTCACCACCATGGAGGGTGATGAATAAAAATCGCCGCGGGGAATGCATCTTTTCCAGACACCACTAATTAGCATCAGTACAACACAAAGCAAATAGTGGATCGCATACTGTAGAGAATCGCATACGAATAACGTCAGCAATTGTTTTTACTCATACACCAAGCCTCTAAATAGAATAATAACAGCATGAACAACTGTGCCTTACCATATCTTCTATCGTTCCTCACTGCAACTGTGGGTAGTCGTAAAATAAAATATTGCTATCTTTATGGCAAGTCTCTTTGACACCCCAACGCTACTTTTTCGGAACAATCCGCTTAACTTCTAAGACGGTTTTTGAAGGCTCCTGTTAAAACAATCCAGCAGTTGGCATGATGGCCTATTCATAATAAAACCATATAAAAGCTTTGTTCTGATCAACACATTTCCCACAGCTCATAACGTGATGCAACATGCTAAGCATTGATGTGTTTTACTGCACAAACAACGAAAAAACAATCTTCCCATTAGGCAAAATAGATATTGATTCAGCCACATGTGTGAAGATGACAAAGACCAAAGGATCTGTATCATTCACTGTATTGGCCACAGTAATGATAATATTGCTGCTTAGGCCAGTCTGCGATACTTGCGTCGTAGCTCAAATCATGAATGGTCGATTAAAATGACTTAAGGGTTGTAATTGTGGTGCTGCGCAGTGTGAGATTTAACATCAATGTATTGTCGGTCATAACTTCCACCTGGTGATTTTATTGCTAAGTCGTTCATGGATCGACATCAATAAAACGAGAAAAAATTAAAACCGACATGCTTTATTGCTTTGCATCAAGTGCCAAAAAGTACAAAGCTGCAACATATTTGTCAATATTTAACAAAAGCGGTAAAATATGGGAAACATAAAATGTCGAAAGCACCTGCTGGAATATTTTGAAGCATGCATTATGTGGGTATGCCAACACATATTTAGAAGTCCCATTTAGAGCTATTATCATCACCAAGACACCTTCGACGACCGTTACCACTGTAGTTATAGGTCGGATTTTGCTAGTTGTAACTATCAATATATCGGCCAGATATTCGTATGCAGTCGGTAGTTTCATACACTGGTTGTGGAGTTATGATGGAATTGTCACCAACTTAATGCCAAAGAAGTCGTTCCAGGAACTTGAAATAAAGAAACATTGTGTTAACGTTCATCAACATCCAAACATATATGATAGTCATCCGTATGAGAGATTGGAGCAATACAAAAATAAATAAAGCATCAATGTACTCATGTTTGTGTTTCTTCTGTCAATACCAGCAATTCATAGCCTTCTCGTAAACAGAAACTAGTTGGTCAAATATAAGACAGCTTTTAACCAACGTCTCATTTACCAATCAAAGCACCCATTCAAACTCGCAATAATTTTGAAATTGGCATCCAGTCGCACATATTCATAACCGATTTGGTTGGTTGCTGTGCGCTGAGTGGCTTCTTTACAACTACAAGGCGCTGCATGTCAGTTCGTCTCCGGATGACAGCTGGCGCTATACAGGATTTTGCTATTGTTTAATTAGCGATGAGAAAAGCCTTCTAGATAGAGGTAGATCCAAACAACGCTGTATTAAGAGAGTCTGTCTGGAGTAGCTAGGGGAAAATATTCAAAATTTACGAAACAATTCAATGTTGATTATAATTACAACTTTACAATGAACTTTTGTTCGCGTCAAAGTAAGATATAGGTTTAGCATGCAAATACGCAATTATCCGTTATTTACGCGTACATGAATGCGCATTCTTTGTTCGTTTCAGTACACATGTCAAGGGATCATTATTGCTTGGAATGATGCGACTGTTTTTCTTGTAGTCGGATGTTGGTTTTGTGTTTAGACAATGGGAATGTAATATATCCTCTTCTCCCAAGCGTCGCAATAGATACCGCTGCCACTTGTTCGGAGTTAAAAAGAGAAACTCAGACATGTCTACGGTGCCACACAGAGCTGATTTCTGCTGTCAATTTCCGATAGGGTAAATGTTATCCAGAATAATCCTCAATAGTTGCACATCACGCTTTTAATAACAACAAGTACATACCGCATGGATTTTATTTAGCCCTTTGATACGGACAGCATTAATCCACAAGGCGCCAATTAAATATTCTGAGCAATTATTTAATTAATTCTGACGGACATTATGCTTTTTACTCAGCCGCGGGAACTTTAAATGTGCACATTGCATTTTGCATAGCTTAGAAATAGTTTACATTTTATGTTGTTTCGGTCAGCGAAGCAGACATATTGTTCTTGAAGGACTGCATTTATTATAATATTATATCTTGTGCGCATATCAGTGACATATTTGCATATATATAAATATATATTTATCTATATAAATATATATATATATATACATATATATATATTTAGATAAGAGAGATATATATAGGGTACATGTAGATATATGTATATAAACATGAGAGAGAGATATATATATATTATATATAGAGATTTATATACATATATTTATATATATGTATATTTATATAGAGATATATATATATATATAGATAGAGATAGAGATCTCTATATATTAAGAGATCTTTATATATATATATAGAGAAGAGATATATATAGATATACTTTATATATATATATACATATACAGATATATAGGGAGAGAGATATATAGAGATAGATAGAGAGATATATATTTTTATATATGTACATATGAGATAGGGAGAGATATATATTTCCTATATATATATATTATATATATATATTAGATATATATAGAGGTAGATATATATATATATTTACATATATATGTATATATATATACTATTTGTATATATATATATAAATATGTGCATATATACATATGTATATCTATCTATATATATATATATATAATATATATATATATATATAAATGTGTTCTTTTTACAGTTCGCTGTTGACTAAAGACAGAGTAAATTAATGAAACCTTGACACACACACACACACACACACACACACACACATATATATATATATATATATATATATATATATATATATATATATATATATATATATATATATATATATATATCCACATTAAAATATATTCATATCTATATTTGTATACACATCTATATATATATATATATATATATATATATATATATATATATATATATATATATATATATATAATATGTATGTATATATATATATATATATATATATATATATATATATATATATATATATATATATATATATATATATATATATATATATATATATATATATATATATATATATATATATATATAATATAATGTAAATAGAGGACGCTCGAAATAACGCTGATAATGATGATTACATGAACAATTAGTACATTTCATGAGTCGTATGAAACGACAATTTCCTTAATGTCAAGTTTCCCCAATTGTGGTAAATGCTGTATCATTACTTTCTGTTAAGATCATTGTGTTCAAGACTTTAACAGCGAGTTAGATCCACCACATTGTTCAAAGTACGGTAATGTTGCACGACGCCCATAGATTTACTAAAATCTATATCGACCATTATGCATGAAATTATTATCTTCACTTTGGTTTCAATTTTCTTGCTGAATGAATGCTTTTCTTACACTTACGTAACGCCCACTTTCTTTGAAAAATCTTGTTACCTATTACGGGACTACTGGAGAAACGTTTAGTTTTCTACAATACGTTTCGTAAATTCAATATTGCGATGACCTTTTCTGGTTACGAGTATTTGGCCAACAGGCACAATTGATAGCTGATGTGCGATTATTGTATCCTGCATTTATGAATGTGGCTTGGTCTTTCCGTGGATGTCTAAACAAACTTCATGTAGTATTCTTTCTCTGAAATTAACGGAGATTCAAGTCAGTATCCCGGGATAATTAGCCCATTCTATGCCCCTTACTGTATTATATTGCTAAGACTAAGATAATATCAATAACGAAGCCCTCTCGAAATATCCATAGCAAATGTAAGCCATTCATCCCATCCTGCCACTGGGATTACGACGTGGGCCAGTGCCATATTCATAAGTGCAGCGTCACCTAAATTTTTTGTTCGGTACCCAATATTCAAAAAGCAACTGAAAATACTGTCAGGTAATAGACTCATGAGACTTTAAAAATATCAAAATCGCGCCACGGATCCACTCGTATTATCTACACCAAGGAGTAGCACATAAACAAACATTCTGTGAGACATCATGTTACATATCATCATCATTATCGTTCTGTAATGGCCATTGGGTATTGTCTATTGTAGCCTTTTTACTTATGCCAGAAAGTACATTAGCATTGCATTATTGTCTAGCAGGCAGCTAACACCACCATTATCAAGTTATGTATGTTTCAAAAAAAGGTTAATCGCCTTCTATGATTTATAAACATTCCGACAATTTCCTTAAGAAGAAGTTTCGAACAACCACGGTAGCACAGCTAATTTAATGTTCTTTCTTTGTAACATGTGTTATATAAAGACGTAATTATATATTGTCTGAATTTATTGCGAATCTCTTGTCTGCATATTTCAGTGTTTAATAATTTTCACGCCTTTAGTGATAAATATTGGCCAAGCCCACGATTATTTACTGATCTAGCAGATATCCAGCAGGAGGAACGAAACGGAACTTTAACTTATTTGCACAGTGCCGGGATGAATGTTCTGCACAATTAGGTCGAAGATGATAGTTATACATAAGATACGCGATGATAATAATATGGAGAGATATTATGACAATAGACGGCATTTGCTTGTTCCTCTCGTGATGCTTTTTTACGTATTTGTCTTAGCGTTGTTGTATGCCTAATGTGTACAGAATGTACCTAGCAAAAGCGTTACCACAATTTCATGTACAAAGTGCAGCGCATTATGTCCAAGCCAATGGAATGTCTTACATGAGTATGTCTTAATAACGATGGTTGGGCCAAGCCATATTTATGACATCCGTCATATTATGTCTGGTAACAATCTTTGAATTAAGGCAATTTATTCAACTGATTGAGAGCAAATGCAAGGAATGAATGAAAAAGTCAGTGTCATCAAATTCTAATAAATAAAACCACGCTGTACCACACTTTTACCACCTAGCGTCACCAATCTCTAGCGCTGCTGCAAGCATTTGTGCACCTTAAGATATATATTAATATATTATGCCTAACAGAATAATGCACCGTGTTACTAGCTCATTCACTGCCCTATGAAGTAAAGAATATTGATGCCGTGCCTTAAGAGCTACAGCAGGATAAGGACTCTGTTTATCGTTAACAGGCATTTCGAATTGCCACTACAAACAGCAAACTTTGTCAATAAATGCAGTTTATCATCGAACGAACCAACAGTAATTGTATTCGAATGAATAAAAGAAATAACCGTATCGACATTAGTTAATGCAACGACAACTCAAAATTAAGTCGACAGCAGTATGAGTAGACCTCATAACTTTTCATCATTATTTGCAGTAGTACGCTAAGATTCGCAATCCCTATTCGAATACTACTGCTTCTGTGGATGTTCAATGTGTTGACTGGAAAAGCACACTGACGCATTAACTGTACAGAGTAAATACGGTAAGCATTGAATATTCATCACCGATTTATATGTTATGTCTGATACTGATTGGTTCGCATTGTAGCAATATACCGCAGCAGCTGTGTCGTTTTTGATTCTGGAAATGGATAGTTGGTGTGGTAAGGGTTGTATTCATCATTGTCTACAATACCTTGGTTGAAAAGCGAGCTGATGAAGAACGGGTTTATGTATTTCACGCCGTCAACTTTACCCATGTGAGCAACGAGAATGATATTATTGCATTATCTATCGGCGAGAGAGATCGTATGTAGCATAGCAGTCTACCAGGGATCATATCGTGCGTATTTTAATCATGACGCTGGAATAAAAGTAATTAGAGCACGTGAAGTTCCAAACGATTCCGATTCTCTTCCGTTTATATAATTTTATAACGGCCATGCGTGACATAGTGGTTATTTCACATTCCATAAACAAGTTTTCAATGCCCGGTCGATGTCACGTGATGCAATAAGAAAATATTAACCAGACTGTGATGCTCTATGGTATATAGCTAACCTGTCATTTTGTACGACAGGAACAATGACATGGTAGGATCGATGCGGCAAATGTCATGAAATATGTGCAAATGACATCAAACGACAAACCTTACCGCTTTAGTTAAAAAGACCATTAGATCTTTTGGGATAAATCTTATCATTATGCAACTTCCATGGTGCTCTTTAGCTTCGTTCAAATGCTGCGATTGTTATAATGATATAAGGCACGACAAAAAATGTGTGCATCTATTATTAGTTTCAGGACAATGTGCGACAGATATCAGCTCACCCGACGTACTTCAAACTCTTGTCATTATCAATTAATATATCCGTTCAATGTCATTATATTCATCAAAAATGGCATCTTATCCATAGCAGCTGCATTTTATCATTAATGGTTGAAACATACACAGTGAGACATGATGTGGTACGTGGTACGCCTTCGGGGTGATTATTTTTAGGCTGTGTAACCCCAGTGTTATTTATAACAGATGACATTTGATCTCGCCTCATATATGCTTGAAGTGAATCAGCTAGGTTTGCAAATAAACTATTTTGGGCTCGATCAAATCTTAATATTGCAAAAATGTGTGGCGATGCCTTCATGTATACCGCAATTTATGTAAACAGTGTGCTTGAACGCGAAGAGTTGAACTTGTACAGCGGCTATTCAGTCGTATCCCTTATTCCACACCATGTGCATCGGTACAATGCAGGTGGCTTATACTCGTACTGCAGTCAATATGTTTAGCGCCATGAGTTTCGGCTAACTGGTGTGGTTAGAATCTTTCTACCTGAAAAGAGTGTCGCTAACATAATATTGCCACTGTTTGGTATATCGCAACTATAAAACAGTGACTATGAACAATACGGAAATAAATTGGGTTCTTTCTAATCTGAGCAACCAACATTGATCATGTACAGCTTCTTGGGTCTATTGAGTGTTTATTATGTCGCTATACTTCATATAACTTAGTTATTGAATATCGGTTTACAGGTCACAGTACGTTTGTGCTACAGAAGGAATGCATGCAGCTAAAATGTTAGGTCCAACTCAGCAGTCTGACCGCGCAACGTGAATATGTGAACAGACCTATTCAATTGTCATGTATACAAATTTCATCGCTTTAATAGCCGGACTGCTGATGGGTCAATTCACCAAAACCGATGTGATGGCCAAAATGAGAAAACATGTGCCGGGATTGGTTGCTCAGTTACTACACCAAAAAGTCATCGGCGAAGCTATAACCAACCTAGAAATGTACACAATGGCACTCATTATTTACCAAACAGATGTAACACATATTCAATCTATCAAAAATGATATCTGTGCTAGCTAAAAGCATTAAAAGTGGCTTCACAATATCAATCATCTACATGGTTGTTTGAGCTTATTCACCTGTGTACATGTTACATAACCCATAACGATGGCTATAAAAAGTCCTAACGCATTGCACTATATGCCACCATAATAGACACGACAATGAAGACTTTATCACCAATCTGATGCTGCTCATGACTCCGAAGTCCAGTCCAAGGATTAAATAGGTATCAAGATTGAAATGATCAATATACCTATAATTGCAAAATTATGCCTACACGGTGGATCGCGAAAATGATTATGATTTAAATCAACAAAGCTTACATATCCGATAGTATATGTGTGATGTAAGAAAACCGTATTTTTGTGTGTGTCGGAATACTATCACAAGACTGCTTAATATGTTGCATAAATCAAGCTAAAGATAAGATGGTTTAGAAAAGATATAGATTTTAGAAGTATCCTTAATGCACGATCGTTTATACAGATATCTGCCATATATCATTGTCGTCTGCTAAATGTTAATTATTATCTTGGGCTGATGCGCTACACAGATGTCTAACACTGTGCTCATGTTTGGATATTATAATACCTCCAGCTTGTATTCATATCATCACTTTGCTCACAGCCGTCGCTATTCGCTTAAGCTCTTATGATAAAGCATAATGTAATGGTCAAATCGATGCCAAGGAGCAAAGATACACATTTACTTTATGTTGTATTAGCGCATTCTAGATATTTTCGAGATCAGTAACCGAAAGGTAATGATAAACCCAACCGTTTGTCAAATTTATCTGCTGATTCCACTGGCAGACTTTGGTAGGGATAGTATATGCGACCTTTACAGCGGCAGAAGCATAATATCTATAATGCTTTATATGTAGTTTGGCAATAGTTAAACGAGTGACTCTGGTAATCGATACACTTTAAGCTATGCAAAATAAAACCACAAATTATTGGAGAGAGCGTCATTGCAAAACCATAAACCCCTACAAGCTAAAAGGCTGTACATAGCACCTGCGATGGGCCTTGCTGACCGTTTACATGAATGCAATGATGGCTTTCCGAATATATTATTACTTAAAATATTTATAATGCGTTCTGAAACATTAAGCTATTTAATGTTAACTATTTACTCCTTGACTCTCTTGGTGCTTTTCTCTTAAAATGTCGGAATTCCAAACACGATTAACAGATTCCCAGGGCATACCTATTAACTACACTTAATCAATCTGACAACCATAAGTTGGAGATTCGTTTATAAATCGTTGTTCATCAAGAACGAATAAAGGCAGAGATGACGACTGCTCACTGCAAATTGCTCACATGTTTCGATCAACATTGCCAGTAAGAATTAACTGATGGCACAGTTATTTGCAATTTTTATGGAGCCTGAGAGACATGCATTTTCCAAAGCTTCGGGTCAGCAAGCAAACAAATATGCACGTATTCATGCGTGTGCGCGCGCGGGCATGTGTGTGTGTGTGTGTGTGTGTGTGTGTGTGTGTGTGTGTGTGTGTGTGTGTGTGTGTGTGTGTGTGTGTGTGTGTGTGTGTGTGTGTGTGTGTGTGTGTGTGTGTGTGTGTGTGTGTGTGTGTGTGTGTGTGTGTGTGTGTGTGTGTGTGTGTGTGTGTGTGTGTGTGTGTGTGTGTGTGTGTGTGTGTGTGTGTGTGTGTGTGTGTGTGTGTGTGTGTGTGTGTAAGGCTTCGGGTCAGCAAGCAAACAAATATGCACGTATTCATGCGTGTGTGCGCGCGCGCATGTGTGTGTGTGTGTGTGTGTGTGTGTGTGTGTGTGTGTGTGTGTGTGTGTGTGTGTGTGTGTGTGTGTGTGTGTGTGTGTGTGTGTGTGTGTGTGTGTGTGTGTGTGTGTGTGTGTGTGTGTGTGTGTGTAAGGCTTCGGGTCAGCAAGCAAACAAATATGCACGTATTCATGCGTGTGTGCGCGCGCGCATGTGTGTGTGTGTGTGTGTGTGTGTGTGTGTGTGTGTGTGTGTGTGTGTGTGTGTGTGTGTGTGTGTGTGTGTGTGTGTGTGTGTGTGTAGCGTGTTCCACGGACGTCGCCTGCATTATTTCTCCTAAACTTACAATCCTGACCTCTAAATGCTGAAGCAATATTACAGCCAGGAAACGCACGGAAGAACAGCAACATTCTGCGAGTTGTTCTTTAGCAGGGGAATGATTGGTCACCGTGTAAGACAGCTTCCGAAGCCAAGACCGGTGTTTGAGTGTGACAGTTGCAATGATCAACAGATCTATGCAATACGTTTGTGTTACCAATCTTGTAGATGGAGTCCCACTTAAGACTATTTTGGTTGGTTCCCGATGGCGTATATCTCTATGTAGCTGATGGCTATGAGGCCATTAGCTCCCTTTGCAAACTGATATCGCAATACCTGATGCCAGCCTGGGCTTAAAAGATAGAGTCGAAGTCCATGCCTCAAGATACCGCGAGTAGTTATTCACGTTAGCATTATAAATCCACACATTGCATATTTGTTTGCTAATGGGCGGGCGACTTCATACCTCTTTTCTTGCAGTATAACATATATACACGGCAAGGTTGTTACAAAAATACTATTATGTATATCGTCTAGAAATTGAAAAATAAATGAGCAAAGTATTTTATCAACAGATATATGGGCTATGGAGTAATACTAGAAAGACATAATTTAAAGACCAGTCAGCATTTTGTTTTTGTTTCCTATTTCCGATAGACGTTGAAGGCATTCGATTGCAGTGATGTCAGTGGTTTACTGTGCGTGCGCTCGGCAGTGTTAGCAAATTACGAATGGTGGCGTCAGCTTCTGAAAGACTATTCACAAGAGAACTATCACCTAATAGTTCGATACATCATTTGTTAATAAACGCGGATAGTCCCCTACGATATATTAAGTATGGACATTTTATGGCATACACGCTTTTCATTAAGCCTGAAAGGAGTAACATCTGCTACGGACGCACATTGCACAATCAATTATGCTGACTGATGTGCCGACATTGTGTATCAAAACCACATGTGGCGTATATTTTGATGTAAATATATATATACATTTAAATATATATATATCTATATATATATATATATTTATTTATATGTGTGTTTTTATATACGTTCCGCGTACAACCCTTAATAATTGATCTTGTCCAATCGCATTGTTCTTTGCAATGCGTGTAGTCTTTCATTCCGGTTGATAATGTGGGAATATATAGGCTGACGTATTGTGATTGAATGCATGGATGGACATGTTCCGTATGTCTTTTTGACGACGCTAGTCAATTGCGGGTCGTCGTGTTGTTAGGAAACATGAAAAACGGGTTTTAGCTTATCCGGTTCAACAAACAGCTCTTTCATATCCGAAATATTGCCAGTTGTCACAATATGGAATAATAACCGTATGAGATTCAGATCACTGGGCATATTGGTCTCGAATGCTATATTGCTTTTCAGATGAGACTTAGTGTCTCCATATCAGTTTTGCCAACATCAGCTTGTGCCTGTACCTCTAATAACGTGTCGATGACCGCCCACAATGACAGATATACTACAGCCGAGCTGTCTAGTCGAAACGTGTTTGACAGCAGCATACTATTTTGCCAAAAATGTCAACTCTACATCTCGAAGCACAAACTGAATGATATCGTTGGATACATTTAGGAAAGTCCATTTAATTTAAATGTTATCCGAGCATTTATATGTGCCAAATAGATACGGTAATTCATTGACTTTAAAACAGCAACGTGACTGATTGCTTATGATATAGCTTGGGGGAACACACGATAACTCGACCATCAAAAGCAAATTATATCAGTGTGTGTGTGTGTGTGTGTGTGTGTGTGTGTGTGTGTGTGTGTGTGTGTGTGTGTACAGGTTATGTATATATATATATGATAAATGGATATCATATATATATATATATATATATAGATATATATATATATATATATATATATATATATATATATATATATATATATATAGATATATATATATATATATATATATATATAGATCATAGAGATAATAGATATATCTGATATATAGCCATATATCATCAGCAAAATAGACTTAAATAGCGTGATATTCCTTGCCCATTGTAATATTGTTTTTCAACGTCTTGTTCCCAGTAGTCGATAAATCACGGAAGCCGTCTTCCTGATTCATGGATAAACTTAAATGCATATTATAGGAAAAATCGTTGATCTGTTCGAATATTTGCGTCCCCCATAGCAAACTTTTGTATGAGAAACTAATCTATTGGATATCGTTACCTGATATAGCTATTTCCAACTGAAATATATTTATTTATATATATTTCAGGCAAATGTAGACAATTGTGCATTGAACAAATATACGCACATGTAGATATTTAGTTTGGTTCTTGCGGACGCTGATATACTCTCACAAAGCATTTGATGCGACATCATTGTTGCCCAATCATTGTTCTAATGTTGCGCTGCCGTTATACCAGTCGCACCTTCAAATATAAAATAAAAGGGATATGGCATACCCAATGTACTGCGGTATTATGAACTTGAACTAAAGTTATAACACACAGAGACATTGCAAATATATGCTGTCAGTATGTAACCCGCGTGTATATGGCCATTAATGTTTAACCGCAATATGCCAGTGTCGACAACTTGATTAGCTGATTTTTCAATCGCTCTAAAGAGTGTTCCGCATGCAAATGTAGACTTGTGCTCGAATGATGAACGGGCAAATATTTCGTTTTCACAAAATTATGCAATTATATTTGCAAAAAGCATGTTTCGATTGCATCCGGCTAAGCAATTATTGATCATTCGGCAGTGACAGCATATTTGATGATTGTCAGCCACCAGACAGCAGCGAACATATTATTATATCTGTCTCTTGAGCTATTGCGCCAAGCTGCTTGATTTTGATGATGGATCGTAAATGTACTCATGCGCCATATATATTTGAAGATATCTTAGCCGACATTCTTTCGCAAAATTACAATTGCAAAAAGCATGTTTTGCATTCCTTTGTATTATGATATTTCATTTGCTAAGCATATTTGGAGGCTATCATGTTGCAGGAACAGATAATTATATCTGTCTCTTTATTCCAAGGGGCTGCTTTGATGTTAAGATCAAGTAAACGCAGATTTATAATATATATTTGAAGATATCTTAGCCGAAATTCTTTCGTACAAGTGACCCGTTTTGCATTCCTTTATATTATGTGTATTTGAGTGCAGAGTTTTTATAGCTTGCAGTGGCTGGCAAATAAACCCATATAATACTTCTATGCTAGAGGAAATCTACGTTCGGAACCACATAATGCTTTCAGGATATGTGTGGTATATGCTGGGACGGATGGTAATGCTCAGATGATGGGATATCAAACCAGCACACATTCCATTGCCGTTTCTCACATTTACTTCGGTTCAGCATATTTGTGTTGATATATTTTTCACAGAAACACTAATCAGCACTTTTCATTTAAACAAGTTGGTCAAAAAGCAAGCGGTAATTCACCACGGAAATGATTATTACTGGTACAGCTTCTTACAAGCTATGCATACTGTGGTCTTGTTCGTGTAAACTATCAGATGCCATCATTACGATGAAACGCATGGAAATTGCTATGTGTTTTTGCTGTGACATTATTTTCGCCAAGAAGTAAGTCACTGTCATTAATCACCAAGTTGTTTGGTAAATATGCATTTTGGGCCCTCTATTTAGTTCACTTAGCGGCAAAAACTAACCCCCAGCATTAACAGCGTTGTTTTGCGACCACACAAACTAAAAGAAACTAAATCTTAGATTTCCATTCCTCTGCAAGGGCAATGGGTCATAGGTTTTAGCGGTAACCATGGTCAATTGCAAGCAAGTGACCGGTCAAATGACCGGTCAACAGATCGGTTGTCACCAATGTCGAGATGGGTCAGCAAAAGGCCGGTTGTCTTTACCATTCGTCAGTCAAACCGATATGCCAAAAGCAACCAAAACACCATCTAAGAGCATTATAAACATGCCGCATTATTCAGTACACCACAGAAAAACGCCGATGCTACTGTGATTATGAGCTGTACAGGCATCTGGGGGCTGTTACATATTTGTTACAGATTCTAGGAGTTATAGAGATATTTTTGCGTTTGCCATATGGCCAGTACACTATTCATGCAAGTGACAGAAGCTTCAACCAAGCAGCAGATGCAGGTGCTCCCATACACTGCCAAGCAAATTCCTAATATATGAATCAGATATGAATCACACTAGAATAGCCAACACTGGTATCTCATTTCCTTATGGACAAAATTCCACCATCGTCGGAGTAAGAAATAGAGGTTACAACTTTGTCACCTACTCAGAACATACATATTGTGTATTTCTGTGGCCCGATCTGTTGCAGAATTACTATAGCCCAATACATGTACATAGTTATGCACTAACACATCCTTGACCACTGTCACTTTCGCATAATTTCGACCAATTATCGGGGACCATAAGGCGAGGCAACGAACAGCAGTCTGCGAATCGACGAAACGTTATAAGACATCAAACACCTGACATATTAGCGACAACTTCAACGTGGATTGCTTTTATAACGGCACAAGTGAATAAACATATTTATGCTTTTTGTCGATTTGGTCTGTAATGCACCTGCGAAATTCACTCCGCATGCAGTGATAGGTGCTGCCTCACGACGACGGAACTCGGGTAATGGTGGAGTAGCGGGTGCTTTATAACGTAGCCATTGTGTCTCAATTACGGACTACGCATTTAACCAATCGTCTTACACGAGGAATCGCAAATGTCGTCCTAGTGAATGTCATTGTGGCTTCCACTCCAGCATGTAGCCTTTCATGTGCCTGTTTTATAATAATTTTGCCAGACAAAACATTATCATTGACGTCAATTTGTTTCCAGATCCCAGTAGTGCGATATATGCTGATTATCATCACTATTGGCCATTAAGGTTTTGTATGCCATTAGGAATGATTTAGCTTGGATGTTTCGTCAGCGGCAAACATGGTAGCATGCGTCTCTTGTGGTTGCATTGTATTTCGGTATTTGCGTTTTCGGTTGAATAATCCGCTTCAATATTAGTATCTTTAAGATCTCCAATATTAGTTAGATCATGCATCTGAGCGTCTAAGCTTTTGATTCCTTTTTATTTATTGCAAAATGATTCAATAAAACCTTTGAATGCAAGCCTGCTGTAATTTTTTTGTGCGGATTCTGATTTCTTGCGCTGGAATCATATTGTGGCAGCTGTCCTCGGTGCGCCCGCCGCGAAATCTTCAGTCTCTTCAAGTCTGTAACTCATGCGGGATCACGAAGTTTCTCGATCCTTCTAGTGATGAGGCAATACATTATATAAATATCGAACACTACATTCATTGCATCTCGATATTACGACATAAAATAATCTTTCCTAGATCAATCAAAGGCATAGTTGCCACATAATGGGGCGAATCGAAACTTATCTGCTTGAATTCATCAATGGGTCTCAATATGTCGCATTTAAACGACTTGAAATCTGCTAGTTGCTGCGCGATCATATCATATGTAGAAATGAAACAGACAGAGCTAGGCATTTTATGTTACGTCAAACAATGAGAAGTTAAAAGAGTATTAGAAATAATGAGTTGCAGCAGCAATATAACTTAGTAGATTCCGGTATTCCCGATTACGACATGTTGATGCTCATTATTGTCTGTCATAAACGGATGCACATTTAACTTTATGAACTTAAACATGATATGTAGCGTTTTTTGTGGTTCCTCAAATATATGAATTATGAATCGCTGAGTAATATCAGTAGTATAGAGAGTGGCGGTACTGGCGCACCACCTCTCATCTATACTATTCCCTTAAATACAGCTTATACATGATTTCGATCTGGGTGAGCTTCACTCAACAGAAAGGACGCAGTGCAATCTATTGAATAAACGAGGGCAAAAGGTATGTAAATGAACACTGTTGCTGAACTTGAAGGATGTGTAAAAGAGTTGAGGTTGGATCTATATTATTAAGATACGAAAAAATAGAACTGAGAGATGTTGTGGGTGATATGGTGATTTGGCGTTGAAGAATGATTATCTTATGGATAGAGTGGAACACCTCGAGGTACTAACGAGGGTAAAGGGCGTATCTTTGACACTTCCTTACGGTGCACTGTGGGCGCTGTGGTGGGTGGTGTGCTGTCGTAGCTGTAGAAGGCCTATTCTGTGGTTGCTGTATAATGTGTCTGGCGGTCTGTGGACGTATGCTACAGTGTTGCGCTGCGGTAGTACTTATTGGCGGCAGTCGCAAGGTTTTTCACGCTTCTGTTCGCAAAGAGCAGTTTCGTTATGGAATGAACATGGTGCGAAGTGAAGGTCACAACATATATGGGCTACACGTCAACAACGTGTCACTCCCTCCATTTGACTCAAAGCGATGGATAGCTGTGAATGGCGTAGACACCTTGGCCTATGGTCTCATCAAACTAACAGTCGCACCCGTTAGAGGGTCGGGCCCGACGCGCCTTTCTCTTGAGTGAAGCTCACCTAAATTCAAATCCTGTATAACCTGTAATTTTGGGTGTAGTATAAATTAGGGGTGGTATGCCAGTACCGCCACTCTCTATACTACTTTATTATATATTCGTTTGCCATTTTCATATGCAGCAAACAATATTGTTATAGACTGAACAAATACTGCCAAAAAAAGAACACATAACTCGTCGAACTGGCAATTTTTTTTTTACGATCAGCGATGTAGTCTTATCAGTGATCTTGCCCGATAATGTGACTACATGTGGGTTTCAGATTGTACCATTTACAACCTACATTTCAGTGGTTGTCAGGCCGTGAACGTGACGTGAAGGCTCATTCATCTGTTCTGATGGATGTACTCTCCCTTCTATAATGATGCCCTATCCACTTTGCCAACCTGAAATATCTACTTAACAAATTCGACAATGCCATCAGTCAGCAAACACTACTCTCCTTTCCACTCATGAAAACAAACATCAGATTACCCCTCGTGCGACAGTGAATACTTAAACATTGTGATCCAGTATAAGTACCTTTTGAATGCGCTAAATGTATATTATATGTAGTTCCGTTTTCTGTTTAAACGAATCAAGCAACACTATGCATCAAGAACCTACTTTATGGTAAAGCTATCGCCCAATTTTGAATAAAAACGTAATAGTTTGAGACCGTGGGAATGAAAAGCAGAATGAGTAAGGTATCATTGGGATAATTAGTTATGACCCTGCAAATGTTTTTCCATTCCAGCAAAACAAACTATATGTATTTATCGGTCGCACAATTTCTTAGATTCACTCTTAGGATCACAAAGCATTTGGGTGATTTGCCTTAAATAATGTTGCAATTTGAAAATCAAATATCTTATATCGATTTTTGGTATATGCACAACTTCTTTCTGTCACATAGCTACCGGCTTTCTATAATCAATCAACTGCTCTTAATAACTATTTTCAACATTGTCTGTATAAATAGTATTACCTTCGGTTCTGATTAAAGTAGGAAAGTAGGTGTATAGTCGATTGAATAGGTAAGTAAATATTTAGTGTTTTTGATCAATTTGGACTTTTGTTTCATATCAGTGTGTTTTCGTTGCATATGCACTATGCTAACATCGCTCATGCTGACAATAAGGAAAGCCCCACTTCCAGGGTTATCATGTAAATGATCGACAAGACGCAAAACATATGAAATGAAGCGATATGATGGGAATAATGACTTGCTGGTTTATGACTTTCTTGATGTGCTATGGATGTGTCTGCATCTCGCTGTCTTTTAATGGACACATTTAAATTAGCAAAACAAATAGTTGTGAACAGGCGATCGCTTCCACAAATGACATCTCACCCATTCGTAATATGCGGTACATAGGATATGCGGTTCTTTGAGACTCACCCGTTATATTTATAACACAAACACTAGGTTTGTCATTCTGACCTCAACCAAGCCTCACATTTAAAATTACCAAGCTGATAAGGCCGTTTGGCAATAAATCATGTTAGTGTAAGGAGACATCTCAAAGTATTGCCATGCCAAAAGCAAACAATTAAATGTCACATACAAAGGACCCGAGCGTGCTGAGACTCAATATGCTTGCTGAAAGGCTTTTGTTATCGGTTTTCCTTTGCATGCACATCTCCGTCAGCCCTGATCGTTATTGATGGTGTCAGGTCCTATTGCAGTCCATGATTCATTACAGATTTCATCAGGGAAATCAGTCGTTGGTAGCTCATCAATTAGGTGGTTGTCCCTTGGTACACTTTACGTTGCCAGAATCTTTGATAGTTATATCAGGTGGGACAGCTCATGAATTATTCCTCCAAATCTTATCCCAGGTAAGACATATTATTTAAAAGGATATCCGCCAGGATGCAGAATGATAGCTCGATTATCAACGTGAATGCTTCTGTCTTCAACCGAGTTCTGCTCTTTGCGATGTCAAGGTTGAATCACTCATCATACCGAACAGTCGTGCGAAACACATTTGTTGGTTGTTTTACAACACTTTTGCTTAATGTATTCAGTGGTCACTTAGGTAAAATGTGATCTGGGCTATTTGTTTGATTTAATAGCCTTTTAGTTAGAAAATGCTCGCTCTGATCCGCTATATGTGAAGACCTAACATGAACAACAGTCCATTATTCGGCTATAATTCCTCAAGCTACGGGTTTTCATACACTTTGATGATTATTGTATTACATACAAGCACTCAAACAACGTATCTGATTATGTGGTTTATATGCCATTTACCGAAGAACAAAACAATCAATCATCAATCGTCACTGAGGTAGAGAACATGCACTGCATATTGAATTGATTGAATAGAATAATAAATGGAACGTGACACATAAACTTTCACCACACAATGCCTTGGTTCTGATTTCTTGAAGATTCGTAGTGATATCTATATAAGATATTTGTAGTGTATGGTGAATAAAATTCAATTGTGTTTATTGTTGATACTTGCTACTTAAGATTCAGTGTCACATCCTAATGACCGTGTCGATTTCTTCTTGATATAAACCGGCACATTTATCCAGCCTGCGATTTTGAACATAACAATGGTGTCAAGGCATCGACATAAAAGAGAATATATCACCAATGATACAATTGCGTGCTCAGACTGAATGAAGACATTCGGATGATCAGGAATTCAGCAAAATGTTTCAGGCAAATTACGCATAAATTATTTTGATGCTGGGATCCAGGCGCCGAACATTTTAATGGGGAGATATTTGTCTGCCGTAATGCGACCAGACATCGGTTATTCATCCAGGTATTATTCGTAATATTGAACCAGATGAACATTTAAGGAGGTAAGCTTGAGATTGAATACTATACGGTTCTGCATAAACTATTTAACAATAATTCGCCTTGTGCAGTACAAAAACTTGATAGAGAGTAAGGCGGTAAAGTAAACATTTGTCATGGCGTCTTTGTGTTGAGGCAGTCCCAGAAAAGTAGCCTACGGGTGAACATCTACCGATTTCATAACCGGATTAAAGTGACTCAGAATATCTATATTTTTTCGCCCAAATCCCCGACGTCTGAGACATAGCTGCGTCACTCTCTATAAATTTTGCGAACCCAGCATGTCTATTGCATTATCCCAGGCAGGTAGTTAAATGGTATCGTGAAGGTATTCTACCTCTATGGGGCAATGGCAATAAGGGTATTCTGTCCAAGCACTACACCCATTCCCATCCGCCATCGTCATTATATCACCGTGTTGTTGAGGCCAGCTCTTTTGATTTCTATGATTCATTTATCATCAATCGATTGTTTTGTCTTGCGATAATTTCTTATGTGCATTTTCCAAATTGACTGGCTTTAAATCAATGCAAGAACCATACCTTTAAATTTTTTTATTACGACGAACAGCCTGTTATACTTGACGTTATTTACAATAAAAGTTAGCTGTTGTCATTAATCATCAAATAGTATGTAAGTAACGGTTCTGGGTCTATCTTCTCAGACCCCAGCCGCGCGAGGTGAATTGCACTCGTTAATCGAGGGCGGATGGGCGCTATTTTTTGGAGTCCGGCTTGTACAGCCACACAGGCAAAATAATCGGTCATGAAAAAGTTTTGGGATGCAAGATGCTGAATGAAGGCAAATTTCTGGTTAAATCGAATAGGGTCACGTGGCTACATTTAAAACGATCATTTAAATTAATTGATTCACTCACCGTACGTTCTTCAGCTGATAATAACACTCGACCAAACAGGACTAAGCGCAATTATTTGCGACTAAAGAATCATGATTTTGTTCCATGTCTTCCTGCATAAGCTGCTTTGAATACCAATATTATCGACTTTGCAATACAGATGGAGTATCTTATTCAAGGCCGAGAGGTGGATTTAAAAGAGCATCAAATTAAGTTAATTAAAGAACACTGTCACGCACACGTCGTTATCGTAAATGGCGGGAACCATGGTTGCTTTTTCTTTCGGCCTGAGCTATGATTGATGAAATGATCAGTGACGTCAGATGAAAGCTTGCAACTCGATGACACATTTGCCCAAACTATTCCATGTTTCTTCCTAGTAAATCAGTAATTCTTCTGTAAGACTGTTGTAATATTGTGTTTTAACTCTTTTTGTTTCTGTGCCATGCGCATTCATCGCCACAATTGCTTAATGGGATTAAAGCATGCGTATATTTTCTCAAGTACGCAGTCATTCACGTATTGTCTGAATGCAGAAAAAAAACATACGCTTGGATATTGAAGGTAGCCTAGCTAAACAGTCAATTCCATAACTGACCTCATATTGCTATTTTCACGTGTCTACTCACAATGTGTGTATTCTTCATATGTTGTGTCCCAATGATGGGACAACGACTGCTATGACTACCTGTTCAGCTCCCTCTGATTAATCTGATCCCGCTTGGAATGAGTTTGATTTATTGTATAGATCATAAATGTAAATCTTAGCATAAGATGTGCGTTTTGTGAGCGGATCATTGATCGGCGGCAAATTACAATGCTCTTGTTAAAATGAATGTGTTGTTTTAAACGTACATGTCATAGCATATGACATGAACTATTAGTCGGCCAACATATTATTTTAATATTATTTTAACATCCCAGACTGACGCACTGAAAACTAGCGATCTGCAATTCGGTTTCAAAAAGTCGCTTTCTACAACTCAATGCACGCTTGTTTTGCAAGAGATTGTTGATCACTTTGTAACTAAGGGGTCATCATGTTTTGTAATTCTATTGGACGCATCTAAAGCATTTGATCGTGTGAATTATGTGAAATTGTTGCGCTTCTCAGGCAGAAAGGACACAGTCCAACAATAAGTAAATTACTCGTTACTATGTACACACGTCAGAACCTGAAAGTCCGATGGAATGCTTCTAGCTCTGAGCCTTTTATTTGCACGAATGGTGTTAAGCAAGGCGCAGTTCTTTCGCCATTATTATTATTTTGTGTATATATCGATAAATTACTAAGGCGCCTTCGTGGAGCTAATGTAACATGGGCCATCATTATATGGGTGCTTTGAGTTATGCTGATGATGTTTTCCTCATTGCACCTTCAGTCACAGCGGTTAAGACAATACTTAGAATATGCGAGGAATTTTCGAAGGAATACTGTGTGCAGTTCAATTCTGCTAAAAGCCGGTTGCTTGCATTCAATGCTTACGACAGTCCAGTATATTTAACACTAAATGATGAATTAATGGTACATGAGAAACTATCTGTTCACTTGGGAAGTAATATTGGTTATTATGCGAATTTGATAAATACTCAGCGTGCATGTAGGGATTTGATAGCGAAAACGAATATGATTATGTCTCGTTTTGGATACTGCAACTCTGTTATTAGAAACTCACTATTTGAAGTATAATGTAGTAGTTTATTTGGGTCGGTGATGTGGAGTTTAAGACCTAACGAGCTGGTCAATTGTGTAGTGTTTGGAGGAGGTGTATTTAAGCTATACGGAACACGTTCAAAGCATTTACAATACATTTCGGGAAAATTGCCCCATAGAAATCAACTGATGTTGCGCTTCGTCAATTTCTTTCATAAGTGCATGAACAGCCCCAATGTTTTAGTATCCTATGTGAGTAGATGTTGTTTCAACAGCAGAACAATTGTTAGCTATAATGTTCGAACAATAATACATGCCCTACACATCAATAATTGTTATTTATTACAGCATAGTTAATGCATTAAGGACTTCAGCTATAAGATTACGCCATCAGGTAATTCTGAATAAGAGAATATTGCCATGCTCATAAAGGAGATTATTTCTATTAGAGATGTGGATTTATTATCAGTGCTTACACGACATGAAGCTGAATCTCTGTTAAAAGGATCTTGTTTATCGTAACTGATTTATTTGCTTCTTTTCTTTCGTTCTCGTGTGTGTTTGTCTTTGCTGTTGTAGCAAATATAATGTATCTCTGTACACCTGCTGCGCGAAAATAAAGATTATTATTATTAAAATAAATTTATTATTATTATTATTATTATAAAAACTGTTCACATAACATAACAGACATCTATCCCCACAGTCTAGCTATACAACGGCATTATTTAATGACAACAAGAAGTCTGGGTAGCAGTAAAGCGACGGTGTAAAAGATCAAAACGCAGACAGCCATAATTTGAACATGTTTCATCGGATATCAAATGTAAAGCCGATATCGTGTTTCAGAGTTTTTCCGTCATGATTCACAATGCTATGAATCACAATTATTCCCACTGATATCTATCCTTCGGGCCATGGTGTCTGATATACTTTAATTCAGCAAAAATTATGGGCTCGTAAAATCAAAGATAATTGGTTTAAAATTATTGGTTCTCTTGTAGAAACCGCGAGGTTTCTGGTTGTACCTACTATATATTGCATTCAAGTCATACCTAATTCAAGATTATGTTTTTCTTTTTGGTATTCATCTAAGGGAAATCAAGATTATAAGATATGCAATCCCGAAGTAAACAACAAATATTGAATGTATCGCAGAATTATTATTTCGACTCAACAATTTTAATAAACGGAAGTTGGATCACTTCCGTTGTAATATTTTTACCAGCCAATTGACTGATTCCAGACGTGAGACTGTTGCCTTTCGTCATGGTCTAAAGTGGTAGCCCCTCCCTTGAAGCTGCTCAAATAACGTGATTCTTTCTACAAAATGTTTCAGACGCTACAATTGCATGATTGAAATTAGCTTATAATTCCTGATATGGTGAAACCCGCTCCAAAATAATTCACAACCATTGCCATCCTATTGACTTAATCTATTAATTTCTCCGGCAGGAGGCTTAGGATCGGTAAGTGAACGCTTGTGACCAAAGCAGTACAGTATTTATTAATGAAGAAAACAATTCATGGCCGGTGCTAAGCGGGAGAAGTTATGGGTGATGTTGAACATGTCCGGGTTGACCAAGGGATGGCTAAATCCTCCAAGCTCAACACATACTACTGTAACTAATCCTGTCTGTTCTAATGTACTGTGCAAGAAAAGTTGATAACCATAACGGCCATCAATGAAAATACAGCACCAGTCTGCTTGGACGGAGGCAAGGAAATTAGGATAATGATTATGTCCCGCATGGAGATGGTAAACTGGCAAGTCAAAAAGGGATAACGGGGTTAATAACTCCCAATTTTAGGCTATAAGAAGTTGAAATATAGAGTTGATTATCCGAATATTATTTTTATTCAACGATTTCTCATCTGGTAATAGATTGTTTTTCATTTGTTAATATCATAAACAAAAAATATCGGTTATTAAACCCTCGTTCAACTCGAGAGCATTGTCAATAGTGTTTCAAAGTGTATATTAACTTACTGCAGCTTGATCGGGAAGTTTGAATGGCATTATCTGGCAAGGTATGCACTATTTTTGTACAAGGCTCTGCGCTTTGTACACATTCTGACATTGTCGAGACCAGCTTCAAATATAGAAATTAACAATCGTACATTTCGCATTATTGCATGCGCCACTTGGATTTGCAACACTAACGAGGAAACACGGAGCCAGGGGCAAAACTGACAAGAGTACATCCGTTTCGATATTTTGTCTACCGAGAGATCCCGAGCGGTGTATTGAAATCGATATGATGAACATGAAGCATCATTTACCTGACATACGTGAGCAGCAGATGTCATGTCATAACTTATAGAGATTGAAATCAGAACGTTTACATTAAACGGACATTCCCGACTTTCGAAAACATTTCAAAGGCAGAAAATATGGGGTCGGGGTACATTTAAAGAATATTATGCGAATAAGAAACATGTGATATGCCATCGAAGGTGGCTGTTTTTGTTTACTTTATGATAATTGATAGTCATGCGGTATACAGTGTACTCATATATGGTTTGATATATGCATTTACAGATTACTGCGGTTGGTTTTGAGTGAGTAATCAAATATGTTCAATTTGGAACGTTCCTGGGCAATAAATGTCCCAAATCGCCTCCACAAAGTTGTCACAAAATATAAGATGTACTATACAAATCGCAATATCTAAGAGAGCCTCGGCATTTTGCGGTTGATTTCATTACAGATCAGTTCCTTCCTCGTAAGTATGTAATCGGCTGGTGAAATAGGGCAGTGTGAGCTCCTCATGACTTAGATGATTACCATATGGAGCGGCAGTAACATTGAAAGGTGGTATCACATACAAAACTATTGTATTTCATTTGTACAAAATATTCCCATTTAGGCATCGAGACAAGTGTTGACCATCTAACTTAGTTCATTTATTTTTGTCTTAATACCAAAGAGCTTATTGCTAGCCTCGGCTGGCTGCATGGTGACCATGTTAATGAGTCGTCAGCATCACCACTACAAGTGGCGCTACCGCTCGATGATAAAGCTCATAAGACTGTTAAGCCGCGTCACCGCGATCACATTCTTGTAGCTTATGTTGATTCAGTCACCTGCTTAATCGAGGTAACAAAGGCCTATTCTTTAGCAGGCGAAGTTCTTGGGCTTTGATGTTAAACGTTATGACGTGCAGCTTCACTGCGGCCATATGGCGATGCTGTTGATGGTAACATAGTTTGGCGGGTTGAGGCTGAGTAAGCCCCCATGTGCAGAGTGAGGCTCTTTGGTAATAGTGCCAGTTAGACAAATATGTCCACTCCGGCAAATGACGAAGCAAGGCAATCATGCATTTTTACTCACTTGCTCAGTGATACTTTAAGCAGGCGCATCATTTAGGAGATTAACTAAGTCTTCATGACAGCAACATATTCTGAAAATGCTGATTTATGGTTGAGGAAGGCTACATGCCATTCAGCTAGCCTTAACAGTCAACAGTCTGGCCCCACGCCGAATATTTGTCGTCATTTGCATTCCAATGGCTTCACATTTTCTCCATCCATCATGCGATATTGGCCTTGACATACCTTTTATCTATTTGACGAACACTCTCTATGTGCGTGCAGACCATATGTCTTGATTTATCTCGTCCACCCAACTGTGCGCACTCAATCAGGAATTATGAATGAACCCATGTGTTGTCGCTATATATGCTATATTTCATATTGTATTAGCAACTACATGTTGTGAAAACAGGCATATAACAGAAAGTGAAATAATTTCCACACTAGTCATTCACATAAGTTAAAAAAGGTCATTCAGTATAAAGAAACCGTCATCTTTCAAGAGAGCTGACACATTAATGTGACTGTAACTAGTCGTGTATCGAATTGGGGTATTTTGCCAGGCCATATGACCGCGATTAGAACACCTCGTTGGCTCCTTAAGCTAGGAATGTCTACAAAAAATATTCATGGCAAATTTACAACTTGGCCTTATGGTTTGACACAATGCAACGTGTTTTGTTTCCCTTACATGTACATTAGGAATATATTTCATCAGAGTTTAATGTAAATTGAGTTATAATGAAGGTTGTTTTGTCCATTATTATTCATCTAGATACCAACAACATATGTATTACCGCAGAAAATGACACGATATTGTGTAAACAAAAAAATATTAAAATACTTCTGATTCCACTTAAAGCATTTCAAATGGCATGGCATTCAATTTAGTTATGTAACACCTGCTGCGAGCTAATGAGCAGTTTGAAAATGTTTCGGAGGAGTTCTGGCCGGTTTATTGTTTCTGAATTGGGAGCTTAAAGAAGCAGATCTTTTTTAAGGCTTCTGCTAAATCCTACAATTACTTTAAATTTTGACTGATTCCGTCAATTTCAGATGTAGCTTATATGTGTCGGTCATAGAAAATGATTTACAGCAATTAAGTGTATATTTGAACTTTTGAGACAGCCATATGCAGTTGAGCTGAACTTCAAAACCCAATAGTAAGGCTGTGTGCAAATGAGTAAAACCGATGAAAATGTAGATTTTAAGTTATTACATAACATTTCTTTGGTTCTCCAACTTGGTATTAACAAGCCGTTAGGTCCTTAATACAACTCCTACATTTACCAGTTTTGTGTGCAGTATCACACTTGCTGAAGAACTCTAATATAGCACACATGGGACATGACCGATAGGCGACACTAGGTTTTGGCTGAGGTGAGTCCCTCACACGCGTCAGTCAATATTTGCACGTGTGTTTATGGTGTATATTTCTGAAAAAGGTCAAAGGCTGTTTGAGACACGCTGGCATTGATAATTCATAAATTTCGGTTTTTCATTTATCAAATAAAATGGTTTGATATGTAATGGGTCGCAATAGTCGAAAATGAAAACCTATACAGTGCTATCAATGAAAGCCGTTTTTTGACTCAGATACCATCATTGGGATTATGAACATATACAGCATAACATACCAATAAACACCATATCAACGCAATACAGCGCCCCTGGTGTAAGTTTGGAAACAAAAGGACAATCAAAGCCGAACAAGTGAGACATTTACTCTTATAAATTATACATTTATGTTTATATAAATGTTATATATATATATATATATATATATATATATATATATATATATATAAACATGTATATATATATATATATATATATATATATATATATATATATAACATATATATATATAATATATATATATATATATATATATATATATATATATATATATATATATATATATATATATATATATATATATATATATATATATATATATATATATATATATATTCAAGCTTCTGGGCAGACCTAACGTATCCCAATGCAGTAGAATCAAGTCAAAATGTGGAACAACCTGATGGAGGAAGATAATAGTGAAAAAAACTATCAGCCGCTTTAAGTATGGATTGACCATGGACTATTCTTTGTCTGCGATACTGAGTGTTTGTGACTGCGTAGGCTTTAAACAATCCCGCACCGACGAATACGATATGATTGTGATTCATCACCAGACAATGACGATGATTTTACTTATTTATTTATCGACCGCTCAGCAGTTTCTACATGGTGTCATGCCACTTTTCATAACATGCGGCGAGCCTCCAAAAGATTCATCCAGTCAAGCATCGTATTAACATACTTCTGAATCCGATTCCAACAATGGTAATAATGGTAATATTGGGATATAACGACAACGAGGTGATATCGCGACGGTGATGGACGAGGATGATTGTGATGTATTAGCACTGTCACTACTATTAATATGTATGATAAAGTACATCCTGTAACGAGCCTGAGCTCTTCATATGACGCAAGCGATGACAATATATATCACAGAGTGTACATTCTGGCACATTCAATACTCCATTAATTAGTAAGGAGGATGATACAGTACACAAACCCATGGGGCTATGCGACTAAGCGTATGCAACAACAGTGAACCGCCCCATAAGTATAAAAATCTTGGGTGAACTTTAAGCCTCTAAGCACATGCGTATTCAATCACGAGAATACAGGATCGAAGTGGGAATAGTAAATCAAGCCCATAATATAATAAAGTAATATATCAGTATAGTTGTAACCAGGCATAGTTGCGCAGCAATGCCACGTGGAAGCCAAGCTGCCTTGGCGTGCAAGCAACATCTTCATCGGCAAAGACTACGTCGATAAATCCTCATCTGTCCTTACCAGGAAAAATCTCCCTTTATTCCTGGCATGACATATGACAACACTTTTGATTAACAGCGTCTCACATTGTTTGAAATATAATACACGCCCGCCTGGAGTAGGCAATCTTGATATTCTCATCCGTATCTTTTTTTTACCTGCAACAATAAGCCAATGTTGGGCTAATTTATTCCCGTGGCATTCCCTATGAGTCAGCTAAAGTTTTGTTAATGCACCAGAATACAGTAGACATTGTTTGCGTGCCTATCTGGCATTCAGTATGCTATCACAAACACATAACAAGTAAGTAATATTATACAATCCGCTTCGAGTCAAACGATACAAGTCCCCCATGTTATTGCACCCATTGTACCATCCTTTTGTCACCGTATAAGCAGATTTCATTCTTGCTTACTGCCTCGTTGATCATCTTCACCGTGTATTAAACAGATTAAAATAGCTCTCAATTGTTTTTATGATTAAGCGCTATTATTATCATCATCATTGTTACTATCTACCTAACCATTCGATGGCAACATTCGATTGTTTCAGATCAGACCTATATCTGACCACAACACTAGTATAAAACATATGCGCCCTGCACGGCAAACAATCTCAGATTAATCACAGTTCTGACATGTGAACGACACCACTAGAATGAAGGGATTATGCGACTGTTATGAAGAGATGAGGCCAGGGTTAACTTCGTTGCCCTAACAGAAGAACTCTCTGATCAGCATAGTTAACCTAACCTCCTTCGGATCTACTCTGACAAGACCGTAGACCCGCCTATTGCATGGTTCATTCAGCCCATAAATCAATCTGTATGAGAGCAACTGTAAGACGTTTCAAGAGCCTTTTAATGGAATTCCTCAGCAAAGTGTTGTACTTTAAGCACCAAAATCACAGTCATGTTGGATATTCGGGGAGCGGAAGAGGAATGTACAAGCCAACGTAAAACACAGAATGCAATCACTCCTAAGGTGCCACCATTGACACTTGTTTCAACGACGTTGCTATGTTGAATAGCGACAAATAAGTTCATTCTTATTCTTTATTCAAATTTATTAATGATGGTTCAATATGTATTCCGATAATCATTCAAGCATCATTCTGAATTAATCCCATATTAAAGAAAATCTGCTATCGATTGGTGTATTTTATTTTATAACCGGTGTTCTTGTACCAAGTTTGTTTTGCAATAGATTGTTGATCACTTTGTAACTAAGGGGTCATCTTGTTTTGTAATTCTATTGGACGCATCTAAAGCATTTGATCGTGTAAATTATGTGAAATTGTTTGCGCTTCTCAGGCATAAAGGACAATAAGTAAATTACTGTTCAACAATAAGTAAATTACTCATTAATATGTACACACGACAGAACCTGAAAGTCCGATGGAATGCTTCTAGCTCTGAGCCTTTTATTTGCACGAATGGTGTTAAGCAAGGCGCAGTTCTTTCGCCATCATTATTATTTTGTGTATATATCGATGAATTACTAAGGCGCCTTCGTGGAGCTAATATTGGATGTAACATCGGCCATCATTATATGGGTGCTTTGAGTTATGCTGATGATGTTTCTCTCATTGCACCTTTAGTCACAGCGGTTAAGACAATGTTTAGAATATGCGAGGAATTTTCGAAGGAATACTGTGTGCAGTTCAATTCTGCTAAAAGCCGGTTGCTTGCATTCAATACTTACGACAGTCCAGTATATTTAACACTAAATGATGAATTAATGGTACAAGAAACAAGCTGTTCACTTGGGAAGTAATATTGGTCATTGTGCGAATTTGATAAATACTCAGCGTGCATGTAGGGATTTGATAGCGAAAACGAATATGATTATGTCTCGTTTTAGATACTGCAACTCTGTTATTATAAACTCACTATTTGAAGTATATTGTAGTAGTTTTTTGGGGGTCGGCGATGTGGAGTTTAAGACCTAACGAGCTGGTCAAATTGTGTAGTGTTTGGAGAAGGTGTATTCAAACGATATGGATATTAGAGTCCAGAACCCGTTTTTACAATTCATTTCGGGAAAATTGCCTCTTAGAAATCAACTGATGTTGCGCTTCGTCAATTTCTTGCCTGAACAGCCCCTCTGTGAGTAGATGCTGTTTCCACAGCAGAACAATTGTTGGCTATAATGTTCGAACAATAATGCATGCCCTGAACATCAATAATTGTTATTAATTACAGCATAGTTAATGCATTAAGGACGTCAGCTATAAGATTACGCCACCAGGTAATTCTGAATATGAGAATATTGCCATGCTCATAAAGGAGCTTATTTCTATTAGAGATTCATTATCAGTGCTTACACGACATGAAGCTGAAGCTCTGTTAAAAGATTTATTTGCTTCTTTTTTTCGTTCTCGTGTGTGTTTGTTTTTGCTGTTGTAGCAAATAATAATGTCGCTGTACACCTGCTGTGCGAAAATAAAGATTATTATTATTAAAATAAAGATTACTATTATTATTATAAAACTGTTCACATAACATAACAGACATCTATCCCCACAGTCTAGCTATACAACGGCCATATTTAATGACATCAAGGAGTCTGGGTAGCAGAAAAGCGACGGTGTGCAAGATCAAAACGCAGACAGCCATAATTTGAACATGTTTCATCGGATATCAAATGTTAAGGCGATATCGTGTTTCACAGTTTTTCCGTCATGGTTAACAATGCTATGAATCACAATTATTCCCACTGATATCTATCCATGGTGTTTGATATACTTTGATTCAGCAAAAGTTATGGGCTCGTAAAATCAAAGATTATTGGTTTACAATTATTGGTTCTCTTGTAGTAACCACGAGGTTTCTGATTTTACCTATTATATATTGCATTCAAGTCATACCTAATTCAAGATTATCTTTTTCTTTATGGTATTCATCTTAGGGAAATCAAGATTATAAGATATGCAATCCCGAAGTAAGCAACAAATATTGAATGCATCGCAGAATTATTATTTCGACTCAACAATTTTAATAAACGGAAGTTGGATCACTTCCGTTGTAATATTTTTACCAGCCAATTGACTGATTCCAGACGTGAGACTGTTGCCTTTCGTCATGGTCTAAAGTGGTAGCCCCTCCCTTGAAGCTGCTCAAATAACGTGATTCATTCTACAAAATGTTTCAGACGCTACAATTGCATGATTGAAATTAGCTTATAATTCCTGATATGGTGAAACCCGCTCCAAAATAATTCACAACCATTGCCATCCTAGTGACTTAATCTATTTATTTCTCCGGCAGGAGGCTTAGGATCGGTAAGTGAACGCTTGTGACCAAAGCAGTACAGTATTTATTAATGAAGAAAACAATTCATGGCCGGTGCTAAGCGGGAGAAGTTATGGGTGATGTTGAACATGTCCGGGTTGACCAAGGGATGGCTAAATCCTCCAAGCTCAACACAATCTACTGTAACTAATCCTGTCTGTTCTAATGTACTATGCAAGACAAGTTAATAACCATAACGGCCATCAATGAAAATACAGCACCAGTCTGCTTAGACGGAGGCAAGGAAATCAGGATAATGATTATGTCCCGCATGGAGATGGTAAACTGCCAAGTCAAAAAGGGATAACGGGGTTAATAACTCCCAATTTTCGGCTGTAAGAAGTTAAAATATAGAGTTGATTATCCGAATATAATTTTTATTCAACGATTTCTCATTTGGTAATAGATTGTTTTTCATTTGTTAATATCATAAACAAAAAATATCGGTTATTAAACCCTCGTTCAACTCGAGAGCATTGTCAATAGTGTTTCAAAGTGTATATTAACTTACTGCAGCTTGATCGGGAAGTTTGAATGGCATTACCTGGCAAGGTATGCGTTTTTGTACAAGGCTCTGCGCTTTGTACACATTCTGACATTGTCGAGACAAGCTTCAAATATAGAAATAAACAATCGTACAACTCGCACTATTGCATGCGCCACTTGGGTTGGCAACACTAACGAAGAAACACGGAGCCAGGGGCAAAACTGACAAGAGTACATCCGTTTTGTTTTGGTTGTCTGCCAAGAGATCCCGAGCGGTGCATTGAAATCAATATGATGAACATAAAGCATCATTTACCTGCCATACGTGAGCAGCAGATGTCATGTCATAACTAATAGAGATTGAAATCTGAACGTTTACATTAAACGGACATTCCCGACTTTCGAAAACATTTCAAAGGCAGAAAATATGGTGTCGGTGTACATTTAAAGAATATTATGCAAATGAGAACATGTGATAAGCCATCGAAGGTGGCTGTTTTTGTTTGTTTACTTTATGATAATTGATAGTCATGTGGTATACAGTGTACTCACAAATGGTTTTATATATGCATTTACAGATTACTGCGGTTGGTGTGGAGTGAATAATCAAATATGTTCAATTTGGAACGTTCCTGGGCAATAAATGCCCCAAATCGTCTTCACAAAGTTGTCACAAAATGTAAGATGTACTATACAAATCGCAATATCTAAGAGAGCCTCGGCATTTTGCGGTTGATTTCATTACAGATCAGTTCCTTCCTCGTAAGTATGTGATCGGCTGGTGAAATAGGGCAGTGTGAGCTCCTCATGACTTAGATGATTACCATATGGAGCGGCAGTAACATTGAAAGGGGGTATCAAATAAAAAATATTGTATTTCATTTGTACAAAATATTCCCATTTAGGCATCAGGCAAGTGTTGACCATCTAACTTAGTTCATTAATTTTTGTCTTAATACCAAAGAGCTTATTGCTGGCCTCGGCTGGCGGCATGGTGACCATGTTAATGAGTCTTCAGCCTCACCACTACAAGTTGGCGCTATCGCTCGATGATAAAGCTCATAAGACTGTTAAGCCGCGTCACCGCGATCACATTGTTGTAGCTTATGCTGATTCAGTCACCTGCTTAATCGAGGTAACAAAGTCCTATTCTTTAGCAGGCGAAGTTCTTGGGCTTTGATGTTAAACGTTATGACGTGCAGCTTCACTGCGGCCATATGGCGATGCTGTTGATGGTAACATAGTTTGGCGGGTTGAGGCTGAGTAAGCCCCCATGTGTAGAGTGAGGCTCTTTGGTAATAGTGCCAGTTAGACAACTATGTCCAATCCGGCAAATGACGAAGCAAGGCAATCATGCATTTTTACTCACTTGCTCAGTGATACTTTAAGCAGGCGCATCATTTAGGAGATTAACTAAGTCTTCATGACAGCAACATATTCTGAAAATGCTGATTTATGGTTGAGGAAGGCTACATGCCATTCAGCTAGCCTTAACAGTCAACAGTCTGGCCCCACGCCGAATATTTGTCGTCATTTGCATTCCAATGGCTTCACCTTTTCTCCATCCATCATGCGATATTGGCCTTGACATACCTTTTATCTATTTGACGAACACTCTCTATGTGCGTGCAGACCATATGTCTTGATTTATCTCGTTCACCTTACTGTGCGCACTCAATCAGGAATTATGAATTGAGGTCATGTGTTGTCGCTATATATGCTCTATTTTACATTGTATTAGCAACTACATGTTGTGAAAACAGGCATATAACAGAAAGTGAAATAATTTCCACACTAGTCATTCACATAAGTTAAAAAAGGTCATTCAGTATAAAGAAACCGTCGGACTTTAAGTCATCTTTCAAGAGAGCTGACACATTAATGTGACTGTAATTAGTCATGTATCGAATTGGGGTATTTTGCCAGGCCATATGACCGCGATTAGAACACCTCTTTGGCTCCTTAAGCTAGGAATGTCTACAAAAAATATTCATGGCAAATTTACAACTTGGCCTTATGGTTTGACACAATGCAACGTGTTTTGTTTCCCTTACATGTACATTAGGAATATATTTCATCAGAGTTTAATGTAAATTGAGTTATAATGAAGGTTGTTTTGTCCATTATTATTCATCTAGATACCAACAACATATGTATTACCGCAGAAAATGACACGATATTGTGTAAACAATAAAATATTAAAATACTTCTGATTCCACTTAAAGCATTTCAAATGGCATGGCATTCAATTTAGTTATGTAACACCTGCTGCGAGCTAATGAGCAGTTTGAAAATGTATCGGAGGTGTTCTGGCCGGTTTATTGTTTCTGAATTGGGAGCTTAAAGAAGCAGATCTTTTTTAAGGCTTCTGCTAAATCCTACAATTACTTTAAATTTTGACTGATTCCGTCAATTTCAGATGTAGCTTATATGTGTCGGTCATAGGAAATGATTTACAGCAACTAAGTGTATATTTGAACTTTTGAGACAGCCATATGCAGTTGAGCTGAACTTCAAAACCCAATAGTAAGGCTGTGTGCAAATGAGTAAAACCGATGAAAATGTAGATTTTATGTTATAACATAACATTTCTTTGGTTCTCCCACTTGGTATTAACAAGCCGTTAGGTCCTCAATACAACTCCTACATTTACCAGTTTTGTGTGCAGTATCACACTTGCTGAAGAACTCTAATATGGCACACATTGGACATGACCGATAGGCGACACTACGTAGTGGCTGAGGTGAGTCCCTCACACGCGTCAGTCAATATTTGCACGTGTGTTTATGGTGTATATTTCTGAAAAAGGTCAAAGGCTGTTTGAGACACGCTGGCAATGATAATTCACTAATTTCGTTTTTTTATTTATCAAATAAAAAGGTTTGATATGTAATGGATCGCAATAGTCGAAAATGAAAACCTATACAGAGCTATAAATGAAAGCCGTTTTTTGACTCAGATACCATCATTGGGATTATGAACATATACAGCATAACATACCAATAAACACCATATCAACGCAATACAGCGCCCCTGGTGTAAGTTTGGAAACAAAAAGACAATCAAAGCCAAACAAGTGAGACATTTACTCTTATAAATTATACATTTATGTTTATATAAATGTTATATATATATAATAAATATATATATATATATATATATATATATATATATATATATATATATATATATATATATATATATATATATATATATATATATATATATATATATATATATATATATATATATATATATATATATATATATATATATATATATATATATATATATTATAAAACATAATATTCAAGCTTCTGGCCAGACCTAACGTATCCCAATGCAATAGATTCAAGTCAAAATGTGGAACAACCTGATGGAGGAAGATAATAGTGCAAAAAACTATCAGCCGCTTTAAATATGGATTGACCATGGACTATTCTTTGTCTGCAATACTGAGTGTTTGTGACTGAGTAAGCTTTAAACAATCCTGCACCGACGAATACGATATGATTGTGATTCATCAACAGACAATGACGATGATTTTACTTACATATTTATCCACCGCTCAGCAGTTTCTACGTGGTGTCATGCCACTTTTCATAACATGCGGCGAGCCTCCAAAAGATTCATCCAGTCAAGCATCGTATTAACATACTTCTGAATCCGATTCCAACAATGGTAATAATGGTAATATTGGGATATAACGACAACAAGGTGATATCGCGACGGTGATGGACGAGGATGATTGTGATGTATTAGCACTGTCACTACTATTAATATGCATGATAAAGTACATCCTGTAACGAGCCTGAGCTCTTCATATGACGCAAGCGATGACAATATATATCACAGAGTGTACATTCTGGCACATTCAATACTCCATTAATTAGTAAGGAGGATGATACAGTACACAAAGCCATGCGGCTATGCGACTAAGCGTATGCAACAACAATGAACCGCCCCATAAGTATAAAAATCTTGGGTGAACTTTAAGCCTCTAAGCACATGCGTATTCAATCACGAAAATACAGGATCGAAGTGGGAATAGTAAATCAAGCCCATAATATAATAAAGTAATATATCAGTATAGTTGTAACCAGGCATAGTTGCGCAGCAATGCCACGTGGAAGCCAAGCTGCCTGGGCATGCAAGCAACATCTTCATCGGCAAAGACTACGTCGATATATCCTCATCTGTCCTTACCAGGAAAAATCTCCCTTTATTCCTGGCATGACATATGACAACACCTTTGATTAACAGCATCTCGCATTGTTTGAAATATAAAACACGCCCGCCTGGAGTAGGCCGTCTTGATATTCTCATCCGTATCTTTTTTTTACCTGCAACAATAAGCCAATGTTAGGCTAATTTATTGCCGTGGCATTCCCTATGAGCCAGCTAAAGTTTTGTTAATGCACCGGAATACAGTAGACATTGTTTGCGTGCCTATCTGGCATTCAGTATGCTATCACAAACAAATAACAAGCATAAGCATATTATACAATCCGCTTCGAGTCAAGCGATACAATCCCCCATGTTATTGCACACATTGTACCATCCTTTTGTCACCGTATAAGCAGATTTCTTTCTTGCTTACTGCTTCGTTGATTATCTTCACCGTGTATTAAACAGATTAAAATAGCTCTCAATTGTTTTTATGATTCAGCGCTTTTATTATCATCATCATTGTTTCTATCTACCTAACCATTCGATGGCAATATTCGATCGTTTCAGATCAGACCTATATCTGACCACAACACTAGTATAAAACATAAGCGCCCCGCACGGCAAACAATCTCAGATTAATCACAGTTCGGGCATGTGAACTACACCACTAGAATGAAGGGATTATGCGACTGTTATGAAGAGATGAGGCCAGGGTTAACTTCGTTGTCCTAACAGAAGAATTCTCTGCTGATTAGCATAGTTAAACTAACCACCTTCGGATCTACTCTGACAAGACCGTAGACCGGCATATAGCATGGTTCATTCAGCGCATAAATCAATCTGTATGAGAGCAACTGTAAGACGTTTCAAGAGCCCTTTTATGGAATTCCTCAGCAAAGTGTTGTACTTTAAGCACCAAAATCACAGTCATGTTGGATATTCGGGGAGCGCAAGAGGAATGTACAAGCCAACATAAAACACACAATGCAATCACGCATAAGGTGCCACCATTGACACTTGTTTCAACGACGTTGCTATGTTGAATAGCGACAAATAAATTCAAGTTCATTCTTTGACGAGACATTGTGCAATTTATCAATGATGGATCAATATGCATTCCGGTAATCATTCAAGCATCATTCTGAATTAATCCCATATTAAAGAAAATCTGCTATCGATTGGTGTATTTTATTTTATAACTGGTGTTCTTGTACCAAGTATTTTATAGATCATTTTAGTAAATGTTAGCATTGCTTATTAGGACAGTTATTCTATTTACTATCTGAGCTTATATCTTTGGCGGTTATGGCCCGAGGAATGACGTGGATGGTAATGTGTACATTTTTGCGCAAAAGGAATATTTCAAAGTAAAGGAAACTGAGTTCAGTTTGAATGGCCAATGTTAACCAAAATTGCGAAAATTATATTGCTGCATATGTTTTGTGGCCATGTAGAATGAGGATAGGAGTGAAACATCAAGGATGCTGCCAATAAATACCTGGTAATATTTTCCATGTTCCCTGCAATACGCATTTGTTGACGAGCGCACTCACATTCTGCGTATACATAATAATCTCGAACAACTAATGGTTCATACTGCTAAAACAATTATGTAATCGTTCATTCAGCATAAACTACGAGGCATAAAACTGTCGCTTATATGGTGGAAACCTACGTACCGCATTTTGCGATGCACAGCGTGAGTACAATTCAATGCTATTCGTTTTAGGGTGTGCTCAGTGCTATTATAGTAGAATATGGGTGAGTGATGCTTTGTGCCATTATTGCCAAACCAGACTTGTCGGCCGGTTAAGACTGGTGGCTGTAAGCATGAGGAGATTTCATACTTTACTGAGGCTCTCTCGTGAACTCACCACGGAATAACCCTATAATACCGATATTCGCTGTAGGCATACGTGTGTATCAGTGAGTATTTCGATGTGATTATGCTCCAATGTCAGCGAGTGTCGTCTTCAATTGAAATCACGAATAATTGTCAATTAATGTGTGTAAATGTGTACTTCAATTAAATTTGTCATGTGTTGTCGGCCGGTCAAGGTTGGTGACTTTGAGCCTAAGTATGCTATTCATCGTCATGGCCGTAGTATGGGTCGCCAATAAACATAAAGAGATTTCATACTTTACTGAGGCCATCTCGTAAGCACACCACGGAATAACCCCGTTGGTGTCTGCATTGTGTTCCGTATATAATGCCGCTATTCATTGCAGACATACGTGTGTATCAATGAGTATTTCGATGTATGTATGTTCCAATGTCAGCGAGTGTCGTCTTCAAATGAAACCACGAATGATTGTCAAATAATATGTGTAAATGTGTACTTCTATTAGATTTATCATGCGAATGACAGGTCTATTTTACATGCATGCATGTATGCTTTTCAGTTACGCCCTTTGCGCCGTAGTCAGCTTATATCGATGCAAGTATCTCTTCCTTGCACCAGTGCATGCTTTGCTCTACGCCGCTGTCAACCAAATATAATAGGCAAAAGAAGCACGCTACATATCAATTTTTATTATTAACATTATTTCAAATAAGTAACAATTGAACCAACTGCTATTAAATCTATTACTACGCGCTTTGTCCCCAACCAGGTGTTTATACATGTGTTCGCATTTCACTGCATAACACAGCGTAATTTTGTAAATCAACCTCTCTTACATAATCTTCGAAGTTTTGATATTTTCCTCTGCTCTCTGGGAAAGATACAGCGTGTTTTGGGGGAAAAAAGGTTAGAGTGGGGCTAGTTAATGGCGATTCACCGTTAAGGAATATCAATACGTGTTATTAAATCCATATGAAATCAATCAGGATATAAACTAATGAGCACACCATAAACCTCGATCACTTTTATATTCACGCCATGTAAGTTGTATTCTACCATCACCCAGTTGTAGAATACCACGTCCTACAGTACTGTTACAGCATGCAACACTATATCTGTGCATTAAGAACATGAAAATAGGCGTTATACGTGCAAATAGTACATAATATACCAAAAATGATGTATTGATTGTAAGAAAGCACAGCAGCACGGTCATGCCATGTGGACGATTCATCAGATACAAATCCACCCGCAATCCCGACAGCCTAAGCATGCAGCCAGCATATTCATCGCCAATATATCTTCATGTTTCTTTACCTGAAAAAGCTCCCTTTATTTTTGGCATGACCTATGACAATACTTTGATTAACAGCGTCTCACATTGTTGAAATATAGTACACGTGAGTCGGAGCCCCTGCCATATCGTATTTTCACCTGCAACAATAAGCGTATCTTGGGTTAATTAATTGAGTGGCATTCCCCTTTTGCACCGATTGTGTTTTATCAAAGCGTTGGAATGCAATGACTATAAGTTGCATGCCCATTTGTCATTCAGTATGCTGTCACAAACAAACCGGCAATAAGAATGTTATTCAATTTTCGTCGGGACAATCGACAGAAGTTACCCTCAGCGATAAGTTATACTATGTCAACGCGGAAGCGTATCTCATTCATGCGTTCTCACTCTTCTTACTTTTGTGGGATCATAAGCAAACTACTCAATATTGTATGCGATCAATGATACATATTCAAAATGTGATTTAATCTGATTTAAATACGTGTTTTGATGCCTTACATACCGTGTGACTCAATAATAGTAGCATCCTCTTTGAGGATAAAACTAGTCACTGTTATTATCATTGCTATAGCTCTTCGTTGAATAACCATTCGACGGCATTAGTTTGTTTCAGATCGCAGCAACAAATTGGATTAAACACAATGCTCCATGCGCAAGCGGCAGTACAAGCTACGTCTGATTCAGCATTGCTCTTGCAATATATCAACTCGGTTTGTTTGGTAGGATGTACACCTCCCTCATTTGTTAATCGCAACAAAGCACACTGACACAAGCATTCGGCTTACGGCTAATATTAACAGTAATATATAACAGTATATATATATATATATATATATATATATATATATATATATATATATATATATATATATATATATATATATATATATATATATAGATATATATATATCTATATATATATATATATATATATATATATATATATATATATATATCTTATATATATATTATATATATTTACTCTCCTATCTTTATCTCTCTATATATATATATATATCTCTCTGTCTCTATGTATAGATATGTATATATATAAATATATGCATTTATATATATCTGTATCTCTCTGTATATCTATGCATATCTCTCTCTATCTCTATATATATCTATATCTATATATATATATATCTATCTCTCTCTCTCTATATATCTATATATATCTATATATATATATATATATATATATGTGTGTGTAAATCCTCACAGTCCCTTGCATTGTAACCGTAGCATCCCGTTCTGTCTTTTGAGCAGTATCAACACATTTCTTTTAGTGAGCACATATTACAAGATATATGCAACCTCAAATTGCAAATATCTGTTCTCGCTGTTACAGGCAGCCGCGGATGTACAGTCGGTCCTGCCGTTGCGATTAATAGAAGACGTCTTCTGTTTCAAAATGTGTGTCAGTGGCAAATATTATGATTCTAAGTAGAATGTAAGGAGATGAACTTTCAAAAATGTTTTTGATCACTCGGCTTTCTGCTGCTCTAAGCACACCTGGTTCGCACTAAGTAGCAGAAGAATTTGTCACGTTAGGGATAATGGTTACCCCTATGGTGCCCTGAGGTTATGGAGTATGTTACAGAGAACAGCAAACAAAACATTTATCATTTGGTGTTGGTGAAACAAACATTAGAGTGTTGTACAACAATACTTTTGATATTAGTCTCGTGCAAAGAATGCGGATGATTGTGATGCAGAACAATATGATTTTTGGTTACTTGCATCAATTCATTAAAGAATACCAAATAACTACTCACCGTTATTGCTTCTTCCAGGAGCAAACAAATGCCAAATAGTATTCTACCATCAACAAGACAGGGCACCAGGCAAAACCTACAACATCTTGTTACTATGGATGTTAGTTTTGACAAAAGCAAATTATAACTGATTATAACTGATAAGTATATCTTGAATTATAGAATTGTATTAGAGGCACGTAGACAAACACTTGAAATCAAGTCCAAACGTCCGTGACTTTGGCATGCTCATCAACTTTTATACCAGATGAGCATTAAATACATGACTCAAGCATGATGAACCACAAATACGATTCCTTAATAACTGGCACTCCCCACAAAAGACTAAAGTCACACTTGTCAGTAGCTTTCCTTCATTTTTAGCTATATGTCTAGAAATATATTTGCATTCGGATTCAGTGACAAAGGGAGACCAATAATGGCGCATGTGCCCTAGTATGGCTGTACTTAATGCCCAATTAAGCAGAGTATTATGTTTCGATCTTTTCGACATTAAAAAAAACAAGGAACACAATTGGCAAGTTATTGTTAAAACTAGATATTCCATTCACATACAGTGCTTACGTTTTAACAAGCAATATATCAAATAGAGAGCTATACCATCGGCTCTCTTCATTGTCATTTCGACCTTTTGTGGCAATACTCTGCGCTATCATCCAATTGCGCACTCGTAAAATGCACGTTTTATCTTACTAACCCTACACCGATTTCGTTATTGAATGACAGCTGCTCAATCTAATTAATAATTTCCAACATAATCGAGCAACTTGATTGGCGGTTGTTTTTTTTCATTACCCCTCCTAAAGTCGGCGACTGTTTACTTTCGATATGAATCGTGCTGTCAATGACGCTTTTGACGGCATGGAGCTGAAGCTATCTTACAATGTGGAGAAGATCTCAAACTGGTACGACCAGTGGTATATTTACAAGAATTTTGTAAGAGATGCTACTACAATGGCGCCGATTGTTTTAAAGACATTGTTAGGGGAGATTCTAGGCAGGGTCATAAAACGACAGTTTGATAGGCCCACCCTGAGTGATTACTTGCTTTGTGGAACAAAATAGTGATTAATGTTAAGAGATACTGTCTATATGAATTGCATTATGTTATGTGCAACATATACAATGCACAAATTTCATGAGTAGACTATTCAGTTCCACCGATACAAATATAAATGAAATTTCAGTACTTCGGCGACATTAAAACTATTTATTATGTGCCAAGATAGTAATTGACTGGTTCATCCAGGTTCTATTTGCAAATTATTTATGCATGCAATGCACATGTCGAATAAGTTCGGCTCATTAATTCAATCTAGCTCATTCAGATATCGACCGAGCTCGTATGAGCGTATGCGCTGTGTTGGCATTGACGTGCAAATCACAGAGAGAAGTGTATTTTGGACGGAAACACCTTATACGCTGACAAGCAGCTTGAAGTATGACGATGTATGGCAGCTACGTGATGCGCATGACTTGCGCAAGATCATGTTATGTCCTTATGACCGCATATCACGACAACCACTGGATTTTATTTAAGTACAGATTGGCCATACACGTGACATCAGACAGACTTCAACAACGATCAAGCAAGTGTATCGATATTTAAGCGTTGTGCCAATATGTGGCATCGAGTGTCTTCCGAGAGACAACGAAACTCGCCGACTTCTTCATTCTCGTTGTCGTTTAGAACACAGAATGCATTTGTCCCACGCTACAACCGGAATTTTCAGCATTGGCAACATCTGGGTCGAACATTACGAAACAATGAATATTATTTTATAAACATAGAGCATTATATTGATGCTAAATGTCAAACTAGACAATAGAGACAGAAGCTGGCATTTGCAGAATCAACGTGTCCGCTTTGAATTATTTAGAAATGTTAAATCTATGTTCTTCCTTCTTCGATACTTTTCATGCGATCACATATTAAAAGCTGGGAACAGCAGTTATTTGCATTTTTTTGCAGTTTTATAAAAGCTGTTCATGAGTTCACGAATCGAAACGTCCTCCTAACGCTGGCTGCTCTCATGGTCTTATTGTGGACAAAGTGAACCTCAAAGGGATGTTTACACTATGTCGATGTGCAAACTAGTCATTAATGTGTATTACGAGTTGATTATATGAAGTAAATATCGCCTAGTTGTGTTCAGGTTCTACAACAAGATGCATGTTCATGTATGCACCTTAGTCGTCTGTCTGCAAGCGATCACCCATGTGCTCCTCTATTTAATACATTTCGATGTGGCCTAAGTGCTTAAAAGCAGTCAATTTATTGCGCCTCTGTTTAAACGATATCAGCCTCCAATATCTACCCGCATGATACTGTGAAGCAGTGTGTGAATAGGGTTCTGTGTGGCGCAGCTGAACACATAGCATTTTATTTATCTTGAAAACGTCCTGGCTCACTGTCACCTATAGGACAAACAGGTGGCGGAACAATCCGAGCGGGATCCTCAGAGTATGACAGGTAACGACCGATGAAATCCCGCCAGTAATGGATCAAGTGCTTGCTCGTTATCAAACAAATCAGTTTGTGTATCATTACCTGCCATCGTGCATAAAGTAAATATCGTTATCACAAAGGACAGTGATGAAAGCAACTGAAATTAAATAGAAAACTGTATATCACTGGAGCGGACTGTAATGCTCTGGCCTGTTGAAGTAGCGGCAGATTGTAATGGTCTGCAGTGTTTATTTGTGTTGGAGTAACGCCAGTTAGCTAACACATTGGCAATGAAACCTGCAGATATTTGGAATATTGCAACAATACATTCCATGTAGGAATATTTTCTCCAGGTTTTTGTCACTCACTGCTTGTGAAAGGAAAGAATAAACCCTCATTGTCTTAGCTGGCCTGTAGAGACTAACCCTTCTTCGAACCTCTCTGAAAACTTATGCAATCCTTAAGACAACATTAGGTGTGCTTCATATGTTTTAAAACCAACCACGATGTACGCGCATCGGCAATACTCTTATAAATGGCGTGTATGTTTAACATTTAGTACATGTTATTGCCAATACACTGTTGTACATGATGCTAGCATAGAATGAATTAATTATATCGACCTTATGAAGATTATTTACAGTTCTTATGGCTACTAATTGCATATAGCTCTGGACGACAGCTACATTTTCGAGTCGCGGCCATATAGGGGCAGTTGTAGTAACTGCTCCGATGTTGATTACGTATCATAACGTTTCACTTACTAAGTGTGTATAGCGCACTATCAACACGTATACGTGCGCCGAACCCATCATGGAGTATTAACGATGCAATACAATATTATGACAACTCATATATTATACAAGTTGTCAAATTGTGTTTCTTCGATGAAGCTTTACATATTGTAAACGGTAATGTTGGACACTGATTTAACGTGTAGCGCGTTATCACTTGATTCCAGACAGAGATAGATGACGGTAATGGAACGCTCACAGATAACAACCAAAGTTATTGAACCCCAGAGAGATCTAGTTGATAAATGTGTTTCTTCCTGGCGGGAGAACAACGGAACATTTGCAATTTTCTCCATCTAGCGTTCCGTGTGCACTTGTATCTACGTGAGAACTGCTTACACGTCAATGGCATGTTACGCATTGATATTGTAGGCGTGTTCAAACACAGATAGCAAATGTGATACCCTCAGTCAAATCAGAAACATTCCTCACACATTCGTATAATTCACACATAATTATTCGTTGTTGTTAAATACAGAAAGTTGGTCCAGTAATATGCAAATTAAGAACAAGCCGAAACAGAAAAATGCTTCCTTTGCTCAGTAGAAGCGAACCAAAAAATACTACCATTGTTCCGTAGAGGCTCGTACCATCAATGTTCTTGGCTGCAATTACGCAGCACAAAAAAAACTTCACCTTTGGCTTTAGTTGAAACATTTGCTGTGCATAACATAGGTGAGTTTATACAATTAAGTGACAATCGCTGACAGGTGCCAGACGTCGCACAAACCTCTCGAGTCTCGTGTTCTACTGTTTACTTAGCCGCAGAAGAACTATGCAGGATTCTAAAGAGAATAACTTTACCCATTGTTGTCTATATGTGCCGCCATGGCACCTAAAACTAGTTAACCTGTCATGCGAACTCATCTATGTATGATATCTTGCACAATCTGCTATAGGGACAATGAATACGTTAAAATGATGTTAGTGGAAACGTGTCAATGACCTTGATGGCACTATCTAAAAATTTACTGGCATTTTCTTTGCAAACCACATGAGGCTAAGACAAGGCTGCCATAATGCGTTTTATGACAGATGCTGGCAGGTAGAAGATTTGGCAGAACGGTCAAACTTCTGCGTTCTACCAAGGGTTACATATTCACGCTACAATATATAAATATATGACATGCGTAGCACACCATGTACAGGTCGAATAATCCGAGTAATAATTCAGGCAGTAGAATCTGTGAACACAGCAAATCAAGGGTGAATTATATGGTTGAATTGGGAAAAGGGGGTGTTTTATCGGTGAACGTTTTCGTTTTCATGCTTTAATTGTGTTATTGCATGGCATTGTTACTAGTTTCAACGATGTGTTATGTTGTATCGCGACAAATAAATCCAAGTTCATTCTTTGATGAGACGCTGTGCCAATTCACCAATGATGAATCAATATATATTCAGAGAATCAGTCACGCATTATTCACAATAAATCCGAGATTAACGAAAATCTGCTATTAATTGGTATATATTATTTTACAATCGGTTTTCATATACCAAATTTTTGTAATAGATCTTCTTTAGTAAATGTTAGCATTGCTTATCGGGGCAGTTATTCGATTATCTATCTGCGCTTATATCTTTGGCAGTCATAACCCTTGGAACGCCTAAGATTGAAATGTATACATTTTAGGGTAAGACGAACATTTTGAAGTAATGGCCCATGTTTACCAAACTTATATTACTGCATATGTTTGGCGGCCACATAGACGATAGGAGAGAAACATCAAGGATGCTGCCCATAAATACCTGGTAATGTTTTGCAATTTCCATGCAATAGGCATTTGTCGACGAGCGCGCTCACATTCAGCGTATATGTTATAAACGCGATCACCTAATCGTTAATACTGCTAAAACAATAATGTAGGTGTCGCCAGTAAAAATGTGGAGATTTCATGCTATACTCAGCACACCGCGGAATAATCACATTGGTGTCTGCATTGTGTTCTGTATATAATGCCGCTATTCGTTGACGGCATACGTTTGTATCATAGAGTATTTCGATGTATTTATGCTCCAATGTAAGCAAATGTCGTTTTCAATTGAAATCACGAACGATTGTCCATTTGTGTGTGTAAACGCGTGCTTCAATTTGATTTGTCATCTGTTTACTTACTTTCATTGGTTGCAGATTGCTCATATATGTTATTATCGTTTCGAAAAAAGAAAAAATGTTACAAGGTCCCAGTGTGTTGCTCGCAGCAAAAATGATACGCTCATTTCACAAAGAGTCACGAGGGAGCACACGTGACATGCATTGCAAAAGGCGCAAAGACACTATACGTACACCAATATTTGAAGAAGGTACGGTTGAATTTAAACATGAGCGCGACAATCAATAAACTTTTAACAAGCTGCGAAGTGCTATGTATATAATTAGTCCGTCGTCAGCAACAATATGTGTTACGTTGACGATTATGAATGAAGGCAATTTTATACCAGCGATCGACAATCCAATGAATGCAGCAAAATACAGATAACATTCCGAGATGGATACAAGAACATATCACAAATCTTATTTTTCTATTGTCGGGATGCTAACCATCTTATAACAAGATTGACGGGTTAGAAGAAGTAAGACAAATAACAGCAGCCTCGGTGAACCCATGACTCTTCATCACACTTTCTGCAAAGTACAAAGAGGACAATTTAAGCTTTTTAACTTCATACATCGTACAACCGACTTTCATTCCTTATTGTGTATCATTAAATCCAAATACTATCATGGACTTCCAAGTAATTAGCCAATGGTGAACCGACCAACAATTAGTTTGCAGAGTGCCATTTTCTCAGAGCTTCATGTTAAGCTTTCACTGAAGGGAATAAGTGATAAATCTGCAAGCAATATGTCTGTATGAATACAATTGGTGAAAATGTCCTATACATTACCAATGCAGACAAAATGCATATGTGGATGTTGTTTGGATCATGGATGTACACATCATTTACGTCTACAGAGTGAGAGAGAATCTCACCTGCATGTCAAATAGTTCACCATATCCCGGACACTGCTACCACCAATTTTCATACACTTCTGAAACTGACACAAAAATGTGACATTTACCCAATGTGTTTGAATTATCTGGCTAATTTAAATTGTTGGTTCAGAGTATTCTTTTACATATATAAATGATTATTTATGCAAAAATAAACAAGTCATAATCACCCAGTAATAGCAAAGTAAATGACCACAAAACCACAAGGAATAATTCAAAAGCATGGTAGTTGAATTGGGTGTAAATTAGTTTTGTATCTGCTTTACTGTTCTAAATCAAATCTTTCTAGTTCAGTATGACGCATAAAATCTCGTCTTCAATAATAATAATTTATACCATGTATTTTTTGATATTTATCATAATTATGCAAAATAAATTGGTACGAAACTGAAGCGGGGAAAGCGGTTTCTCAAGAGCTTGATGAGGCCCATGACAGCGCTCTCAACCCCCGGCCGGGTCTCCACTACGGACAGCAGGTCAGGGGTTCGAGCCCCGCCTACGTCTAGAGAGTATCTCACCTGAATTTGGACTCATCATTCCAGGAGACCCCAGTCACCATAGTAACTAAGCAGTTGAAAGCCACTGACCATCATAATTCCCAGAGCTCATCGATCGATAGCACCAAAAGTTGTGAAACCCACTATATCTTGTCATATCTAACATATACCCATATTTGTTGTATGAACTGAAAAAAAGAATATATAGATAATAATTTACAAATGGGTCCTAAAATTCTTCGTCTTTTCCATGTGTTTTTGACACATCTATTCCACGTAATTAAATACTCGTTGAATCCACGTGTATATCACGTGGAAGTTCGTTGACTTAAGCAATTGATGTAGCGCACACGAATTATTCTGGCTATGGTACGTCATTAAAATATGTCAAATATTTGGCTAATATTGCCTCAGTGTGGATCATATAGTGCCCCCGAGACGCGAGCAATTCGCAAATTGAATTGCAGACGTATCTGAAAAATTCATGGCTGACGTCGGCAAGAAAATAGACCCAATACTGAGGGACTCAGGAGACGAACAAAAAAAGATGAACAAAATATGTATTGAATAACATTAACAGATAGATAAACATAAGGCCTATCGGGGATTTAAAACATGCCCAAGATCTTTTTATTCTCCTTGCATTCGTTATCAGTCAATTTTGATCACTACATATCTATTGGAATATTTGCTCCCTTCCGCAAATGATCTGGCTTATATATTCTCAATTGATGACATTTAGGCTACGCAATACATGAGAAATGAATTACAAAATCATCTTGGTTTTCGCTTGAACTGAAAACACTAACAACTGTTTCCCAGACTAGGGTGAAATATTCCACAACAGCTCAGGAATGATGATAAAGCCATAGCCAACACTATTGAAGACATGTCCATTGCCTCAGATGGTTTCAGTTAACAAAGCTACACATAAGAAAGACATTTCTCCTGTAAGCATCTATAAAACAAAGATCATCTCACCCGTGATTATACTATAGACTGCTATTGCATTCATGGATTACATAAAAAAAACATAGCACAGATGTTTATCATGTTCAAAGCACGTAAGGCGTTACTTCATAATCGATTGCTTGCTAAATTTAGCTGGCCAATCAATTCTTTTATCAACATTCATCTGGACGACATTTTTGATTCAGCAAATTACTCATAATACATTGGCATCAAGCCAATTGCTCACACACACACACACATATCAATGCTGTTCCCACACATTTTGATTTGCGACACCTCACATACAAATTCGCCATGATGACTCATCGCCGCTCAAATTTGTGGACCGAGCAATGCCATGCTTGCAGCGTTAAAGAGGTCCCACATACAGCTAAGTGATCGGTGCCTTTAGAAGAACTGTATAGTAGTTTATGTTCACCTCTCTACGATTGATCGTGATTTAAGTTGCTCCGATCCCAATTTATAGAAGCAATTTTAAAGGCAGGACGGCCAGTAGCTTTAAGAATAAAGATGACCTGACCATTGTCTCTTACACGATAGTGGCCAACCTGAGCGTCGATATAACCTCTTGTTAGGTGGTGATTACAGTTATTACGCAATGCCTAATGCATACTATTAGGCAGAAAGGATGGTAATCATTCTTGTCCAGACACAAAATTGCCATGCCCGACCTTGAGACGATGGTCGTAACTAAATATGATCAGGTGATGGCGAGGTGCGTGGTGAATTATTAAGCCATTAGGATTGATGAGAATCCACATAACTCATCTAACACGGCAGACCCTAGGTTCTAGAAACCATAGCTACTCACAGAGCAGCACAAATTAAACCCCAGGGCAACTACTCCTTAAAACCAGCATACTTACAATCAAAAGACAAAAGCTCAATGCCGGCAATAACGAAGCATAAGTGAATGTACTGGTGAGAAGAATATTGCACCCACAGCGAGTGTTATTTGCTCTATGGTGGTGTTAGATTGTTGTTAAGTTTGTTTTCCCTTGTTTGTGGTGTCGAGCCTGCAGCAGAAACAAGTCGTGTCTGTTCATCTATCTCACCAGCTCTGGTATTCTGTGCGGCTTATTGGCCATAACGTCGAACTGGATGCAATGGTATATTGAATAAACCTGCCGCCGTAATGTTGGAAAGATCTTATTCAGCAAATTAATTCCAAATAGTGCCGTAAGCTTCTGTGTGACCGCATATATGATATTTTCTTACCATTCACAATAAATATTTGCGTGTTTAAAAGACAAAACGTTGTGAATCCCGCTTAAGAATGCAATAAACAAAGCTCTGATATCATTTCTGGTCAAATCACATATCGATTTATCGACATATATTTTGGCGAAACGTATTAGCGATGTACTTTTAAACGAACTGAAATAATTATTCGGATTTAATATAAAAGGAAAGGGAACGGTCAAAAGTGGTTATGTGTATTTGACCAGTTTCAAAGAAGTGGTGCATTAATGAACTTGAGGCGGATGTTCCAAGAATTTACCGAAAAGGCCCACTGTTGACGCACGACTGTATTGGTCGCCTATCAATTTCCTTCGCAACAACAATGCTCATAATCACTTATTGTATTACCTCCCCATAACTCAAATCCTAAACCCAATTAAGCTCAGCGCGGCGCTTATTTTGTTCTGAGCGACTGATCCTATTACAAAGCGTCCCATTCAAATATCCAGTTTTTCTATGCGTCATGTGCAGGTAAAATATGCTATTCGTTGCCACATTTCATTTTGCGTGTGCCGTATTATATTTATGTTGACTAAATGTGATCCCAATAATTATCATTTGCGCTGACTTAAGCTGAAACACGCAATGAATTACAGCATATGCTTTACAGCTAATTTCGTTCGGTGAGCATAATGCCATTTCGAAAAGGTATCGAAGAATGGATGGGAATAAAAAACAAAGGTTGGGATGTGTTATATGATGCTGTGGTTGAAGGCATATCTCGTGATTAACAAAAATTTCCAGCTCCACGCCAGTATACCTATTCAACCTTAGTGCTTTAATAAGTAGATTGCATCCGTGCGTCTTATTTACGCATACCAGATTATCAATGCAATTTGATCCGCTGATTACCGTATTTGCATGAAGACATGCTTGGCTTATTGTAAGCAGGAACGCGATGCAAGGATGCTACGTATACCTTCTTAAGAGAGCCGGGTCTTTTTAGACTGAATGTGCAATGCATCGATGCTTTACAACTTATATGAAGATTGCAATATTTCAGTAAGCCACAGTGAGGTCTCCCTAATGCAAGATTGCATGATAAACAAAAATCAAATTCAAACCCTGATCATTAAATTGTTAAAATGCACACAAGAGGGTCTCATGTGGCACATTAAGCTTCCTAATGGATTCGCTGTAGGCAGCGGCACGTTTGCCACGGCTGCCTTATACCTGTGCGATTAAGATAACCAACTACAGGGAGGATGCGTGAGCTATTGTTTTGCTTAAGCAGGTTTGTAGTGCAATCGTTAGCAAAATGCATGATATCGCATGATTGCGTGTAATATTATCATCGATGTACGGAAAGGCTTTTTACAATGTTTAACCTGTTAAGAAAATTATGCTACTTTATGAATGGGAACTCGTATCAATCAAAGATGCAATATAAAATGCCCCAAAAGCAACTTTGGTTGATTGACGGTATCGAATGCAGACGCATGCAAACATGTTTTCTCATAAGTAGTTTGCAAGTGCAACTGTCAAGTTAATGAATTGATGTAATAGCAAAGACGCTCGCTGATCTTTCCGCTGATCATGTCATCTGTAGCATGATACTGGCACAATCATGGGTGTCAATCATTGCATTTGAGGAGTTATTCTCGTGACCCATGAAATACATTGCACTTTCTGTGACTAGTACTGTGTACCCTGATATCTATCACACCCACCTTCCATCCATGATACACTCTTTACGATTTTAGCATCGGTGTCAAAAGTTTGATCATGGAAATAAGTATCAGTTAACTTTTTAAGCACTCTAAACTGGTTTTATATCATGAATTACGGCTTGTGTGTGTCGGGTAGATAGCATCAATAGCTCGGCGCCCGTGGAATAATCGACATAACATAGATACAGTCTAGCATAACAGCTGAAATGAACTGGAAACATCTGCGAACGAATGGAAAAGCAGCGTGCACTATCAAACTTCAACACAGTAATACAGCCGATAGATTATTGATACCGTGATACAGTTCAATATCGTAGCTTTTAGTTTTTTAATTAAATGCAGAACGCTTGTTATGTACAATTACCGTTCTGAGTGTGATACAAAACGCGGCATATAAGCTTTTTTGACTTGTAATATGATTTCTTCATTCACTTTCATGTGACAAAGTAATATAGAGTGCCTCACTGATTCAAGCCGCTAACGTCTACAGTAGTAAAAATACCTACTACATGCATCGTAGTCAATTTCAGATTTTATGTCTAATCCCCGCTTTTGATATACGCCTAGCTCATCGTCACTTTAAAACGGTAGCGAGAGAATAATAATATTCTTCATGCCTAATCATTTTCAAAGACAATTCTTTCTATTATTGAAGACAACAGCTTTTATGAAAATGCCAAAACACTGCTCTTATATCGTGCTCGGCTGTTATGCTGTTCTCAATATATTTTTGAAAAGGTTTCAACATTACATGGTACAATAATTCTATGTTAGGCTAGCTTTTAACTTAACCAGCAATGTTGAAAAAAATAATCTGGGAGAAGAAAGAAGTGTCAATGCTTAGCATTAGTTACTGTCACGTGATTATCTTACTTGCCTATCAAGACATTTTAGGATGGACGCAATTGCGTGTACGCATAGTCATCGGAAGTGTACCTTTGTATCCATCTAATAAAATATTCTTCGCTGTCGGGGCTGGCTCAATTTGTCGCGTTTAATGGAAGCAAACACGGCTAACAGAAATGTCAAAGCCGACTGTAACGCAATACGTATGACTATACTGCGACAGTGCCATGATTCATAGCTAACCTTTGACACAGCAAAAAGGTAATCATTGTTAACAATTGACAATATGTGGCGATGTGCTTCTTAGTTTGTGTTCATATAATTAACTGCTGTAATAATCTAACGATGCGAGAAAAGTCGGATAAGGTTCTATGACAGCAATACAATCATCGCAAATTTTTTGTTTTAAGTTACTTGATAGTCTCTTCTTGGAACATTGGGATTTCTTAAAACGCCACATTAGTTACGTCCTTTGAGCAATTGAGCAGAATGTCAAACGTGTAGTATAGGCATAGTATGGAACAACATCTTCAGACCTTTCTATCAATGTAACGCGACGATCGGTTAGACATGGTCAAACAGGTCCGCACACTTCAATGATCAGATGTAAAATTGATGAATATTGGCGATATCCAGTGCCAACGCGGTTATCATAATATTTTACGCAAATATTGGATAGGACACCATAATAGCCCGATGGTCAATATCCCAGTAGATAAAAAGTCAGAGGCATTTGTTCATAAAACCTCCCATCGGCCACCGTGCATGAAGCTATTTGTATAAGCAAAGCTATAAGTGACAACATGATCAATAAAAAAAACCAAATAGATACCAAAATTTACAAGCTGTTACAAAAATGTCACTTGTTGATTAGGAGGAGGATCGCACTTTTCACGCCTTTTCAAACAGTCATTCTAGTGATTGTCAATGATGAGCATTTTCTCCAATATCTCATGCTGACAAATCAAACTTGACCCTTTATCACTGCAGAGGTATAATACAAGCAAACTGTGGCTCATATGGCGCAACAATCTGTTCGATGTCGTGGCTCGAGGCAACCGCACGTTTGTTACTGCTACTAAATATCATCTTTTTGTGAAAACGGGATTGTTCATGTGTCATATGCTGCAAAGTTTAAACCGCTACCTTGGAGTATTTGTATTATCATTTGAAGACCGATCAGACAGCAACAACAACAAAACCGCCTCAATGAACAATTTCAAAATCATTATCGTCAGTCATTTGGATACGCACATTTGATACTAATTCGCAAGTGAGAAATACCATAGAAATTAGCGAATTCACTAATAAATCAAAAGATTAAGAATGTAGCCATGTTACCACAGGCTACACTGCATTATATTTCAATTGCATGCCGTTGACATGTGGTCTCTATTATCATATTAAACGATTGATAGCATGCTGAATTACCTAGCATGTGAGACAATTAATTTAAATGGTGAATGCATGAATATAATTGAACCAAATATAAACCAGTTGGATACATCTGATCGGATGACAAGTTAATCAAAACATTATAATGAAAGGAGTTAATTAAGGAAGTGTGGCGAATTATTAAGAGATCAATTTTACTATATTACCACCAACAGCATAGGAATTGTAAGGGGAAATATGGATAAATATTCAAACTATTTGCTTAATGTCAATCATCCATTCTCTGTTATCGGACGCCAACAAAGATCTATTAATCTCATAGAATGTAAATGTGTACACAATAAGGTAGGGGGGAGGAAATGAGATGGTGTCTCTTTACGTGGCCGATGGCGCCTCTCTTACAGAACAGGTGGATATAATAAATTTATGCTACTCAAATAGTGTGATAATCAGTGGGTGAGGTTATTACACCACCAACTTTTGATAATACTGCATTCTGCTGAATGTAATGTTTTGTTGATTTTGCTATTAATTTAATGCACAGTGACACGCCATACTGCCCAAATTCTAAATATTATGCATTCCCATGCACGTAAAGTTTTTCATTGATTGATAATGTTTTGTATGCTTATACAAACGACAATGTAGAGGAGATATACGTGCTGACTTGCTAGACCATTATCCACTATTTGTGTTGTAAACGTAGATGAGAAAAGAGGCGGAGTATAATTAGAAAGACATGAGGCGCCGTTTGCACGGTGATTTTAATGAGCAAGTTGTATTTATCTCCCTATGTTGGTGCTGAAGCGAATGTACTTGCGCATTTGTAGCATCAACCGCAGAGCTAGGTAACAGCATGCAATATTCAACAGGGTGGAAACATCGTTTGCGGAATTATAATAATTTATGAAAAGTGAGTTGCTCTAAGACAGTTAGGTGCATTTAGTAATTTCAATTTGCAAATGAGATACGATTAGCCGTATAAGTTGTAATAAAAATGATATTGCTGACATGATTACACGTTTTCTATTAATTATTGCACTGTGCCGTTTATTTATATTCGAATACAACATTTTATCAACGAGTTATTCGTAATATTAAGACTATTTAACAAAAAAATCATACATCGCAACATTAATTGTTCTTTTAGAGGTTGCCTACCAGCTACAAAAGGAATATACATTGATCTTGTTCTAGGGTGCAGTTTCCATATATGGCGGATGCATTTGCGTCAAGTGCAACATAAGCTTTTAAATGAATTGCTCAAAAGCGTCCTTAAACTCTTCATTCTCCTCTGGAGATCTTGTTGTGGATCTGGGGACTACTGACGATGAGGTAGCGGTGGCAGCAGCGGTGGAAGTTCTTAAAGCACCTTTCACAATTGATGCTCCAGTAGCAGATTCGGGGGCTGGTGATGAGGTCGATGTAGTATCAGAGATAGCTCTCACCAGCATCAGCTCTCGAGGTTCTTCGTGAGAACGCGAGGTCACAATTGATGCATAGGATTGACGTCTTTGACATTTATCCTCTACAATGCGTATTGCAAACAAATGATAGGGATTGTGTTGGATGACATTTTCTTTTCTGTTAAATAAAGCATCAACTGCACGTTATCTGTGTAAGATGACTTTGGGACGGCACGTAACATAAATGAATGCATGAATGAAGAGCGAATTATGAAATGAGGTGGAGTGAATGACGGATATGTGGATGTAAACGATGGTTTACTGACTGGGTAAATACATGGGCTCAGAATTCAGGTCGAGCCAACGGCTGTCAGTGAGAAATAGTTATTAGTTATTGATCCTAAACAAAAGTTAGCACAATCACAAAGCCACCTTTCTTCGAATTTTTACATGATTTAGTTATAATGCTGCAAATTGATTATAGCGCGGTCATACCATAACATTATATCATAGCACTGTCACCAATATCTTCAACGCCATGACATATGGCCGTAACATGTGGATAGCCTATCCGAATTCTATTCAATAAGCGCTCTTGCAATATACAACCTCAAGACAAACAAAGCATTACCTATTCAGTGATGAAAGGTCAATGGTTGTGTAATAAATTGTGGTTGCAGCTTTATGTTGGGGAAGATTTTCATCTCGTACGTCGCATCTTAGATTCGTGTATGAGCCGGATGGATTATGTACGTAAGTATTTTAATAAAATGCTATTCAAGAAAATAGTCCTATATTTTAGAACAGTTTTGATTCACCCATGCAAATCTCATGTAAACATGAGTCACTGACAAGCCCTCCTCAGATCTCGATTAGACATTCCAAGGACTACCATAACTTGAACAAAGAATCTGCGATCATGTTGTCCGCGTACCAGTTGTTCCAGCGAACGAATGTGTGTCAATGATATCGGAAAGATACCATTACACTTAGTCAGTCAATTATAGTAAAATATATTACCATTGGCCATGCATTCGCTTTCCGGTCAACAACGGTAAATGCTCCTCAAAACCAAAGCAGTTGTTAATAAATGCAGAGCAACGAATAACGTTCTATTATCCGTTTCACTTTTGTGTTTGTTTTAAGTTAAGCTTTTACAGACTTACTTCTGTGTATTTATTTATTATCCTTTTTGATTAAGTTGTTACGAACTTTGATAGTTTGTGATTAGTCCTGTAGTCATCGGCATTGTGTAATTGCTTTTTTGAATGTTATTTTTCATGATACAAGAATCGGCGCCTGCAGCGTGATACTTGCTCTGTTATTTATGCGGTATGATAGGGAACTACAATATGTCATATTAAGCTGACCAGCAAAGTATCCAAAACTGTCAGCATTTCAGTTTTCACAAGTATTTGTTTACTTTTGGTCGTATTAAAACCTATCTTGATGTGCATATGTGGGGAGTTCAGAAAGTGGGTAGACTGCAGAATAGTGACTAATCGTTTGACGCAAAGATATGTATTTTTTATTATATTATATTATATATTTAATTATATTGACCATTTCTTCAAATGCTGCGAACTATACACATATTTGTTTATGGACCAGTGTTATAATGTCAATCATAATTTGTAATGCAGAGCTCACATGTATTCATTGCTGCCAAGGGTAACGATGCCGATTTACTCTTCTGTCAGTCAATTCGCTTAAGGAACGAACGTCGGTTCGCATAGATCTAAAGATTTGCACTTGTCCTGTCACTGCTGGCGTCATGGCTCGAGGGTACTTTTTTGATCTATAAATAAACAGTTAATCATGTAAACGCCTTCAACAATGTGTCCGGCTATAGACAATCAGTAATATTGGATAGTTATTCGGGGTTCATGATACGCTATTTAGATCTTTGTGTGTACGTACACAATGTAGGTAGTGATGACCATGACATTTCCAAACATTCCAGAAAGTTAATACGTTACATACATCTCCTTTTTTACACTGTAAGATAAATGGATGTAAGCCTAATAATGCCTACAATAAGCTGTGTGTCGTTATTGTTTAGTGTATGCCATGAAGTAAATCACATTTAGTATCTTCGCTTGTCAGTGATGGAGTTTGCACTGTACCTTAAGTTTGAGTACAAAACGTTTGTCATGTAGCTTGTGAAGCGCGTGATACAGAACGATCCAGCGCTTTGTTCCCAATTATCGTAGATGGTTATTTAAAGTATTGTCAGGAAAAAGAACAACAGAGATCATAGTTATCACTTTGCAAAACTTTGACTGCACGTTTAACCCGGGCATTATTTTTTTCGAAACGACTTTAATTGCCGTTAGAGCAAAATAACCGATCACAGTGATAAGTAATCAGTTGCGGTGCGATCATTGATATTTAGTTTTCAGTTCGTCCTGCGATTAATACACTCTGATCCAAGTGCCCTATAGTGACATTTGGCCGGAGAGATCAAGTTCATCAGTAGAGAATAGATCATGTGCAACGAACTACATTGGTAAATCTAGTGAAAGGATACACCAATAGGACAGTAGTGATATCAGCACTTACTCTATGCTGAAACAATAATTCCCAGGCTGGACAATTTCGAGTGTTGCACAAAGTGTGATGTTCTTACCACAACTAGCATATGCAGATGTATTATGGTGTTTATTAAGTGGATACAAGCACCGCGACACCACCGTTAGAAAACGCACATGGTTATAAATGCATCACACAAGCCTAAAAAAACAACCATGAGTTTTTGTTTATTTATTCGGCAGGCTGTGACTTACATATGTTTATTTGCGAATGGATATGTATTAATACGTCTTGAATACGAATGAACAGCCTTGTATTTTGCAATTGAATAAAAAGTTGGCGCAAAAAGGGCGTGTCCCATGAGTAGCCATGATAATCCATTATTTATATTAGAGAAAATGCGCGTCTTGATTTTGTATCAGTCCTGTGTTGTTGTTCACGCATTATATACCCATTGGTATTTACTGCTAGCCAAACATAAGTCCAGAACAGGGTCTCAATTTTGACAGCTAAATAATGTACGATTACTAGGACCACCAAATATTATGCATATTGTCTTATAAATATTATTAATTGGAAATGTGCTGGTTTGGCCTTCGCCCGAATCTACTCTTTTGTCGCATTAGCTAGACCAAACGTTCAACCGTGGCCAATACTTACATGTCCTTTATTGCCATATTCAGACGAATATTACCCCTTTAGCTAACACGAGCTAGAGCAATTTCAATGGGTATGTCGTTGTAGGCCTCCCTTGCGTCTTCTTGGTGCGGAATGGATCTCGTGTCTGTGAACGATCCCGACTTTTTGGTGTTGGGATATTTTACTTAAGGCAAAGAATGAAGCAGCTAAATAATGGTCGTGAATCTGATAGTTATGTTCTAGATTTCAACCTTTTCGTTGTTTGATTAGAGCGATGCCTTGATACGATGTACCTCATAAGCTAAATAGACGCAATTCATTGCAGTAGAAGACGCCGATTAGTTTGTGAGCAAGAATAGACTGTAACATCTGTGTCTTTATTGCTTCTAGTAATGGATAGGTGGTGTCATCCGGGAGGCATTCATCATTGACCGTAATATCATGCTTTCAAGGCAAACAGGTCTAGTATATCTGAATCGTAGGCAGCTGTTACACAACCGATGCGTGAACAAAGATATTGCTATCCATCACTATGATTTTACGCTCGACTATTTATTGTTTGGTCTACAGTGTGCGGATGTGTTCTATTTATACAAACCGGACGTCAGATAGTAATATTGTGCTAACCTCTTAATCCCTCCCCCTTCTGTATACAAGCACCATAGAAATCAGGCATTTACCATAGATCGAAAAGCCCCGTACGATTGAAGAAATAATATAAATGCATTAGTATCCCTGAAATAAAACAATACAGTGTTGGTTGAACGACACAAGAATAACCCAATTTAGGAATATATCTGTAACCCTGCCGATGCCTTACTGTCGATAGAAATCTAAACAAGACATGTACTCACCACCTGATATGGTTCATATCATCTCCTCTGTGATAATCCTCGATGTGCCATGTGCTGATCGAATACTGTTTACCTGCATGCTGGAATGCGACATACGTCCGAAGATGGCGCCTTGATGCGTCGTTTTTCACTACAAAGAGTTTTTTATTGAATGGTAAATGTGATTTTGCCATGTTCTATTTCCTTATAACAGTATTATATTATAACGTGCTGACCAGTATTTGATTTACACGGACAAAGTTTTATTCAACTGACAGCTCCAGCAAAGCATGAGCGATGCTATAGGGTTAGGAACTATCAGAGTTGAGCCCTTTATGATTTTAATGCAAGCTGGAAAATGAGCGGAAGAGCTGCTAGCGAGCCAACGTTGACTTTGGGTCGTCCGGGGAGGAATCGAACATAGGCGTAATTAGATTTGAAAACGTTAAATAAATTGCCAATCCGGTAAACTTCCCTTCATGTCATTTTGTCATTAAGGATATATGGATCAGCTACTTTAATGTTGAAAAGTTAGAAAGCCACCGGGTGATTTTGTTAAGAGCTCTTACTGATCATCGTAATGCACCATGCACTACCGGCGTAATGGAAGTGGCTCTGCAGACCATGGTATCAAACTCACACCACAATCGATTCCGTATGACAACGGATTCTTCATTATTGAATTATGTAATGCATAGTTAAGGGGTTCTACTGATTTTTTTAAAGAAGGGGGTCATTACATTGAATGATCATCACCGCCAATTCTCTCCGCTCATTTTGTTAAGATATAAAGCTTACAGAACGCCTTTGAAATATAGTAGTAGGCGTGTTAAAAATAGCCAGCGCTCATACACGAATCTAAGTCAATAAACCCATTTGCTACAGAAGTCCAAATGCCTATTTTGCTAGCGCCAGCCAATTTCGCTAACAATATGTAGCTACTGGCTAACTATTGAACCCTTCATATTTGCTTTGAATTAGTCATAATTACCCCCATTTTAACATATTATCAAATTTCTGCTGGATATCTTCTTGCATCAACTAATATTTCAATAGCATTACCAGCCGCTGGCATGAGCCATAGGCTCATATTCGTGGACAATTGTTAATCATGATCATTATGCTTAGAGGTTGGAACTTAGGTATATCACAGTTAAAGGCTAATGCTGCATCAATTGGTCTTAAACTGTGCATAGGATTGAGGATGAATAAGCAACAAACTTGCCTTTATTTAGAGAATTTCACTTATATTTGTCGAATGTTTGTGTATACCGAAATATTTTTGGACATAGATGGCATATATGACGCCAAAGGACCTTAATTTAATACATTTATTATTAGTGTAGACTCCATATAGCACCGGGGTGCTGTATTCTCCACAGAATAATTAAATATTAATTAATTAAGAGAGCATGACAAATCAAGATAACAACCAAGCCGTATAAGACAAGGTTCACCCGACATTACTCAATCATTAAAGGAAGGACATAATCGATATTAACCACTTATCATTCCATTAGATCACATGATGATAATATGATTTGTGATTAACAACGCTCTGGTCACGCGTTCAGCATTGATAGCCAACATTCACCCAGACATGATGCGTAAGCCTACGATCAAAACAATGTACAAAATAGATAGTGGATCTTGTATCATATCAAGGATATAAAAACGCGTTCTTATGGGACAAATATACCAAACGGTAGCTAGCGGACAAACTCCTAATATAGATGTTGTCACTTGGCTATAACGGCATCCGACAATTATGCTATCGCTCGTAAGATTTGAACTGTGAATGGAATATATAGAAAGCGTAAAACATTGCGATTAATCTGGTGCTACAAAGATCACATGGCGAATGAACCTTGCTAAGGTCTTGTAGTAACTTTTAGTAATATTGCTGTGTAACCCATTCCATTAATAATATAAAAGATAAAGTCTGTCCTAACTAAATACAGCTTAGAATTACTGTTGGTAACACAACATGTGCTACACGCTATCTAGGTCACATAGGTGACGGTGTAGCAGATCACAACATATTGGTAGTAAGACGTACAGGATATTGTAATGTAGCCAACATTGCACACGTCAATAATGCCGGAAGAAGTGGCGCTACATTAGGTCAAAATATCACGATTGCATTTGTGGTTGTATCAAAAGCTGCTCGGGTATCACTACTTATGTGGCCGTCAGCATAACGAAATGTTGGGATTATTTTATGTACACACAAAACTTTTATCAGACTCACGACTCGAGGACTTGCTTGAATTTATTTGGCTTATAAATATTATAGAAATAATGCACAATAACAGGCAATCAATACGCATCAGGTATTTTCTGCCACAATAGGCATAGCAGTAAATGTTGACCGTGGGAAAAGATTGAAAGGGTGAGAGCAAAATATGATGTGATATTATACTGAATGTCTAAAGATTTCATTATAAATTATTTCACTGATATGATGCAAATGGCAATGCTGCCGCAAGCTGCATTTCGTATTTTTCATAATCCATTGAAAGCTACTTATGTACTTCATGAATTGCTAGAGGCACATAACCTTGCTGCATTGTACCCCTGAGGCTAAATTAACTAAGCCGATGAGTGCTCCATCTGTCGTTGTTCAGGTCAGAGAATAAAAAAAAGCGTACGAAACACCGCAATAAAGAGACAAAAGCGATACGCTTCCATGTTTCCAAGGATTATATTAAAGATTCAGGGGTCGACAAATGAGGAATAAGTAGTGTGATGGGCTAAATGGACACATGTCACGGAAAACGAAGAGGTGAGGTAAAGGAGCGTTTCGAGATCATATAATGCGCATGTGTAAGTAGCAAAGATTTTAGCCATCGCCACCCATTCCCGTGGACGGATTAAGCACGGTTACGCACAAAACATCGCAAACAAGTTCATCAAAGTGCCCAGCATCAGCATGGATAAATGTAGGCAACTCATGTTGATGGGAAAGGAACGGATGAGGACCAGGAAAAAGGTTATAAGTCCTTTTAACTTATTTTGATATTTTGTTACACAAATACTTACCGTACGATGCGCTTAATTGTGAAACGTTTATCATGCAAGGTGTTGTGACATGGTGATAGCTATACTGGGTATCAATGTACACCAGTGTTGACAATAAACAATAACCACACAGGGTTTTGCCAGAACTATATTCTGCTATCTAGTAATTTACGGCTATGCAGCATATGCAATTCACTAAGTCTTTAGTTAACAGCATCTTGTATATGTAATATGTTGGTCATTGGTACACATCTTACATGTACGGTCATTCACATGGTATGAATTGATATCGTACCGCTGAATGTGCACCTCGGCATTTCAACTCCAGTAATGCTCCTACGACATCATCTAAAAATATTAACTCCAAAGAAACGTGAGGCATGTTAACACACATAATCCGCAAGAATGCCGGTGATAAATATTATGATCATTAATATTCCGTTCTTGAAGTATAAGCATGCGGTAATGTAATATACGCATATTTAATATTCGCTTATGCGTGCGATTTCCAACTTTAATTATGTTGCATATCAAGCCACCTGGGATAATGTGATAGTTATAACGCGCAGCCCACCCTTTATTCGCTATTTATCCCAGTTAATAAATCCCTCCGCACCAATAGCACATTTAGTAACTGTTGTAGGGAAATAAATAATCCGACAAAGGCAGATACAAATTATAGAAAATTCTTGACTCGCTGTTATAGCATGGTCCACACCTATTTGTTATCAGTGAACGTGGCCCAGAAGTAATTATATTTGAGAGTTAACTCTACCAGGTGATTGCCCGAGTTGAAAAACTCATTGCTAGGCATAGGTTATTCCGAGATGACAAATATAGATATTGGTCAATATCCATATCAAAATCTGAATGATAGTTCCGGTGCAGACTGCGACTTTGCGTATCTCACAGGTGATGACCGGAACCACATTTTCGACAGCGACCCTCATGCCATTGTACTGGATAGCAACATAGAAGAGCGACGCGCAAGAATAGCGATAATACTATTTTTCCCCTTCTACCATTTTTTAATTGCGTACGTTCGGTATCTATCAGAAATCCAGGCATATGACAAAAACGATTGCATAAATCACAGTACATGATGAGGCGCATATAGCTGCTCAATGATCCTGCCACAGGCCGACGCAAGCTTTTCCTCGCAGTGAACTCATTGAAGATGTCGCTTGGTTAATGAACGAAGGTAAAAAAAATACAAAAAGTTCCCATGCATCTTCACTGGCAGCCACACCTCGCGTTGGCCATCTATTGCAACATCTCGATATTTTATTACGTCTACTAGATTTGCCAAGCACATTTAGTTTTCATCTAAAGAACTGTATTGCGATAAACGTACATAGAGTGTCTGTCCGGCAACGGGTGATTGAGTTATACAACGGTTAATCTATCACACTCTGAGGCATGTCACATTTGCAGATACACAGTATTGAAGAGACAATAATAGAAAACATTCAACTACACGACTATGTGAATAAATGCTTAGCGGTCGTCGTAAGTGGTATACACAGCATGGGACATTAATTTCGCTTTTCCATTATTGATCGTGATTTAGATTGTTAAGGGGCGCTTTTAAAGCTTAACTAACAACAGCTTATAAAACTGCGACAACCTCATGGTCTTTTCTTACATCGCTAAGGCTGAAATGATTCCTGAATGCCAATATGATTTCGAGTAGGGTGGTAATGACTGTCAAACAAATAACGTACACTCTGAAGGTTTATTGCATACAGGTTCGCCAAAATGGAATAAAGGTGGTTCCACAAGGTTAGTTTTCAAACTACGATAGCGAATCTACACACAGAGAGATGAGCAGACACACAGACAATCACACACACACAAGCACATACACACGCACTCACACACACAACACACAAACGTTTAAAATTATTTGTTGGATATGTTTTATAACATGCTGTAGCCGCCAATCTGTCTTCTTCGTAAAAAAGCCAATACCACTAGGAGACGGTCAGGTAAATTCGACGTGCTTCAAGAATTTAGAATATAGGAAGGTTGTCGAACAATGGACGAGGTGTGCATATCTTCTTCTTGTGAGTATTCTTAAAATTCTTACTGGGGGAGCGATTATGCCAATGAATATCATCCATTGCTGACTTAGAGTTACATTGATCGACACAGAACGTGATATTCTTTGTCGGTAGCAGATTGATGTATTCCGTTGACACATCTGATAAAGCTTATTTGAAATTTCTTTAACAAGACAAATCGTGCAATTTGAAACAAGTTTATAGCAAAAGAAACGCTGTACAAATAAGTATAAACATATACGCTCTTTTTCCAGATAGCTTGGTTTAATGATTTAAAGAAACACCTTGCGTGTATTTCGTGTTTTATCTACAGCTCAACAGGTGAAATCAATAATTTTCACATATACACAAATCACTGTTTGAGATTCAACAAACGCCCTTTCCCTTATTGACTCCAGCTACCTAACTTACCGTACATATGCTACTATGGCTCCCGATCCCCGTCTATTGTCAGCTATGTCACTAGACGTCATACTATACCAAAAACTCGACATTTGTCTTTAAGTTACTTTACGTCTTACTGCTTTAACACAATACGCCTTGAAAGTTCTACACCACAAGCTTGCTTGTTTAAAAAACACTATCTAACACTCGGGAAATTAGCACTGCTCACGACTTTCCCTGACACATTGCACAAGTGATCCACGCCCTGATAGACGCATGTAGGTCCATTACACAAATGCACATGAGAAGTGTTCGTCATGAATTCTAGGGGCGTGCAATGCTATCGCCAAGTGCAGTCATAGTCAAAAGTTACCCAAGAGAGGAACTTATAACGCAGAGCCAATACATACGTTTTCTAAACAGGTCCCTTCAAGATATGTGTGTCACTGTAGTTTAGTGGCTCAATTGTTGCGGCATTGTTTGACTGCTTGATACGATTTGCTACAACTAACGGCGAAAGGACAAAAGAGCGTCGAAAAGTGAACACCAATCATCATCATTATTCGTGTTTTGATTATACAGACTTGAATTAATCCTCTACTGATTGACTTCTACGAACAAGCCCTCTCCATGTAGAACGGTTTTTGAGGGTCCGTTGATTATATTTGTCTTGTCATTGTTTTATGTTTGTAGCGGCTTTTACAGCGGGATGTCCTTCGCTCGCCAACTCAGAGGATGGTTACTGCCTTCGTTCTCAGATTGTACATCCCATTTCAGAGAGACGGGACCGTCATTCGAGTCACGAGTAACCAGGCAGGTTGTCACACCTTGGGATTGATCCCACAACTGTGGGTCGAATGGCAGAGCAGTAAGCCACTTCGCCATGGAGACCAGTTAAACCGAATGTCAAAAAAGATCTCAGAGCTCATCAGTGAATGTCAAACTAGCATCTAGCTCTTGTGAATATATGAAGCGAACTATTCATATACTGTTCATTGATGAATTTCATGAGACTAATACATATATTGTGGCTCGATAACATTCGAATTGCCTGAACTAGAAAAGATGCTGAGCAAATGTATCGCAGAGACGACGCGTATCGACAGGTTAAGACGGCAGAGCATGAAACCATAGTCATTGTGGCACCAGCACAACTAATGCATGGAACGTGAAGAAGCTATGGCCACGATATCAATGCTTTTTGACGATGCCCTTGTCAATGCGCTTGCGTTCTCTAGGAGCAACTTTCCGTTGCGAAAATCCCAAGTGGACGTGGAACGTAAACGCCTTGAGGCCACAATCACACAGGCCGCATGGGTATAGTAGCGAACCGAAAGTCTAGACTTCATAAACACACTTTCCATGGTGTCAGCAACGCCATGAGTTGATACATCCTGGTCTCAGGCGCATCGGTCAACCCACGGGAGCCTGAGCCCAAGCTGTCTGGCTGCTGTGTTTCATCAGACGACTAAAAGGGATGTGAAGTAACGTTCTTTATCCTGGGCATGGTTATTCATTACCTAGCAATTGTCAAAATTGTAATGGAACATTAAAAGAGAGAGCATAATGACGAGTTTACCTTCCTTCTCTATCGAAAACGAAACTCTCCACTGGTTTTCTAATTCAAAACGCAAGTAAGACTATACCTTCGTTTTAACATTTTGCTTTTTGTTTCTACGATAAAATTGTCCGGTCAAATCTAACAATTCTCCACAACATTCCTGCTCAGGGAGATAGAATGGTGTTATTCGTAGCATGGCAACTATATCAGTGAACCAATTAACCTGTTGACAAATCGTGGTGGCAATAGGATGCTTGATAGTCAAAATTGCTGATTCACAGACAACATGTTGTAGTCGAATGTATACCACTCACTTGCAATCGAGTAGCGTTTAATATATTTAAAGACATTAATTTGATGTGTCTCGACAGAATAGAATCGATGCAAAATGCACACAGACCACATGGAAATTAACCTAATAAAGCATACGCGAAACGAAATACGCTCTCAGCAGCTAGGCTTAAAACAACCCCGTTGCTTTGTGTGTTACTAGATGCAAAAATAGCTCTGAGTACCCTTAGGAGAGATGCACTCGTAGTTCGTTATGCGTAAATACGCGTCTAGTAATAAGCTCATATGTATTCACCACCATATATGGTAATGAATAAAATTCGCCGCAGGGAATGCACCTTTTCCAGATACCGCTAATTAGCATCAGTAAAATACACAGCAAATTTTTCGCCATATATTTCTGACACATGGAATTGAGAACATTGCAACTGTGGGTAGTCGTAACATAAAATATTGCACGAATGCGGGAGTCTAGAGATGAAACACTGTGGTTGCTGCACAATGTGACGTAAGCCTAGTGATCTCTGCAAACGAAAGGTTATGCTACAAATAATGCTATCTTTATAGTCAGTCTCTTTGACACACCAACTTTTCTTTTTCGAAACAATGACTTTCTATGCATATTGCACAGACCTGCATAACTTCGTAGTCTGCTTTATAAGGCTGCTGTTAAAATAATGTAGCAATTGGCATATTGGCCCTATTCATATTAAAACCAAGTGAAAGCTTTGTTCTGGATAACACATTGTCCACAGTGCATAACGCGGTGCAATATGCAAAGCATTGATATGTTTCAGTCCACTAGTAAAGCAAAATCAATCTTCCCTCTGGGCAAAATAGATATTGATTTAGTCGTAAATTAAGGGTTGCTTACATTAGGTTAACTAAAAAGGCGCGAGTGATCGAATATTCATTTCATTATCTGCATAAGTAACACAGATACTATAACACGGGGAACAATCGTACAGTTGTACAGGAGTAGGATGTCTTATAGAACATCATTTGACAGAAACTTACCGTTATCATACAAGCTATACATCATTGATTTATAGTTCCTTAAATAATCATTTCATGTGCCTCAAGATGCAACCTGTACCAAATTTATAATCCACAGTAGCAGAAGAAATTAAATTTGACTGAATTATAACCAATAACTACGCCGACATAGGTAAATGCCATGACCATGGATTGTATTGTTGAATGTATTTCACCGCTGCTTTATTCCAATGCGTTACATATACAGTTGAATATGTATGTAGCCTACAACAATGAGATATCGCAGTCTTTATGTTACTGATGTTATATCAAAACGCATCGCAAGGCAACTATCAACAGCACCGTAAACTAATGTGTTTTTTCCCGCGATTATCTTCTCCTCGATTGAGTATTAATGGATTCTCATTGACCACAAATTTGGTTATCTTGGTAAGCAGGTGCTTGCATTTATATGATATAATACAGGTTTGGTCCGAAAGTCATTCTTACCCGGCTCTCGCCCTGTGCTACACAAATGAACAATCATGATTGTTTGTGATTTATCGGGAACAACAAACGATCTTGAGTCGCCAAGTGCATTTAACATTATCCTTCAATTTATAACATTAATGCATAATAATCATAACACTCGATGTGTACGCTTCAGGTATTTCAGCGTATTTCTTCCAGAATAACTTGGCTGATCAGTGTTAAATGGTAGTTTGGAAAGAAGTCTCCCTTCAGGCTTCTTAGATAGAAATGGATGTTTTGCATACCTTGTCTAGTGCAATTCTTTTTGTCACGCACTGCAGTTTGTGCGATTTTGTTGTAAACCAAAACCAGTCCTCTCTTTGTACAACATAAACATATTTTTTTCTTTGACTCCCAAAGTGTACCCCGCTTAAAATTGCCCTCGTAATCCAGTACTGGTTTGGAGAAGCACGATGTTCTTCTTGCTATTACTTAAGCATTAGTTTACGTCATTCCGCCCTTAGCAGTCCACTTTTTTCTATTTCCGCTCATTACAACCAGTGATATCGAGGATACTCTGCATGGAAAGGCTGACTTGGTCATCCACCATGTAGTTGATTCACTCTATTTAACGATTAAATCCTCAACATGAGTGTACCCAGGTGAGAATAAAGATATTTCAATAACATTATATCGATCTGATACGGAGGTTAAGTAAGGATGAAGGACTGAGAAAGAGCGTAAATTACTGATTTTGCATGCGAACGATCGAATGAGTGAGGGATGAGTAGGCTGCTGAATAAGAATGAAATGAATGATTGAGGGTTGCATTAATCCGTTAAATGGGATTAATGGGTGAATATCAAGTAGAAAATCCAGGCATTAATCTATAAATTCTATTACGTAGCTGCTGTCCAAATGCTTTTCCATAGTAGCACATCAAAGAGGATATCCAGGCAGCACTGGCGTCTGCTGATGCTCGCAAGCACATCAAAGTTGTGCATATTTCAACTAAACGACATTGCAACTACCAAAACGTACATTTCGTTATCTATTATGTCATAAATGCACGTCGTAAGCAGGCAAAATAGTATTTGCGTCTGTAATGCAACTATATCGATTGCCGAGAGAAACGAATGGGGTGCTATAGCAACATGACTCGCCTTGTGATTCAATCGAGTATGTTAAATAGCTGCAATCAGCCCTCGTCAGACTGACATAATACGGAATATGAAAACGTAAAATCTTCGCCAGAGCTAATTTAACGGGTTTTTCTCCGTTAAGGCTTAGTTTCTATGCTGTGAAGTGTAAACAAATACAAAAGGTCTGTTCTAAGGAACTTACGTGTATGTTAGTCATATGTGTTATAATGCCGCATCCCCACCCATTATCCACCATTAATTACTCAACGCATTTTGCATAAAACGGATCGCTTTGATTTTTTTTAAATCCTCACTCCACACGTGAACCGCATCAACCGTTATTGAATCCGAAGGAGCTTTGATCAAACAGAGTAATTATAAAGAAACCAATTAGCATTCCGTAATTTATTTTCTGTTCATATATCTCATTGAGTGCTTGCGTCTTGAAGCTTTACGTACTGTAATGAACGCATAACTATTGGCTTGGTCGATACGATGCACTGCGGCCCAGATAAATAGAGAACTATCAATAATTAAATGATTAAACCTCGCAGTTCCGCAAATATCTCATTCGATAACCTTTAAGATAATGATACTTTGATGGTAATGCTGGTAGGTTCACAGCTAGTGATGTTACATTTATTATGGAAAGTCCTGCTCCAAACTTGATCAATGAGTCACAAGGGCATGACTTCGAACTCGCGCTAGTTGGCCGTAATTTGATTGAAGTTGTGTCATAAGACTGTTAAATTCGTCCCAACCTGTCGAGCAACAACAATGCAGACGATATTGCATTCTTTTTCGGTTTAAAAGAAATATGGCCACTGAAGTGCGCAGATATATATGGTTTAAAGGATGCTTTAGATGCTAGGTAAAACGCACCACTGTCGTCGATGACGACATAATGCCCTGAAAGAGGGTATGACAATATAGGCTCTAAGTCGCCTTCATGGTAGGATGATTGCCTGCTGTAAATGGCTTGCATATATGCCCAAAGAACCTTTAGTTACTTTGAGAACCCCCATTCGATTTGAATGAACTATTGTGTAGTTATATATGTATGTCATCTATCACGCTTTGTTAGAACATATAACTAACATAAACAAGGCATCCCTCTCGGTCCCTTCTGGTATATATTTTAAGCCGAGCATATACAGCCAGATCATATAGAGTGAACAACGAACAAAAACGTGCGGACTCCTATTAGTGTAGGTAAGCTGGGAATTGACAGCCATCGTTTAAGGCGCTTACTAATTACTCGAATTTATTGTTTATTTCATTAGAATACAATTTATCCGTCTGAAAGAAGCTGCGCTGTTTATCATTTTGCCCGTTTATTCTATCAAATATACATTTATCATTTTTGCCTCTTCATTTATAAGTAATGTTAGGGATATCGACAGTTATAATCATGGGGCAGTCATACCAGGGGATATTATACACATTATAGTGTGCTGCATTAAAGCCTAATCTCGCCTAAAATTGAAACTATTATTTACTCTAACAAACGCCAGCGTAAACAATCACTCACTATATGTTTAAACCTTTCGTCGTCATGGGCTCAAACATTGGCTGAGCGGCGGAAATTCTTAATCCGCCGTTTTTACAAACTAAGCATTCTTGTTCTAACATTGCAATAATTTTAATCCTTTATCGCCGAAAGTATATATATTCGAAAATGCTAATGTATTTATGTGCTTATTCTTAGAAAACATGAATGGCTAAATTGATTTATTCCTTGCGCACATTTCTGATTAGGCCCTTTCGACGTTGTCCCATTACTCAGATCCTCATGAAACACAAAATATGTTTATGTCAAATCATGACTGAATCCTGTCATTTAAGCAGATTTGTTGCAACGTGTGAATCTGTTCAGCTGTATGTATATGTATATTGACTGTACTACCAAAAGTACTTGGGGTAAGAATGTTGGCGATTCCATCGTACTGTCCTTCAGACAAACGTAATATCTTTATTCTGTTAGATTACCGCACAACAGCATGTCATGACACCCTCTTTTTGTCCTTTAGTAACTATTGCATATCCGAATAAAAATTATCCTTCATGTTTGTATCATCTACTTAACCAACGACAGCCTTTCATTTTAATATGACTGGTATGAAATATGATTCTCGGATGATTCCCTCGCGACTGCGAGGTAACACCCTATGCTGGTTGGTGTGGTGATGAATGTCGGAGACTGCGCTTAAGACGATGATGGCTGTGCTTTCTATTTGGTCGTCAACAATGAAGCATTCAAACAGAAGTGTCTTGAAGACTTCTTCCGGGAACCTGTAATCCCCGTCTCATGAGGCTTGGCTCTTTCTTCTCGCTTGGTTCAAGTTTCTCATATTATGATTGACGGTCCATCGTCATCTGTCATAGTGTCTATCATATTAATCTCACAAGTAAGTCCGGCATACTCTGCAATTAGTCATGGGGGCTTTTGTGCAATGAGTCGACAAGAGCTTAACCACCAAACATGATAACATCAACCGTAGGTTACAGTTCGGGATATCGATCGTCGAGTCTTGGGTGGAAGCTTAGTGCTTCTGCTATCATTCAGTCGAAGGTTGTGGTCTGATATGGATAGCTTACTTCCCGCGGCAAGATATAAAACATGAGGCAATCTTTTGGCTCATGACACCCAGTCTACACACTTATGACTCTTAGTAATCTGCGACAAGTTGGGGCACAGAATTGCCAGTTTTGTATCGTTCAGTTTTGAAGAATCTTCTGCGACTCAACTGGTTCCATCGCCACCCTGGATGTCAGTATCGGCTGGTTCACGAGGCGGGTCAATATCCTTTGCTAACTTCAGGTGTTGTTTGTTTTCAGTTATCTTCTCTACTATAGTTGCTTATTGTAAAACAGTGAACATTATTGCAAAGCAGTCACCCCAATTATCTTGTTTCTCATACCATTAACATTCAGGTAATCTCATTGGATGACACATAAGTTCATGCCACGAACAGATGTTAATAGAAAATTGAAAATAGGCTTGTTGGTCAAAGCTATGGAAATTCATGCAAGAGAGGAAAATGCAAAGACTACATAGAAGAAAAGATAAATTGGGAGATATTTATTAAGTCATGTAACTGCCAAGCAAAAAGGTTGGCCCTAGATCAACATACCCACAGTATCACCGAACAAATCTCTTGGCTCATGAAATCATCATGATGTAACGCAACATTATGAATAACAACCAACATGAATGGAAATCGTCTGAAACAATCATGATCATGCAAGACGCCAACGAAAACATGCGCCACTATAAAATTCATGCTGGAATTAAATTGCAGTGTGTTGTGTTACTTATGCTAATCACATGGCCCATGCGTATTGTCATGTAGATGTGCTGTGTATGACGGCAATTTGAGGCGGTATCAACGATGTTGTATAAACGAATAGTAGACTGAAAGAATCATTGAATAATTGCCAAGTGCGCTGAAGCTTACATCATGTACTCAAATCAAGCATTCAGTTTACAGACATGACAGTCGCAATATTTTGGCCTGGTACAGATGTTATCACGTATTATTTGCCTGGCTAATGTGTCGCATCTTGTGTATGTGCACATACAGTGATAAATGTACATGAATAATAATTAAACTAAAGACAAATACTTGTGAATAAACTGATTTGAAGGCATGTGTCAGGGAGAGATGGTAAATAATGTTAATTATCTCAAAGATGCAGTTGGCAGAGTCTTTAGTTCGATAGTTTAACTGAATGCTGATCAGTTTGTACATCAATTGAATTTGGAGACTTACATTATCAAATGTGCAAGAAGTCTCGTCTTTTCCAAAGATAAATCAAACTGCGTGTTATTGAGGATACACAGCCCAATAATATCATACAAACGTAATCTGTTGCTTTATTTGACACCTAAATAAGCTTGCCAAAAATAGCTTACTAATTTACTTTTACAATTTGTACTTTATATGCAACTCGTCTGGTAGGATATATTGCGTGTAATCAAGTATATAATTATGTGCATTTGGGACATGGCTCTGAAAGTTTGTAAATCTAAGCACATAATTTGGAGCCACAAGCCACGTTCAACTCACGGCCGCAGTAATGATAATATTGCTACTTAGGCCAGTCTGGGATACTTGCGTCGTAGCTCAAATCATGAATGGTCGATAACAGTGACTTAAGGGTCGTTATTGTGGTGCTGCGCAGTGATAGATTATCAATTCAGTGTATCGTCAGTCATAACTTCCACCTGGTGATTTAAATGCTAAGTCGTGTATGGATCGACATCTATAGAACGATAACATTTTGAAAACCGATGATATGCTTCATTGCTTTACTTAAAATGTCAAAAGCACCTGCTGGAATATTTTGCAGCATGCATTATGTGAGTATGACAACGCATATTTAGAAGTCACATTTAGAGCAATTATCATCACCAAGACACCTTCTACGACCGTAACAACTATAGATCGGACTATGTGAGAAGGTAATTGGGTTTGTAACTAGCAATATTGATAAGTATGGGCAAAATTGTTCAATGAAGTCAACGGATCATCGTTGCTGGGGAATGACGAGGCTGTTTTTCTTGCCGTCGGATGTTTGCTTCTGTACTTAGACAATGTGCGTGCAATAATATTTTATTCTCCCAAGCGCCGCAACAGATGCGTGCAATAAGTTAAAAGAGAAACTCAGACATTCTCCCAAAAATCTGGTTTCTGCTTCCAATTTTCGATAAGGAGAAGGGTAGTAAGAATAATCTTGAAGTGGGCAGTGGTACATAAATATCGCTCAATAGTTGCACAGCATGCTTTCAATAACACTTCGTACATACCGCACATATATCAACAATGCGCAATTTCATTATCTGAACAATTATTTATTAAATTTTGACAATTATTTTTCGTTCTCCGCCGCAGGAACTTCAAATGCGCAATTGCATTTTTCGCATGCCTTAGCAAAAGTTGACTGTTGTGTTGTTTCGGTCAGCAGTGTAATAAGAAAAAATGTTTCTTGGTAGACCGTGTTTATTATAATATTATATATTGTGCGCATATCAGTGCCATACACACACACAAGAATGGTGTGGATGATTTCTGCACGTAGGGGGTGTAGGTTATTGACCAGAGCGGGTGGGTTCGATAAATTACAGCTCAATATATTTGTGTGTGTACTTTATGGAGCAGCCACGTCAATCGTTTGCTTTAGATAAATCTAACTAGTCTGTTTAATTTAGCGATCTTATTCATTTACATCTCATGCACTCGATTTGAGTTAAAATTGCCTTTACAATTGGTCATAGATAAGTTAATTCTGGCCAATGTTTTCACAGCTTTGATACACAAAGAATTCCGATAGTACAGACCATCAAGCCCTGCTTTTAGAACAATTGCTGGCCTTGGTTATATGTTTATACATATATCAGTATATATAAACGACCATTGTATTCGTATTATTATCTGAACCATCGATTGCCTCCTCATACAATTGAATAGTCTTCATACGCCATTTACCAGTAAGATAAATTGTTTTAAGGCATTAGTATCTATCGCTCAAAGCCATAAAATGCATTCATTTTCCGTATAAGATGTTAGTATATACTTGGCAAATGAACCGGAAGACCACAAACAATATGTAAACGGTAATAGCCCGCATAATCAATGTTAATATTTGGTCATCGTTGACTGGTCATGATTTTGTCGATTATATGTAAACACTAACAATAGGCTAACAAAGTCTTTTCGTCACTAGCGAGAATGGTGGCCTTGGTGAAGACTGTCACTTGTTGTATCTCAAACGTAATGACCGTCGCCATCTCTCTGACCATGACCGTCCTGTCTGCGTAATGAATGGCACGATACCACAGCAACGTCGCACTAGGATAGCTTTGAATACTTCCTTTGGCTACGATCGTTTTGCCATTGTTAGGGAACGATAAATGTTGAACGATACACGCATGCAATATCGGATACTTAGGCATTAGGCAGAAATTTTGTCAGCATAAATCACATGACGTTGGCCAGAAATGGATGAAGGCTTTGTTCAATAGCGTGGCCTTGAGGCCGCCGCATGCACGCCCATCATGTGAATAGTTACGGCGCAACATCCAGTGGCCTATTGTCTGTTGGAGGCGATAGTAGCGCATTGTTTGAGCACGGAACGTAATGAAAAAAAGCTATAATGTAGTGTATTACTTTACATTTCGTTCTCGTGCCTCATTATTGTCGTCACATCGCAGCTGATGCTAATATCTGAGCCACATTCTGTACCGTACCTGGTATCTAATTATGGTACTGTTTTAAATAATCTTCACTTGAAGCAAGTAAACCAAACATGTTCGCAACATAATCAGATAAGCGCACTACAAGCTGTTCTTCCTCTGTGAGCAAACATATATATTCAGCAGTGTATCGTTTGTCAGCAGAGTTAAGCTAAAAGTCTCCATGTACCACATTATAAACAGGAAAGGCAATGCCGTAAATCGCCCATGATTATTTTCTTTTTTCGTGGTTTGCTGACTAAATACTGCATCAATCCTTGAGAGCAAAAACTCGATTGAGAAAGGGTAATAGAGGGCCCCTCATAAGCTTATGAGTCGTTGTTATTGGTAGAAACTTTATGGGACATTAAATTCGCTTTTCTATAATTGATCGTGATTTAGGTTGTTATTAGCGCAATTTATAGAGGCACGCCTAAGAGCATGACCTAGCCGCAGCTTATAAAACTGATGTGAACTGATTATATTCTCACACAACTCGAAACGTTCGCTGACCCGAGGGTCGACATAAACTACGTAATTGGCAATGACCTTCTAGAAAATTGCAGCATTCGAACGGAGAGCTGGTTCACCCCACCGAAAAATGCAAAACTGCATTTTTAAAAAAAATAAAGAATATATCAGTCCTTAAAGGTTTCTTCTTAAATGACGACAACGCACCTGCACGGTTGGCTATCTTGTAAAGAGCAACAACCTCTTGTGGTTGATTATCCGTGTGTTCCTATATGACAGCGTGCGCGATTGATAGCAGGTGTGCGGAATTATGAGTTGCTCGAGGCGTATCAACATTACTAAGATATAATAATGCTCTCCGGGTGGCTATTGTAATTGGATCAGCTTAATTGATTGTTGTATTGACATTATATGAGAATAATTGTAACAGACTTCTCAAACACATTTGATTTCAATGCGCCAATAATATTGTGTATGTATTGGGCAATATTCAACTCATTTGCACAAGGCAAAGACAGTGATATATACGGCAAACAAATCGCTGATACAGGAAAACACATTTGTCAAATTCGGGGATAATTTCCGCTCGCTGTGGATGCGGTAATTATCTTAATTAGTCTCATCCGACCCATTAGCAAATCTTTATCATTTTTCATAACGCTAGAAACAGCCAAGCATTTTTGGCATGAATGTTTGTCAAAATTGTGCGAAAAATTTCTGTAAATTACATGTATGTTCCGGCAATTAATTAAATGCCCCGTCATATGGCGGTTAATCATTCTCAGATGACGAAATCTCAATATGTAAGTGCGGTAAAATTTACGAATACGTGACATGCTTACCGTCCAGCGCCAATGACGTTATAATACTAAGTACATTATATTCTGTATTAGCAAACTGTCACAGTCAGAGAGTGGCAAAAAAGATAAACGGCCCCCCAATGCTTGATGCGCAGGAAGTATATATCCTTTAGCAAATGAACATATTCCACAGCAATCCGAGTACCTCTGTTACCCGAGATCATTACGTCAAGGGAACCATTGACTGATTTGGGGGCGATTTACGTGTAATCTAAAGTTTGGTGATACACATACAGCTATTTTCAAAAGCATACACGAGTGGAAACAGTTCCATGAACAAGGTTTGCACTAGTTATTCATAAAGCAGACATTTTGTCTCACCTTTTGTTGAGTTTCGCTGTTTGACAGTCAGTAGGATTTAGCGCGGAACTTGATCGTCATTATGACTTGTCTGTGTCGCCCCAATGGAACGATCATCGAAAAATAAACAGATCCCTCTCGTTTGTGTGACATGTATTTGCTCACACTTTGTCTTCGGGGGAACCGTCAGTATCTGCGGTGGCATTACGAGGCAGATACAAGGACTGAGATTGCAGTCTACTTTTCTTTCATATATTGCCATATGAAATGTGAATCCTTGCGCCGTAGTTCTTTTTTTGCAAGTTATAAATATTTAATACTGCAAATCGGGAACAATTTTTAAGTCTACAGGGAAAGTCCCTTGCACCGTTATCATCCCGTCAATCAATTTAAAAATCTACTGCGAGCTAACACGATAACAAATGTCAGACCGACGCAATCCGAAGTTAAATCAGAATTAGCCGCTAGGTGTAATGAAAACAATATATCTATAAAAGATGCTGTGGATCATATATAAGCAAGTAATTACGTTTTGGCGCTTTTAAAACAAACCCATAACATCTGCAAAGCTAAACACCACTACTGGGTTGTCCGGTGTAAGGAACGACAAATTCGGCACGCATTAAACACCGAAACGCGGACAAAACTATATCCTAGGTTATACTGAACAAGAAGCATTAGAAGCGAATTCCAAATTCAAGAGTTTTGTGGAACAGTTGAACTAAATGCGCACCATGTCTCGACCCGACGTAAAATTGATGTAAAGATAGTCTACTCGCTGAAGCTACACATGAACCTCATCAACACAACTGATCTGTCGTTATCCTGAACGTTTAATTAATGTTAATGCATATGATTCAGTAAATGAAAGTACACTATATTTATATAACGTACACTACTACCCACGCAACGTCAATAAAAACGGCTAACCCAAGAGTATAGTCATCAAGACAACCTTGTTAAATTGTTTTCTTTTCTGGTACTGACGTTTTGAATGACTCTCACCGGACACGAATCTTTAATGCTGGTTGGTCACATATTAGGCACCAAATGAAAACAGCATCAACACTCTAACGACCTTCGTGTAATTTTCTTTGCCGTAGCTTTAACGTATACGGGGATCAGGTTGCTCTTGACACTCGTGTGTAGGTGCCATCGCGCTGAGTATGTTATCGCATGGTCAAGCGGATGATACGGGGACAAAAACTCCACGGCCTTGCGTTCTTCCATATATCATCCACGCGACCACGCTTTAATTAACACAAAACAACATTCAAAGCATTTTGTGCTCATTGGTACATGAGCATATATTTGCCGTGCAACGTTTAAGTGGAAATTGGCAAATAAGTGACGGTAATGTAATTAGTGGCTAACGAAACAATGATTGCTACATTCTAAAATCATAGAAATATGGCTTATTCTATTAAACAACATTGTAATACGGATAGGAGTTTGCGTGTCAGCCATTACCTTTTTAGGAACATTAATTGTATTGAAAAAGACTAGGTGTGGTGTTAAATTGATGCTTGTTGGTGTAACTCGAAAATATATCAATTATGCAATCCGATGCAATGCATTCATTTATTAAAACATAATTTATATATATATATATATATATATATATATATATATATATATATATATATATATATATATATATATATATATATATATATATATATATATATATATATATATATGTGTTTGTATATATAAATATATATATATATATATCTATATATATATATTATATATATTCTGACACGCAAACACACACACACACACATATATATATATATACCTATATATAAATATATATATATATATATATATATATATACATATATATATATATATACATATAAATATATATATATATATATATATATATATATATACCTATATATAAATATATATATATACCTATGTAAATAATATATATATATATGAATATGTGTGTCTGTGTGTCTGTGTATTTATATATATATATATTTACATATGTATATGTATATGTATATATATTTATATATATATATATAAATATACGAATACAAATACATGCGTATATATATGTAAATATATATTTTTCTTGAATATATATGCGTATATATATGAAATTTGTGCATATATATGTTTGCATTTATATACTGACAGATAACTCTCGACAAGGTTACCATAGTGTGTTATTTTCTTGGCTATCCATTAACCAATGCTTCTCTGAGAATTGATAGGCCTAATAGCGATTCACATTGTGCAAAGCATCGCGAGGATATGAGCTTATCGTTATTCCGTCAGGGGAAATCATAAACTACGTTTTCCCTAAGTACTTTTGGGTACGCCGGGCAATTGGTCAAATTCCTATCGCCAACAATAACAGAGGTTATCGCATTGCTTGCTATCGGTTGGCAGATTGCGTCAACCAATGTCTATTGGTTTACGTAAATAATATGATAGCATCGCACAGCTGCTTTAGTGCGAGAAGTTGAAACAATCGCTGTGTAACCCAGCTTCTTTGGTTTTGAAAGGATTACGGGATTCGTTTTTCTTCCAAAAAAACCGTTTATGGCTCACCAAACGTGCCTCTAATATAACTGACAAAATAGCACTAGTAAAAAACAATTTCAAGTATTTCAGTGGAGAAGCTACTCCATTACACACACCTCGCGCCATGCTCTGTTAGCAACCACGTATACGATATCCTCTGATTAATGAAACTACTGCTGCTGCTTTGCAACCTACATAAGGCACAAAAATAACTTTACAGCTCTTTCCTACAACAGTACATTGCAACAAGTTACGTTTTGAGTAGTCATTATTCTTAGAATTTATATACACGATAGTCTGGCGTTAGCATAATTGAAAATGTTTATTTCCCATACTATCACAACAGCAGGACGTGAGCGAGAACCGTCGTCGTTGTTTGAAATCTCATAGATTGTGGACAGATGAGACGCTTTGCAAAATAGTGCCATTAAAACCCAATTTCTACTATTCTTCTCAGATCGCCCACACATTTCAACTAACCCAGTATATAACCTTATACTTTAAATTGACTGAGGATGTTGTGTCATGCAAGAAAGTAGTTGTGTATTTTTCGTCCGAACGTTTATTCGACAGGCCATCCCATATTGGCTCCCACGCATGACATTTATCAAGTTATCAGTAAGCGTCATATCGTGTCATTTAATTAGTACTTCTGAATGTATGGGATCTCCAGGGTAGAGACAATGCCATGCACCACGAGAGGCGGCCACTGGACGTTACCCATCTAAATCTTCACTTATCAATAGTCACGTGTCAGCCATTATGGACAGATGTCTGGGATCATTACTTTCGCTGCTATTGTCAATATCAATGGAGTGACATATGCGCATGTGGTTTTCATAGACCACAAACCGCTAACATATAGGGGATTTAGTTTACAGTTATTTGCCATTTGAATGGAGCCTGAGAGATAGGCAGTTTGGTTGGCGATCGATAGGCACCTCAGTCCGATTGATGAAATGTACATAGGCAGGCTCTGATGAACTATTTCCCTTCTATCATAACTATCCTAACAGCCGCTTTCCAACAACTAAACGTATGTGTACATTTTAGCAGCAGACAAGTGGAGCAGATGTCTGGCAACATGGTACAGATTACTTAAAAGGCTCGAGTATAACTGACCAAAGTTGAAGACCGAATATAAATGATTAACCTTTTACAAAATGGTTATCATTTTGGATTATCATTACCAACTGTAGAAGAACTTATCTGACATCAACAATATATCTCTCGAAGCTTGATTCTTGCAATTTCCAAGTGAACTGGCTCGCAATCCAGCAAATAAGCTGCGATAAACAAAAATATTTTGTGACTAAATAACTGCAAATATAAATATGTGTCGTAATAAAACGTTGATCTAAACTACATTATCCATTGCTATCTAAAATTTGCAAGAAAAGGTGTTTTTGTCTTTTTGTGTTCAATTAGCTGTACTTAAGCGCACCCTAAAAGTTTACCAAATTTGAGCCACCGGAAAGTGGTGAAGTTACATAATATCCAATATGGCCGCCATTGAATTATGAATGTACAGCAAACTTTTTAATGGTTGGTTTTAGACCCCATAAATGAATTACAAACATATATAAATGTGATACCAAAGATTAAAATAAGGTCATGATGAATTCACTTGGATGTCCCTATGACGTAGTATTGCAATATCATGACGTAGTGGGTTGCTGAATAGATCAAGACCGCCAGAACTGGTAGAAAACCAACATTTCTGCTCTTGATAATCAATCAGATGTACATACACAAGGAACCACAACTTGGAAGGGTTATTGAACCATCTACGTCATGGTCATACACCATACGTCACACATCATAAATTACCAAAATGTCGCAAATAATTGACATAGTACACACCTGAATTTTCTTATCAAGTTCAAGTGTCATTCACACAATATAATTGTTCAAAACACAGCATGGTTATTATCATCGCAATCTTCTTCCTCGGAACCGTCTATGGTAGAATCACTATTGATTGTAACATGACTCAGCTTGGCAGGGTCCACAAGCAGAAGTACATGGAAGACCGTACTTCCTGCAACTACATCGAGTATTACTATAACCTGTTGTACAGTTACAATGGATAACCTTGAGAAGCCTTTCTGGAGCCGCTTTCTGGTCGGTCATAACAGGTAACAAAATGTTGTCTTCACACTTCCAACCCCAGTCCTTTGGGTCCATGTTTTCATCCTTTCCCATCCACACCATGATCTGATAAAATGAACGTTGAGAGAGGAACTTTGCCGCAGATTCCGTTGGGGGCAATTTCTCAGGCTTCACAAATAATTTAGCAGATGACAACTTTTTAGCAGGCAATGTATTTCTAAGGTTTACCCGAGTTGTGCCAGCTTTTCATCCAAACAAAGAAACAAAGACTTTGCATCCTGAATCAACTATTGTTGCCACATCCTGACCAGCTGTAGTAAAGGTCTTTGCACAAGCTTTTATCTGAGAATCATTTTTCATCACTTTGTGGAAAAGGGATTTCTTGCCAATACCATAAATCCTGGAAGTGCTATCACAACCTGTAAAAGCATGTAAAAACAGCAGCTGTGAAGATATGTCATTTCCCAAGAGTTCCTTCAGACGGACAATATCATATACATGTTTTGCTTTCTTTTTGTCCGAACGAAAGTAGAGTTTCTTGCTGTCCCTCTCAGTGTAATGTAGAAGCAGAATCAGAAGGTCCGTGTCTTCCCCAATCAAAGTTGTGTCTCGAACTTTTGCAGATGCTGTTGCGGCCTTCACAATATGAACATCTGCATCTCAATGCGCATTGATGACTTCGCAACCCATCTGTTTCAGTTTGTCACTGATGAGGAGGATTAGTTTCTGTTTATTAGAGTCCCTTGATAAGAAATCCTCCATTCTGCCAGAGGAAAAGACGGTATTCATTTCAAAAGACAAAAGCGGGTGTGATTTCGTTTGTCGTCTCTGATGTTCATTGTCCTTGATGCTAGGCTCTTCACTGTATCCGTCAAAAACTACTGTGGCATGTCCATACTTGGAAAGGGTGAGATTGGCATACATCTCGGCAATTTCCCCGTAGGTCATCCCTTTTCTCCAGGGAGACGGTAAGGAGCCTCCGTCAAGCACAAAATGTTCGGAATCTGGCGTCGAATCTGTTAGAACGGCCTTGCTGGAGCTGGAGGATGTATTTGCGTAATCCCGTAGAGCATCAGCCAACTGTGGCTTGTCAGCCTTCTGGAACACATGTTTTGCCGCGAATAGGGCAGGAGGATATGGACTAAGTTCGTAGTCCATGATATCTTGCAGTGTCAAGTCGCCAGCTTGTGAAACTACAAGAAATCTCTAGAACAGGAGTTCAGAATTTATCATTTGTTCGGTATTCACTTTCACTGACGATGAGTCACCAAGAGTCTTGGCTTTGTCCTTTCGTTTAAAGGAATACGTGAATATTGGCTGCCCAACCATTTTGTGGTACTATGGCCTTGCCGACAGCTCCATATTCATGATCAGGTTACATCCTTGGCACTGTGGCGTCTTTGTGCTGTTCACTTGAGGTAAATGATTGTTTAGAGAACTCTTGCATCGCAAGGTTGTACGCTGATGACACGGATGATGACAGTGTCCAGATGGTCCTTAGTTCCTCTGTCATGCCACTTCCTCTGGTTAGACCACCGCTACTTTTGAGGAACGCATGAGAGTCTGTTCAATAGTTAGATCCGATCCCAATCCTGCCCAGAACTGGCCTGTCCTCCTAATAACATGTAGGCCGTTTTCAAATTTTGTAACAATGTCTGGATGCTTGTGACCTAGTTCATTCATGCGCTGTAGGTAGAGGTATTCAGACTTAACATAATTGAAATGTCCAGCAGCTGCGAATATCGGAATGCAATCAGACACTGCACTGAGATGCATTCTTCAGTCGCCTGAGCGATCAGCTCTGATCAATGCACGTGCTATTTCCAACATCTCCTGATATCCGATCCAAAGTTGACTGGTTTTGAATGAAGTTGCCATGCTATCCTTTGCTGACTGGATTTTCTGTTCAATGTGCTTGATTTCTTCTAATGATTTTAACGACTCGTAGGACATTTCACCAGACACAACGGAAGAATAAACAGTCTCTATCCTTTCAATCGTAGAGCGTTGGCGGGGTAGGGTGGGGGTCAGCTAGGATTTCCCCTAACGAACAGGGCACCTTCATCAGAACTCTGTCTCAATGACACTGAGCTGACATGAAAAAAACCCAACTCCAAAAGCATGCTTACAACAGCGTTTTCGTGTGAGAAATAACAAATCATGAATCAAGGAGCCATTTCAAACAAATACCAAACTGGTGTAAAAATCCTGAAATTGACCAAGATTTACCCTCCAATTTTAGGAAACCTTTGCTATCTTAATGTTCAGACCTTAAAGAACAATGGAAAACCAAGAAACAATAGTTCTTGCAATTCCTTAATTAATTGGGAAATATAAGGTTTTCCTAATATGTACCCAAAACACCAGTTTTGGGGAAAGGGTGCCCTTATTGCATCCCCATCGGGATGTCACACATGAAAGAAACCAGGTTCAGGTGAAAGGTTGACCTTAGAAAACATACTTACATACTCAGTTTTGGGTGAAAAATGGCTGAGTTATGGACAGCCAAAAAAATTCAAGCATTTTAACAATTTTGGCGGCCATCTTGGAAATTGCCTAATTAACCCACTTTCCGGTCATCCGAGTTTGGTAAACTTTTACTATGTCAATCTAAAGATGTTCAGGAACCAAAAACAACCAAGAAACGTTTTCTTGCAATTTTTGGGGGGTTGACCCCTTTTTTCCATATATTGACCCGACTATTGAAGCTAGTAGGAAAGTTAAGCGTGCTATTTTTGAAATGTAAGTCAATAAAAGATGTTCTAAACGAATGCACTAGATCTTCACACCCAAATGACAGGTGATTGTTGGTTAATGTCTGCGCAATGAGTGACAAATACTTTTATGCTTACTACTGCCCAGCCCTATAAATATCAGCCTTTACTTTCACGTCAGCAATTACAAATGTGTGTGTTGTTATCGCCTCCATATTTCTCTTATCTGTAAAGCTGTCAGCTTCGGGCCAGCATACAAAAAACGAGTATGAACGTATTTATGCGTATGTGTGTGTGTGTGTGTGTGTGTGTGTGTGTGTGTGTGTGTGTGTGTGTGTGTGTGTGTGTGTGTGTGTGTGTGTGTGTGTGTGTGTGTGTGTGTGTATGTATGTGTGTGTGTGTGTGAGAGAGAGAGAATTTGTTTGTTGGGTGTTTGTGTATTAATGCAATAGCCTGTTCCACGTACGTCGTCTGCCAGTCACCCCGAACACTCTTAAACAATACGCTACCACTTTATTATCTGATGTGTGTCCATGCTTTTGAACGTCATAAGTATACCCCTGTGGGTCCGGGGGAAGAATAGGCCTACTTTATTCTCCTGCATTTCGTAAGAATCAACTAATAGGGGTCAACGTTTGGCCTGGGGTTGCGACTCGTGTCGGTGGGCTATGGGATCCTGGTGGTTGAGTAGAACTGTCTTTACGAGGGCTATATGTAATAATGTCTTGTACCGTCGTACTAAACAACTGGCTGGGTTATCAGGCTAACGTCCAAGCTGTGGTGCAGCATACATTGCAATTCACGACAACCATTTTGGTAGGAATCCGTCTTCTATTCCTAAAATCTCAGCCATCAGCTCCCTTTGCAAACCTATGAGACCGCAATACCTGCCCTGACCAAAGATAACAGCTTTGAAAAGAGCTGGAAATGTCCTCTTACTTGCTATTAAGTAGGCGTCGGTTGGAACCCTTTGTTGATGAATTCCATGTTCGTCGTCTCAACGAGTTTTTCCGTCACGTCTCCAAACACTGATACCGTCGCGTACTTATCGAGAAGTTGTGAATCTTAAGAGCCGTATATCATCCGTCTCCTCAGTGCTGATGAATCTTCATCAGTGCTAATAGTTCCGCCGTCATTCGTGATGCCAGCATGGGCTTTTAAGTAATAATTATTGTAGAAAAAGATTTACTTGCCCTCCACTCTTCAAAGTATTTGCTAGCCGAGGGTGTTTCTCCCTTAGCCTATCTTTTGGGTAATATTGTATAAGAATAAGCTGTCATGAAAAGCGGTGCCCATTTACGATTTGTGTTCTAATAATGTTTGTTTTAACCTAGAATAGTTTAATGTGACGATCACATACTTTTTTAAGTTATTTGCCCCGTAGAGTTTACGTTTTATTTTGCCTACCTAACAGAGGATTGGAATTTGTTAATGACCTATAAAAATAATTATGTGAGGTAATTCAGTGGATTATTAGGTGCATTTATCAAAAATACCCAAAAGCTTACGATTAATACTAATGGTATTTCGCGTTATGTTATATACGTTACTCACATGTGTAATACGTAAGGCGCATTCAACCATAGACGCATAGTTCCGGACTGTGGGAACTTTCTCAGCCATCCCCGATTATACATTCCAGGGATTGTCGGCCATAACTTCCACAAGAAGAATTAAATGCTGAGTCGTGTACAGATATAACATTAACACGATCATAAATACAGGAAACTGGCTATTTGGAAACCCATTATATGCTACATTGCGTCGCAATATGTGCCAAAGGGTCCAAACCTGTATAATGTGTGTCTATATATCCCACAGGCGGTCCGAGTTTGATGCAATTAATCCCTTAAGTACATGAGAGAAATAGACAAATCAAGAAGTCATTCTCGCCAAGTCCAAACCATTAGTCATGAGGCGGACCGACTGCCAATAAGATGCTGAACGCACCTGCCGGGAAAGTTGCCACACGTTTATGTGTGGTTATAAACACACTCAATACGAACGAGATTTCATCGTAACGCTGTCATTGCCATGAATTTTCCACGAACGTAAATAGCAAATTGTCGGACGGATAAAGTGAATGAATTTGCGAGTATTGAAACATTGGAGCATTATGTTGTGCCGGGTTTAGCTGATTTTACAAACAGTATGATGTTGTGAAAATGTGGATATTTTTATCACATTCTTTCATGCTGCGTTAACCAAGCGTCAGTTTTGAATTCAGCACAATATATGACTATGGGTTTTAACATTGCAAACCAATGGGGTTCAGTCAACCCCAAAAAATTCTGAACACGTTTATTAGGCTTTTATTGTACATGGATAGTAGTGCAGGATTAACCATAGCAACACCAACATGTTCTTCCGCATTGATTTCTTACGACGGCTTACCATTGCAGAGACAATTAACGTAAATGCCCAATCTGATTGACTGTCAGTGATATTTATAGTCGCACAGTCTCTGTCTAGCATGATTAACGGCTACCCTCAAAGTCAGCAAATGCCAATTTCCACGGCTAACCCTTGTTAATTGCTCCCAATGAAAGCGGATTTCTCTTCCAGGTTTTGAGCATTGTTTAATTACAGTAGCACATGCTTGTTGACATTTTTTCCGCGCCAGGTATGATATTGTATCATATTCGCATACGATGCTGTTTATTGTTACATGACGTAATTCATAAATTATAAGAGAGTCAATGCTCCAATATAAGGCGAGTAGTTAGTCACGTAAGCATTAATGACTAGCATATTCTATATTTGTTCGTTGGTAGGCAGGCGACTTCATACCTCGTTTCTTGTATTATAACAAAGATACACAGCAATATTTTCACGAAAATACAAACAGCTATCATATATATCGTCTAGAAGTTTATAAGTGTATGGGCGATGGAATAAATAACAAGAAATACGACATGAATTAAAGGCAAGTCAGCTAATTCCTTTTTGTAACTTATTTCCGATGGACGTTGAAGGCATTGAACTGCAGTGATGTCAGTGTGTTAATTGCGTGTGCTCGCCAGCGTTATCAAAGTACGAATGATGGAAAGACTATTCACAAGAGAACTATCACCTAATAATTTGATACATAAATTGTTAATAAATGCGGATGGTCCCCTTTGATGTATTATGTATGAACATATAATGGCATACGTGCCGAGTAACATCTGCTACGGACACACATTACATAATTAATTATGCTGACACATGTGCCAACATTGTGTATTTAGCCACATGTGGCTTGCACATTACTGTTCATTAGGAACTAGTCATTTTGATCGGATAAAGCCGATGAGTTTTTCGTTTATTCCATCAGTAATGATGCCAATGGCAACGACATTTAACGCCCGTGCTCGATATTTGAACGGAACGTATCTTTATATCATTCCAAACATCATGCATGGATGATGAAATATAACACAATGGTAAATAGCTGGCAAGGTGTGCATATAAGGTTAGTCAGACTTGTTGTATTCAAGGAAACGTAGTCAGCAAGGCTCAACAGATTTGTTCAAAGCGATAATAAATATCACATGCGACTTAAATAGGAACGACTTAAAAAAGATCTTTGAAGTTCAGCATGCACATTCATGCAAATACCCTTACTGCGGTGTACCGGTGTAATGAAATGGATTTAGAAGGAACCTGTCTATGTCTTGGTCGGATCTTCGTTTGATGTTTGGGACATAAATAATCAATGCCAAGCTGCCTAGGTGCGATTCAGCTTCCGTATTCTGCGTTTCATGATTGTCATTCTTTGTCATTAGGTTATTAATTCAACTGATTGAGCTTGAGAGAAAATGTATGAAATCAATATAAGAGTCAATCATCCTCTATTCTAATCTAAGTCATCGCACATAAGCATAAATAAACGCACTCTCAGCACGTAGCTTTACAATTACCCATCTGGTGCTACGAGCAACACTCTCATTTATATATCCTCAAGAGGTATGCACTCATTCCTTATGCCTAACAGAAATACGCACCGTATAATACGCTCATATGTATTCACTGCCCTATATATACTAAAGAATACTAATCTCGTCATCGGTATCCAATTGCCGCACCAGAAGAACGCACTATTGCCGGATAAGGATTATGCATTATTTGCAGGTATTTTAGATAAATACTACGCAAACCAAAATTCGCAAATATCGTCGATATGTACTTAAAAGATCTCGCCACGTTGAGGGTCTGCATAGCTCAAAGTTAAGCTGACCGCGGCGGGTTTTGACCTCAGATCTTGACATCATCGTTAAGAGCAACATGTTTGGATTAGCCAATCCCAGTAAGAATACCATTAAAGTAAAGACTGTCTTTTGTGAATATCCAATGTGCTATATTTACTGTCAACGATTCATGATGCGATCAAAGGGTCATATTACAACCTTTTGTGTACTGACAGAAATCACATCAGAAACGCTTAGTCGTCTAGCATGCAACTTGCTACACTATCATGAACTTTCAAAATATTAAATCCCTTGTGTTTTTTTGTCAACATTTGATAAGGGGACTTTGTGTAAAGAACAATCACGGTGACGCATCAAACTTGAAATTAACTTTTTATTCCATACGTCATATAAAAGCATAATCTGTAATATCCAAAGGGTATTATATCTAAACTAATGGGCTATTTGACAAATTCTAGGTAATTTGTCTTTGAGTTCTTGCAAGCCTAACGTTCACGGATTCAGAAAGCAAAAGCGCTATCGCAAGTCCCTGTTCAAAGTGATTCCAGGTAAATGCATCGCATTGTGCACAACACTACAGTGTACTGTTGTAGCCAATCTTATACATTATTCGTTGAATGGCATAAAATAAAGTAGGAACGACAAGAAGAGTTATTCATGATAATGCTAGCGCTACTGGATAGATAGACAATCATTATATTGTCAAATGCGGCATTCTTAACTGGTTCGGAACTTGACTGCAGAACGCATTGTAAACTGTTATGAATATTGGCGCACTTGTCTACCCATTCACAATGATTAGGCTTCCGATTTGCAGCATATTTTCAGCGGCGACCCACTCAGATAAATCGCCCGTAGATGCTCAGCACGTCATTTGTGTCTTATTGAGCAGCAATTATTGTTGTTAGTAAGGCATATTGATGTTGATTTGAAGCTTGATTTCAATTACAATTAGCTGCACTCAACTGAAGTTGTTTTCATTGTCTGGATTTAGCACCCACTCAAATACATATTTTGCAGCATTTATACGGTAAGTGTTAATATGTTATGTTTCATACTGATTCGTTCCTATGGAAACGATACACTGCAGCAGCTGTGTCGGTATTGATACTGGAAATGAATGAGTGGTGTGTTAAAGGTTGCATTCACTACTGTAATGGTTACAAAGAGACCAGGTTTATGTTTAAGCATTTTGGAACTTTTATGATTATTGGCACACTTGTCCAGGCCGATTCACAATGATTTAGTTTCCCATTGGCAGCATATTGCTAGAGGCCTGCTCAGATGAATAACCAATAGAAGCTCAAGACGACATTTGTGTCCAAAGAAGCGGGAATTTATATTGTTTGTAAGGCATATTGATGTTAATTTGAATATTGATGACAATTAGAATTAGTTGCACTCCACTGAAATTGTTTTGGTTGTCTGCATTGGCACCCAGACAAATACATGTTTTGCTGAATGATTCATCACTGATTGATATGGTATGTTTGATACCGAATCGGTCCTATGGAAGCGATACACTGCACCAGCTGTGTCGTCATTGATCCTGGAAATGAATAGTTTGTGTGGTAAGGGCTGCTTTCACTACTGTGATGGTTTTAAAGAAAGCAGGTATATGTATATGTATTGCAAACGTACTCGCTGTTCGTTAAGCCCATGTGGGCATATAGAGGGATGTTATTATAAAAATAAAAAGGGGAGACAGATCTTTCCGTTTGTTATTGCTGGAGATCATATAGTGTGCATTTTCCTCAAGTCACTCTAAAGTGCCATGCGTTACGTAGATACCCTATTTCAAACATGCAACATATGGTTCTACGATAGACACGTGTTTTAGGTCGCAAGTAATGCGGACATCTGGTCAGCGACCCCGAATGTATTGTAACTGTAGTAACCAGGATACAAATCCGCAGGCTGCAGTCAGGCCATGCTTCTACTGCACGGGTGTTTGTCGAATGTTGCATGGAGCGTAGCTGCTCATGAATACTAAGGCGTGCTAGGGAACGATATGAGGCTATTATTACCATTCGGCCTATCTTGAAACTAATTGTAGTTTCATGTATTATAAGCCAATTTAGTACTTCAAGCTCTCTGCAACATCTCTGCAACACTCAGGATTTCCATTCAAAACCCTAACAATCAACGAAAAATGCAACACATGGATGACAGCTGCATCATTTGCATATTATCATTAATGGTTGAAGCATACACTGTGCGACATAATGTGGGTCTTCGAGGTGACTATAATTTGGCTGTGTAACTTAAATATGTTTTCATAAGGGACGACATTTAATCTTGCCTCATATATGCCTGAAGTAAATCAGCTAGGTCTGCAAATATATATCACCATTTTAGGCTCAATCAACTCTTCATATTGGCTATTTTGGTAAATAGTGTGCTTGAATTTTTTAAGTCTCACACATCCACGCTAAAGGAGTATGCCATAGTCGGAACCATGTGCGTTGGTATAATGCAGATGGTTCATACTCGCATTGCAGTCAATATGTTGAGTCGCTATAAACATAGAATGCCATATAACAAAATATTCGGCTAATGGGTGTGGTTGGAATCATTCTTCATGAAAAGTTGTCGTATCTTATGGAATCACCATGATGGTGCCATCATTACGATGCATATATGACACAAGGACTAGGAACCATACGGAAAGAATCAGATTTTTTTCTAAAGCATGGTTATTCAAAAAATTCCGAGCAAATAACCACAAATTTTACTACTAACCATATACAGCTCCTTGTGTCTGTTGAGTGTTTATTATCTTGCACTTCTTCATGGAATCTGTACACCGAAAATCAGTTTACAGGCTACAAAACGTTTGTGCACCAGAAGAAATGCAAGCGGCTTAAAGCTTATTCGATTTTCGTCGTGAACATCCATCTGTTTTGGCTCTCTCAGCTCTTTGAACTTGAATACCTTTCAAAGTTATATTATATCCAAATAGAAATCGGACATTCATATCACCCACTAGATCAGAGCGAATGAACGTAAACGAGATCATCGAATACAACCCATCAGAACATGTTAAGCTCTTACAATCTTTGTACGCGCTATTGCATCGCGTTTGATGTTAAATAACATAATTAGACTACGGTGTAATGTATTACATCCATGACAATACCTCTATTGACCCGAAAGCGGGAACAGCAAACTGTGATTAGACAAAGTGGCTCGGAGATCAATACACTATTAACGCGTATAAACATAGAATAACGCTATATCGTGCTCCGAGTATGTCGTCTGCCACCAAGCAACCCCCCAATCCCACCAATCCCACCAACAACACACTACCATTTGGTTATCTGCTCTGTGTTTCCAGTGTGGCATCACAGTGTTAGCGCGTTGAATGCGGCACGACCGCGTGCCACTTCATTCATATTGTACCACTCGCATGCCCATTTCGTAGTTAATTTATCGATCTGAACTCCGAACGGGGGCGGGGGGGGGGGGTATTTTGATTGTCAGCTTTTTAATTGCTTCATCAATCGCATTGATCGCAGTCAATTGATCAGGTAATGAATGCTGTCGTCAATGTGAATAAGGCGTTGCCCATGTTTCTGCCTCTTTTAGTTTTGCTAAAACATTGACCATATAGATAACCAAACGTTCAATGATAACATATAGGCATGACAATATGGTCGTAAAAGTGTCCTTGTGCTACCTTTGGTCGATGTATCTTAGAATTATGGTATCTGTATAATATTGCACTGCCCCTTCATTAGATATATGATAGCACATTAGTGCAATCAAGATATTAGACCTAGAGTAAACATCACTTCTTGAACCTACGAAAGTAATGTATATATGTAATATACTTATTCTAACGGAATAGTAAGTTGTCTTATATCGTCGAACTAGATATCACGTCCTTATGTTACTGAGGTATTGGCGAATATTGACTTGGGATTGAATGAAGTAGACGTTTTTGTTGATCTTTCCTATATAAAATAGCTTAATTTGAGAACTTCAAGCGTCTAAATGATCCGTAGCTTCAGACAGACCTTATTCACCCTACGCAGTTCAATAGAAAGCTTCTTATATCAATCAAATACGTCCACTTTTAGTTCTATGCAATAACCAACACAGATTCCAGAAATAATTGCAATACTAAAGCATAAACACTATGGGCTAAGCTATGATATGTTGGTTACCCCATTTGCACTGGTGTGTCCTTGTATATGCGTTATTTGGATTAGTTTGAAAGAGTGGAGCGATCGATATGCATACTAACAGCTGAATCATGCCAATAAATGAAAGGTAAGTTTGCTGCTGTCAGATATGATTCGACATACCGATTACGACGAATTCTACCTTGACGCCTTTTAATTATTTTTGTATCAAATTATTTATTTAACAAAGTGCAATTATCCCGAAAATCCTAAAATATTCAAATTCCAAGTTAGAGACGACTTCTGTTATACAATACTGGCTACTTATACAAAAGAAGGCAGCTAAATGAATTCCAGACATATCAGTACAACGTTAATGCTGATGTATGCCACATTTATGGTCCACTGTCGTGATTTACCAGTACAAACACATTAAATGGTTGAAAGGATTTCAATGTTGTCTGACGAAAGAGACGCATATGTCACACAAATAGCATTATGTAGTCAAGAAAATAGTTTCATACCTAGACTCTTTGTGAGCGTCTACCAACATTTAATACGGATAAGAGTCGAAGAAAGTGTTTGATGTCGGTGGAGGGTGCTGGTAATGTGAGCTGTATCGCGATTTTATAGTGTTGATGATTGTCCAAGTATACATCACCTTGGATTGGGATTCTTACATCCCCCGCTCGCTGAGCGATTAACATCGCAGTTAACGTATGCCGTGGTTATCATCGTGTGTTATAGTTGTAGCCATGTACTTCATGTTACTTGGGTTTGAATTGCAACAAAGTACTCACAACTGTTTTATATTAGACCGCAAGGACAGAACAATAATTCCTTTTCCGCGGCAGACTCGATGAAAGGTCTGATATAAGAGCAATTTCATAATATGTGTCCATTGCAGGTGCAGATTCCTACGCAACAGTCAACCGTATGTCACCAGAGGCTCTTACCAAAGGCATTCGGGCAGGTGATATTCTAGCACAGTGAATAAGATTGTGCGAGTGCAAATTGCTCATGAAGGAATTTTCATGCACAAAAGAGCCAACGGCAACAAAGAAACGGTCATCGAATTGTTAAGCCACTTTTAGGTCCTAAAAAGTCTTCTCCCATCAACTATTGTTTTTTAATTAACAGCACGTCAGGAAGAAAGATATAGATCAGATAAATTGATCTATGATGATTATTAGCAGCATCGACCAACAATGGACACGTAGAATCAATATGATTGACCCTCGTTAGAAAATCGATTCCTTTAACGTTAATAGAGAAAGCCATTATGTCAATTATCGCACATTATTTTGCATTTAATATTATCGTAGAATAATCTCGCCTCTTTGGACCCTATTGCATTCGACACGGCTTTCTGCATAGTACCAGCTCAATGAGCAAACATGTACTCCCGTATGAGATGACAGACGTGTGCATTTTCTTTAAATAATGCACCATTGGTGCATCGTCACATATAAGCATATGTACATGTATATATGCATGCTTTCGACTCTCAATCCACAATATTTATACAGATGATAGTTACTGCTACATATATTAACAAGAACCTTGTTAATAATGACCAGGCCATATGCTATTCAACAGCAGCTGTAAACACAGTACGGGCTTCATTATGTACAAACGTTTGATGAAGTTATACGTTTATCTTTTAAAAATGCAAGCAGTTAAGGAATGCTACTCGAAATACATTAATTAAGAACCATACTGCTAATCTCTCTGTTACAACCTATTTGCGATTAAGGTTGCAGTGATTCATTTTAAGTGATGTCAGTGGGGCCTTAGTGTACGCTCGGCTGCGTTAACAACGTACGAATTATGACGTCTGTTTCTTAAAAACTATTTTAAAAAAAATATCATCTAATGATTTGATACATATATTGTTAATAAATGCGGGTGGTCCCCTATGATGCATTAAGTATGGACATAAAATGACATACGTGCATATTATTTAGCCTGAATAAAGTAACATCTGTGACGGACACACATTACTTGATCAATTATGCTGTCTGATGTTCCAACATCGTTTATCAAACCACATGTGGCATGTACATTATTGTAATTAGGAACAAGATGTGTCTTTTTGAGCTGAAAAAGCCGATGCAAGTTCTTTTGTTGTATTGATGTAATTATTTATATATATATAGATATTAATACATAAATATATATATACATATATATATATATATATATATATATATATATATACATATATATATATATATACATACCCATATATATATGCATATATATATATATATATATATATATATATATATATATATATATATATATATATATATATATATATATATATATTTGAATTTCCTTATCTTATTTCATTGGGACCTTTGTGAAGTGCTGCTATTATAAAACACCTAGGATAAAACCATATGTATGTGCAATAGGCGATATTTCTAACCGTTTGTTTTTAATTGATAAGCCTTACAAAGCATAGCAAGATGAATAGCATATTGATATTCCGTATAAGAGGCGCGCCGAACTCCTGTACCAGCAGGGCAGTCGGCTGTTATCGTGCTTTCACGCTGCAAATTAATTTTATAACAAACCACGCTCTTTATATAAATCAACCCTTTCCAAATGGCCTGCCGAAGTTTTTCAACAACAAAACCCTACACCGCGTTTAGCTTCAGGTTAAAGGCCTTGGGCGAGACTAAATATTCGTAGTATTTCATGCACGTTTACCGTGCATTAACGGAATGACAAATGTGCATTGATACGCATTATCACAGCAGTGGTGCATTTATGAACAGTGTTTTCGTTAACATGAATTTCACTGATTGTGCACAGATGTGGCCATTGCCAATGCAGCGCAATTTATACTCGAATTCTACTTCACTGCTGTGCAAGTACAATCCGTCCCCAATAACCGCACTATTCCACCACCCATCTCGACATTTTTTTGCTTTATTGTATTAAAATTGGTGTATCTTATCAACAACTTTGATGATGTTGGGCGGATGTTGAAGTATGGGTATGATGTTAGTACTAATCAAGCACAGCAATTTTCGTACACTCTAATGCCCCCAATGATAGGTAATAAGTCGGCAAAAAGCACGCATCTTGATCTTCGTCCACAACTATGAATTCCTTCATAGCGCCATGTATATATTCATCGAAGTTGCAAATGCATGCCGGACTCATCTTAAATCTTACTCAATATACAAGTAAATAATGATATGCTGATCATTCATCATACCAACAAGTACTGTATCAGCAAGAGATTAGAGCAAGGATGGTTAAGTCTAAATCGCTTTGAAACTTAGATGCAACACATTTTGTAGGTCGCATAAGCTTTCTTTCTTTGGGACAGTGATCTGACGGTTGGTACAAAAGGTCGCCGATGAGTTATTTACGCTATTTATTGTAGTATTTGCGTTTAACAATAACATGGTTTCAGGCTTTTACTATAGCCTATGAAAGTTACGCCAAATTGGTTGATTTATTACCTGCTCTTAATGCATTTTGTTGTTTAATTGTTTTGTGAAAAAAACTCATGCTGCACAGAGCCTGCTTGCAACAACGTTATCACATTTATCCACTTACGTTATTTACAAAGCATCGTATGGTGCATTTACCAGTAACATTTCCCGTGAGTTGTCAACCAACCTGCTCAGAAGAGAAATAAATAAAATATGTGAGAATGATCATGTTCATATTGCCTCCAGCACCGTTAATGAAACCTGGAGAGACATATTTCGATAGAAAAAAACCCCATCAATTTAATCAACCTACTCAATGGCACATATTAGGATCAACTTTACATAATTGCCAAGACAAGACAGGTATGCATTTATGGATGTTACTTAAGTCACTAGGGACGCCTTATATTCCCGCCTCGATTCAACCCTTTTCCCACCACTGACCTACCCGTATCCTCACCATGACCTTGTCATAACCCTAAGTTAGTTCTTGTTGATGCTGCCGCCTAGTCTCCGCCAATATTGTTCTCCTAACCTTTGCTATCGGTCATGTACTTACATATCGTGTGCTGCTGACAGCGTCGAGAAACCGACGCAAGTTAAACCTCACACATCACGCCAACATTGGTATTCCGGCAAATATGTATAACAACAGGAATTCGCACATCGTTTCAGAGGAACTGAAAAATCATAGCTCCCTTGCAAACCACTTGCAGATTCGGAAATGTGACAATTGCAATGGTCAGAATGTCTTAAGCAGCCATGTTTACAAGCAGGAATGGTCTTATTTGACAAAAAGCCAGGCACCACTAACTGAAGTCATCACTTCCAACGACCAACATAGATTCTATTGATAAACGATCTAAACGTAGAATGAGTCCTGGAATGTACAAGTGTTCAATTGGAAGATAATAATTTGCAGTTGTTGGTTAAAAATACATATATTTGAACAGCAACAATCATAAAAATTACCCATATTTTCCCTTTTTTATGACAATAACTAGTTTACTTGCTTTATTAATCACACGGTAGTGAATAAATGTGCCGACTTTCGAACAGTTGCATTCATCAATCGGTTTTCGCTCAGATGCCTGGTCTGGTCCGTTTGTGTTGGGACATGAACGGTCGTTGGAAATCATTTAATTATCATTCTTTTGGTGCCAGCCCTCCTGCATTTTGATTTTTGAATTCCAGGGTTTGTAAGACATAAATTCCACTCGAGAATTTAAACGTCGAGCATGGATATCAATACAGGGCAATTTGTTAATTTTGGAACTGATTATATGCTATGTTGCATCGCAATATATGCCAATAAGTGCAGAGCTGCAACCCTCGTGTCTATTTATCCCGAAAGTAGATGCAAGTAATCTCTCATGAAAAGTCCCCATTGATACATCAAGAAATCTTTCTTGGGCGTCTGTTGTGCAAGCGTTCGGTTATAAATGGGACTTTTTTATATACAATGTTGAACACATCTGCCGGAAAATTGCAATACGTGCATTCCGTGGTAACATTCACACACATTTTAACTGAGATGCCCTTCAATTATTAACACATACGTTTTACGAATGTAAATGGCAAGTACCTGCCTAGATATTTGCTCCACCACCAGTGTTTGATTGCCTCTAAATCTAGGTATTTGTCCTACATTAAACAGCGTAATTGATACCTGAGTACAATTAACCAAAGAGCAAGACGATGCTATATTTTCTTTTACCTTCACTGTATAAGCCAATCGCTCAATTGTATGATATACAACCCGAACGTAGCTTATCAGATTTTTTGTGCGTTCTGTCTTATTCGAACATTTCTAAACAATCCCTCTAATGTGGCCATTGTGCTGTTCAAAGCAGCTTTAAGCATAGTGTCATCCCCAAAAGCAGATATTTGGCCGCATAAGAGATGAAAGTCGAGCGTATTTCTTCCAATAATGGACCATTGGTACCTCGTCACAACTTAGCATGTGTGCATGTATGTATGCATGTTTCTAACACTACATCCACTATATTTATGTGGCCTACACTGGGATGGTAGCAAGAGAAATAAGCCGGAAGTGTACCCACAAAACGTACACGAAGCTTACATAATATGGCTGAATTTATTTTATCGAAAGTTGAAATGTTCATGAAACGTGTTGATCAGGAAGGTTTATCTAACTACAGCATCTTTCCACTAAATGTCTCAGGACCATTGAATTAAATGCGGGATATTTAATGTGTTGCTTGTGTGCAAATATATCCGGATTGAATATCCCCAACCATGTTATTGTGTGGTTGGCGGTTTAAATGTGTTAAAATCACCAGCATTTGTTTTGTGACAAGGCTTACAACATAACAGTGACTGGAAGCATTAAGCTAGACGTCACCGTAAAAGCGGTGTATCTATGGGGCACAGTAGTAACGGGCTCACTTGAATACTGTACTCGGCGACCTGTCAGTCTCCATTAGTTCTGACAGAGCCAATTAGGCTACATGTCACAGTAATTAACGCGAAGCTGTTTACATGTGTAATCAAATAATCGAATCATAGACCATAAGGTATCACAGCTATTGCAACTCCCCTCTGTTTAATAGGGAAAAGACTGCAACGAAATGAATCAAGAGACTCCCGAGGTCCACAAGCTGAATCAACTAGCTAAGGATGTTTTGTTTTTGTGCTCAGAACGTAGTTGTTACGCATTAACATTGACATAATTCCATGACGTCAGTATCGACTAGCAATGGACTAGCTATTTGCGTACAGACAGATGCCAAATGATATCAGTATATGAGTCAACAATAGACTTTGCAAAGCTGAGAGTATCACTTGGCTCTACTTTGGTTGAATGTAACGACGTGTCATTGTTCTAAATGTTTTGCAATACATTCATACGGGAGCTCTCAGCGGGAAGTCTGTTCAATTGCGACGTAACCCATGCAATACTATTCCTCAGTTATAAGGCAACATCGTTTAACTCATAGTTGTCCTATAATGGCTGCGCATGAGTATTTTGTTATTAACTACGTTTCAGTTGTCGTGCCACAGATTCTCTCAGTTAAAACGCCAATTCAACATGATATCCTAAAATTATGGTGTTAAATGATATTATGTTGCCGCAACCTACTACATATTGATTTATCACTTTGGAATCTCGAGGGTAGATACTTATAAGGATATATACGCGTTATTATATTATTTTCTGAATGCCCCATCTTCTTATATCTCGTGGTTTAAACTTACCTGTAACCAAGGCAACCACCGGCATTCTTTGCATCTTGTTATTTTTATCTGTTTTGCATAAGAGAGTGATAGAAAACTATGGGTGCATATCGTGCTGATGTCACAAATATATCATGCGTTATGCACTGAACTGTTCGACGCTACCTCCACCCCTCTATTGAAATTATAGTCAAAATTATTGCTGCTCCTGCATATAGACAATTTATTAAACGTTCTCTTGCACGCTATATCAAAACGGATACAGCCAGTTTGGCTCCAAGGAACAATAGCAGTGGATTGTTGCAAAGAATTAAAGAAACGATAAGAAATTTGTAGTTAATCAACTATGACATGCTACTCTCATATGAATCATGAAACACATAGAGCGACGAAGAGCCCACGCATAGAGTGTATTAAAGTGTAGCTCCCATCCACTGATGTCCTATTAAGATGGTGATCGCGGTAAGACAATATACGTTGACATACTGACAATATATCTTGTGTATAAATACAACCATATATTTAACGGCAAACCAACCCCAGTGTGTTATATCGGGCGTATAAGGTAGAGTAAATATGAAGCAAAAAACCATTACTAACCGATTGACTAGATCTAGACACATTGGCCACCCGTATGGATGTAGTCCTCCGACAGCAACCAACAGCAGACACGTTACCCCCTAATAATCGCCTCCAGCGACATGCAGGGGATAGCAGGGGGCTTTTCTATCACCGGACCTACAGGGGGGCTATCGTACAAATGTTAAGCCTATTGTACTAGTTTTTATGTACAAACTGTTGGTGCTCGAATGATAGATAACTGGATGTTACGTACAGCGCGGGATAAATGAGCTAGACATGTTCCGTCGAAGGTTAAATTAATCTGCTCTAGCCTTTTCAAACTGACAGGGCAAATGGATCCGACAATTGACCCATATAGTGGATAACCGACGGTATGAGTGAATTACTGATTATTTCATATGCATAATACATACTGAATCGGTTAATGTATTTATCTCTGCCATTAATGTCACATGTATCCTACTGAAAAAGATTTCTGAAAAGTTTAGATACATGAAAAGCTGAATATCAATATTAAGCATATGTATATGCATGGATTAAGTTTGTACATTTCTGTAGCTGTTATTCGTCGTTATAAACGGAATAGCAGCGACAGCATCCATTAGTAGCTCACACAAACGCATGTACATCTGCACACATATAATAACACGAATAAACATATACACAGACGCGTACCCTAGGTTCACGCCGACTCAGATATATATATAACTCCAAGGGCTCTCAATAGATCCGAAAATCGGTCACCTAGACATAAGGTAACGAAAAAGTGAACAAGGCAAAATGTCGAAAAGTTTTTATCTGCGCTGCTAGGAACTATAGATAAGTCAATAATCATGTTGTAAATAACGCAGTTAATGCCTTGGGCGGAATTGTATAATGAACAATTGGCATTAACAAGCCGAGATAATTCAAAGTGTTTGTGACATGGTGGAATGTTTGTAAAATGCAGTAAATAAAAGATCTGACTCTATTCGACCGCTTCCATAACCAAATCTGTGCAAGTGACTCTTTACAAAATGCAGCTACGTAAAAGCAGCGATTCTGTGTAAATTTGATTGTGAAAACTGTGACATTGTTCTAGCAATAGCTATATCAACAGTAGCATAACTTATGCCTACTATAGGTTGTTGCTAAACAAGTACAGGAAAATTAACTTACTCACAGGGAGTGCATAAGAAGCTATATCGTAACTAAATGCAGGTTAACGGATGAAGTATTTGGGAACGATTTAAGCTTGGTTTTGCAGATGCGGTTTTTCATACTAACGAGACTTATTTTTATCTGCCAGCCACTAGACTTATGCTGTAGCAGCCCTCCACTTACTCACCGAATCGATGCAGTTGATATAGTTCAATCGATCAGGTAATATATTTGTTGATATTGCGCTGTGCTATTGATTGGTTTGTTTTAGATGCAGACGATAAGTATGCCGCTTAACTTTTGCTCATTTCGATTCAAATCGGATTTACCGACCATCCCCTGAGTTCCGCAGATAAAATACATTGTACAGCACCTGGCTTAATTTCAGATAAATTAGCTGTCAATATAATTAGTATGAGGCGTTTGCGTGGTGTAATGACGCATAAGTTATGGACAATAATGTGTGCGAATGCGATTAACTAAGTTTGAAACGTGTATCACATGCTGGCGTGGTATCAATTATGCTGACTGATGCGCCAACATCGCGTGTCGCACCACATGTGACCTACGTATAAAACAGTACAGCATGCATGTGAGCGATATTTCACACTGCAACAATCAATGACATTTCTGTAAAATAAAATTGGTATTGATGTGTTCAACAGAGATAAGCATTTCCATAGTGAATGTGCATATGATCCAAGATATCAGAAAGGCTACATGGAATCGCTGCCAACGAATTTCAAAGTCAGTCACACTATTTTCAGCCAGTGCAATATACGTTACTGTAATTGTGCTTCGTTTGTGTGAAATGAGTTCATATTGCAACATCTAATCAAATATGCCTCAGGTTGTTTTGTTTAAGTGCGACAATTCAGCATTATGCAATGTATGTGGACGAACATACACGCCGATGAATTATCAAATAAATTTGTTTATCCGCAGTATCAGTTATTTTCTGAAAAAAATTCTTTTTCGCGTTTAATAGAATAACTGCATTGCACGTTTTATTTGTTATGCTCCCCGTTATATGCTAACCTGAAGGAAAAACATCTCCAACGAATATCGTTACGGTTATTACTGAATAACAAAGTTGTACCATGGTCAAATGTTCTACTTTTTTATGATTAATGCTGTAGTTAGCGATATAAACATTTGACGCCCGTTATCGAATTCCAACTATTTGAAATTGTGACCCGGAATATGCAGAGGGTTGATTTGTCAATGGTATTGTAGGCTGTTACATATTTAGCGCTGTATATTTCTACCTGTGTATGGTGATTCATCATGGTGCTGATGACTTGCACTTTAGATGCAGACCCAATATATCCACGTTGATAAATTTACATACGAAATGCATAGGGGCACGGTCAACCTTTGAATTTTATCTACACCACCAGCTGAACTGTGTCTGAGGTGGTCGATGTTCTGGCACTGTGGTCATATTGCTACCTGCTAAAACGCACACACCAATCGAAGGACATTAGCCAACTACATGATACTGCACTGATTCATTTCCTCACAAGCCAATTGCCGACTTCATGAACCTGATTGTATAATATATCGGACGCGTCATTACTTTCTTGACTGTGTAACATTGACATTGATCAGACAGATAATTACATTAACGGAACAGTTATACATATATCGAGAAGCATGAAGCCCATGTCATTATCGTCTGGAGTCGCCTATCAAAGACATAATTCTGTCAATATTAATGTCGGCTTTACATTTGGGAACAATTTATTTGTCGATTTATAGCACACAGATAACATATCTCGCATATATGAACACAGACCGAGCTGTGCATTGGAGCATACATCAACAACAGTCCTTTAATACTTAATTCGGTCATTGAATACATAACATACCTTTTAAGTAGCACTTCTTAACGGCGAATAATAAGATAGCAGAAACCCAATGCAAGTCACATAATGCGAGCTTGTCGTCACACATAATATCACAAAACAGTTTAGCATATACCTTTCCACTTCCCTCAGACAACGATAAAATTCGATTTTGGCAACTGAATTCATGTGGTACAATATAACAGCATCATGCAAATTGTTAGTTTGTAGGTATATATTAATATCAAGCCTTGGGTGATATGCTTAATCATCTTCTTAAACACTACATGAGATATACCTATAGATGGCACTCTATATGTCTTTTTGGGATTACGATATCCCAACTGAATACTCTAATAATATGTGTATTGCGAGTAAAGCCAATTATCTTGGCTTATTTTTACAATGAACATACACAATGTACCAGTTTTATAATAACATAATTGAAATTGGGAGTGGTTAATACTGTCGCATTTCCTTTAGTGTATCTTTTGCAGTCTATCCCAGGAAATTTTAAAATGTTCGTGGGGTAGCATCGGGTTATAGGTCATATTAAGGGTTGCCGTAGTTAGGTAATCGAAAATAAGGCAATACATTTTATCAGTATGCTGATCGAGTATATATGCGCTCATTGTTTCTGTCTGAAGACAACCAATGACTTTAGGAAGCAGAAGCGCTTTGCATATCAAATCTCATGAAAACCACACATATATAGAAGCGAAACCAATAAACAACGTTAGAACTATAACAAGCGTAGTGCATGACGATTGCGCGCCCGTAGTTTTATGTGGTATCAGTATATGTGAATGTGGTGTGGCACATAGCAGTAGTTAGTGGATGCAATGTTCTAAACGTGTCATTCATGTAACATACATACATTAAAGACAGTGATTTCGAGACAAAAATGTATGTAATTCCAATATCAATAATATAAGTCAATACTAAATAAATCCTCAGATAAATGCGATGTATGCATTATATATATAAACTATTAAAATAATTATATATTTCGCAATAGCTTAGGATACATTAATAACCATGTCACTTGAAATAGACGACGCATACTGCCAATTTACACTCAGCGTCATCCAGTTCTTATGACTTGTTAAAAACGGGTGAAGCCACGAGCTGTTCGCTTCACCACAGCATGACTTACGCGGTGACGGGCTTGATCGAATCTTATTGTCAGGTATATGTTTTAGTCAATCTATCTGCGCACTGACTTTTTTCATTGAGCAGATTAACGACCGATGCACTTCGTTACGTTTATTTTGATATTGTACGATTCTTACACCATAGATTATCCTTATCTATTGACAATAGCTATTCCATTTGGAAGCTGTTGGTGGTTTACTGATAATCTTGTGCTACAAGCATGACACGTAATTATGACGAATTTCGGAAGCACACGAGATGGGTCAATGTGTCGCATAAAGCTTCTTAATGGAGTGGTACCGACACGCATGCCGCTGCAGCTGACTATGGGCGCCAAGATGACTTATAACTAAACGTGTAGAAGATGGTTGTTAAACTTTTAAGCTAATGGGGGTTTGTAGTCTTATTTGAAAATATAATGCACACTTTTGCTGGCATGAGAGCTTTAAGTGCGATTTGGTGTTATTGTCTTCATTGTCTTTGCTAGCATTAAATACATCTCAGCTGGTCGTCTGCGCTTGACGCTACCGCCCATCAACCGCATATGTCCAGTTTTACCTTCATTATGCATATTCGTCTTTTGTCAGTTGTCCGCCAGACCAATACACAGTCGCAAAAATTGCTGAATACAATTTGTCAAGAAACATATTTTTTGAATTATGACACCAGCATTCCCTAAAAGAAAAGGTATATCATTTAATAAATTGACCACCTATCGACAATGAGACTTTGTGGTCGGCCCATCTATCTACTCAGCAATGTGTTTTCATGAAAGAGAGAGGATGAATATTGGCGCTGGTTCCGTTATGGACAACATGCGCACGCCCTAAAACCACCAGTCTATTTCTGGTATAGTTTGATGACTTTATGAATGATGTAAACACATTGTTTTAACGTTTGTACACTGGATTTTATAATTCCCAACTAGTATATTTATCAATGACATTTTCTCGTGGTGGTGAACCAATGTAATGTATGCCACAATGTTAGCACATTGAACGGGGTTTTGGCAATGTTGGCAGATCACCTTGATTATATCGCAAAATCTCACTTCTTTTGCTGAGTTATTGTTAAGAAGGTGTTTTTGCTACAGATGATAAACTTTTCTAAAGATCGATGAAGCCCGCTAGCTCGAAGCCCTGCAAATTTACCACCATGGTTTAATGTCGAGCAATTGAAAATAGTGCAAGACAAAGGAACCACAGATCGAGCCTAAAACTAGAGAAAGGCAATGTTTGTCATTGCGCCTATTCGAGCATCATGAGGTTGAATGCAATTCGTTTCATTGCACCCGCAATCGTAAAATATTGAAAACATTTAAAGCATTCATGATAATAACATCATGTATTTAACTGTCTTTGTTAACATATAGCATGTTTTGTAGGTCCTGTGGGTAAAAGTATCGACTGCATCAAGGGGCGGGGATATCGGTTGTGTTAGCGCAGCGAATGGCGAGGAAGGAAGAAGCTGCAGGTTAGCATTGCGTAGTGCTTTGAGCTGACCCCAAACCTTGATACCCAATTTGCCGGACATCTCGTTTGACGTTAAGAACCCATTACAATGAGCGGAATAAATAAAAACCAAAAATAAAAATGTAAACCAAAGCTTAAGCCGGTTAAGACGTATCTCTTTCGATCGATCAATAAGCATAACGAAAGTTCACTCCATGTATAATATATTTAACTACAATGCATTTGATAATTTGTTGAGGCATGACCTGCCTGTATCATGGACTTGTATATAACTATCACCGTCATTTACTCATTATGATCAATATATATTCGCTGTTCAATAATTCAGCTGATCATTTCAATTGCTATATGTCTAACTGTATCCTTTACGTAGTACAATTAGAGAGGTCATTGTTAGCCAGATCTCTCATCGGTTTGATATATCGTCCAAAACGTGTGCTTTGATTACATTGGAACTGAGCATTTGCAATGAATATATGGGCGTGCAAATTAGTTTAATCTTGTTATATGACTATTGACGATAAGCCATTTCAGCAAAGCCGCTCAGCAAATATAATTGCACAATAATAATACTTCTTTATATGGCGATGATTAACATGGTGGTGTTCCCGTTGGGAAAAACAGAATTATTGTGAGTTACCTTGAAAAATATGCATGGGTATGATGGGTATAATGATAAAGTAAGGAACGTAGATTATCTCTCAAGCATTTGGTACATCCAACATGCCTTAGCCTTGACCGAGAAAAACAGTGGAACACATGATCTTCCAGGATTGCTTTAACTTAACACCGTTTCATACTAAGTACGGAAGTGATAATAACGCATCACAAAAAGTGATATATTACTAGAAATGTAATCTAAATTACGCGAAAAAAGGTATCAACCGCAATAGGCTTAATTCTCTTTGGATGGCATAGTCAATTTATAGGCAGTGCTATAAATATAACAAATGATACTTCAACGGTAGGTGAGAATGATAAATAATGCTCTTCAGCAGTAACCTTTAATCCACCACGTTCGAAATGAAATTATAGCTCTTAAAAAGCGATCAAAATAGATATAATGCAAGAGTATATGTTTATTTTATTAAATGGTCATTCTTTTATCCGACATATCGAATTTAATAATACGGGCTTGAACTACCGATTCGCTTTTAAATGTGTGCAATAACAACTACGTCATCAGCGGATGGCCTAAATCTATAGAGTCAAGTTTATTCGGTGCACCCGATATATATATATATATATATATATATATATATATATATATATATATATATATATATATATATATATATATATATTATATATAGATATATAAATGTGTATATAAATATATATATATATATAGATGTATATATATATAGGTATATAAACAGATATATAGTACAAAATTATATATATGCAAATATTTATAGATAAAGATATATATAGAGAGAGAGATGTGTAAGAGATACAGAGAGATAAATATATAGAGATATTAAAAACAAACAGAGAGATAGAGATGTATATATATATATAGAGAGATAAACAAGAGATAGAGAGATATAGATATAGAGATAGATAAAGAGACTAGAGAGTAGAGAGAAAGAGAGAGAGAGAGAGAGAGAGATAGAGAGAGAGATAGAGAGAGAGAGAGAGAGAGAGAGATAGAGATAGAGATAGATATAGAGAGATCTCTATAGAGATCTCTCTCTCTATAGAGAGAGAGAGATAGAGATATATATAGATATAGATATATCTCTCTATCTCTATATATATATATATATCTATATATATATATCTATATATATATATATATATATATATACAAACTTTAACCAAAACTCGTCGCCCAAAGCCAACTTTTGATATCACCCACCGCAAAATCTTACGAAAATAATTAAAAATGAAAGCAACTTAATTGAAGATATTTTGCGACTTGAACATCTTTTTTGTCTAATAACGTGTCGCATGGTAAAAAATGTTCATATATATGTATATATATATATATGTATACATAAATACATATATATATATATATATTATATACAGGAGGTTTTAAAGCAATGACTACTCGAACAGAAAAGTGCAACGACTGATGCAAGAATGGATGCATTAAGAACAACGGTTATCGGCAGCTCAAAAAATAGGCTAAACCAAAAAACTTTTAACTTCGCTAGGAGGTCCCAGCGTCTATTAGAAACATGGGGAACCTATAGTTTAGCCATACTCATCACAAGTGGCTTATGGAGGCAGTTAGTGGTTCACATCGAACAATGCATCTGACAGCCGGTCGCGAGGCAAGTCGCTGTGTAACTAAAAATCTGATGCTGCTACCAGAAGAATTAATGATAATTCAAATAATTGAGTGGGACAGCGTGACGTTGTAACCACCGCCCCAAGAGGAGAACAGCATTTTCTGGTTGTCTATCAGCAGATATACATCCGATACACACTGGCGCTCAGCTATTGCCTTTGACAAACCGGCAATAATGCAACCCCCCCCCCCCCCCCAAACACACCCACACCCTACCCCAACATCACAAACAAGTAAAAATTTTGGACTGTTGCAAAACCTTTGAAGGCATCAATTAGTATATAGATATTGCCGGCACATGTTCGACGTAGTGGATCTTCAACATTATTTTGATCAAGGCACCGTCAATAAGGTTGATGACATTCGCCGTTATTCGGAGCCCAACACTTAATTCATTTGCTGTACACAGTGTCCATGTTTATAGCTGAAACAAACCTTAAGCAACAACAGCGTTGTGTTGCGACCACACGCTGCAACACAAAAGTAATTCGTTTTTTTAAATCACCAAGTAGTATGCTAAAGAGTGATTCCGGACCATCTTTCTAGGCCACTTAGTGACCAGAACTAACCCTCAAACAACAACAGCGTTGCGTTGCTGCCACGCGCCGCAACACAAAACTAAACGAAACTAAATGTTAGATTTTGATCCCTCAGCAATGGCAATGGGTTAAAGGCTTTAACGGTAACCACGGTAATGGCAAGCAATTGACAGGTCAAAGGTTGCTGGCTACAACAAAAGATCGGTTGTCACCAATGTCGAAAAGGGTTGGCCAAAGACCAGTTGTCTTAGTCATTCCGAAGTCAAACCGATATGCCAAAAGCAACCATCGCACCCTCTAAGAGCATTATAAACATATCGCATTATTTATTACACCACCGAAAAAGACCGAGGCTACTGTGATTGCGAGCTGTCCAGGCATCCGGGTGATTTTATGTATTTGTTACAGATTGTAGTGGTTACAGAGATATTTTTACGTTTGCCATATGGCCGGCACACTATTCTTGCAAATGATAGAAGCGGCTACCAAGCAGCAGATGCAGGTGCTCCCATACACTCCCAAGCTAATTCCTAATATATGAATCAGATATGAATCACACTAGAATGAACCAGCAATGGTATCTCATTGATGTGATCAAAAGAAGGAAGAATTAAGTATTTTCATCACGGAATAAATTCTACGATCGTCGGAGTGAGCAATAAAGGCTACACATTATTACATCTTTGTTACTTACTCAGATCACACCCGTGTATTTCTGTGCCCCGATCTGTTGCAGAATTACGATTATCCAATACATGTGCATAGTAATGCACTTACACGTCCTTGAAAATAGTATTATACCTTATATATGGCGAATTAATGAATAGCGTTTGATAGCCTCCGCATCAAATATATCTACGTTAATGCCTCTGTAGGTTAATAAATAGCGAGATGGGTTTAATCAATATCACAGGCATGATCATTGGTCAATACTAAATTATTATTGAAGTAAAACTGTAGTATGGTTAGCGTATGCAATTTATTTAGAAATCCATACATCTCTCCTAGAATACTTCGACAATAGACTATTTTCATCTTATTATTTTTGTTTGCTTATCATTTGTACTAGTTTCACTAATACACTGATAACCCCGAGAGCCCGTTAGACGAAGTACCGACGGGAGCTCAATGCATCAATCCTTCAAAGCGCTTAAGTGAAAAGCAAAGGCGGAACCATATTGACGTTGGGTGTATTCAGCCACTTACATTAGATCTGCCGCATTATGCTATTGTTCGACAAAATGTGTGCAGTGTTTCAATATCGGAAACCGACAACGCTAGCTACATGATAAATAACGAATTTTGCTCACAGATATGAAATAATGGAATAATTGTATTTGCTAATGCATGAAGTTCAATACACTGGTTTGTTTATGTTGTGTTAATGTTTCAGGACCACACACAACTCATTTAGTTTGATACACATGAAAGCATATGCATATACATATTTCAAACCGGGCCAAACACAATCTTACAATTTACAATCACGGATAACTGCAGGATTCACAGCGTTTAAGCCTGGCATCTTATTGTCGACTGTAATGTGCTGTTTCTTGGGAATTGATTCTGGAAAGGTCAAATGAAACGGAATCCTAATTTCCGTATATCCTCCGCACCAGCAGAGAATGTCGGCCCATTATCGGGGACCATTAAGGCGAGGCAACGAACAGCAGTCTGTGAATCGACAAAATGTCATAAGAAATAAAACAGCTGACATATCAGCGACAACTTCAACGTGGATTGCTTTTATAACAGCACAAGTGAATAAGTATATGCATGCTTTTTGTCGATTTGTTGTGTAATGCACCTGCAAAATTCCTTCCGCATGCAGAGACAGGTGCTGTCTCACGACGACGGAACTCGGGTAATGGTGGAGGAGCGGGTGCTTTATAACGTAGCCATTGTGTTGTTAGACACGTGTCGCAATAACGGACTATGGATTAAACCAATCGTCTTACACGAGGAATCGCAAATGTCGTCCTAGAGAATGTCATTGTGGCTTCCACTCCAGCATGTAGCCTTTCATGTGCCGGTTTCATAATAATTTTACCAGACGAAACATTTGTTTCCAGATCCCAGTAGTGCGATATATCCCATTAAGGTTTTGTATGCCATTAGGAATGATTCATGCTTGGATGTTTCGTCAGCGGCAAACATGGCAGCATGCGTCTCTCGTTGCATTGTATTAGGTAATCATCATATTGCGGTATTTGCGTTTTCTGTATGATAATCCGCTTCAATATTAATATCTCCAATATTTCCAAAATCATACATCTGAGCGTCTAAGCCTTTGATTTGGTTTTAATTGTTGCATAAGGTTACAATTAAACCTTCAAATGCAAGCTTGCTGCCATCGTTTTATGCGGATTTCTTTCGCTCTATTCATGTTGTGAAAGCAGTCCTCGGTGCGCCAGCCTCGAAATCTGTAGTCTCTTCAAGTCTGTTACTTCAGTCACACCGCTTTGACAAACCTGGTCGCGCCATCATAATTTTAATGAAGGTTCAAAGTCTTGATTTAATTTCATTCCACGCCGGTTTTTATGCCGCAATTCGAATTTGGGTAAGGAAATAACGACAGATTTAGCAAAGCAAGATTTACTTTGCTTTAGTACAATTGTTTAATACTACAGTACATCGAACAATAGAATTGCTTTTATTATATCGCATGATAGGATATCTCCCTGCTTCGCCTTACTGTGCGGAATAATTCCACTGGCACAGCATGATTCACATCAAACGTTATCCAATCATGAACAATATAAAGCAAGCGCTGAATCAAGTGATTTCCGTGAAAAGAAATTTTCACATTCAACTATTTGTGTGATAAAGCATCATTGTGTGGTGAGCGCGTTGTGCGTTTTTGAGAGGGTTTTCATGCATAACAGTGCAAAACAATTTTTTCACAAAATATAGAACAGGGGGCTTCAACGGTGTCAGGGGCGGAACCCATGGCGTGATTGCATACTGCGTCGCCTTTCGACCCACAAGGGTGGTGGTCCCGTCTCTGAAAGGGGCTCAGTAGTACCGTGCAGGACTTTCGCTCCAACGGCGTGGGTTTTGCAGCCCAGTCTTGGCAACGGGTATGTGCCAAGTGGGTTCTTGTACGTAAGGGGAGATGATTCAGCATCACGATCATCCTCATCTATCACCGTCACAATATCACCTCGGTGTTGAAAGTGACATAAACGCCTAATATTACTATTACCAAAGGTATCAGCTTTATCATCGCTGTCAATCATTGCGGGCACCTAGAACAATTATACAAGCATTCGAGATTGAACATGTTGAGGATGAAATGCGTTAGAGTTGTATAGCACAAAGCAGTTGGGGTAGTATCTGGTAATTGGTAAAGCCAAGCACATGATTAATTTGAGCTATTTGGCGGATTATTAAAATGGATTCTAACCCCTGATCTCACTTTCAATACTATCAAGTCTTGTCAGACAACATATATTCGCGCTTAAGTTCTACAGGGGCACACTGTCCCGTAGATAGTTGGATGGATTCAACAACAAACCAGCTGTAAAATGGCTACATGATCTGTCTGGACTAATCTGCATATCTAATCATCATTATTACCCGGATATCACTTGCTAGTTATATCTGAAATAGACATAGGGTCGCGGCACAGTGTGAACGTGCAATGACTGTAAAGATGGAATGTATACAGATGAATATGAGACACCTGGTACGTCCTGGAAGTGAAATGAATCAGTAGGGCACAATCATGAAACATTGCGATGTTACGTACAGTGAAATGTAATTACTTGCAACAAGAATTCTGTTTTTGAATAGAGAGTAGTGATATATCAAATGCGTGTCGTTTTATCATCTACATATTCGAAACGATACCAATATAAATGATGATATGCAGCATATTATCTGGTATTCGTTCCGTTGTATATGCCTCGGCATCTTGCGAAGATGCATTCTCACATAGTGAGACAACTCGCATCAAAATGAGCTGACCAGCGAGCCAAAAAACTTAATAAATAACATATATAAATGCATAAAAACCAGAACAGTCTTTCAAGTGCTAAAGCTAATTGCACACACACACACACACACACACACACACACACACACACACACACACACACACACACACACACACACACACACACACACACACACACACACACACACACACACACACACACACACACACACACACACACACACACACACACACACACACACACATGTGGAATACATCAAGCAAATGCCCATGAAAGCCAAGCCTGTCAAAGAACGAGTGACACAAGTTCGTATCAATGCTCACCTACGTCATTTTATTTACGAATTTGATTAAGTCCATTCCATATTATTTAACACGTGTCCGCTGTGTTGTTAACTACGGACGAAATAAGTGCTGTTGGCATTACACACTTGGCATATCAAGCAACTGTCTGTCAGGTTTTGCAAACGTTAAGGCTTCACGACGAGAATACTACCTCAGGGTTTACGCTGAATGAGCAATTCTATCAATCGATCGATAGTATAGCATGCTTATCACTTGGATCGATTAGTTGATTGACAGCACACAATATACATTAGATGCGGCCGCGCCTGTAAACTAATGTTTATTCCACAAAATCTTATCGCTAAACATATACAGAATCCGTGATATTTCACCCCTACCATTATTCTACAAGTCCAGAAAAAACCTTAGCTGCACAATTGTTATCACATTCCAAACTTTGTAGAAACTGAACTTTTCTTTGGTCAACACAATGTTATAATTATTTGTCATATAAAGTACCATTACCATCTTTTGCATTTTGAAGCCAATGCAGGCTGATGATATATGCGCATATAGTACGTGAATAAACTGATCGAATAAACCATATAGATGCCACTGCTAGCTAGTTATATTTCCTAAACAAACTGTATCCTCATTTATTCTGAAGAAAACTAGAACAATACCCTTAAGTAAGCCAACTTTGGTAAACTCGGGATGTCCCGTTAAATGATGAACATGGATAGATGTGTCGCTACATTACGTTGTATGGTGTAATCATCAACTCCAACAGTGATTGACTGATTACATTGCCGAAGTACGCCAAAACGTTAACACATTACAATTACCATTTTATTCACGGTTTATGTTGGCCAGTATATTCTCCTGCAAGTCCCTGAGTTTCCATCATATATTTAATATTGCATAACAAACATAACCTTTCCGATGAATTTCATTTGAACGCCCATTACATTTTCAATTGCTGTGAAACAAATAGTTTTACGTGCTAAATAACTTGAACAATGTACAGTCTTGTCAGAGTTGATGCAAAGGCGTGTTAACGATGCTGCTCACGGTTGATCAATTCAACGTCGCAAAATTTGTCGACTCGTTCCGTCCTTTTCGATGTCATGTAATCGATGATCACTCCTTCAGGCAGTGCGCAGTGAAATAATATATCATAGACATGAAGCCGTCTGACTTACAATGTAAAATTACATCAAAGTATTCATTGGATTGGTTTGCTTCAAACAGCCATCGGGTTGCAATAACACGCATAGGCGGGCGCTACGATGAATCTTAGGTTGTTTATCGTGCATGGTCCACGTGATCGATACGGCCTTAGCGGCTTATCTGATTATTGAAACAGCCTATTGCAATTGAATGGTAAGTCAAATGAGATTGAAAACAATTATGATAATAGTGCAAAGTCACTTAATCGCACATTCATAACCGAGATGAGACATTTGACAATATTAATAGTTTGTTAAGTTGACAAGGAAGAATCTTGACGGCAAGAATGCAGCGGCTTCGCAAAAAAATATTTTTTATAAAATTCGGCCGGGTTCTTGATGACGTCAATGTATGATAATCTAGCCGTCCCGCATTTAGGCCGTTGCATCATATATCTGTATTTACGCATGTATATAAAAAGGTTCGATTTATTTTATGATGAACACGTTGGATTAGGTCCGGTAATTGATGAAGTTCACGTTTCATTTAAGTTTGTGTTTCCCTCTCAATATGTTTTTTTTGATTGTCGGATAAAGGAATGCGAAATTAACTCGCAACGTTAATTTTCTTGCGGATATGTGTAGTGCAGGTGTAGATGACAGTCCATATAAGATATCTAGCTTTCTGGTGTTGCCGTCAACGCTACTTTGACTCCACTAAATACTTCTTGCCAGGATCTGATATTTTCTATGCCGTTGGATCTGCTTCCACGGACACAATGCCGCTTTTATATATATGTAAACATATACTAATATATGTTTATACATATATACAATACAGTATATATATATATATATATATATATATATATATAATATAATATACATATATATTATTATATAAATATGCATGTATATATATGTATATATATATATATATATATATATATATATATATATATATATATATATATATATATATATGCATTCATTATATGTGCATAATACTTTATCTAAATATTTATTCATATGCATTTATATACTTGTACTGTGTGAGATATTGTGATGAATGTAATCTTGTTGTTGTATTGCCTCCGACTGTCGCAGCCAATATATGTACATGTTCGTCAGTACATATATAAATAATTACATTTATTACTCTCATTAGTTGAAATATACACTCAGGAAGTTGCTTCTATGGTAATATCAAAAACATGAAGAGGAAATGTTATCAAATATAAAGCACTTGCCACAACATATACTCGTGCCAATTAATCATTTTGTTTATCCCACCAGACTCGATTTTTTCAAATACATCGGATTCAAGCATTGCAACGCATAGGATATTTTAGTCTTAATTAGAACGCAATTATGTTAATTGCGTCTGTACTGACAATGAGTAGTTTTCCTTAACGTTTATTAATGACCTGATTTCCGTTGAACTTTCACAAACACTCCCTGTTATCTGACTACTGGAATATGACTCATATTATATGTTACATTGTTAGTACTGGTAGCTGCCAATATCAAACAATAAGTAAATGATCTAATATAACCGTATGCCTGAGAAATACTGTTTCCTATTATTAAACTGCGCTGGTCAATATCAATTCACATAAGTGATAAACTCATTGTTGTCACTAATCTAAATCATGTAATGAGGTATTAGTCACGTCGGCAACCGAATCATGGTATTTTATTTATTTTCAGAACAATAGAATAACGTTGGCACCTAAAGCAAAAAAATCCCATCGAATAACCCTTGAAATCTTACAGAGCTATGTGTACTGCACGCATACATTGATCAAGATGATTTTACTATTGCATATCAGATGTAATTCTATTTACATCATATATAGCCTGGTTATATTACAATAAATACCTGTCACATATGTGGCGACGAAGGCTACTTCAGTTTTCATGTTAATATTGACAATACTGTGGCATGTAATTTAAAATATAAGCAATTCAAAAAGCATGCATCATTCTTTTATACGTGAAAAAAAAAGACTGTCATGTGTGTGGCAAATGAAAATTTGCATTCTATGAACTGCCAAACCCCTCCCAAACCCTAGAGTTTCACCAATACAAAAATATATTTAAGTTCACCAATGGTACAGAGAATAAACTTTCATAGATGGCGATAAACAAGCGCTCTCCAAGGTTAATACTAGATCCACCTGGCGCCAATAATCTTAATCAATATGGATTATAGCTAATACATATACGCTGAATATAACGATTTTAGAGCCATGCCCTGGACTGATGTTTATCAAGAGTTGCAAGGCAAGGCAATCAATTTGTGTCACTCATTTCTTTGATTTCTATACCAAAACTGCGATTGCAAAACCATTCTTAGGCATCGGTAAGAGGGCATTGAAACTGTTCTAGTCTATGATAATGCAGTTGCATATCTCTGTGCAATCTGCTTTGAAGACACTGGTCTTGAGAAGACGCTCAATGTTATTGTGACAAATTACGTTATCGAACCGTCGATTATTTTCCTATGGGCCAGGTATAAAAATGCATTCCCGCGATACTGTATCATTCACTGGTATATCAGCATAATATAAATAGCGGAATAAACGATGGTAGCTCACATTCCGATATTGTAAACATGACAATTGCACACAAAGACATATCGATGGTTACAAACAGGCTTACGATTAAAAAGGAACCTTTTTTTATCTCAGAGTAGTGTGCATGTTGTGGAGGACGTGGATTGCAGCATATATTTTTAGGGTTATTCTTTAGTGCAGCAGATATGAGAAACTAGTCTCATTGCAATATCATATCGCATATCATGGTATGATATTGCTTGTGATAGCACCAAGGTCGCCTGATGGAATTTATGTATGCCGTTCTGCGGAATTGATAATCCAGGGCAGTGGAGAAACTCATCAGACGGGCCATTTCAGCCATCTATCTATGTTTAACGACGCGCAACAGCTTGCGTTCCCAGGTGCCTCACGAATCGTTGCTTTTTGAGGTATATTTGATACATATTCCTGTTAGTCATCAACCCACTAATGTAGAATAAGAAATCTGCATACCACAATAACCGACAACAAACTTAGAAAAGAGTAGTTTGGATGATGCAACAATAATGATCTGTTTCGATTTCAGATGAGATTTTGAAAGAGTACATAAGCAAATGATTCCGAAAATTTTCTGCGTGCGAGTGTGTGTGTGTGTGTGTGTGTGTGTGTGTGTGTGTGTGTGTGTGTGTGTGTGTGTCTTGGTATGGTTGCTGCGCTTTACACTGGACTAAAAGCTGACAAGTGTGACGAGACGTTGATGGAGCATAAAACGGATCGACTGCAGCTTCCAAAGATAACTTTGTACTTATGCAGTAAGGTAGCCCCGTTAAATGTCCTGCTAAGGTAGCCCGGATTTATTGGGCATAAATGAGTGAGTACCCACTCCATGCTCGAAACTCGAACATATATATACATATATATATATATATATATATATATATATATATATATATATATATATATATATATATATATATGCATATATATATACATATATATGCATATATATATATATATATATCCAACATATATATATATATATATATATATATATATATATATATATATATATATATATATATATATATATATATATATATATATATATATATATATATATATATATATATATATATTATATATATCTTTTCGTTATATGATGCATGTATTTTTGGTGCCCCCAATATTTTCGACATGGTGTGATGTACACAAGTGATTAAATTCAATTCAATATCAATTTAACTGAATGAGCTGTTTCACACAGAAATATTGCCGTTTCTGTGCTATGTCTGCAGTAAAGCTTATTATATCACAGTCCGTCGTTTTATGAACAATTTATTTTCACGTCAAATCAGAACAAACATTTTTATTTTATCAATTTTAGGGCACTTGAGATATGTTGCCAAGCTTTAGGGTCACATCCTAATATACATTATACCTTACAAAATTGGAGAAACCAATACAACGGCACGCCGCCAAACGTGTCATAGAAACCTAGTTAGTGGCGGATCGCCGGAGTAGAGATATAACGACTAGGCGGGGTGTGAGGGGGGGGGGGGGGAGGCACGTAAATAATCCATATTTCTTTGAGCGATTGTATTACGTTTGCATTCATGATAAGTCTGGATGAAACAAAGTATTCCATCAATGGTCAACATCGGTACTTTCGGTTTATGTAGTCCTTAAATGCCTTCCGATTCAGCTTATACTAAACAATATGCCAAATAAATTATGGGTACAAATACTACAAATCATCAAATCAATACTACCCTGATTATGCATAAAGTCGCGTTTGTATTACGATATATATTGTGGTGTTCCACACAACATATCGCAACCAGCTTGAAATAAAATCATAAATTGGCGTTTGCGACCGTCTTTCACATATCGTCAAATTTTCGTCAATTCAGTTGCTGTGCACAGTATACGAGTCACGACTAAAGGCTAAAGATTGGAATTGCCTGCTATCATAAGTCAATAGTAAGTGTAACACAATGCGCTTCCAGAATCATGATTCTATTAGCATCATTCCATAGGTTTGCCCATTCCAACATTAACAACTCAATTGCCGTGCACATGGGTCCTAACTTAGAGACCGACATTCGGCAAGGCTTTTTTTGTTGTCATTTCTAGTGTTCCCGAAATGAAATGCTAACCGTTAGCTTGGCCGCAAACTCTAAATCAAACCAATAAACGTATTACTGAAGATTTATTTGACAGACGGGTATCGCTGCAGCGCTATGGGTACCACAAGGCAATCTTAAAATAGTTCATTGGCTCTAATACAAATATCTCCCCTTTTGGCAAAGCAAAGAAAATGGTTCACCTTGTACAGAGAACCGACTTGACTATAATTGCATTATAAGAAAATCATAAGTAATGATTCGGAATGATAGCTATGCGAACGGTCACTTTGGTCATCGTAGTCGTTGAACGAAGTAAATAACAAAGATGTCCAAAGGAATAAACTACCATTATTTATGGTGCATGCCGCTTGTATATGATGATGAAAGATTTAAAACAATGGCTGATTAGTAAAAAATTGTTTGTTACATAAATAAATTCTCAAGTAAATGTACCCTAATATTTAAGTATATATACATATATATATATATATGAATATATATACACCCACAGACATGCACATATATCAACATATATACATATATATATATAAAAATATATATATATATAGACATATATGTATATATATATTTATATATGTATAAACATATATATATATATATATATATTATGTATAAATATATGTATATATATATGTATATATATATAAATATATATATATATTTTTTATATATGTATATATATATATATATACATTTATATATATATATATGTATATATATATATATATATATATATATATATATATATATATATATATCTATATATATATATATATATATATATATATATATATATATACATATATATATATAGAGGGTATCAATATCAATGTCCATTATCTTGTCTGGACTATTTCAAACACTCTTTCATCGTCCTGTTCATCAAACTACTCGCTCAACTACGCAATATTATCACGGGTCACATGTTGGAATATAAAAAGTATGCGAGTCAGGTCACAGGACATATCATTCAAAAGTGCTCCATTACATTTGCAGACAACCAGATGAGACTACTTGTTTCGGTAATAGCCTTGCCAAGATGGCCAAAGCAATCAATCAACATCAGCTGGGACCTGCATCTCTAATACCCTGTCGATGATCGCCAACCATGACAGATATGGCATAGCCAAACGGTCTCGTAGAAAAGTATATTTAAACAGTACGTTCACTTTTCCAAGTAGTTTATAAGCATCTCGAAATGCAACCAAATCAAGTTTGTTTCGCAATAACAATTTACATCACATGGGATCGTTCATTGCAATGAATATGAAGAGAAGGTCAAGCTTCTATTTGTCGAAAATGACCGTTATGAAATTTTGACATTGATGTAAAAATCCTGACTGGCGGTTAAATGATAGAGCGATTACTTGACATTCAGCGGTGACATTCATTGCAAACGGCCTCATGTGACCAGCGCTGTACCCGACCGGCTCACGCCATTTCTTTGATTTGACTTGCTGAGGAGCAGCGACGTTTGAAATATGATAAAACTGAAGAAAAAAAACAACCATGGTAACACACGCCAGCGCGCTGTGCATTACAGTCGACAACTGAAGTGGAATGCATAGTAAGTCTATTGGGAATCTCATTTTCCATAATCAATCAATGTCATATAGATCTGGAAGATAACATATCAGTGTGCATTGAAATCTATATATATATATATATATATATATATATATATATATATATATATATATATATATATATATATATATATATATATATATATATATATATATATATATATATATATATATATATATATATATATATATATATATATATATATATATATATAATACAATCGCCCGCATCGGTAGACGCTGCGACGAATTTGTATGGGGCAACGTCAAGGCCTAGCAGAGCGACCATGAGTCCAACCTGCGCTTGGGGCATCGTTTGACTTAGCTCCTTTATATCATTCTGAATCGACAATTCCGTGATAATGGGCAATGTGTTTTGACAGGACGGTGGGATATAGAATCTAGAAACCAACATATATGACAAGCCTACAAACAGATTTATGGCACCGCTCAGAGAAGCTTACCCCAGATCGATACAGTAATTTTGGAACTACCATTTAATATATATTTCAAAGCAATACAGACACTATGGTCACCATCTCGGTATATATAATGTCACATGGTGTTTGATTGCTCTCCGCTCGCTTGGTGCTCATCATGCTTTATGAACTGTCAAATAATTCAGACTGTGACCTCGCACATCTACTCCCGCCTGCTTTTAAAGATATACATTTCGACATGCGAATCGATGATGCCACCACGACCGTAATTGTAATGGTAGTCCATGTCAGCTGAATACATTTACTCGTGATGATATGCGCAAATATATATATATATATATATATATATATATATATATATATATATATATATATATATATATATATATATATATATATATATATATATATATATATATATATATATATATATGTATGTAAATATATAAATATATATATAAGTATATATATATATATACAAATATATATGCAAATAAACATATATATATATATATATATATAAATATATATATATATATGTATATATATTATTCAATATGCACATTTGCACCAATATCTATATATATATATATATATATATATATATATATATATAAATATCTATTGATTTATTCACATATTTAGAGATTTATATATATAAAAATGTTAATTTGAATAAATATTTATGGATTAATACATACAGATGTAAATATATATAAATATATTAATATATATGCATATATAGATAAGCATATATGTTATATATATATATATATATATATATATATATATATATATATATATATATATATATAAAAAGATATATTTTCTAAACGTGCGTTTATTATTAAGTATTTCATTCATAACCTTATATGTATTAATTTATTTATTTATATATATATATATATATATATATATATATATATTGATTCATATACAATTGCATGTATATTTATAGCTTTATAAATAAATATATATATATATCTTTACTGATATATATTAATATATGCAAATGTATGTAGATATATCTATATATGTACATACATAGTTTAGTATATATTAGCTTATAAATAAATATATGAGTATATATAATATTAATATATATATATATGTATCTATGTATATGCATATATTTATATGTATGTGTATATATTCCTATATATTTAAACATATATATAGATATGTTTTTTATAAATATATATATATATATATTTAGAGATATAAATTTATATATACACACACACATATATATATATATATATATATATATATATATATATATATATATATATATATATATATATATATATATATATATATATATATATGCATGTAAACATGTTTGCGTGCAATCATATATATAAATGCATGAAGCTGCATAGATATATATGCTTTCATATGTACATATATAATTTTGAAAGCATGCTAGGGGTTATAACGTCTGCTGTCACATGTTCATCTGATTTGAATCCTGTAGTATACCTTTATCAACAAAACATCCTATGTACTGTTTACCCTAGAGAGTTAATGTTTACATTCAATCTTAGGCGTAATTGCATTAAAATGCCCGCACAATTGGCGTATCTTCGGGAAAAAGTGATGCTTTGTGAAGTCTCGAGTATGCAATCAGTGTGCAATATTGTTTGCCTTTGACATACTTTATGCAACATAGCAGACATGCTCATATAATTTCCCTGTCGTTAAAACCGTCATACCACAAACCATAAATGAACAAAGATATAATATGCTTAATAAACCAGGATTAAAGATGTAACACAAGGAGACGTTACGGATTTATGCTGTCATTGTTTAACCCACGTTTAAATTGACATAAGTATGTATGCCGCAATGTGTCAACGACAATCACCTATTTGAACATTGCGGACCAATGGTTCAAGATAAGATATTCTGCAAGCTGAAATCAATGAATGAACTTTACCAAGAAGCCAGCTTGGCTAAAGCTACACGATATGTAACAGATTTAATGGAAGAAGTTAAACTTATACCGATCAACTGGTATTGACCGTCAAACGGACTGCATATCTCGTATTGAGAAGCTGGTATTCGATGAGCAATGTAATATGATTCCTATGGACAGAAACTGAAAACAAAATCCCTCTTATCATTGCCTCAAAATCGGAGCGACCGTTTTTAATGGCTTCAATAAGGACGACATTATCTTCCAGCATGAAGCTGCGGATTGAAGGCATGGCGAGCTGAGTACATAGTGATAGCAATATCATCGTAGGGGGTTGAGACCGTTATGGAATGCTACAGGCACGTCCTATAGCTATTCAAGCCTGACAGACAAATACTTCCTTGGCTCTGATTACAGATAATTTCGCCGTCAGTTGCAAATATGACGATTTCAAGATAGACGATCAATTGCCTCGATTAAACATATTTGTCACGCTGATGGTGCAGTGTTGTAAACGTCCCTTAAATATTTGATATCATATCAACTTAATGTGCCTCTTTTATGCGAGATCATGAAGTTTACCGATTCTTCTAGCGATGAGACAAAACATAATGCAAATAGCTGACACTACATTCATTGCATCTCGATATTACGACATGAAATAACCTTTCCTTGAGCAATCAAATACAATTAAAGGTGCATGCGGTTTTTTTTATCAATTTAATAGAACAGCTCATTTAGAACCCAAATAAACCATTTTGCGGACTAGTTCAACACTATATCGTCGATTATACCGTGTCGAAATCTGTCGGTCACACCCATGTTTACAAACATGAGCACATGTCGATGGGAATATGACGCATGCGTATTGAAGGGTCATTTGTTTACAACACATAGTCGTGATGTCGCGCGCAGCGCAGATTCGACAGAAGGTGGAAACGCATGCAGCCGAAATGGTGAGTGTTTGATTCCTACATTTCTTGTATGACTCTTCTTTGATTGGAGTTTTCGAATGTTATATAAAAAAAGAACCTGCCTCAATAAAGTGAACACTATCGGTACAATATATTACCGTAAATTTAACAATATATAGCGTTACACCTGTGAACAAGCCCTGAGGTAGCCCTTAGACTTAGTATATTATATTTATACTACCGTTCGACCGGTGCCCTGAGGCTGCGAATGTTCAAGCGTAATAAAACGATATTCTTGACTAGTCTGTCACGTTTTGGATTGTAAAGCCATGACACTTGTTCGAAGTTTGATTATTTCATATGCAATTATCGGTGTTTTTTTCTTAGCAAACTATTGGAATATTCTTGAATGAACTCATAAATTGTATTATAAATCAAGGGACTGGGGTTTCCCTCAGGACGTCTACGTTATCTGGTTATAGTGAACTGAAACAGGGATTTGTATTGGCTGACCGGTCGCTATATATATATATATATATATATATATATATATATATATATATATATATATATATATATATATATATATATATATATATATATATATATATATATATATATATATATATATATATATATATATATATATATATATATATATATATATATATATATATATATATATATATATATATATATAACAACCACTAGGTTTGTCAATACGTCCTCAACCAAGCCTCACATTTAAAATTACCAAACTGATAAGGCCGTTCAGCAATAAATCATATTGGTGTAAGGAGACATCTCAAAGTTTTGCCATGCCGCAGGCAAACAATTGAATGTCACATACAAAGGACCCGTGCGTGCTGAGACTCAATATGCTTGCTGAAAGGCTATAGCTATCGGTTATTCTTAGCATGCACATCTCCGTTAGCCCCTGTTCGTTATTGATCGTGTCAGGTTCTATTGCAGCCCATGATTCATTACAGATTTCATCAGGGAAATCAGCCATTGGTAGCTCATCAATTAGGTGGTTGTCCCTTGGTACACTTTACGTTGCCAGAATCTTTGATAGTTATATCAGGTGGGACAGCTCATGAATTATTCCTCCAAATCTTGTCCCAGGTAAGACATATTATTTAAAGCGATATCCGTCAGGACGCAGAATGCTAGCTCGATTATTAATGAAAATGTTTCTGTGTGGTGTGGGTCTTTAACCGAGTTCTGCGCTATGAAATTTCAAGGTTGAATCACTCGTCATACTGAAGTGTGCTCCAATGTCAGCGAATGTCGTCTTCAAATGAAACCACGAAAGACTGTCAATAAATATGTGTAAATGTGTACTTCTATTAAATTTGTCATGCGAATGACAGGTCTGTTTTACATGCACGCATGTTACTTATTCAGTTACGGATTTTGCGCCGTAGCCAGCTCATATTGATGCATGTATTTCCTCCTGTAACTGTGCATGCTTTGCTCTACGCCGCTGTCCACCAAATATAATGGGCAAAAGAAGCACGCTGCATATCATGTTTTATTGTTAATATTATTTCACATTTGTGACAGTTGAAACGACATGTATTTAATCTACCACTACGCTTTATCCCCAACCAGGTTTTTAAGCCCGTGTTCTAATTTCACTACATAACACAGCGTAATTGTTTAAATCAACCTCTCTGACTTACATAATCTTCGAAGTTTTGTCATTTTTCTTTGTTCTCTGCGAAATATACAGTGTATTTGAGGGAACGATTTGTTAGAGGGGGGATTGTTAAAGGCGATTCACCGCTAAGGAATATATATATACGTGTTATGAAATCAATATGAAATCAAGCAGGATATAAACTAATGAGTACATCATACATCTCGATCGCTGTTATATTCACGCCATGTTGGTTGTATTCTACCATAATACCACGGCCTACAGTACTGTTACGGCATGAGGCACATATTGTGTGCATTAGAAACCTGATAATAGGCGATATACGTGTGTATAGTACATTAAATACATAATATAGCAAAATAATGTATTGGTATAATTGTAACACAGCACAGCAGTCAATAACTCTGCCTATATATCCTCATGCGTCTTTACCTACAAAAGCTCGCTTTATTTGTGGCATGACGTATGACAATACTTTTGATTAACGGCCTCTCTCATTGTTTGTAATATAATACACGTCTGTCGTGTGTGGGCAATCGTCATAGCTTCAGCCATATCGTATTTTTGCCTGCAACAATACGCGTATCTTGGGCTAATGTATTGAGTAGCATTCCCCTTTTGCACCGATTTTGTTTTACCAAAGCGGTGGAATGCAATGACTATAAGTTGCATGCCCATTTGTCATTCAGTATGCTGTCTGTCACAAACAAATCGGCAATAAGAATGTCATTCAATCTTCGTCGGGACAATCGACAGAAGTTACCCTCAGCGATAAGTTATACTATGTCACCGCGGAAGCATATCTCATTCATGCGTTCTCACTCTTCTTACATTTGTGGGGTCATAAGCAAACTACTTAATAGTGTATACGATCAATGATACTTATTCAAAATGTGATTTAATCTGATTTAAATACGTGTTTTGATGCCTTACACACCGTGTGACAAAATGATAGTAACATCCTCTTCGAGCAATTATTCACACACCCCTTTAGAGAAAGGCAAAGCTGGTAACGTCTCTGTCGCAACAACCCGTTGTCGCAGATTATTATTGCAGACGACCGATACAAATGAATTAGCAGTGCCCCCACGGCACAGATATAAGAAATGCTGTCATCTTTTAACTATGCCGCATCATTGATCATAATCGTCGAAGAAGTGCAGCGTATCAATTTATGTTTCGCGTCGCAATGTTTACTTTGATATAAAAGAGATTCCATAGTTCGCAAGGATTTAATGATAAAAATAGGCACTGTTATTATCATTGTTGTAACTCTTCGTTGAATGACCATTCGACGACAATTGCTTGTTTCAGATCGCAGCAACAAATTGGATTTAACATTATGCTCCATGCACACGCGGCAGGACAAGCTATCTCAGATTCAGCATTGCTCTTGCAATATATCAACTCGCATTGTTTGGCAGGATCTACGCCTCCCTAATTTGTTAATCGCAACAAAGCACACTGACACAAGCATTCAGCTTACGGCTATTATCAACAGTAACTCCATGAATTAATGCTTAATAATCCAATGATATGTTACCACGATAAGCATATTGTGCCAGCCATTCCGTTAAATATATCATTGTAAATACGCATTGTGAGAGGATTTTTCCCAGATATGGTGAAGTCAAAGCTCTCTGATTTACCAGTGCATAGCAAAATCTGTACCAGAGCAACTGTTTCTATTGGAGAGTTTAATTTGCCTTTTGATGAAATTTCTTAGCGAGGTATTGTTCGTTATGTAACATCACAGTTATTTTAGGGAATTGCCAGAGGAATCTGCAAGCCAACATAAATCGAAGAAACAATTGATTGAAATGTGTTAATATTGCGTCCTTATTTTGTAGATGTATTTGAGTAATTATTGAAGGATTCCATTGCTCTCGAACCTGCGACGTCATACAGTGACATATCAATTCACGTCATCCTTTGACGGAAAGCTGTGCGAATTTGCCAATATTAGTTTACTATGGCGTCAAAGTATTCTAATACCTTCCTTCAGAACAAATCATTTGTTTAAGGAAATATGCCTGTGATTCGGTTTTGTTACTGGTGTTTTTGTATCGTTGCCCAAGTGTTTAGCAGATCTTGTTTAGTAAATGTTAGCAGTGCTTATTAGGAAAGTTATTTTATTTACTATATGCGCTATTATTTTGTACTTATTATGTCAAAACGAATATTGCAATGTACTGGCGAAGCAAACTCTTAGTTAGTTTTAATGGCTAATCATAATTTCATTTTAAAAATTATATTGCTGTATTAGTTTGGTTGCCACGTCAAATCACGATCTGAGTGAAACATCAAAGATACTCCACAATAGTACCTGGTTGTTTGATGCATGGTCTATGCAATGGGTATTTGCTAAGGTGTAAGCTCATATTCATAGTATGCGTTGCAGGTTCATTTTTACTTATGGTTCCCAGAGACAAACATGTCATGCAATCGACGGATTAATGTAATAGTTCATTTGGCTTAATTACGGCATTTTCCGGATTAAATCGTGATGTTTTCAAAACATGCCAGCAGTTATAAATATTAACGTGATATCCCAAAAGATGCTCGATACGTTTTCGATTACAGCTGATTTTAATGAAAAAACTTTCTTGATGAGAATAAATTATTAGTATTACATCATTATGATGTAGGATGAATAAACAACTTAGCTAAATGATGTGGTTTAGTATGAACATGTACTTGTATTGCACTCTCTCTGATTGTACATTGGCGGTCAGGTGAGTTTGCTGATGAATTCTTCCACAACATGTACCTGCTATGAATTGTTTTTGTTAGGCGGTAAAGTGTTTTGGGTGAGTGAAGCTTTATGTTTTTGTTGCATTCGTTCTGTCGTTGAGCGCAATTAGCACTGACAAATTTAACAAATGGCATGGCGTTGTGCTACCGGCCTAAATAAGTGATCTCATCATTTTAACCTAAAAAACTCGATAGGTTTCGATTACTGATTTCTCATCGGATTGTCATTATGATAGGCAATAACTACGTCTCAATGCGACTTCCTGTACAAGTCTTTATCGACCTTAGGAAGTGTAATGCACATAGATTAATAGGACTCACTGTATCACTGTATAACATTACTTCTCTGTGCTATATTCGTCGTTTATTTAGTCTCCATCGGCGCTAGCAGAACTGAACGTAACCTGTTACTGCACTAAAAGGGGCACTCATCCAAATGTCCTTTGCAAAACACGAAGGCGTTTACGATTGCTTTCATCATTAAGTGCGAATGGGCAGCTTAATTACAACTCTCAGCTCGCCATGTTTGATAAGTTAAACAGAGCAGTATTTTCTATTACGATGTAATGAAAGGTACAGTGCCCGTAATAGACCAATAACGCAAGTCAGGTTATGGCTAATTTATTTTGTCAAAACGAAATTGCTGCATAGACGAGGCTTGATATTAATAAAAACATTTTTAGTGACTGTCAACTTACCCGGATATCATCAATATTCGCGAATATAGCAGGCAAATAACTATTTCCTCTGATTATTTACCACTTCATTTAATGCTTAGCAAGCTTCGGCTGATATATTCATTGGATGAATCCCTGGCTTTCTTACAGGGGATGACGCATCGTAATTTGGTATTCTTATGGATATTCAAAGTGTTTAAAGTCATAAATCATTTAACGGGTTTGCAAAGCTAATTGGAAGCTAATGCCAAGCGTTTACCTTTGTAGTATAGATATATTTCTTTGAGCAGTGCAATTGCTATATGACATCGCCGTTAAGTTATAGGGGCGTGAAGCAAACAGCAGTCTACGCGTATTACATAGCTTGGCGGCGGTGATTGCAAACTGGAACCATCAATGTTATATTTTCAAGCATATTGTAAGACATGCCAATACAATGTCGCCGATTTTTTTAGCGACATCATCAGAGGAGATTTTAGGCATGGTCATAAATCGACAGTTTGATAGGCCCACCTTAAGTGATGACTTGCTTTGTGGAACCATATATCGATTAGTGTTTAGAGAATCTGTCTATATGAATTGCAATATGTTATTTGCAACATATGCAATGTCAACATTTCAAGAGTAGACTATTCAGTTCCACTGATACAAATATAAATGAAATTTCAGTTCTTCGTCAACATTAAAACTATTTATTATGTGCCGAGGGTGGAATTTACTGGTTCGATCTCACTCAGCAGCCGTTCCGTTTACACATGCAATGCACATGCCGAATAAGCTCGGCTAAATAATTTATACTAGCTCATTCGGATATCGACCGAGATCATATGAGCGTATGCGCTCTGTTGGCATTGACGTGCAAATCACAGAGAGAAGTGTGTTTTTGACGGAAACACTTGATACGTTGACAAGCAGCTTGAAGTATGAAGATGAAGATGTATGGTGGTTAGGTGATGCGCATCACTTGTGTAAGATCATGTTCTGTACTTATGACCGCATATCACGACAACCACTGGATTTACCATACACGTGACATCAGACGGACTTCAACAACGGACACAATTCATTTGTTTGCGATCAAGCTGGTGTATTGATATTCAAGCGTTGTGCCAACATGTGGCATCGAGTGTCTTCCCTGAGACAACGAAACACGGCGACCTTTTCATTCTCATCGTCGTTTAGAACAAAAAATGTATTTGTCCCACGTTACAGCCTGATATTTCAGCAATGGTGAAAGCAGTGTCGAACATTATGAAACAATGTATATTGTTTGATAAACATCGACAGTATATAGATACTAAATGTCAAACTAGACAATAGAGACAGAAGCTGGCATTTGCAGAAGCTTCTTCGTGTCGGCGTTTGTATTATTTGGAAATGTTAAATCAGTGTGCAGTCAGAGCGTTCTTCCACCCACGTTACTTTTCATGCGCTCACATATTAAAAGCTTGGAACAGCAGTTATTTGCATTGTTTTTGCTCTCTAAAAATGCTGTTAATGAGTTCAAGAATCGCAACCGCCTCCTGACACTGGCTGCTTCCATGGTGTTATTGTGGAAAAACTGAACCTCAAAGCAGATGTTTACACTATGAGGTTAACATCGCCCTGTTGTTTTCAGTGTTCGAATACCAGGTGCATGTTCATGTACTCACCTTAGCTTGGTTGTCTGGCTGCAAACGATCACCCCTGTGTTCTCCTATTGATACATTTCGATGTGGCCTAAGCGCTTAAAAGCAATCAATGTATTGCCGGTCTTTTTAAACGATATCAGCTTCCCGCATAATACTGTGGCGCAGATTGTGAATAGGGTTGGTTTTGTGTGGCGCAGCTGGACACATAGCATTTGATTTATCGCCTGGTTCACTGACACTTATAGAATAAATAGGCGGCGGAACAATCCGAGTGGGATCCTCTGAGTATGAAAGGTAACATCTGACGAATCCCGCCCGTAATGGATCAAGTGCTTGCTAGTTATTTAACCAATCAGTTGGTGTATCATACCCTGTCATCGTGCATAAAGTAAATGTCATTATCACAAACGACAGTGATGAACAAAGCCTACTGAAGTGAAATAAAAAAACCTGTATACCACTAGAGCTAACACATTGGCAATGCAACCTGCAGATATTCGGAATATTGCAGCAATACATCCCATGTAGGAATATTTTCTCCAGGTTTTGTCACCCATTGCTTGTGCAAGGAAAGAATAAACCCTCATTGTCCTGGCTGGTCTGTAGAGACTAACCCTTCTTCCAAACTCTCTGAAAACTTATGCAATCCTTAAGACAACATTAGGTGTGCTTCATATGTTTTAAAACCAACCATGATGTACGCGCCACGGCATTACGCTTATAAATGGCGTGTATGTTTTACATTTAGTACATGTTATAGCCAATGCACTGTTGTACATCATGCTAGCATAGAATGAATCAATTGTATCGACCTCATGTGGATTATTTTCAATTCTTATGGCCACTAATTGCATCTAGCTCTGGAAAACAGCTACATTTTCGAGTCACGGCCATCTAGGGGCAGTTGTAGTAACTGCTCCGATGTTGATTACGTATCATAACGTTTCACTTACTAAGTCTGTATAGCGCACTATCAGCTCGATAATAAACAGAGTCAATTAAGTGACAATCGCTGGAAGGTGCCAGACGTCACACAAACAAGAACCTCTCGAGTCCCGTGTTCTACTGTTCACTTAGCCGCAGGGGAACTATACAGGATTGTAAAGAGAATAACGCTACACACCATTTTCTATATGTGCCGCCATGGTACCTAGAACTAATTAACCTGTCATTCGACCTTGTCTATGTATGATATCTTGCACAATCTGCTAAAGGGACAATGAATACGTTAAAATTATGGTAGTGGAAACGTGTCAATGACCTTCATGGCACTTTCTAACAATATACTGTCGTATTCTTTGCAAACCACATTAGGCTAAGACAAGGCTGCCATAACGCGTTTGATGACGGATGCTGGCAGGTAGAAGAGTTGGTTGAATGGAGTTGGTCAAAATTCGGCGTTCTATCGAGGGTTACATATTCCCGCTACAATAAATAAATATATGACATGCGTAGCACACCATATACAGATCGAACAATCATAGTAATAGTTAAGGCTGCAGAATCTGTGAACACAACAGATCAAGGGTGAATTCTATAGTTGAAATGGGAAAAAAGGGGTTTGACGTTCTATCGGTGAACGTTTTCGTTTTTGCCTCACATGCCTTAATTGTGTCATTGCATGGCATTGTAACTAGTTTCAATGATGTGTTATGTTGTAAAGCGACAAATAAATCCAAGTTCATTCTTTAATGAGACACTGTGCAAATTTACCAATGACGATTCAATATATATGCAGAGAATCAGTCAAGCACTATTCAGAATAAATCCAATATTGACGAAAATATGCTATTGATTGGTATATATTATTTTATAATCGGTGTTCTTCAACCAAGTTTGTAACAGATCTTCTTTAGTAAATGTTAGATTTACTTATAATGACAGTTATTCTGTTTACTATCTGCGCTTATATCTTTGGCAGTTATAATCCCGGGAATGCCCTAGATGGAAATGTGTACATTTTAGAGCAAAACGAACATTTCAAAGTAATGGCCAATGTTTACCAAAATTGTGCAACTTATATTGTTGCATATGCTTGGCGGTCATATAGTCGATAGGACTGAAAAATCAAGGATGCTGTCCATAAATACCTGGTAATGTTTTGCAATTTCCATGCAATAGGCATTTGTTGACGAGCGCGCTCACATTCAGCGTATATGTTATAAACGCGATCACCTAATCGTTAATACTGCTAAAACAATAATGTAGGGTCGCCAGTACAAATGAGGAGATTTCATGCTATACTCAGCACACCGCGGAATAATCCCATTGGTGTCTGCATTGTGTTCTGTATATATTGCCGCTATTCATTGAAGGCATACGTTTGTATCATAGAGTATTTCGATGTTTTTATGCTCCAATGTAAGCAAATGTCATTTGCAATTAATAACACGAACGATTGTCAATTTGTGTGTGTAAACGCGTGCTTCAATTAGATTTGTCATCTGTTTACTTACTTTCATTGGTTGCAGATTGCTCATATATGTTATTATCGTTTCGACAGGAAAAGAAAAAATGTTACAAGGTCCCAGTGTGTTGCGCGCAGCAAAAATGATACGCTCATTTCACAAAGAGTCACGCGGGAGCACACGTGACATGCATTGCAAAAGGCGCAAAATGATCCTGCAAGGTGCTGATTATATGTTGTCGCAGATTTTTGTATCCGCAATGTTCCTCTCACAGCATCGTCAAAATGTAGAAAGAGCGTCACAGTTTTATAGATTGATTATGCATATGGCAAGGCTATCGTTTTCAGCATGTGCCAGGCACGTGGCGTTAGTTTTGCCTAAAACTCATGTAACTGCTGAAGCATTATGTGAAGGGATTTTTGCACACTGCATAACAATGCAACGTCGGCAGAATATATAAATACGCGGTGGTGGTCTTGCAACAACGACATTATACGCACACCAATATTTGAAGAAGGCAATCAATAAAAGTTTAACAAGCTGCGAAGTGCTATGTTTATTATTAGTCCGTCGTTGCAACAATATGTGTTACGGTGACGATTATGAATGAAGGCAATTTTACACCAGCGATCGACAATCCAATGAATGCAGCGAAATACAGTTAACATTCCGAGATGGATATAAGAACATATAAAAAATTGTATCTTTCTATCGTCGGGATGCTAACCATCTTATAACAAGATTGACGGGTAGGAAGAATTGTTTTATTATTACGGATGAACAGGTCATAATTATCACTTCATTAACGGGTTATGGGTAGAACGCTGCCAATCGGCAATACGCACCTACGAAAAGTAACTAGCAAAGACAATTGTGCAGGTGTGATTGATTTGTGTCTCACATATTAATAGATATGTATATATATATAAACATATATATATCTATCTATATATATATATATATATATCTATATATATATCTATATATATATATATATAGCGAGATCTATCTATCTATATAAAATATATTTATACATATATATATCATATATATCTAATATATATATATATCTATATATATGAACATATGTATATATATATATATATAGCTATACATACATACATACATAGATATCTATATATCTATCTATATATATATATCTATTGTATATATGATAACACAACTGAAAATGATATATGTACATATATATATCATTATGTATGTACATATTATATATATATATTAATATGTGGTATGTGCATATACATCTTTAATCATATATACATATATATTTATGAATATATATATATATATATATATATATATATACAATAAATACATATGTAAAAATAAACATATTCATTAGTTTACACATATATGCATAATATATATAAAGAACGAGATGTATATAGTAATAGCTACGATGAAGATTATGAGCAAAGGCTATTTCATACCACTAGCAACTAACATTCCAATCAAACGAGCAAAAAAACAGAGATGTTGCATATACAAATATGTATATATTAATATCTATCATGTCTACATGCAGATAAAGATATATAACTATATATATAAACATATGTGAATATATAAGTATTTATATATATGCATGATTTATACATATATAAGCAAATATATAAATTTATATATATATAAATATTTATCAACATATATATTCCTATTTATATGTATGTATAACTATATCTGGGTATATACATATATATTTTTATATACGCATATAGTTACATATATGTATATAATGTAAAAATCTATTTATATATGAATACATATACATCCATGTATACATACGTGCATATATATACATATATATATTATATATATATTCATATATATATACAAATATATATATATATATATATATATACATATATATATATATATATATATATATGTATATATAATCGTAATGATGCGTATTTGTTCCTATAACAACAATTAAAATACTTATATATATAACAGTATTCATATGTGAGTGTGTATCTCTATATCGAAAATTGTATATATGAATAGACACTTATATTCTCTACATATACTTGTTCTTATTTATATATCTGTATATATATATACTATATATATATATATATATATATATATATATATATATATATATATATATATATATAAAGAAGCATTAATGAATTTATATGTATGTATATGCATACATGCATTTATTTATGTAAATACAAATATCTCGCTCTCTATATATGCATATAGATGCGTAGATACAAACATCCATATCTATATATATATGCTATACATTTAGATATACAATAAAACATATTAATATATATATATATATATATATATATATATATATATGTATAAAAATATACCAAATTATGTGTTTACACTTTTATGCATTATACACATATAAATAGATAGATTTATATATATATATATACATAAGAATATGCGTATTTATATATATATGCATGGATAGGATTTTCGTGAGCAAACGAGTATAAATCTATGTATATATATTCATGACATGACACATATATATGCTAATTTATACATTTGTACGTAAATAAATATCGTTATACATATATATGTATATATATATGTATATAATTATATATATATATTATATATATATATATATTTATATACACATATGTATGTATGCATATAAATATATGTATTTAAACCGTTATAAAACATGCATATGATTATATATATGTATATATTATATGTATATATATATATGTATCAATTTATATATATATATATAAAATACATATATACATATATATACATGTATATATATTTATTTATATATTTATGTACATATGCATATATGTACTTAGATACGTGCATATAAATATACATATATATATATATATTGATATATATATAAATATATATATATATATATATATATATATATATATATATATATATATATATATATATATATATATATATATATATATATATATCATATGTTGATGTTTTTGTTTATCATGTGGATATTATATGTCAGCCGTATTGACAGCATATCTTTCATGTAGTACCGTATCAATCATTGCCGTGATTCATTTGAAGTAGTAGTTACTCTTGCTTAGCTGTGTTTTTCAATCATAACGCTCGTTTTGGGATCATCATATTAAATTACCTGAGCGGATATTCACACTATAATTTTAGAGAGCAGCACTGCCTGTTCGTATATTGCAAAAAAGTTTTCAGAGATCTCACCTTCTTTTGCAATGTTACATTTATAACTTAAATGTTGCATTATGACTCATATCCGCTCGAATTTTGTGGAGCCGACCAATGCGATGCAGACAGCGTAATAGAGGTGTCCCATACAGCTCTGGGATCGGTGCCCTGAGAAGACCTGTGTGGTAGTTTATGTTCAGTTCTCAACTATGGATCGTGATTTAAATTGCTATGAGCCAAATTTATAGAAGCAATTGTAACGGCAGGGTGGCCAGTAGCTTTAAAGGTAAAGACGACCTGACTATTGTCTCTTACACGATAGTGGCCAACCTGAGCGTCGATATAACTTCTTGTTAAGTGGTGATGGCAGTTATTACGCTAAGCCTAATGCATACTATTAAGCCGTAGGAATTGTAATCATCCTTGTCCAGACCCATAATTGCCGTGGCCGACCTTGAGACGATGGTCGTAACTAAATTTGATGATATGGCAGCGAGGTTTGTGGAGAATTATTAAGCCATTAGGCATGAAGAAACTCGAAATAACTCATCTAACAGGACAGACCCTAGGTTCTTGCAAACATTGCTGCTTACAGAGCAGCCCAAATTAAACCCCGGGCGAGCTTCCACTTAAAACAAGTAAGGATACAATTAAAGGACAACGGCTTAATGCTGGCAATAATGATGCATAAGTGAATGAACTGATGAGAAGCAGAATCGCGCATTCACAGCGAGTGTAATTTGCTCTGTGCTGGTAGTAGATTGTTGTTAAATGGATAACGCTCTGGTCACGTGTCCAGCACTGATAGCCAACATTTACCAAGACTGGATGCTTAAATCTAAGATCAACGCAATATACGAAAAAGATATTGGACCTTGTATCATATCACGGATATTAAAACTGTGTTCGTATGCGACAAATATACCAAGCGGTAGTCAGCGGACTAACTCCTTATATACATTTTGTTATTCCAGCATGAAGCGCATCCGACGATGATGCTATCGTTCGTTTTATGTGATTTATTTTTATTAGAGCAAGCAGTGCGTTTTTGATGACTAAAACAGTTGGGATGCATCGATAATCACGAAATTACATCAGAAAGTGAGCAGAATGAGCATTCATCTACAAAGCTTAGCTGTATACTGACATCATATCCGATAGAGTTATACGATTGGTACGGCTCTTAATCAGTATCTCGAAATTCTGTTAATTTTATCCATGCTTGCAAGGAAACGCTGTTACGTAATTTTTCGCGCGCGGGTTTTATCTTTCTACCTCTATCGGTAAGTCGTATCTCCTATTGTACAGTGGCGCGCTAATATAAAAAATAACAAAAGTTAGCTTCCCTGGGCTGGCGAATGGTAGGCTCGCTTTGCTTTCCTCCAAATAGCAGAAGAATGAATTACTGCCTGTGAAAAAGGCATCTTGCAATTCATATATGATGTTATTATAGATAGGTACCATGCATGAATGAAGACTCCTCAACCATGGCGAACTGTGCATTAAACATACCGAATGCATAATACATCGCGATAAATCTGGTGCTACACAGACCACAGACTATAGCTTGCTAAGGTCTCATACCAACTATATTTCTGAATAGTAATATCGCTATGTCACTCACTCCGTTAACAATAGAAGGGATAAAGGCTGTAATAACCAAATACAGATAAGAGTTACTGTCTAGAACCGAACATGTGCTGCGCACTATCTAGGTCACATATGTGATGGTAAAAGATTGTAGTAGATCACAATTTATTGGTAACAAAAAGTACAGGACATTTCAATGTAGCCAACATTGCACACGTCAATAATGCCGCAAGAAGCGGCGTTACATTAGGTCCAAATATCACGGTGGCGTTAGTGGTGGTACCAGAAGCTGCTCCTCTTAACCTTAACGACTGATGTCATGAATTTGGGGAACGTGATTAGTGCCAGTTGTCTGGTATCACTAAATATGTTGCTGTTTGCGATATGACGTATTGAGAATAGTTTATGCATACACAAATCGTATTTCAGATTGACGACTCGAGGACTTTTGTTAACTTAGTTGACTTATGAATATTATAAATATGATGCTTGATGACAGGCAACCAATGCGTATCAGATATTGCCCGCCACAATAGGCCTAGCCTAGAGGTAATGTGACATTTACCCTGAATCTCTAGAGCTTTCACTATCCAATTATTTCATTTATATGATGCAAGTGGCAATGGTGCAGCATGCTTCATTTCGTATGTTTCGTCTTCCATGAAAGCTACTTTTGTACTTTGGGAACTGCTGGAGGGCACAGAACCTGGCTGCATTGTACCCCTGAGGCTGAATTAACTTGTTCACGCTAGATTATGAAAAGCAAAATACGAAAAACCGCATGAAAGAGATATCAGCAATACGCTTTTATCTTTGAGAGGATGATATTAAAGATTCCGGGGTCGATGATAGAGGCATGAGTGGTGTGATGGGCTAAATGTGCACATGATTTGGTTGTTTCGACCACATTGTATTGGATTTTGGTGTTGTTCGGTAATATATATCATGAATATAATGTCGTTACATATCTAATGATGCTTATATTCAACGAAATGTATATCAATCAGGTAAGGCTGATAGCCTCCCTTGAAATAGCCCTTTTACGCTCCAGGTTTGGTTACGCATGCCGGCGAGACTATATTCTTTAAATATGATGCATTTTTAACGTGTCAATCATGTGTGATATATAAATCAAAAATACAGCATACATAGCAGCGTACATTTTCCTCAAGCTACAGAGGATAACATTTGTTTATGACGCAGTTGAGAATGGGGCTATTAAGGCCGAGCATTGTGTTAGGTAATCGACCAAAATACCTATCCATCCCCCTAACATTTGGACGAATAAGAAATTTTCTGTCATGCTGTTTGCAAAATATCCCAGCTGGGAAGCTATTGCATTAATATATTCTGTATTTCCTCGAACTTCATTATCATATTGGTCTTACACCAAACAACTTTTTTTTTATGAGAAATAGCAGCTCTGCAGACTACATACCTTACCAATACTTAGAAATTGGTTTGCATTGATCAATAACACAAAAGATAGCGTAATGGACCAAACATTGTCACGAGTAAATTACTGGTGAGTTGAATGCGTTAGATATTGTGTGATTTAGTCTGTGAGTGCGTGAGTGGACGAGAGAGTAACTGAGAGAGAAAATAAGTCGGTGCGTGGCTGAGGGAGAGACAGATATATTTGGGGGTGAGGGTTTGTGTGAGAGTAAGTTAGTCTGGAGTGTAAGAGTTAATGAATGCGAGTCGATGAATGGGACAGAGAGCAAACAAACTGGTCGGCGGGATGACATACTCGACAGCAGTCTCATCAGCAACAACGAATGTCTGTGAGACCTAGCACTACATGGTATACAAATGTGTTTCTTAAACCATTCACCAACCCCTCTAAATTTCTGTTGCTTTTTGTAGACGTCTTTAGCTGGTCAGCAAATCAATGTAAATGGTTGGTCTCATTGGTTTGGGTAGAGATTGAGAACATCCCAGCGTGCCACCGATAACATTGCATTGTAATTATAGATTACGCCATTTCTTACAAAGTCAATGTCGTTTGATATTCAATTATAGTCAGCTTTTAGTGTTTCGAGGCTGACATTTCTTGAGTGAAGAGCGCTGATAGAAAATGAACATGAAAGGCGGATAAAGTAATCATTCTAATGCTTAATATTTATTCTAAGCACAAAACTGCAGATTATAAACGCTTTATCTGTTGCAACCTTATCATCGATATTTTATGTGTGCATATAACAGAACTTAAATGATCATTTCATCCCGTTTACATGTCTGCCCTGCATGTTTATGAGTTCATGGCCTACGTTGACCTGATTGTTATAAAGGTGCTCTAAATTTTTGGACAGGCTGTTGTTTGGCCGTTAAACAGAACAATATATACTTCTTGGTTTAAGGCCAGTTGTGAATTGACTCCCTTTAAGCACTACAATTAACTATAGAAGAGTCGAATAGGATACTCGGTTGGGTGACAGTGTTATTATGCAGAAGCATACTGTTTAAACTGCGCAAGACATTGATACACAATGTTTGTAACAACCATATTTGGGTACAAATCGCTTTCGGGTGTTTCGCTCTAGTCATACTTTATCAAGACACTCGGTTGGTACTCATATCAGGCAGAATCATATCATGGCATTCATTGCAGAATCAAATCAGGTTTCTCCCACAGTCGTCTTCTGATATGGGTTGATTTTTCAACTTACTACAAGCACAAGATATTCCAATTGCCAGGTATAGGTCAAGGTCCGATAAATCTGCATGATAGCTTATTGTGACTGTTCCAATAAATTGAGAGCACACGACAAGGTCTAATTGCAGGATGGCGGAACTGCTGAGATTTAATTCGGGGAGCTTCTTTTATTGCATGGGGCTAATCAACGGAGTTTTAGACAAGTTCTTCAGTTTGAACGTGCTTAAAAGCTTCACCATTCTATTGTTTAGCGACATGTAGAATATGTTTGTATTTCAACAATTTTGAAAGCGAGTCCAAGATAAGTAATCTTACAAATAGATAAGTGAGATAATGAATTAAAGAATGAACGAAAGTATGAGTAAATTGCTACCGTGCGAGAGTGTATATTGGTTATCTCTAATGCAACTACATATTCGTTTTCTTGTTGAGATTATGATCGATATATATGCCATGGATTTGTTTCGTAGAAAAATGCGCCATACATCCTTAAAAATTAGTATAATTTTGAGTTTAAATTTTAAACCTTTTCAAGAAGTCTCCAATTAACTTAAGTAGAGGCACCTGATAAGCTTAATTTAAATTAATACCAACTAATGTATAATGGTCTCGGACAGTATTTCCGGTATAAAAATAACCGGAGCAAGAAAAAGATTGTTAATGATTCAGCTTCATAAATAGTTCTTGAGCCCCGTCTTTGATATTTGGATGTGACCAAGTCAGTCTGTTAACAGCATTAAGAGCTTGCGACCTTAAAGGCTTTATTTATCATGGTCAAAAATAATGTTGGATATGCTTATTGCTTCTGGTGAAAAAAAATTACACCTATACGATGTATTTATTTCTTGAAAACTGTAAGTTGAGTTTAATTTCGGGAAGTTTTATTTTAACAAGCAAGTTATGTATTGATATCATCTGGCTGCTCAGAAATGTATAAGAGCTCTGCATAGAATATTTGAACATGTATAATACAGTTTGACATCATGAGTAATAATAATGCACCGCTTTTTCAGCACAAACTCTAAAGAGTCTTTCGTTGACTTAAGCAATTGATGTAGCTCACTTGAATTATTCTGGCTGTGGCACATCATTAAAATATGCAAAATATTAGGCTAATATTGCCTCAATGTGGACCATATAGTGCCCCCAAGACGCGAGCAATCCGCGTATTGAATTGTAGACGTATCTCAAAAAATTATGGCTGACGTCAGCAAGAACAAGGACCGATAGGCTTAATTAGCTAGTGTATTAACAGTAAATGGTTGAACGAATTTCAATACTGAGGGACTCAGGAGACGCTTATGTCATAAAAACAGAATTATGCTCTCGAGATAACTATTTTACATTCAGCCTAGACTCTTCATGAACCTCTAGCAATAATTTGGAATGAATGCGAGACACAGATAGAGGCTGATGTCGGCGGAAGATGAACAAAATATGTATTGAATAACATTAACAGATAGATAATCATAAGGCCTATCAGGGATTTAAAATATACCCAAGATCTATTTATACTCCTTGAATTGAATAACACCCGGCACACATAGTAGCATTTTGATTTTTAAAACACGAAGAACTAACTATGCGGGAATTAGGTATTGAAGAAGACAACGAGAAGGTTGTGTTACATTTTCTTAATGTATTCAGTATGTATGCTTAGTCTACATGCTCTCCTCATTCGGCCAAACTCCGTAAACCTTGTAAGCGTAAATACCGTCGTAAATGCATACTTATCTGGTCTATGGTACACATTACATTGCAATATAATGTATCTTTTGTTGCAGTTACTAAACCGGTGCCGACGAACCTGTGTTATGTTTGACCCAAGGGGGTTAGTGGATAGGCTGTTGTCACAAATGTTTCATTTTCGATTTGCTTCATAATAACATTGTATAATAAGAGAGGTCACGGTGGTTTGTTATTTGATTTGTTGTCTTCTTGAACCGACATGGTTGGTGATGAAGTGTTTTGAAAGCGTGCAATCCTAGTGAGGTGATCACATTTATTTTATCAGGCTGTCAAATAACCTCACAAGGTAAGTTGTGTGAGGATTAATTCACAATTAACCAATGATTCATATATTCTAAATTGATGTCATTTAGGCTACGCCATACATGAGAAATGCATTACAAATGAACTTTACGCTTGAACTAAAAACACTAACAACTCTATGCCAGACTAGGGTGAAATATCCCATGGCAGCTCAGGAATGCTGATAACACCATAGCCAGCACTATTGAGGACATGTCCATTATTGCCTCAGATAGTTTCAGTTAACTAAGCTACACATAAGAAAGACATTTCTCTTGTAAGCATCTGTAAGACAAAGATCATCTCACCCGTGCTTATCCTATAGACTGCTATTGCATTCATGGATTACCTAAAAAAACATAGACAGATGTATATCATGTTCAAAGCACGTAAGACGTATTCATAATCAATTGCATGTTAAATTTAGCTGGCCAATCAATTCTTTTATCAACAGGATATGCATAAATCATCAAGACAAGCACATTTTGCATGTAAAACTTAGAGCAAATTATTAACCCGAGAAGTGCGTTGACGATTGGACAATTTTGTCGTAATCTTAGTTATATGTGCAGATCATCGAATGCTATGCCGGTTACTTATCTAATTAAATAACAGCAATCGGATATAGCGGCTGTCGTGAATACAGCACTAATGTTAAAGTCTAAAATCTTTTTATTATAGAATGTTCATCGGATTATCTATGATTGGCTGGGTTATCTTAACGAACAACCCGTGGCAGAATTATAGTACAATCAGGCATGACTTGTGTAATCTAATTAATTAAATGCCTATGCACAATCTAATTGTTCAAATGCCTATGGGTAACAAGAATAAAGACAACCTCTAAAATTGCCTTCTTCATTGTACAAGAATCACCCACACCATGCAAGTATCCCAGGACTGACGGTTTTGTCTGTCAAACAACAGTGTCAAGGGGTCAAATGGCGTATCAAGTGTACTAAACTGACACTTTGCGCCATAAATAATATTGGACAGCATTTCCTGTGTTTTATATACTCACCACCGAGCAAGACAAATTGTACCATATAGGGGATGTCCGTCTGCGTAGTGCCGCGATGTAAGTGCCGACAAGTAAATACTATCTATCGCGCCTCGGGGTAAGGCTTAGATATTATTATTTGTCCTTCTATTGCGCGTTCTTTTTTCTTCAATTTACCAACACGGTTTGTAGGTGCGCAGGTAAATCAAGGATTCCGTTTGCAAACCAAAGTTGGTTTATTTTCTATTTCATTCCACAAGCAGAGTACAAAGTAGAAGTTAGGGAGTCTCTTTTGAAGCCTATCTTGAAGTTGACGAGAGTCAGTCTCTTTTGGAATATGGCTGTCTTCCTTTTGACTTCTGTCGCTTCTGTGAGACTTCTCTGGACTTCGGTGGACGTCTGTGGACTTTTGTGCTGATGCGCGTTTGTACGGGTCTTATATACGCTAGGTTCGGCTTAACTACTCCCGATAAGGAAATGAATAATTTACCACACCAGATCTACCTACCCCTCCAACGAATTCCGATGGTTTTCATTATAGGAGGGATTCTGGGGTAAAGGCAATTGCATGGCAGATAAAACATAGCCAATCGGTTGAGATAGGGGGATTGAAGTGCTACGCATAGCACTCACACCTCCAAGGTCAGATACAAAGGGAAAAACATAACTCCCTAGTAAACATGATGAGTAAGCAATAGTACAGATATAAATAGATATACATTTAGCAACAGCATCACGCTTAATCCTGGCCACCAATCTCGTCATAAATTACTTTCCTAACCAGCAGCCATCATCGTCATAAATGAATAAATTAATTAATTACTTCGAACCAATATTAATAACAAAGTTACATTAATAAATCAAAACAGGATCGTTTCACTATTTACAGCCATTGTTCCGACTTTTCATCACATTATCCGCTGAATTGGAAGCAAACGATTAATCTCCTGAAAACGGCTATTTTAACTCGTGTCATTACAGGCTGATGTCATCTAAGGGGCATTGATCAGTATCCAGGCCGACATAAAGTGGTTGATCATTTTGTGCAAACTAACACCTGTGGACAATGCGAATATGCTGTTTTATCCCATTTAAAACTTCGAGTAATTTATTGGTCTTTGGAGAAGCATTTCACTAGACTCCACACATTATGGAAGCTCTCATACAACGCCGGTCTTATCCTATGATTGCGTTACAAATTTGTTTTGACTGGAAGACTAAGTATGTGAAGTTTGCATGTATTGGTTAATCCTGCAGTGATTACTGTATAACATGGCCTAAATGCAAGTCAGTAATTACCCTGAAAAAGGAAGTCGTTAAGGGCGTCTGAAATGTTGGCAGGATTTGAATGGCGAATACCAATGATGATCATGAAGTGTTGGGCCACACACTTCGTGTTCGACATTGGGCTTTTATACGGTGTCATTCAAGTGATTTGTGGCGGATATCTATCCCACTCCGCATATTTACTTTGCATTTATAGTGATATATTCGTATTGTTCTCACTTAATTATCAATTGTGATTCACCAATAGGCATCAAGATCACAGATTTGATTATGTAGAGATTTCTTCCCAAGTTTTTCAACTACTAGCGGGTTGTGCATTAAGTTCTAGAACCTCCAAAATATGGTTTTGGCACAACAGACCCACAGTAAAGCTTATATATGTCACACAAAACGCAAAATCAAATACCTAAATGACAGACCTTGATATATCCTCATATTCGCGCTGATGAACCAGTATATTTACCGTGTTTGTAGCCATTAAGTGTAACTATGCAAAACAGTCCTTGGTATAATGTGAATGGTCACACAGTTTACCGAGTTTACAATCACAGCAGGTGAAAGAGAATGTGTCAGCAGAGCGGAAGATGAACTAATAACACTGACACCCCTGCAATTATTGCTCCTGCCCAAGTGAGTTTCTGACACCTTAAAGTGCCTATCGCACGGTTATAGGTACTTCGCTGAAACCAATTCATAATGTGATCAATAAACTCAAACGGCCCAATAATCGTCGCATCTGATCAGTTAAGGCCAAAACTTTATAAAATATCAGTTCTAATTAGAGCGCCCGACAAAACGCTGCGGCAGCCATTATCTAGGTCAGACCAAGGCGAGTGACGTCAGTTAAGTAAGCCCGTTCTCAGAGACGCAGGGAGTTCCCCGTTGTCCCTGGCGCAGCAGTGGCATCGCTAGTGTCTTTTTTCTCTTCATCGGAGACGTCTGAATCGCTCATTTCTTGTTAGAAATTTCCTCTGCAGAAGCAACGATGGTCTGCTTATGATAGGTGCCATCTCATGTCTAGTCGTCGGTCTCTTTAAGTGATGAAACAGCGAAATTACCAGCAGCTCTTTTGCGCTGACGTCACGCGGAGGCGATTAATTATTCATGAGCTCGTCGTCTCGATACGCCGGACTCATCTTTAAAGTCGAATTTCTATCAAAAGCGCGCGCTTTGACGACTGATACATAGACAGAATAGGTACTTCTGGGTTATATTTCCGCTATCTGGCGAAAGAAATGACATGATTTTTCGTGCGATAAGCACTTTTAGGCTACTTGTACGAGTGTAGTTCGGAACAAACGGCAACATTTGCCTTCTGGAACCCGGCCATTTGGTTGGTAGAGCCAACCGGAACTAGCTGCTATACAGACGTCATGTTTTAAAGCAGTCTGATATGAATGCGGCAACCTGTGCCTACTGGACGAGAACAGGTTGTGATGGGAAATAGTATGAAGTCTGTTTTCCAGGGATATAGTACTAACACCTTAAATTAAAAATAGGCTTGTTGATTAAAGCCCTGAAAATATATGCAACAGATGACCATATAAAAAGGGTACACCCAAGAAAGAATGAAGCGGTAGGGGGGCATTAGGTAGGTAAAATCAACTGCTTCGCAACATTACACGGTTGTAGCTCAATAATCCGAAAAACATAGTCTGCGTTAACCGTAAAATATGCGCGATGCAATATGACGTTCAAGTAGGAAGCTCCCTCCACCCCCTTATCAAAGATAATTATGAAATCATGTGACTGCCAAGCAAATCGATCAATGTTCCCACAGTATCACCGAACAAACCCCATGACCTCATTAAACCATTTTAATGTAATGCAAACATTATGAATAACAACAAACACGAATGGAAATCGCCTGAAACAAATATGAACAAGCAAAACGTCCACTATATAGAGCATGGTGAAATTTAATGGCCGAGTGTTGTGTTACTTATGCTAATCATATGGTCTATGCGTATTGTCATTCAGATGTGCTGTGTATGAACTGCAATTTGAGGCGCTATTAACGCTTGTAGATGAACGAATAATAAGCTGAAAGAATCATTGAATAAGTCCCTTTACCATGTGCGCCAAACGTTGCATGATGTACTCAAATCAAGCGTTCAGTCAGTCTTATCTGTCGCAAGGCAGGTTACCAATCTTTGGTGTCTGCGCGTACTCCAATAAAACAATGTTAGATAATTCAATGAATTTAATAATTATGAAATTATAGACAAATACTTAAAAAAACGTTGATGATGACAAAATGATGTGTAAATAATAAGAGGCTCCCTTATAAGACATTGGGCATGCCGTTAGCGAGAGGGCCACCTGAATGAAATAACTCATTCTGCATCATGTTAAAGACATGTGTCAGGGAGGGATGGTAGTTAATGTTAATTAGCTGATTTCAAAAGATGCAGGTGGCATAGTCATTGGTTTTATAATTCAATTGAATGCTGATCAATTTGTACATCAATTGAATTATGTTTACTTACAATATTGAATGTGCAAGAACATACAAACGTAACCGGTTGTTTCACCTAACACATGAATTTCAAAGACAAGCTTGCTTATTCACTATATATACTCGTCGGGTAGAATATATTGCGTGTAATCAATAAATAATGATGAGCATTTGGGACATTGCTCGAAATGTTTATAAGTCGTAGAACATAATTCAGGTTCATAAGCATTACGTGCGACTCTTGTACAGGCACTTTGCATCTAGTATGCCACAATAATGATAACACAGCTGTTCAGGCCAAACTGGGATACTTGCGTCGCGCTCAAATCATAAATTGAAATGACTTACGGATCGTTATTGTGGTGCTGCGCAGTCCGCAGATTATCAATTCAGTATATCGTCGGTCATTACTTCCATCTGGTGATTTAGTCGTGTACGGATCGACAACTATAGAATGCTATGATATGCTTCATTGCTTTACATAAAGTGCCAAAGAGTGCGAAGCTGCAGCATATTTGTCAATATTTTACAAAAGCTGTAAGATGCATTGTGCATTTGTTCCGTAGTGAATGGTCGAAAGCACCGGCTGGAATATTGTGCTGCACGCATTAAGTAGGTATGACAACACATATTTAGAAGTTCCATTTATAGCTATCATCATCACCAATAAATCTTCTACGACCGTAACAACTATAGTTGTTGGTCAGATGATGTGAAAGAGAAATGGGGTATGTTACAAGCAATATTGACGAGTTTGAGCATTATTGTGCAATAAAGTATGTTTATACTAACAGGAGAAGATTGAGCAAAAATGCAAACATCTCATTGCTACTGCAATAACAGTGGCAATATAGTGTCATGTTTGAAATTTATAGTACAGTACATCACTGCGGGGCTCCATGATACTAACTGCTTCGTTTAAGCCTCGGCAAGATAATCCCTAAACACTGTATGTTTTTTTTATTTAACCTAGGTACATGCAAACGATTAACTGGAGCCAAGCAAATATGTTTTAACTTATTGATGTTCTTACTATCCATGCTATATGTTAAATGATTAACGCCAAATCCGGATTCTGGTTGATGGTATTAATGTTAATAGTTCAGCCTGACACATTGGCCTAGCGCATGTACAAGGCCTATAAAAAGGGGAACCAGTCAGTTCTTAGAATGGCATCAACGACCAGTTACTCACACGAATCCATTGTTAAAACAGCCCAGGCGAACGTAGTCGATGATTCAAGGGAAAGCACACTTCTCAAATATATATAATTCATTTTTGATTGACAATAGCTTATACTCTATATCGTACTTGTGTATGGCAAACAAAGCACGTTTTTCAGTGCTAACGAACTTTTGAACGAATTTACATCTCTGTATGACTGATGAATTGTCATTTGTAAGGTCATCCGTGAGATTCACATTTAACATGTTTGGAATATATTTATATTAAGATACTTTAATGCTCTTTTGCTGGTGCAATGATATTTGATTGGGCACCCAGACGTGATCTATTCGAACCAACAACCTGAGTTGTAAATACTGTATTGTTGGTGGTTGGGGTATTTCGGCTATGTATTTGTATGAAATCTCATACGCTGGTTGTGGAATTTTGATGGAATTGTCTTTCATTATCATCCAAAGAAGGCGTTCTAGGAACTTGATGTATCATTAAACAAATGTTGTGTTTAAGTCCAATAGCATCCTAAAATATATGGTAGTCATCTGGGTACAGAATTTAACAATACAAATATAAAGAAAGCATAATGTACCCATGTATGTGTTATTTCCGACCATGCCAGGAATTCATGGCCTCTTTGTAAACGAAAGCTAATTGAAATGATAAACATATACTGCGCGCTTGTCAGTTTAATCTGATTTATTTTAACCGAAGCATGATTTGACAATCAAAGCACCCTTTTAATCTCGCTGTATTTGTGGGATTGGCATTCGTATCACTCATATTCATAACAAATTTGGTTGGTTGCTGTGCGCTGAGTGACTTCTATAACAGTTAAAGGACCTTTACAAACAGTGGCACAGACTTTTCCGCTACTAAGTTCGTTGGGGGACTGCTGGCGTTACACAAGATGTTCTAGCCAATCCATTAATAGTCCAGTCGGTTTCGACTACCTGCAATACCCTGTCAAAATACTCATCGAAGGATAGGACAACTTTCCATTTTTGCAATTATCGATATGCCAAGCGTCCAGTATGGTATAGGTAGATCCATTATCCTTAACACGTAGCATTTAGAGAGTCACGTTTATTGTAGCTAGGGGACAAGATTCACATTTTACATCAACATTCCGTCTGTCGTCTATCATCACAATCTTACGCTGACCTTTGGTTTGCGTCCAAATAATATATAAGCTATGCATACAAATACGCAATTATCCGTTTATTACGCGTGCAAGAAAGTGCTTTTTTGCGGGTTTTTTTCAGAATAAATGTCAACGGATATTCATTGCTAAGGATTGATGCGGGTTCTTTGTCTTGTCATACACAAATAAGTTCATATTTGAATATTCATATGTATATACATATTTTTTTTGTATCTACACGAATATAAATGTTTGTATATATATATATTCCTGTGTACATATATATACACTTATATATCTATTTTTGCTTAAATACATGCATAATCATGAATATGTATATATATATTAACATATGATTATTCATAATAATATAAGAATACAAGTTTATATATAAATGCATGTTTTATACATATATATGCATAAATATATAAATGCATATATATAATGCATATTAATATATATTCATACTCCTGAATATATAATTATACGTATGCATATATATATATAAATATATATATATATATATATATATATATATATATATATATATATATATATAAATATATATATATATATATATATATATATATATATATATATATATATATATAATATATATAATATATATATATCAACCTCTATATATATATATATATATATATATATATATATCTATATCGTCAACCTCTACATATATATATGTATGTCAAACTTTATCGTGTATACATGTATATGTAGGTACATATTGACATAAATATATACGTATATATGCATATATATGTATATATTTATACATTCATTTGCTTATATACATATATGTACATATTGAAATTTATGTACATTTAATGATGTAAAATACGAATAGGCTTTTTTATAGTATTCAACTCGACGTTGCATTAAAATAATCGTATAATGTATGTGTAATATTTAGCGAATGATATCCGTGTAAAATGGACCGTCATATATTGATGTTTCTGTTTATAATGCAGTTATTTATATATCAATCATATTGACGCATAGCATATCCATCATTGCCTTCATGAATTTAAAGAAACATTACATGAGCGGATATTAACTTTATAATTCCATTGAGCAGCATTGCAAGTTCGTTTTATTGCAAAAGGATCTCAGCAATCTCTCGTTCGTTTGCAATGTTACCTGTGTAACTTAAATGTTCCATAATGACTCATCACCGCTCGAATGAGTGGTCTTGAACAGTGCGATGCAGGCATCGTAATAGATGTCCCACATACAGTGATCGTTGACCTGAGATGAACTGTATAAAAGTTTATGTTCACCTCTCTACGATTAATCGTGATTTAAGTTGTTCTGAGCCTAATTTATTGCAGCAATTGTAATGGCAAGACGACCAGTACCTTTAAGAATAAAGATGACCTGACCATTGTCTCTTACACGATAGTTGCCAACCTGAGCGTCGATATAACTTCTTGTTAGGTGGTGGTAGCACTTATTACCCAAAGCCTAATGCTTACTATTAAGCGTAAGGATGGTTATCATTCTGATTCAGACTCAAAATTGCCGTGGCCGACCTTGAGACGATGGTCGTAATTTAATATGATCAAATGATGGCGAGGTCCGTGGAGAATTATTATGGTATTAGGATTGATGACAATCCATTTAACTCATCTAACACGGCAGACCAAAGGTTCTAGAAACCATAGATACTTACAGAACAACACAAATTAAACCCCAGGTTAACTGCTCCTCAAAACAAGTAAGCACATAATCAAAAGACAAAAGCTTAATGCGGTCAATAACGATGCATAATGAATGTTCTGGCGAGAAGCAGAATCTCGCATCCACAGCGAGAGTAATTTGCTCTGTGGTGGTGGCAGATTATTGCTGCCCTTGTTTGTAGGGTCGAGCAATTTGACATTCTGGCTTCGCAAAAACTGCTTTACACCTTTGATTTCTGTGCATTTTCAACGTGTAACACGCTACAAAATCTGTAACAGAAACAAGGCGTGTCTGTTATCAAACACCGTCTCCATCTCACCAGCTGTGGTATTCTGTGCGGCTTCTCGGCCAAAACGTTGAACTGGATGCAATTTTTTATGGCACGCTCCTGCCGCCGTAATATTGCAAAGATCTTATTCAGCAAATTAATTCCAAATTATGCCGTAAGCTTTTGTGTGACAGCATACATGATATTTGCTTATCATTCACAATCAATTTGTGCGTGTTTAAAAGACAAAGAGCTGTCAATCCCGCTTGAGGAATGCACGTTATTAGCTCTGATATCATTTCTGGTCAAATCACATATACATATATCGACATACATTTAGACGAAAAGTATTAGCGATGCACATTTAAGCGAACTTAAATAATTATTCGGTTTTAATTTGCTAACGAAAAGAAGCAGCCGAAAAGAGGTTATTTGTATTTGACCAGTTTCAAAGAAGTGGTGCATTGATGAATTTCAGGCGGATGTTTCAAGATTTGACGGAAAAGCCCACTGTTGACGACGCACGAGTGTATTGATCGCCGATAAATTTTATTCGCAACAACAATGCCCATAATCACTTATTGTATTAACTCACCATAACCCAGACCCAATTAAGCTCAGCGCGGCGCTTATTTTGTTGTGGGCGACTGATCCAAGTCCTCTGCAGATATCCAGTTTTTCTATGCGGCATGTTCAGGTAAAATAAGCTATTTATTACCACATTTTACTCTGCTTGTGTCTTATTATGTTGACTAAATGTGATCCCATTTATTATAATTTGCGTGACTTAAATTAAAACACCTAATGGATTACAGCATATGCTTTACAGCTGATTTCGATATGTGAGCATAATGCGAATTCGAAAAGGTATCGACGAACGGATGGGAATCACAAACGAAAATCCCTAGCTCCTCATAACACGCTAGTATACCTATTCAACCTAAGTGATATAATAAGTAAGTTGCATCCTTGCGTCTAAGTTACGTATACCCAGATCATTAATGCCATTTGATCCGCTGATTGCTGTATTTGCATGATAATGTGCGGGGCGGATTTTAAGCAGGAACGCCATAGCAGCATGCATCGTCTACATTCTAAAGAGAGCCTAGTATTTTTGACTAAATGCGCCATGCATCGATGCTTAACAGTATTTATGCAGATTGCGTATTTCAGTTTGCCGCAGCGGGGTCATTCTAGTAAAAGATTGCATGATCACAAAAATCAAATTCAACCCCTGATCATTAAATTGTTATAATGCTCACGCGAGGTGCTCATGTGGCACATTAAGCTTCTTAATGGATTCGCTGGAGGCAGCGGCACGTTTGCCACTGCTGCTTAATACCTGCGCTATTATAATTAGCAACTAAATACAGGGAGGATGCGTGAGCTATTGTTTTGCTTATGCAGGTTTGTAGTGCTATTGTAAGCACAATGCATGCTATCGCCGGGTGGGATTATGATTGCGTGTAATATTTGAATCAATGTACGGAAAGGCGTAACAATGTTTAACCTGTTAAGAGAGGATTATACTAAATAATTGTATGTGAGCTCGTATCAATCAGAGAAGCAACACAAAATGCACAAAAGCAACTTTTACAGATGAACGGCATAATTGCAGACGCCTGCAAATATGTTTACTCATAAGTAGTTTGCAAGTGAACTGCCAAGTTAATGAATTGCTAATTTCAATAGCAAAGACGCTCGCTGATCATTCCGCTGATTATGTCATCTGTAGCATGATGGTGGCACAATCATGGATGTCAATCATTGTATTATAGGAATATCGTTGAAACTTTTGTTTATACAGGCCAGTGAATGCTAAGTAGGACGTATGTGTTACCGAGGGGAAAGTGTTACGACAGATAACGACGCATACATTGTCAGGCAAATGAAACCTACACATATTCACAACCGTCCAAGGCATAGAGGTGATAAACGCATTTCTCGTAACCCGTAGTTGAGAAATACATTGCACTCTCAGTGACTAGTACTATGTACCCTGTTATTGCCACCCCTTCTTAATGTAAAGTAGTAACACCCTAAACCGGTTTTATATCCAGAATTACAGTTTGTGAGTGTCGACAAGTTAACACCAAAAAATAGGCGCCCATGGAATCATTAACATAGCCTAGATTAAGTCCCAAATTAACAGCTGAAATGAACTGGAAACAACAGCGAACAGGTGGAAAGCCAGCGTGCACTGTAAAATCCTCTACAGCAGGTAGATTATCGATACTGGGATACAATACGATATCGTAGCGTTAGCAACGGCACAAACCGCTCCGAACCAATTCCTCTTTAATGAGGCGTAAATACTATTTAATCAAGTTCATGTCTATTTGTTAACAGCTTATAGTTGTTGGCAGCTTGCCGTTTGTGTACACGAGGTTTGATTTTTATTAAAAAAAAAGCAGAACGCTTGTTATGTACAATTATCATCCTGAGTCGTGCATTTCATACAAAACGCGGCAGGGGATAATTTTCCAGCAATGCCATTAACATCATTTTTGAGCCAACTGTATCAGCGTGCAAAGTAATTCGTATTCTCGTGGCACTGGTCGATTATTTTTGCTAGATCTGACAGTTAAACCGGTAAAACCGAGTTTCTTGTCATCTATATTCCGCATCACGTGTTAAGTGCATCACATCCAGACTAGCAAATTTTATTAAAGAAACTACCACATGTACGGTATTATCTGCTCGCGGGCAAAACGCCATGCAGTAAGCCTAGAATATCTGCATTTGTCATCCATGCAATCACGTTTCACAATTATCATACAATACAGCTCAATACTGCATCTGTGTGCCTACCGCCACAAGCTAATACGCCCAAAATGTTTGTAAACTGTTGGTAACAGAGCTGCATCCCGTCATTGTCCTCGCAGATCAGAACATCGTATGTGGCTTGCTTTAAGTGTAAGCTGAAAACTGGTACATTTGAATCCCCTTCCTGTAATTTTTCATTTTTTGTTGCAATTATGCGTGTGCTATGTGACATATTAATAACTGTGGCATAATGAGCTTCATATATGTGCAATACGCAGAAGATCAATGTTATGATCCTAATGCCTTTAACATCTACAAGCGGTCGCATAGTTAATTGTTTGTGTCCGGTCCAGTTTATCGGACTCCACTTCATGTTATAAAAACGATAGTTAGTTGTTTCTGCTGTTAGCTGATAAGGTGATGCTACTGTTTTATTCATTAAAATTTCCGTATTCTCATGTGCCAAACATAACGTCTCGCCATGTTTACGAGGCATTAATGTCTTTGAATAATCTATGTGAACGCATGTTTCTGAAATTGTATGGGCTAGTGTTTTTAGCGTGTCAAGTGGCTGCTTGTTAACACCAATCATAGTTTCGAGGGTTATATTTCTGCATACTAAAATATTTGCTGGCGCAATAAAATGTGATGTTTGTGGGCCTTTTCTTTATGGCGAACGGATGCTGTATGTAGTTCGTGCTTTTGTAGTTTGTCGTGCTAAAAAGCAGATACACCGGCCGAAGACACATTTAACTGAGGTACCGGCGCAAAAACAGTTCACCTTGTCCTGCAATACTGAAACTGAAATTGTACCGGCTTAGAATATAATAGATCAAGCGTTGATCGACGGATAATGAAGGTAACTTCAACGGTAATGTGAGCTAAAATGGGGTCATATTGACACATTGACACAAATATATTCTGTCAGAATGGTAACGGCCAGGCGACATATTGTTCCGCAAGTATAGGTCTCTGTCAACATAGCCTACGTGTCGGTTACGGTTTTATTTAACACGTTCTATCATCGTTACACATAGTCAGCAGATAATCCGCGGTTGATATCACCTTACCAGTGACTGTCTATATACAGCTCCGTAAGCAGTATGTTAATTTCCATACGACAGTTTAAAAAGAGCAAATGTGCAAATTGGATCAAGATAGTTAAAATTGCATCGTTTTCTACAGCCTGGCCTATAACAGCAAGGACCATCGTTTTGGAGCAGCCAAAAACAAAAGACGACAGCTGTTATTTGTGCCTATATGTGTATTTTGTGGGCGAGGGTGAATATCCGTATCCGAGGTATGAACTTCATGATATTCACATTAGATGCCTGTTCTCAGGCATGCATGCATTCAAGTTATTTATAATTCTTTCATTTAAAACGAAATGGCACATGCATGAATGTATGTACTTATTTATGATCGCAAAAATCCAAAACGCTATTAATAAAGCATCCATGTCTGTGGATTAATCTGATTTTTACCCATTCCAGGCCTATTGAAAAACGTACCTAGTTTCCGTAAGCTGTAGCTGCAAACACGATTTGGTAACCTGTGATAAGCATGCCATATGAGCGATCGATCCCCCAAACTAAGGCACTTGCAGATTTATCGATCGAGATTGTATTGTCGAGCAAATTGGAATATGGAAAAGCCAAAATAAAACATGACCAACCACAGTACCAGGGCGTCAATAGATTTTGCAATACGTTTTTGTGCTTGTCGATGATATACTCCTTCAGGGCATGCGCGGTTTGCAGCTAATTTACATTTATGAGGTCTGGGAGAGAATAAAAAACGATAAAAATCTGCAAATTATTAATTGTACTCTGAAAAGCTTCCAACAAGCTGTTTTTTTTTGTCTAGATGCACAAAATTACGTACAAGAACCTCACATGAGATGTGATATTTCGACTGTAGTTTTATAACGACAGATCATTTGTTATCAGTTAGAAAGCTTAGATAAAAGTTATTTTATTATGGGCAAAATGCCATATGACTAACAAATGTGCACTTTAGTGACATGCTGTTAAAAAAACCCTTTTGAAGATTTCAATCCCTCCGACATTTTGCATTCACTAAGCGCCCTCAAACAATTTGTGCAAGGAATCATGGCAACAATGTTGGTGGACGGTACGCTGGTTTAGCAAAAGAAATAATATGATTCCTTCATTCACATTCGAATGTCAAAGTAATATAGAGAGCCTCACTGATGCAAGCTGCTAACGTCTGCAGTAGTACAAATACCTAGTTAACCTGCTACAAACGTCGGGGTCAATCAATATAAGATTGTACGTATAATCGATTTTCCGAACTACGCCTAGTTCATCACCACTTTACGAAAAAGAAGATATTACTTTTCCTGTCTTACTATTTTTATAATGGAAGCCAACAGCGTTTATGAAAATGCAAATGGTATGAATAGTTCCTCACTCAGCGCATTCAAATGAACGATGTCATTAACTTCGAATTATAGGTTATTGATAATGGTTTTCTTTACGCGCTTGCCTCGGTCCATCATTTGAGATCACAAATAAAACCCAGGGTTAGAGTAGTGCATAGAAGCAGCAAAACACCTGATATAGTTAACCTTTACACATGAAAGGGCTAAATGCATCACCGTGTTTTTGTTCATCTTGTTTTTATATGAATCACAATGTTCATTTGATGATGACATGAACAAAAACCCAGGTCGCATAATATCTGGAATCGAACATCAAAGGTGCTTTTTAATGAAGCATTTATAATAAAGCTGCAAAACTTGCATTCAATTTTACCATGTGATTTATTTGGCTTTTTTTTGCGATATCAGATACTATTTTGGCATTCTTTTGTGATATCAGGTACTATTTTGCCTTGAGTTTGGCAGCAATTTAGGTCTCTCTCTAGGTGGGTTTTTCAAATTCAGTAATTTTCCCGTATCGTTAGTTAGTAATATTGTACACACTGATAAACGTTTAAATGGAACACGATTATACCCATACGTTTGCTGTGCGAATCGAGGCTCATGCCAAAGCCCAAGAACCTTGTGTAAATATATTGATCGCTAATCCAGCATAATGAATTCTCAATGAATGCATTGGGGCACCGTGGTCTGTATCAGAATATTAGCAATCCATTGAGGCATAGTCACTACCGACCATCTTAAACATCTATGAGCGTCCAAGGCCAATGGCCTCGTCAGTCTTCAGGCATTGTTGCCTACCACAAATCAAACCCTTTCAAAGTCAGGTGGTTGACTAGCGCAGATCTAATGTGTGATGCGTGTCTTGAATTGTTTCATGCAATAAAATGAGCCAGGAAAAGTATTAAATTTGAATGACGATTTCCATATATCTATCACACTCTAACTACGTTAGCCCATTTCATTATAGTTTATAGAGGAGTTATCATGGTGCCAAGATATAAGCCATTATTGCCAAACACATAAACGAAACAAAGGCTTAGGTCAGTTATAAGTAAATTATATCTACATCACCTATTAGCTGACTACGTACAATGTGCATTGACATAACGTGCATTGTGCAAATAACGACAGTGAACATAGTTAACCATTACTGTTCCAAAAGGCAACATTGGATATATCTGGCTGTAGTCAGTAACGTAAAAGTACTAGTATGCCACGAGGCTGCTTAGTAATTACCTGACAAGCTTTGCTTCTCGTAATGGGTTTCTCAAGTACTTTTACCAACAGTTTCGCAAAGAACAGTAATGGTTAACACAATCACGTCAAAATTTTGTTTTGCTGAACTATTGAAATTGATCACCGGAGACGATCAAGCCTAAACTAAAATGATGTACCTTTATCGGCGATAACAACTTATGTGTTATCGCCGATACAAATGCTTGTGAATAATGTGTGGATCTCACTTAACACCATTGCATTTGATGAATGTGTGATGATGACTGTCCTTCTTTTGTAGAAAAAACGCGAAACTGATTTAGCCTTTTGCAATGAAATCAGGCATCTATCGCACATGAAACATTCATCTGCTTAGTATCAAAAGCCAAATATCGCGTGCAATAACGGGATGTAAATCATTCAGAGACAAATAAAATTTTCTGATAGCTACAAACATCGGTCGAGAGGATAATGTGATGCACGGGGGCAGCGATTGCTTGTATTCAAACATTAAAGTCACGGTCAAATCAGCGCAATTTGCAACAAGACGTCGGATAAACACTCTCTCATCGTGTGCTCTTTGCAAATAATCATTCCACGGCTACAGGGCTTTAACACTTGTTGTTGTAACTGACTGCCGCTTCCAAACCAATAATTCCATCATTAACCTTTAATATCCAACGTCGGCGACCAATCTCTATAACAAGCAAAGTTTTGTGGTCTTGAGGATGTCGCCTTCAATGCCTCTGATAACCAAAGGTGCATTGTGACAAGCAGCTCGGTTTTGGAAGCGAACGGTCAAGCAAAATCACCTTAAAGTTATGAGGAGACGAAAACATTCGTAAGCAGCTGTGTTAGAATAGCGATGTGAACATATGAATATGATTATCAAATAAATGCATTATGCTGTCTCATTCATTATGAAAGGTGGTGATCATCGTCCATATCATTATGACGGAAGAATATTTGCATGATAAATTTAAATGGACCAATCGAACCTATGCTTAATGGCATTTTGAAGAGGGAGTAAGTCAATAGCGCTACTAAATTATGTCAGAATGCAGAAGTGTCCCATGTTAGTAGAAACACAGTGACAAGCGCCCATCAAGTCAGATAATGGAAACTATCTTTCTTGGCTGTATACTTTGCTTGGTGTACATGTTTATAACCGAATTCATACTCTGGAATGATTTCATCGAATGATGAGGTTAAATAAGTTCAAAGTAAGAAGCCTTCTGGAACAGTAGCCCGGCAGCTTGCTAAGCTTCCCGAATCGAGCGTCCTGCTTTAACATCGAAATAACCTGCATTACTATAGCACATCAGTTGATTGCGCCTAAATTGACGATTTATTTAAACCAACCATGATTCCTGTTAATTAGAGGTGTGACTTTTAATGTGTTTATTTTTCTCTGCAGTTCGATGCATAATAATTGCCGTTAAGCACGTCATGCCCGTTCGACATGTGAATTAACGACTCGTTATTTTTGTATTATACATTCTAGTAAATTTAATTCTGGTCACAAACGAGATACCGGTGCAAGTTTGTCAAATATGCTACCAAATATGATTTCACTTAACGCAACATATTAGCAGGTAAAATAGAATTGATGCTCATTCGCCGTTGGTTGGGCTTAAGCGTATTTGTTATGACATATCACGGTTTTTGTATGGATTAACAACGATATGTTGCAGCGTTTGATACAGTTAATCGCTTGGAAGCCTGACATTATGGGATATACTAGATCAATAAATTTAGAGGACAACCCGTGACGCATCAATCGTTCATTTTTACTATTGACTGAAAAGAAACAAATATTCTGACAACCACATTATATTGAACCACCCTCACAAAAAAGGATTTGGCTTTTCAAGCCTCTACCAGGATTACATAATATATAATATTAAGACAAGAGCAATAAGCAAATTTTATTTCGAACGCATACGAGTAACTTTATTGCTGGCGTCTGACACATATATAGTCCTAGGCCGTGATTTGCTAGTGTAAGGACAGTACATGGCTGAAAGGATTTCACTCTTGTGGGACGAAAGAGACGTATATGTCCCACAAACTGCATAATTCTGGCGAGATTAATGTTTAATGCTTTGTTTTTACTCTTTATGGGCGATTTAAAACGAATAAAGGACTAGGATAATGGAAGATGTAGGCGATGGACGGACATATATATGTACTATTGTATAGTTTTAATGCGCTGTAAAAATGCAAAATATTCCTTAAGATTTTATATACACCATGAGATCAGTAACACGCCTATCAGAGAATTTCAATCAAGCTTGAAGTCATTTGTATTTATTAAATTATATCACATGGGTACTTCTAAGTTAAATGCGAGACGAACCACGAGTGCAGCTGGGAATGAAGAAGTCGACAAACAGCAAGCGTTGCCTATTCTTATGATACATTGGTGTGTGTGTTCCCATAGCAGCTATGCTCAAATTACTGGGCAAAGCGCGGAATTAAGGGGAGATTTTATAATAATCTGGGCATATATATATAAATATATATATAAATAATATATATATATATATATATATACACATACATATATATAAATATATATATAGATAATAAATATGTATATATTTATATGTATATATATATATATATATATATATATATATATATATATAATATATATATATATATATATATATATATATATATATATGTTCATATTAATCCAATTTTCCAATCGTCGACCACCATATGATGGCATGTTACATATTTACTACGTTGTAACTGTTCACTATTAATCCAATATATTCCATAATAACGTTAGTACCACCACTCCTCGGCGCAAAAGACATTGATAATATGATGACGCGGAATATTATACTGAAAGTATCATTTCACAATCTCGTCGAAATGAAGCGCATGCGTCCAAGTATTATTATCTTACATGTGACAAGGCAATCATATCCAGCATGTTTCAGGCGCTTGGCAATAGTTTTTCAGAAAAACCTCCTCAGGCACCAATTCATTAAATTTGTGCCTGCCGGACATTTGTTCAAGACACCGACAAATGAATTTGCAACTCGTAATCAATTATTGCATCATGAGTGATAGAAATATAAGTGAACCATTGAAATATTATTGGTAAGTGATATTGGAGATAAACCGTTTTGCATATACGCAAAGTTCTGTTACAGAGGTTGACAGGACGTAAGCGATGTCTGGTACACATATGCTGATAGATCGACAGAACCTTACTACCTGTGCATGAAAAGAAAAGCTGACCAACGCCGCTAATAGGGATAATCTCCGACATAGCGTACGCTACAGACATATTCACTAATAAAAGACTGGTCCAACGCCCAGGTGACTGCGAAGTAATATGTGATTTTAGCCTCACACGCATGAAATTGAGTGTAATCTCAGCACCTGAATTGACCAATTAAGGTGAATAACGCTGCACTTAACACTCGATTTCTACTTCCCTCAAAGCTAGTGGTCGCTAGGTCAGGGCCGCTTCGTGGTTTAGATAGTAACTCTAATGGGAAACAGTGACACAAAGAGCTCATCTTCCGCGCAATGAACAACTAATATCTCTTACCTCGTTCCGTGTCGTTACTCGGCATTTGAGTACTCAAAGAGCGCTAAAAGTAAGTTGTTTTCACTAATGGTCCTACCCACTGTTAATCTGTCCAGTAACATTAGATTAATCATGTATGTTTTTTTCAATAATTAATCGTGATTTAAGTTGCACTGCGCACAATACGTACAGACGCTTTTAATGGCAAGTCAACCATTAGGTTCCAGAACAGAGATGACCTGATGCTCGCACTAATACGATAGTGGCTGACCTGAACAGCGATATAACTTTGCGTTAGGCGGTAATGGCAGTCATGTAGCAAAGCCAAGTGGTTATTATTAAACCTTAAGGATGATTATTATCCGGGTCTAGAGACAGCAATACCATAGCCAACCTTGAGAGGATGGTAGTTCTAAATATGATCTTATGTGTCATAAATGATACGTAAGCTAGCTGGATACATGAAAATCAACAGACTGCATAAATCTGGTAAGATCCTAGTTTCTAGAAAAATGATAAATATTCGGCTGCTCTCGTTGATCAGCATAATGTTCACCCTAGATGAGCCGCATCCTTTCATCAATTAAACATTTCGTCATAACAACACGGATCAAAAGCCTACGACAACTATGCCTCAGCGACTGTATAGGTGAGAAGCAGAACCTTGCACACACACAGATCTGCAGTTTCGCGGTATTTAATATTAGCCGTTAGTGCAGAAGGGTAATAAATAATATGTTATTGTGGTAAATCATGTTGACATATGTCAGTCTAGTATCATTTTACAACCCTCATATGACTGCTCCGATAGATAGGGATAAGCCAGCTACCTGCAATAGTTACAGCAAACCAATCGGTAAAGAGAAAGCAAAAACGAGTATGTGTAACAGAAAACGAAGTTTTAAAACATAGTCATAATAACGTTTGTATTGTTAAGCGAATGCAACTTAAAACAAATAAAAGCCACGAAATATGCACAACCCTGCAAACCGTCCACATATCATGCACACATCAGATCTTCTATCTAACCTCAAAATTTGCTTGAAATAAACCTGGCTAAACCATTTTACACACAGGTAACTTGCTTTGTCAGAAGCTTAGCTGCATTTCTTTTATGGTGTTGTTGTTGTATTAAACAGACCCGAATCTATCTAACCTCGAAATTTGAAATCACAATATCAATTCGGTGTTGAGTGCGATTGAAGCTGCGCTCAACGCAATTCATGCTGGCGCTATTAAGGCGAATAATTAAGCCTAACGCCCATGATGAACGGTAGAAAGTGTAAATATCTATGAGCTCAGCTGAACATACATATTTTGTCAAACGCACATATAATGCAGTCGATTGCGTGGTACTCTACCCGTCCAGATTGGGCGCTGTGATACAGTAAACATATTAAGCAACCTATATAAATGCGTGTAATTGATGTATTAATGTCGTGAAGGAACGCTGACATCTGGATTGCAGTTAACTACATGGTGGAGAAAAACGGGATAACGAATTACAAACTTGCTCGTTCGTAATTAAAATCAATGACGCATTCAGTCCACTGAGAGCAATTCGTAGCGAGGCGGTTGCTGGCCCAGTTGAGTTACAACAGAGCGTGAATGCGCATTATTTTTATTTTGAGTGAAAGTGTCGGATATGATGTGCACTCGGATATTTCTCGGAATGTCAAATAAATTTTGGCATGGCTTTTACTAGTGTCGTTATAAAAACCCATGACTGCCCAGCAGTGTTATTTCCACATTGGCTACAGTATAGTATAGACAGACATAAACATAAAGGAGATACGACAAGAGAGTCAACACACAGTGCTATTAGTCTGTGTTGGTGATTGCTGCTTCCCAAAAAAGACAGTCATGCAGGTGGAAGCAAACCACTCTCCTGAATTCACACAAGGTGTAGTTTGTGGTGCCTATGTGAGTAATTCTCAATTCCATGACGTTTCCTGCTGTAATCTATTCGCATAAATGTCTCGGGTCTCCCGTTTGCGATTTAGACTAGTTCAGACACAAGGACTGAGGGCATGTTGTAGTTTAGTGTACTTAGTGGCTTGAATCATATATGCTGTCCGCTGATAAATGTAATAGAGATACTGTGCCACAAAGCCTAGGAGCGTAATAATGTGTCATGCTTTGCAATTCAGGCATTAGAATCCTCCCTTCTTTGAGTATGATAGGTTGAGTACTGATCCTCAGTGAACGAAGTACTATCACTGAAACTGTGAGTTAACACAGGAGAATATCGACATATTGACATTAAACTATTATGTCGAAACGGTATAGGTAAGTGCACGCATTGTTCCGCCAGGATACTCGTCAACCTAACATAATTGGCTATGACGGTGTGCATTTTGAGCATTGCAGCTTCGCCAGACGTCGTTACCAGATCGTTCCGCCTTCTAAACGATATGTAGATTGCGTCTTAGTGGCATACTTTGTATCTTATGTAGGTGTATATCAGACTTATAAAGAGCAAGCAGCTTGTTAAGTTCAACGTAAAACCCGAGCATATTTTGCGCATAGGTTAATGGAAATGAAAATAGCACCTTCTTAGACAGTTTGCTCCGCAAAGTAAGGAACACAGGCACTATATGTGTTATGAGGTAAATTATTTACACATCATATCCATGCTTGCATGCATGCATGCATTTTGCATATATTTGCAGTATAACATAATGAAAAAAAAATGAATTGCTGCTGTCGTAATGTATGTGCACACTTATGAGAGAAAAATCTGAAAATATATAATTCTATGATGCTTGCAGAAAACCTTGATTGAAAATTAACTTGCTTCTTTTAGTTGCTGAAAAAGGATTTTCGAAGAGGTGATAACCTAGCCATATGCATGATCGATTCCCACGACTATAGCGCAATGCAGAATGCGTGTTGAGCAAATGAGAATATGGGAACGCCAAAATAAAGCAAGCTCCACAAAGGTACCAGAAGATGGAGTAGGTTCGCATTTTTGTGCTTAATGAATGTGAAAGCGATATAGTTCCTTAAGACATGCATAGTTTGCACTGGTTTGGGAAGCCCAAGTCCGAAACAGATCTAACAATAACTCTCCCAACTATGCCAATTACAAATTCTTACTCGGAAAAGCTTCATGGCTGCCAAACTATGATGTTTTCCGAAATTTTGGTCTACGTGAACAAACTTGTATTCAAACACCTCAGATGTGGTAAGGTATGTAACAGGTGCATTATATATAACAATCATAGGTCGGCAATTGGGAGGCACAGAAATAAACTATTTTGTTATTGACAAAATGCAATATGATAACCAATTAGAACGAAAATTTAGTACCAGGTTATCATTAGCATAATGATCTTTGGATATGTTTCGTTTTTAATAAATTGATTTAACGGTTGATAGATAACATGGCTAGTTTGGCAAAATACATTGTTAATTAGCTTAGACAAATTTATATGTTTCAACGCTGTTTGCCTTTTGTCACTTAGGGGCCAAAACGGAGTTTCTGCACTGCATCGTGGCTGTAACTACACAACTACGGTAGATGGTGATGTGATTAATGAATGTCATAGAATCAACAAAGAGAGCATTCAGTCTACCTGCCTGTGCCGTAAGTATAATTACTATACGGAATTCACATTGTCTCTCGCAGCTGTCAGATTTAAGTCTACCTTATTACATATAAAAAGGTCTACTGCAGTCTTTACATCTAATCAACACATTCACAATGCACTTAGTTTATCTGGGCTCACAGGAAAAGAAGCCTTGGAATGATACAATATTTCAAGACTAATCATTTTCGGAGACATTCTTTTCTATTACAAAATTTTACAGCGAAACCCAACGGCGGTAATGATATTGCAAATTCTACGATCATTTCCTCACTGAGCCTTTTCTAAATGGCCTACGTACGTGAATAATGGCCAGGTAATAATGGTAGCCCGATAGCACTTGCCCCCGTCCATTATTTGAGAGCATAAATCTATGGGTGGCACGTAGAATCAGAGAACACTGACATACATAGATACATTATTCTTCTATGCAAAAAATGGCAAAATCAGAGAGGTGAGACAGCGGCTCTGTGGTGCCTTGTAGCGACTTAGGCTGGTAGATTTGGCATAAGTAATATAGCAATGTAATCGTAATGCGGAAAAGGTCCAATAAGGGAAATGTTCAGCATTCTTCTATTGAAAAAGGTTTGAACGTCCTGTCAATCGCTTACTTGTAAAGATCGGAATTCAATTTTTCTGCTTTTGTTTTACTGCATATTGCCTTCCGATTAGTGTGTCTACCCAACATCGTTAAATGTCGGAAAAACCATTCTATTACTGGTGGAAATCAACTCGTGCACGATGCAACTATTGCAATAGATCTATGCATGTAGTTTTTAGTGGTAAACTTCCGTGGCCGATTAACATTGCTTCCTTTTTACCCAATGTATTAAACCCTAATCAAGAAAGCCTGTAGATTTACACGTACAGGAGGTTATGTATTATTCTGAACATGACTGATGATCTTTTTGTCATCCTGGTATTAGCTTTGGTCTCTCTTAGAAAGAAAATAAAATAGCTATGAAGGGTTCATCCATGCATATGAAGGAACAAATACATTGCTGGTTATCGTATTAAACCTTTGTGCTATTACTTGTATGATCAAGTAATGGTCCCAAATTAGGCATCATTTTCGGCATTATATAATGAATAATGATCATCGCGCACCATGGCCGAATCCCTTCCTTAGGTAGAAATAATGGTATCCCTGTGGCTCAAGCATACATATCATTTATTACTATATTCGGATCAATATCACTCTTTAACTACAATAAAGTCGAATAAAACAAACCAAATGATCTGTTTACGCCTCCTTTGAGTTTTCTAGATAGATTAAGGATCTCGTGTATGTGGACTGATCTAGTCTGTACTATGCGGCTGCCACGTATTAAAATGTTAGTGCCATTGTAATAGCAATACCGCACATATGATTACGATTTTTTCCATACGTAACTTATTTTACAACTTTAAGGGTGATGCGTAAATACAAGGAACCAAAGCAGATAGCCCAACTACATTTGTTTCAGTACAAAATGATTCCATCAAGTAACAGGTATCATATTTTAACCGCGAACTATGTTTATTGATGCAGAGATAAGGTATTGGTTTTGGTAGTTTGATACATGATGACAAGCATTTTAATCTAGCACAGGGTTGGGACCATGGATGCGTAGCCCGATAATAGTTACGATATTTAGTTGATTAACACACGATCTTTAATGTTTGCCAATCAATAGTAACAGATAAACATTAGCATAAGTTAGAGCTTTGTTTTCTCAATACTTGTTAGATAGTTGCAATAATAAATGCATAATTTGATTTCGGTACAGGTCTGTCCACGATCACTAGTTAACTTTGCATTATAAGTGGCGTAAGTGCCTTGACGTATAAACTCTATCAGGGTTGTCAATCTAAGAGTATGAGTTGGTACAAACCAATAATTATCTCCATTGCATAACAAGCCATACAAGGATAGGTGAAATTACATGGATGCATGGACACTGGGAGTATCCGTCTAATTAAATAAGCACTCAGGTTGTAAGTAGCATGAGTTATGGCTAAACTCGTCGCGCTGTATGGCAGCAAACACGGCTGACAGAAATGTCTATGCCGACTGCAGTTCACAACGCAGTGTAATCTTGTGGCAGCGTCCATTACATGCGCGGTTAATATGGGCTTCCGCCCACAAGACTATCATAAACACGCATTTGCTGGTGTAATCCAGATAACAAAAACTACCTTTGATATCCACGCTTGCTTACCTATAAACAATACTTTGTGCATAAAAATTGTTCAATTTAAGCACCCTATCGAAGCGGTCACCGTGTAGCTGTGTATGTTTTCCCAATCGAACGTCCTGCTGTAACATTGTGGTCCGAGATCAACATAGTCGCTATTCGTTGAACGCATATACATTTGTTTCTTCTCAACGGCAGGGGCAATCTTGCAGGTATTGCTGCCGCAATATGCTCTTTGAATCCTGGGCAACAATTGTTATTAACCGATATGAAAGCGATGCGCATTTTGATATCATCGGTAGTATGTCTGTCATATATTACCCTCTATCAAAGACTTTCGACAACCAATTTCTTTTACGCAGATACCCATATTTCTAACCTGTGATGCTAAATGTTAGGTACATACCCTTTTGCTTTGCTTTTTTGCAAAGTTCAAGCATGCTATTTGACATAACAGACATTAATTAAATCCCGACACATGATTTTATGTGCATTTTCCGTTGATATCATTTATTTGCAGCCAAATTACTCGAATTGCTGACTCTCGCGACACTTAATCACCTCTATTCCCTATGTGCGGATATTCTATAGAGATGTAGCTTAGTAATAACATATTTGTGGATCTTAAAAACTAAGTAACTTGTTGATTGCTTCTTCGCAGTGCTCTGTTGTGATTTCTTAAAACCTGCCATTCTGTAGGTTTTGCCGACCATTGAGTATAATGTCAAGGTTGTACCATGCTTATGCCATCTGTAAGCTCAATAGAAAGCTACAATTTGTATAGTTCAAATTATTCATTAATCTTTCCATTATTATTGTAGTTAATACAATTTATTCATGTCAATATTGTAGCCAAAATACAAGTATAGCAAGCCTTGCGCTTCGTTCTGAGACACTGATAACTGCATAAAGTAATAAATGGGTCTACTGTTATACCTTGATTTTATGAACGATTGTCTGACATCGCTTTTATGATGCAGGCCATTTGAAAAACCCTAATACCTAGGAGGTGCTGCTCGTTGATAATATCAAGGTTTTGTGACTCATAGAGTACCACAGAGTCAAAACAGTTTCCAATTTTGGTAGATAATGATAAAATTGACGTCATCTGGTCATAGTGCACCCGTCTGTTACCCAGAGTAGGTAATGGTCACAAAGCAAACAATTACGCTTTTCAACAACCAAACAAATAGCGCTATGCCAATTCTTGGGCACCCTTATTACTTTCATGTTCAGCATCGGTTACGTTTTGCAGAATTTAGTTTAGAGATGTATGCATGGACGTGTCATAGGCATGCACTATTTTGTCCAATATTTGTTTTTGACTACGACGAAAATTTCGAACTACTGTGGCGTAGGCCATATTAATGTAAATATCACGATAGTATCAACATCACGGATTTGTTATATTGATACTTTTGAGCTAGTATCTGTTACTGGGGTATTAACATTCATGAGCTAAACTTTAAACTATCTTGATTATTATTTCCTCGTCAAAATATGCTGAGCCATTGGGATGTTTTTGCGAGCATTAGAAGAATGCGAAAATATAAACGATTTAGTTGCTTTAGCTTCATTTAAAAAGCCATCTGTAAGCTTATCATTGCAATACATTATTTTTGTATATTAAAAGTGTCATGCTTAACACGTATGGTAGAAACAGGAAGCATTCGTATTTGATACTCGCTTAAACCATTTGAATGAGGGAAAGTTTTCTCAACATCTTGCACAATAGCATAATGGTTCCGTTAAAAAAGTCACTGCTTATATATGTGTATAAAACCTAACATGCACGTTAATCCCTACAGACATTCCAATAACCTACATCAGAAACTCATATTAAGTGGCTGGCTTATTAAACAACATAATTTCGATAAACTTTTTTTTTCAAATTACATTATGTGTAAAAGCTCACATAATTAAGCAAAGAGCAAAACTCAAACACTGGTGATGCTGAGACTCGTACCACTAATATATTTATTGGATGCTTATTTTGCTCAATATTGTGACATATGTTTCCCCTCCCATCTACTTCATCGGAAGTGAAAGGTGAAAGGTAAAGTAAAGTGTGTGAATGATACAACAATAAAGTACACTTCTATATCAGCATATTAGCCGTTTTATGGTGCAGGGTAAATATATATATATAGTTATATACACACATATATATACGTATTTATATATAAGTATTTAATGCATATATTTATATCTATTCATATATGAATATTTATACAGATATATGAATATATATAAGTATACAATATATGTATATATAGATATCCAAATATCACTGGTTGGATATTGCACTCATGCATGGTTACAGTATACAGTTTTATCGTGGTGTAAGTTTTTTATCGAGTTAAACTAAAACATGTGACGTGTTGCGACAATCGCATGTGCTTTATTCAGATCATCTGCAAAGTGACATGTCATTTTAATACACTCATAACATATTGACCATGGTACTCACTTTGAAAACGACCATCCTGTCAACGTAATGTATGACAAAAAAGTACAGCGACTTTGTCAATTTTGGTCCGTTAATATTTTGCCCTACGGACGGAACACTGTAATTGCGTCAATGCATCCCTACAACATCCGAAATATGAGCATTTGGCTACAAAACAATGATATATAAATTGCATTACCTAAGAGCTGCTAATGCGCACATTGTAGTCTGAAATGGCCACATTGCTGCCCTGAAGCGTAGCCGAAGGACTCCGTGGGCGTTTCCCCATAGCAATGGCAGGACTCTAACATGTGGAATTTGTGATATCAAAAGACTATAGCAAATACAATTGCAGCTGACATCCCAGCGAGAGGTGTACATTGTGGAACGCTATGTGTTGAACGTTCTTTACTGATTACTCGCAATTACAGCGACAACATGCATGAACGTATTTGGTAATTAATTATGGTGCAAGAAATGGGCGACATGATTTTTGTAATTAAGCTTGAACATTGCCTACGCTGTCGCTTTATATTCGCCAATGGTATCAAATGCAAGCGTATAATTACAAGTAGACACCCTATACCATGCCTTCTGCATATATATCCCGTAATGAAGAAGAAAAGCGTAAGACTACATAACTGTGGCGAGGTGTATTAGTATATACTAATCATATAGTTCGAAATAAAACGGGTTATGTTAAATGTAATTAACTACGCAAAAATGATTAGGCACGTACATCAACTAATAAGGAATTGAACAATATTCACACTTGTTCTGCCTATAAGGGTACCAGATGTACAAGGATTCGGAATCAACATATCTTATAATTTGTTTGCCATGGATTTAGTTTAAAAATATGCTTTACTAGATGCTGCAACTAACAATGGCCCCACATCTTCTTGAATGAATGGTGACAAAAGCAAAGACCTTGTAATCCACGCATTAACGTTGGGGCACACATACACATACATATCTACTCAAAGCAGTCCATGCCTGTGTTTGCATAGTTGTCGAGCAAAGCCATTGCTGCTACAAACGATTACGCGTATGGAAGCAGATATCATTACTGTCCAATTTGTTTGGCGCGATACATAATACCATCATAGTCACAATACCCACTTTTGAAGATAAGTCGTTGCTATATATATATTCATGATATGTTTGCCTTGTATCATCTCACAAACCGCATATCACTAACCCGTTTGCTTAAGATACGCCACTTAGCTTAAATAGTTACAGCACACCAATTGATATTCGCACAATCGTACCATTAGTTTACATAACTTGGTTGCCAATACGGCTCGTCCTATCACAAAATAGTACATACTTAATATGCAAAAACAATAGAACAATCGATTCATTTATTCCTGAAATGTATCGATTGTACCCATAATTGAATAACGCTCCATACCATTTAACAAGATGTGTATCATCCTTTACAATGTGTACAATGCTGATGAATGTGTTTTTATGACAATAGTTAGCTGGATCATAGAGATATTTACTTCATACACAACTAGTGCGAACGTAGTTGGCTAGCATAAACAGATATATACTAACAAACATATTATATAATCTACAAATGAATATCAGATTTATGATTTTCTAATTCATGTGAATTCGAAATCTGTCGATGCATTTCTTTCGATGGTAGTAGGAGTAACTGCTTCAAACTGTTGTTCTGACATAATCCATGCCAGATATCTCAAGGGTAAGCATTGATTAACATTGTACACAAAGCAAGAAAGGTCTGAATATAGTGAATTTAATCAATACCTTCTAATGCGACAGTAAAATGTCGCCAATTACAGACAAAAAGCTCATGTTTTTTCGATATGCAATATGTAACAGTACTCATTACAAGAAATGGAATATTAGCGACTCGGCATTTCCAGCGTGAGTCATTTAGTGATATGAATTTCATTCACACGTAAACATTTTACGCGATAAAGGAGCATAATGTACCGTACCTTAGCTCTGAAAATATATATAAACGTTTATTTAGTACTCAAGATACCTACAAAAACAATAATTGTGATACATCAATTTGAAACTATAGTGCAATATTCAAAAGAAAAGAAATTAAAACTAAAACTGTTGTGATACTAAAATATCTCGTATTATCCAATAAATCATTTGATCGTCGAATTCATCGTGTTTTAACACAATACAATGTATCTAAAGTACAGACCAATGCCTTCTGTTCATTTGCTAACGACTCTTTCTTAATAAGTTGCGTGATAATGAACGCCATATCATTATGTACATTAATGTTGTATATATGTCTGAGATAAGTAATATTGCGTCCCAAAGGTGAAAGGGCATTAGAACAATCATGTTTTATCACACGCTGAACTACTGCATCGTCACTGTGATACATTTGGACGATCATTTTCAACGTTTATATGCATTACAAAACGCTAATGTGTAGTTGCCCACTTAATGGCCCCAGTATCTGAGTATGCGAAGCGATTGGAAGGTTGAGTATTCTCCTACCCCCATTATTCCATTCAACACATATTTTCTTATAACCATCAGAATCAATGGTCCATAACTGTGAGCCATAAAAACTGCAGCACTAAAAATTGAACAATTTACACAATGGTTAATAATTGTGACCCATTCAATAGTAGAGCCATAGATAATCACCTTATCAAATTCATTCACTGCACTGCCATTTTCAAAGGATTAAAAGTCACATTATATATCAGCAAATGTTAATCATTTCTGATGCCACCCACGAGGTCATAACAATACTCATAAACATTACGAACTGTATTGGCCGCAACGAGGTTTTGAGCCTAAACCATATTTAGCTCAGCAAGGGGCGTAATTGGTTGTGGATGACCGAACCAATTGGGATAAAGTGCCGTTTAAATGCTGTACATAGCCAATTGCATGATTTATGTCCTGATTATTATGTGCTTTGAGCCGTGTTTATTATGGCGTAACAAGAACACAGCTAGGATATTTTGAGGAAATGGCAAAATAATTTTGATCAGGGCAATAGACATTTGTATGAAAAGTGTGGGATCATACTTATCAATGGTTTCTTGAATAAATATGTTGCACAAAATGTATGTACTCGGATTGTAAGCTGGCAAGTACAGCAGCATGCGTCGTCTACATTCTGAAGGGGGCTTGTTACTCTCTCTAACATATGATATGCCGGCTGTAGGATTTCAGCCACAGTAAAGACATTTGTCTTGCGAACTAAAATCACATTGAACCATTGATCATTTACGTAGCTCAAAATAACAGCACGTTTGCCCTTGCTGCTGAAAAGATGCACCAATGAATGCACTTCAATGAATGGAGGATGCTTGAACTATTCATCGATGCGTGGATAGGTTTTGATCAATGTTTCACCTGTTTCAAAAGGTATGCAACCAACTTGTGGTATTTGAGCTCAGATATCGCTGAACAGCAAGATGAATATGGATCAAGTTGAACCTGAAAATGTATCCTCTCAGATACTGACGCATACAAATATGTGAAAGTTTAATAGTCAAGTAAACGTAGTGCCTAATATATCTTAAAGATGAATAACGCTTATCTTTCCGTATCAGTGTCAGTTCATCTGCAGCATTGTAATTGTACTAGGACCGGCGTCAATCATCGTGTCTAAGGGAAATCGTTGGAACCCTTGAATACGCAGGCCAATGACTGCCTTGTATGACAAGAGCACTGATGAGAACAATAGTTTGGTCGCAGAAGGAATCAATATGGACACAAAAGCATAGGTCATCGCATTCAATCTCAACGGACGGCGTGAACAGATGTGACTGCTGCCACCACCGTTCTCACACAATTGACCGAGCGCCCATAGCGGTCACATAAGGACAATATACAATTGTTTTTCTGTTAATGCTTGTATATTTCTGAGAGCGGAATAGGATTTTTTTCAACAATATTGACAATTTGATTGAAAAAATGACAAATCGCGAATAAAGTTGCCTCAGACATCATTTTGTACGTATTCTACAAATGTTGAGGTGCATAGAATTAAAGCGAATACTTTCATGATATCTTGTCGTATGAAGCTATATATTCTTTCCATAATTGAAGGTACTGTAAATTGTTACTAACGTTATTAAGTGGTGTTTTTCTGTTAACGCTTGTATATTTCTGAGAGCGGAATAGGATTTTTTCAATCATATTGACAATTTGATTGAATATATAAATATATATATATATATATATATATAAATATATATATATATATATATATAAATATATATATATATATATATATATATATATATATATATATATATATATATATATATATATATATATATATATATATAGATATCTATATATATATATATATATACTTATATAGCCGCGATCTTCGTCGACTAACCGCCAACATTTCGTAATTGGGTCCGAAAGGATTTATCTCTATGTCCACATAAAGTCAACCATATTTGAAATAATTTGGTTTGACCATTTTAATACTAGTCTCAGTAAAAAACAAAGTTAATCCTCACGAATGTCGTTGGATTATGAATATTTTAGAGAAATGAATTTTAACAGCTAACCATTCGTTTACATAATCCGATCTTGACCCAAATGGTCGAAATAATGTTTACTTGAAGTATCATATGATTTGATTCCTTTAAAATATGCATTCCTCATTATTCATCTATCTACAAAATTATTTTTCTAATGCATGATGTCTGAAATGATGATTTAAAAATATCGGTATTTCGCAAATATACGCAAAATAAATCTGGGCGCTAATGTTTGGAGTTGTACATACGAATTAGTATCTGGACCATTCGTGGGCATTAATTGATGAATACCTGGCATCTAATGGGGGCACAACGAAGCGTCCATCTGTTGTACAACGAGATTTAACCATCGTACCTACAAAAAGACGGTTTTAAAATATCCTACACAAAGCACAACCACTTCTCGTAGACAAGCATAAAAACATTTTCACTTAATGATCGAATGTATTTCCAGTTAAGAAGTTCAACCTGGAAATGTAATAGTTGAAGCCAAAAACCAAATTCTTAAACACTCTCGATTTTGATTTAGCAGCTGTTATAGAAATATTGGAAGTCTGTTGAAGCAACAGAGCTTGATTTACCCACAGAAACGCAAGGACATTGTTGACGAAGGTAACCGTAAATATTCATACAGTCAATGATCAAGCCTGTTAATTTTAACAACTTATTCCATTTGTGTGAAAGCGAGGAGGAATATTGATAGCTGGGGCATCATTTTCATGAATGCAGAGAATATCAGTGCAAAAACACAATTTCACACCTAAAACCTATCGCTTGGGTGTATCCGCGTCAAATTCTTGCTATACGAACGGCGAAACGTGGTTCCCTGCAATTCGCTGATAAGGTGATGCTACTGTTTTTTACCTTTCCTGTTACCATGAGTTTAGCCAGCCACCTCGCAAAAAGCCAGGCATGAATGTCGTGGCGATTAATCATGCTTATGGCTAGGACTTGTTTTTTGCAAAAACAAAAAACGTGGCAGCAATGAAAGTTAGGGACGTTTTATGCCGGCAAGAAGCATTATGCAGACAGTATTTAACGCTATGTGACCAGTATATTGTGTTAGCGTCTGTACCAAACCTTCTTTTCCCCACGGCACACGGAGTAAATGCGGTAGATAGGACAAGTAGTCTTATCTCTTATGTTATTCATAAACAGGGAAACGTCTTTGGTAAAATAGTATTCAAATCGTGTTAGTCTGTCACAATATCAAGGCTGATATCTCACCACCGGAGGCAGGGGTCTCTCCCAGTTAGTATGTGCGCTTATTCGTGATCCATTTCCGTGAAAGACCAAAAGTTCCATGTATGTCTTTGCAACCATCCTCAGTACTAACATACGTCTTTGGAGAATTTAATTGAAATAAAGCTTTTTTGCATTAAATGGGCTAGTGTTTCGAGTCACATATGACAATTTCGCTAACAGGATTATAAACCAGCGATGATGTCATATTGTGCCGTAAGCAAAGGTCTCTGTAGACCTAACATACCAGTCTATTACGGTGTACATTTTGAGCTTTCAGGCATCGCTGCACGTCGTCGTCTGATCGTCGACGTAAAATGGCACGTTCCCGTAAAATGCTTTGATGGTTGTGTCTTCGTGGCATACTTTGCACCATCTGCAGGTGTATGTCTGACTAATTGAAGGCAATTTATACACTATAGAAGTTAAAACCAGGGCTAATTGTGTGCTTATTTTCCTTGCGAATGAGGAGAGCGGCTCCTCTCACAGAGAGACCATCTAAACATCGTGTTTTGAGGGCAAGGGTGAATATTTGTGTCGGGGTTGCGATCGCCACGGTCTGCACACCTTATGCATTATTTCATGCAAATTACATTTATTTCTGGTAACATGTCATAAAAGATATATGCTGTCGCAATGAAGGTGCACACTTTCGAAAGAAAACCAGAAAATATTGTAATGTTGCTACCCTTCTCAAAATAAATTGTTGTTTTGATTTTCGATTTACCTATTCATTCTTAATGAAGGTCTGGTTATAATGCTGCAAACATAAGTGGAGAACACGGTTTGGTACCAGGCGATAAGCTAGCCATCTGCATAATCAATTCCCGCGACTATAGCGCCATGCATATTGATTAACATTGTTGTGTGTCTACCAAATGGAAATTTAAAACAAGCTTGACCATAAGTAGGGCGTGCTTGCAATGCGTATCTTTGTTTATAATGTGCTAGAGGACAATGTATTTCCTGATGAGATGCATATTTGGTGGGAGTAAACGTACAATGCGTAAGTCTGGTAGAGAGTTCATACGATAACACTCACAACTTTGCCAATAGAAACTCCTTACTATGAAAAAACAATACGGCTGTGCAAACTCATGTTCAAACAGCTCGGTTCGTTATGCTATTTGACATTATATACAACGATCATGCGTCGGCCACTGGAAGACATAGAAAGAAACTCTTCTATTATTGACTTGATGTAATATTAATTACCAAGGTGCACTAGAAATCGAATAAGGTACCTTCTTATTATGTCTTGAGCAGACTTAGTAAAATGTTCTTGTTGTTTCGTTTTTCATTAATTGAATTTACAGTACATAAATAACATGGCTTGTTTGGCAAATCTTCGTAACCTGATGATTAGTTTTCTAACTACGTGGCCAAAATGTATTTCTGCACGCCATTATAGCTATAAAAACACAGAAATGGTTGGTGTTCGTCGGTTTAACAAAGCATATTTTGTGATTCATTAGTATGCTCTCAAATGTCAAAGTAATAAAGAGAGCATTCCAGAGTCAAGCCACCAACATGTGCAGTAGTTTTGATAACCATCCATTAATCACATTGTCTCTTGCCGATTAGATTGAAGTCCAGCCATTACATGTACAGGGGTCTGTTTTACTCTTTACGTCTATTCCACACTAGCCAGGAGCTAATGGTGATCTTAAGGCACTTTCCACGGTCCATTATACGAGAGCCTAAATGCAACCCAAGATTACAGTAGTGCTCGGAAACATGCAAAATCAGACGCACTACGTTTCTATGCAAGTGGAGGCAAAATAAATCACTGCGTTTTTGTTGCTTTCTTGGTTTTGAATCACAATGCTCATTAGATAATTTAATGGACATTTGGGATGCATCAAAGATGATTTCTTCCAATGTATTTATGTCAAGGTTGTTAAAATGCAATTAATTTAGCCATGCGATATATTTTGCATTAACTAGTGATACCGGGTGTAAATTTAGCAAGAGCTTGGCAGCAATTCGTGGTTCCCACTATGAGAGTTTCACAAATAAAAGAATATCCTTGTGTCATTGACATTATCATATATCACGCATTTATCATTAAATTACACAGGTTTATACCTATCGGCTTGCCATTCGAGTATTTTTTGCATTGGATCAATACTTTTCAAAGCATAACCATTATGTCGATATATAAGTTGCATATTTACCTTTCATGGTTACAACAACTAGACGAAAACGGACAGTATTGTATTTTGAGATCCTGTACTGTTTGGGGAATTTATAACGCATATGCATTAAAAGCTAATACATATATACATATGCAGAATAAGCATATATATATGTATATATGTATATATATATATATATATATATATATATATATATATATATATATATATATATATATATATATGTATGTATATATACATATGCATATATAAATATTGACGTATATATAAATGTATCGTCGATCTGTACCGCATCCACTTCAGCTAATGGCCCCATGCCTTTCCAACTTGGCCTCAATACCAATGGGGGCGAGGCTGGAGCGGCATCGAACGTAGCCTTTAGTCGAGGCGCACGTGGCTCTGATCAGAATGACCTGTCAGATAGTGACTATCTGAGAACACACTATTTTTTAAATAATTTTCGGGCAATTTTAATGACCGATTGAGCCAACATGTTTGTTCTATGCAAGGGATGATGCGCCAAGTTAAGATACTCATCTTTTACAATTGCCAAAAGTATACCTGGCCTTACTTGAACCTTTACCATGATGCAGCCGTCTTTCTACCATTCAAAAACATTATAACATAATCGAACTTGAGGTGGTCAATATGAATAACCATCTACATTGTTTTTCAGTATACAGGGAATGCGACATGGTGTACACAGTCATACATTTGACCTACAGATTTGATGTGTATACACTGGCTGTATATAAATGAAAAATTAAGGTTTTAAAATGATTGGCCTTTTGATGCCTCCGGGAGTTGGCCTTGGTGCCCCCTTGAGTTGGCCTTGGTGCCCTATGCAAGGTTTTTTATTAAGATTCAGGAGATTTGATACAAATAGGGGCAACCTGCCTTAATTTGATGTGTCCAAACGTTAGAAATTTAATGGATTTATACAAATATTTACGGTTAACTTCCAACTTTACCATGACCATTTCCCTTTTTCGTATGCAATAAATGAAGATTTTTATAAATATTTTCTGCTGTGAGAGACCTGCTCAAATGCCCTGGGGACGAAGTAAATGGTGTTGGCTTTTTGATGAGCAAGGAATTACAATTTGGCAGTCTCTCTGCAAGCAATTTCAGCACGCTTAGTAAAATAGAAACACAATCGCCTTTGCTTGATCGTTTTGCTGTCGACTGCGAAAGCCATATGTAAACCAATTAGCCTTGTAAAAATATGCAGTGGTTGGTCAGGCCCATCATAGCTTCGGTTTAATATAAAACACCGTTTGGGTAACCCGACATTAACAAGATAATGAAATTTTCAGCACAACTTTGTACGCATCACCTGTATCATTGATTGATGGGAGAAGAAATTATTATAGAAACCCACAGGGCCTTATCTCAATCATATAATATTATTTCTTACAAGAAAGCAATACGCAAATTGAGTTTCAAACGCATGAGCGCAACTTTATGGCTGAGGTCTGTCACATATACAGTGATCAGCAAGTGTTAGAACATTACACGGTTGAAAGGATTTCACTGTAGTGGGACGAAGGAGACGCGTATGTGACACAAAGAGTATTATTCTGACGAAATTATTGTTTTATGCTTAGTCTTTACTCTTTACGTCTCATAGCAACAATTTGATGCGAATTCGCGATAAGCATAGGGACTGGTGTCTGCGGTGGATGTCGACTTGTGAAGTATTCATGAGGCCATTAAATAGGTCGTGAGTTAAGTATCAGACCCCATAGCTATCGATCGTCCTTAAATTGGAGCGCACTGGTTCTTTTACGTTACTTTAATTAAGGACCACGTGGGCAGTTGAGAATAAGGCTGTCGGTTAGCTTTAAACCTTCATAAGGTACATTGGTATTTTCCCTTAGCCGCTAGCATTATAATCTCTCGTAGCAGCCCTTAAGTAAGGTCAAATCAAAGGGCAGTTTTCGAATATATCACAGAGACAGGACCTGGTACAATCAAAACCTCAACGGAAACCTTAGACTTCGTAACCTTTCAGCAACGTTTTGTCTGTGTATACTAAGTACACAATAATAACTGTTTATTGCACGCAGAAACGAGTATCTCTCAGTATCTTTCATATCTGCGTGCGATGTTACTTTTGCACTCTAGTTCCCACGGTTTTTCATCACACAAACGATATCAATGCCTCCGTTTTTATATAATTTAACTAGCCAAAGGAATCTCCAAAGATATTACACTTCACTGCTCGAATAATAAAGACTTTCTATACGATGTACCCCACGCTAGAGTAGTATCGCGGCGGCACATTATTATTGGGTCGGAGTCTGGCTGGTCTTCATTGTTCCTAACTAAGCTAATTAAGCAGTTAATTACCCTGGAAGACCCGAGACCGTTTTACGTGCATAATTGAAATGTCAACTCTTAGACCCACAATAAATCTAAAATGAAAAGCAGCTAGCCCAACCCAGCGCAACTCACTCGTACTCACTGTGTATTATTCTTTCTGTTTAAGCACAACCTCCTTATCTTTAAATGCTGGCTACTGTGTTTTTAAAAGGTTCATACAGCCCACGTCTGTTTTGAAATGATTCGAAATGCAACATATGTAAAACATCACACATATTAATGTCCGGGAAAACATGCCTCGATAGCAGAAATACTAATGACGTGGAAAAATACATGAACATGTAGTAATGATAACTGTATTTTGATCTTATCAACCTTGCAAAAATGAGCAGTTTGAGGGTACTTAGAACAACATTGAACTGACTGGCAAAACGAGCTGCCGAGATATTTATGACCTGATTTGTGAAGACGTGCATGAACAGTTGTTGTGTTAGTCATTAAGTTGTTAGAGATTCAAGAGGAGTAGGGATTCTGAATATGAATTAATTGTCTTAATCGGTAAAAAGTGGACACCTAGATACTTCACGTAAGTGCGAATGTATTATCCTGTTTTGTGGCAACCCACTTGCGTCACTTCTGATGGTTAGAATAAATGCCCTATTAAAAGTAAATCCTTACATCCTTCGCAGCATTCGTTTCAACAGACACTCGTACCATGGAGCCGGATCGTTATTTAGTATAATCCCTCTATTTACACTAGTAAGCCTCTGGTAACAACTGAATTCATATGAATTGCATTTTCCTGGCCTTATGCAAATGCTTATCACCGAAGTGATACTTTGTGTGCACAGATAACTAACGGTATGCTCACTGGCAAAGTCATTAACAATCATACACAAAATTGGTCCATCAACAAACACAATCATTACACTTGTTCAAATTATCAACCCTTATGTATAAGTATCAATCCGGTTGCACATATGCAATTAACAGAATCGACTGGTGCCCCCACCTAATATAGTAGGAAATATAGCCTCAACAGCAATCATGATACCTCAGAGTACTATTAATCTATTTATACGACGAATCACAGTGAATAATCCGGGCACGTAAAATCAGATTACCTAACAATATTAACCACTACAGAATGTAATTATAAATTTATTTATGGTCTGTTAGCTAATACTAAATAACTTATGTAATAGCATAATCATTACGTCGTCCCATACATAACCTTACCCTGCAATAATGACATGCGTATAATATTACCAATGTTGTCAAACGACCCACTCATTGCACAAGTACGTTTATACTGAATATGGTTTACTGCTAATTGTATTTGCTGATTTGAGTTGCGTTTGTGAAGCAGACATTGCAAAACTGCATTCAACAAGTGCCACACAGCAGCATACGTTACACGTACTACAACAAAGGACAGGAAAATCATGCAATGTGTTGATAATATGGTGCCGCGTGTGTTTTCTGGATGTTTTATCCCACAGTCTCGACGAAATGTTGTGTTGGTGTCAGTAGTCAGATTACATGCACATGGATACATTTATCACACCCAACGTTTTTGTGATTTATGCATGCCAGACCACAGTTCAGCGGCATACAAATATATAAATCGACCCTTGAGGGACACCACTAATATCTCCGATCCTTCTATTTCATTGAGCTTTACTAACACTCCACTGCTAGCCGATGGTGGGGAAATTAACCAAACGCTTGTTGAATGTCTAAATAACTAACATCTACAGGATCCCAAGAGTTTATGGTTTGAGTAATGTCCTCTAGAAATTCTTAAAACATTGTCAAAGAAAGACCATTTTCACAGAAACCAGTTTGTCTCTAACATGTGTTCTCATTATTTTGCTCACCACTGTTGTTAAGCTGACAGGTCGATAGTTGGTTTGCTGCTAACAACTGGTTTCTTTAAATAAGGGGACAAATTATGCACATTACCAGTCCGTTTCTTTATTAGTGAACTGGTTGAATATGATCGAGATTGTAAGCGATATTTCCGTGGCGAGTTTCTCTAGAGGCCGTGGGTAGAATTTATCTGGACCAGGTGCCTTGTTTAGGTTTAACAATTTGAGGAATTCTCCTCTCTTATTCTTCTGCATCACCATTGTTGAATAATCTAATTGGTCTCGGGGGTCCTGCTATCTCGTCAGGAGATACTGGTGTAAAGTAACCATTAATTTAAGCTGAGCTTTCCTAGTTTCTTTAATTTTCAGTGTTGAACTTGTTTTAGTATGATTTGCTCTACTGTCTATTCGCTTTTAAATTGAGTAAACTTATTTTTTAACGTTTTGGTGATTTGTTGACTTTGTTCAGGCCACTTTGATCATATTGACCCCCGAACTTAAATGCATTCCTGACGCCGCTAAAAGTGTTCGGAATCGTGTATTTTAAAGACGCGGTCGCAGGTTTTGAGCTCATATTTGGCCAAACAAGATTGTATGGCATAAAAGCCATTGAGGACTTTTAAAAAGAAAGAAAGAAACGTACGCCATTGGAAACGTCTTTCAAAAAGCATTGTCATGCCGTATGGTGTCAGTAGTGACAATATGGTGCTGCAAAACTGGCGGCGTTTGGAACTGTCATAAGCATGTTCTATGGGAGCCCGAAATTACGACACATTGTGCTGTTGCCCCCCGTATTTTACACACATGATTCAGCCTAATATCGACATAATCTTGACGCACATTTTGATTGTTTGCCTCTCTATTTTGTAGACTCAGACAATGTGATAGAGAAAGGGTTATAGAGATAATTCACACAGCTCAGCAATTCGTGCCCTAAGAAGAAAATGTATAGGAATTTACTTTGACCTATCTACAATAGATCGTAATGTATGTTGCATTGAGCACTATTTGTGGAAGCACTTTTAAAGCCAGTTCGACCAGTAGTAGATGATCCGATTGTTTTCCTACACAATAGTGGCGTGCTCTATTGTTGATTTCACTTCGTGTAAGGTAGTAATTGCAGTTATTTGGCAAACCCAAATGCCTATTATTAAACCTTAAGGATGATTATCATCCGGTGCAAGAGACAGGTCAACCTTGACACGATGGTAGTTGCTCAATAGAATCAAACGAAGGCATGTCCCATAAAGGACTATAAAGCTATCTGGATTGATGAAAAGAATACCTACCTTATGTTGAACACAGGGTATAGGCGAATGTTTTAGTGAATGCTCGACAAATTTCCCTTAATAAATCACAACAATTAGATATTGAATCTTCCCAAAACGGCTTGAAAGTCTTCGTCAACACTGCTGAATTGAATTTACTGGTGAGAAGTAGACACTTGCACACACACACATACACGCACACACACACACACACATACACACATACACACACATACACATGCACACACGCACGCACACACACTCACACGCACGCACACACCCACGCACATACACGCACGGTGTGGTTGGTGTAGAAGGGTGGTGAACTATGTTTTATGGTAAACGGTGTCGCCCCTGACATTCTTAGGTCTAGTATAAATTCAAACCATCTGATCAATGTTCCGCAGTTTGTTGAGTTTTTCAAATGCCGATAGTTTCTTTCGTTGTATTGTGTCACCTTATGTACACCAAAGATGAGATGTTTTAAATATCTGCCAGTGGATTACCATAGAAAAGGGATACACCCTTGCAATCTAAGGTAATACTTTTTGTTAGCAACGAATCCGCCACCTAGCTGAAATAGTGAGAGCATCTTGTCATATATGCGTAGGACTGTCGATGAATCGATACAGCTGTTCTTCCTTGTATGCAACATTAAAAAACGCCCCAAACCAGATACCAAAATGTGCTTTTACATTATGCATTATGCTGATCAATATAAATTTATGCCAGTTGTTAACTGGCTGATACAGATATATTTACTAACTGCAACCAAGATACACATTCGAAGGTTTTTATCCATATAGCGCTGATAAAATGCTGCGCGGCTGTACGTTAACAGTTAGAGATCAGCATTTACAGAAAGCAGACACAAAACACAATCTGCAATATAACAGCAGCGTAATTACGTGTAATGTGCAAAAGTATTCTGATATCAATCTATACATAATACCGACTGTGCAACTATATCTTATTGATTTCGATTTATAGATTACATTGAGGCGTTAACATTTTACAATAATGGCCCATATTAATAATCAAAACAACCTTCAATAATGTCTTAGATCGAAAAACGGGTCAATAATTGAACTGCATGTTTGTTAAACAGTAGGTTGTATCAAAATTAACGTCGTTTTGTGTTCTGCGCCATTGAATTCAGCGGCCAATTAGGGAATGCTAGCGCTGCCTTTTTGCCTACAATGCATATATGTTAATATATATTACATATATAAATATACATATATATATATATAAATATATATAGAGATATATATATATATATATATATATATTTATTTATATATATTTATATATATATATATACAAATATATGTATATATACGTATATATATATTTATATATATTTATATATATATGTATACAAATATATGTATATATACGTATATATATATATTTGTATACATATATTTATATATAGATATATATGTACATTTATATATATATATCATCAATATGTATATATACACATATATATATATATATATATATATATATATATATATATATATATATATATATATATAGATATATATATATATATATATATATATATATATATATATATATATATATATATATATATATATATATATATATATATATATATATATATACATATTTATATAAATATATACATATTGATATTGCTTCCCAAGGATTTTATGCACTTAATTACTTTTATTGCATTGGTTGACTTACTGCAATGCCTAAGAACAACTGTTTGACAAAAAAATTTAATTGGTTAAAACAGTAAATTCAAGCATGTGTCCGTAGTCTTGGACTGTCTGTCTGCTTAACCTACTTTTGCAACTGATGAGCGGATTGTACACTTTGTCATTGAATTTTGCTAATGCTTACCGATTGTTTTCCTCTGGATGCAATGAAAAGCATAAATTTATTGCTCGTTAGTTCTCATTTGGACAAAAATCAGCAACATTATATCACATGAGAGGCAAACAATTGCTTGCAATTTTGAGGTATAAATATTTCAGAGACAATCAAGCAACGATGAATTAGGTTGTGGACATCGGTGAAGGTCACATAACGGCACACGGAAGGATACCTACAAACTTTGTCGTATCTGTGTACATATACACAAGACATGCATGCTATGCTTCTTGTACTGCGGCGATTCGGTGGTAATGGAACAGCAGAGCAAGGTTCCTTAGAATGATGCTATGTGACTTCCGTGCACCGCTGCATGGTTTTCAATAATTTTGGTCATCGGATGCCATCTGTCGTAGTGCATCTGTTTGAATCTCCCAGCTCACTTATCATTAATTGTATTTGAAATAGTACATTAATGATTAAATTACCCCCATCTATCTAATTTTTTTGGCGTGCCTAAACTGTTCCTCTTTGCAGCTGCGTTCCGGGGTAATACATATCGTCCATTGTTTCATCATATTGTATTTGCCACTTATGGTTTTATCACAGCCCATGTTCAATCATGCTGTATGAATAATGCATCATATCTGAGATTTTTATATTTCATATAAATAATTCATTATTAATATTTCTACGGACCATCATAAGTAATATGTTATTATCACAATTGATCATGTAGCTGCTTTTCTCATCATTCACTTACTACTTTTATGTGATATATTCAGCATTTGTTGTCGTAATCATTATGTAAAATACTCCCATGTACCCCCGTGCATTTTGTTAAGGGAGTACAGTACGTTTAATCAACATCTGCCCGTGTATGTCTTGGTTATCTACTGGTTAAGTTCGTCTACATTTGTTATCACTCTCTTCTATCATTATCGTATATATACTCCTATATAATTTCTTGCGGGAGTATTGAACAGTAGTGGGGATGACCACTCCATGTGGCGCTTCAATTGACCTGCGTTCTTAGTTTTATTGAGCTGCCAGAAATCTGTGGGAAAATTTAAAACAATTGATTATTTCTTGATTATTTCTTTTGAATTCATTTGTAAAAGTGGTTGACCATCACAGGCATTCTACAAACTCTCTCATAGCACAGGACACGCAGACAAAGCAGATTATAAGTAATATCGGCTCCAAAAATTACATTGTTTGGTTATTGATTAATACAAACTAATATGCTAGAATGGTTTACTTGTTTATCCTACTTTTGCGACCAATACAATGTTGAACGAGCCTTGCTATTATTTGCGCAAATCATTTCGTGCAAGAGGCAACTATCTCAATAGAACGATGTCTGAGTGTCGTGCGAGAGAAGTGGTAAACTGGAACGATTTAGTATATCCTTGGCAAGAAAACAATTAGATTTTCACTCACCGGAGGTTGTATTTTATTCTTAATATAATCAAATAACTATGAATGCATTTTTAACGTCTTTACAATATTTTCCATTGGCGTAAGAAGGTAATGTTGCGGTCGTAAGTGTATTGGGGCTGATTAGGAATGCATGTAGAAGTGAATCATACACATCTAGTACTGCGAAACCATTGCAGTATTCGATGTACAGAAGAATAACACAAAGTGGTGTTTTCCATGCTTATTTATTTAAGTTGTGCTTATTCCGAGAGCACGTGTTAAGTAATATGACTGTGATGATATTATCATATCTCTACACTTTGTTGGCAAAATCTAGTGGAAAGAAAGCACATCTGATTATCGTATCAGTCCTTTTACTATTGTATGTTTGATCAATTATCCCTTTGTTTTTGAGGCTCAGAAAAGGTGTTTGTGCCGGAGTAACTGTCCCTAATTTGGTCACATTGTTGGTATAATCTCAAAACATATAACTATTTGGCCATGTTAACTTATGTATATGGTATTTGGAACTTTCCCAATGGGAAATCAGCATTGTGCATAACGCCCGAAACTACTCCCTTGTCGCATTAAGCACACGAAACGTTCCATTTGTGGCTCATGCATGCATGTAAGTTATTACCATTAACTACCTTTAGCCAAAACAACAGAAATTATACAATCGTTATACGCATTCCTTGAGTTATTCATAATTTGCATATTGTTTTGAGGTGAATTATTAGTTGAGACACATTACAACCCTTGTTTTTTTTCGATTCGGCCGCGAGATTAACTGGTGTCATCCGACAGAGACTATCAATTGTGTTTGTATGTCCGGAACTAATTAAAAAACGTCAAAATCAAGCTCTGAGTTGCGACCTTGCGTGATTCAACTAACAATAAACACTCGTTTGTGTTAATTTATAAACGCAGTCTTACTACTTGCCCACTCATTGTCATCCGATGAAACGTAAATTAGGGCTTTGTTTTCTCAACTTGCACCTAGGGCGCCTTTGAAGGTAGAATACATGTGTTTGATAATAACACTACATTAGTCTAGTGCCCTTATGAATAAAGTAGACTGGAGAAGGGCGAACTATACAACGCATTCTGCTTCTCAGAATATAATGTAGTCATACACAGTGCAAGCGTATCGTACAGTGTGCTTCAAGATGTCATATGCTTCATTACTTCAGTCACATATAATATACACCTTGTGAACGGGAGAATAAACATTGCGTTTTCTATGGAGACACTGATAACTGCATGAAATTTAATTGAATCGATAGCTGCAGCTCTGTGATTTTCTGAATGAATGTCTGACCTCCCTCATGTAATGATGGCTATAAGGATATATCTTGTACCTATGATAGTCATGATTGGCTCCATTTCAAGATATAATCGAATCACTGCTGAAGATATTGGGCATCTACAAATATTTTGAAAGTGAAATTGCTGCTGTCGATCCCAGAATAGCTAAACCCAATTGTTGCTTTCGGTTACATCATCAGTTGCACTATATTGCAGGAAAGCATTAATATTTAGACCTAATGCGGCCTCGAGAAAGAGGTTCTTTTTCGTTACATGTATACAAAATGACATATGGTGAAACAATGAATATACTTCGATTAAATTAGCCGCACAAAGATGACTTTTTATGTAAGTTATAGTAGTGAATCATTCTTGAAATTGGACTTAAAACTTGCAGTTGGTTTTGTAGTTAAATATAACGGTGAATGAATAAGATGGACAATTATGAGCAATTAACCACGATAATTGTTTACGATAAGTTAGGTGAAGGCAAAAATAATCATTGATTTTACTAGGCACGTTACATAATGCGTTATTAATCCATAAAGATCGAATGCTGAGCAGTTTTGTCCACAATTATGATACTTGAGCAGATATGCCGACGCAACAGAAGTGTATCTGTGATAAACTAATTGTTTGCTTTGCTTAGCTTAAAAGAGGGGAAATGCTCTAACAGCGGTCTCATGATGTACGTGCTAACCATAAAACTGTACACAAGATCACAGCAGCAAAGCATAACCATTATGATGATTTATACATTGCATATCGCCATACATGAATAAATATCACTACAAGAAAACAGACGGTTCAATACATTTGATGAAGGCTTAATTCGGTATTATGTTCTGCAAGCCTGGTTTGGTAGAGACTCAATAACACATATTCAGCATAAGCACAGCTGTTTATTAGAAAATCATGCAATCGTGCTAGAGCACACATTGTAATAACAATAAAATTCGTTGTAGTTTGGTTGTATTGTGTAGGTTGTAACATCAGTGCGACTTAAATATATATGCTTGATAACATCGACGTGAGACATTGGACTTAAATAACCAAAATGCAATTGATAATTCCTAGCGAAGGCTCAAAATGCCAATATATGTTCATCATAATTGAAGCAAGCAATGTTTTGATTAGAAAAGCTATTTGTTACGGTTTGGAGTGAAAGTCTTGGGAAACGAAAGCCTGAATGGAAGATAGATGAGGCCTTACAACAAGATCGCAATATGACGAACAGAAGGCTATGACATCGTCGACCACTATGGTCAAATCTTCTAACTATACAGCATGTAGCTTTGAAAGGCAGCTGCATAAAAACTACAACCATAAATATGAGCTGAGTTAAGAAATCACGTGTTGAAACATTTATTAGTGCATTTTGGCTCAAAACAAACCTATCACAATTGCTATAAGGCTAGACCATTAGAAATTGGATATGTGTTAACACATCATTTTCTTTATTAACGACTTATGCCAAATGAACCGAGAAGGACGAGCAACTGTGTACCGCAATGAAAAACAGGATTGAAGTTCCGCGATAAATAAAAATTACATCATAAAAAAGGTGCCCTTGCCATATGTATATGATTGATTGGTGAAAATGATACCCTTACACATGTGTCATTCTCTACGGGTCCTAGGGTTCATTTATGACTGACAGTAACATGTACTTTTCATTTCAAAATACCATTGATAATATAATCTGCTTCAATGTAATATGGGTTCAATTCTTCATGAGATCTGCATGCTTTTACGCAGTAGGAACTTGTCAGTTTATACAGACACAAGGTCATGAAGCTAAACGGAGGAGACTAAGAGAAACAGTTGATTCACTAAATGGAAAAACTGTTGCACTGAGAATGGAGAATGACGACCACAGAGAAGAGAGTGTCTTGTATCTGAGCTGAATGTCGAAGCACAGTCAATGATTTAATAGTACATGCAGCGTTAAGTCTAATCATGGTCGGATAGAATGTAAGCTCTTATCAGATCAACCACAATATTTGTTATTCATACTTTCTGATTGGTTTACACAGGAGAAGGCCATGTTTGATGAGGCGGAGACTCCAGAGTACGCTGGGAAATGTGTGAAGTATCTGGCAGCAGGTTAATCAGTGGCTTATTTTTGTTTGTGTTGAGGTGGCCATAGTCACAATATAGAAGTGTTGTAGCCAGGTACTGTGGCACCGGTCATGTTGGGTGGAGCCATGTTACAGGGTAGTTGAGCCATTGTGGAGGGCAGTGGAGCCACGGTACAGGGTGGTTGAGCCATTGTAGAGGGCAGTGAAGCCATGGTCCAGGGTGGTTGAGCCATTGTAGAAGGCAGTTGAGCCATGGCATGGGGTGGTTGAGCTATTGTGAAGGACAGAGGAGCCATGGTTCAGGGTGGTTCAGCCATGATTTGAGCCATCTGTCCGCAGCTATCTTCGATGCATACAGGTTTCTGAATGTATAGAAGATAGCTGAGGCTGGGTCCATGACAACTTCCGTAATAGTTTTTTATGGATAAGAGGTAAGCATTCGGAAGCATGGCATGAGGAACATAGCACCATTTCAACATTCTAATGATGTTGTGAGTTATTGGTGGTTAACATCATAGGTTGACAGGACGTACTCCTCCCAACACTTGCAGGGTTTGTACTTTGATGAAGATAGGAGGCTATAACAAAACTGCCATGCTCTTCGCAAAATATCTCAAGTTTCCATTCTGGACCCTTGCATTGTCTGCTAGAACATTCTAAATTAATTACAAAAACCTTGCTCATATTTGAGCAACATACAAAGAAGGACATGAAATCCCTAAGAATTAAAGTAACTTTATAATATTACAGGTTCGTGCATCATTTACTGTAACATTGTCTATTGCAGGTCTGTCCAACCCCCCCCCCCCCCCCCCCCCCCCCCCCCAACCCCCCCCCCCCCCCAGAAGTACTCCTCGCATCAAGTTGGAATGCAAGGGCAAAGTAGCAAAGCACGTTAATGTGATTTCCAGAGAGTTATTCTGCAATTTACTTTACTTAAGAATGTACCCGTCATCAATTACTGTCTTGGAAATAGCCTATCTGACCCATTCTATATTATTATGCGTAGGATATTTATGATAACCTGGGCTACTTGATTTGTTTATGGTCCGGCTTTTATTGGCCACTTTCTTAATGAGACCAAATACAGAAATCTTAGGCTCCATGAGACTTTTAAGCTTATATAGGTAATAAATTCTAGGAATAAAAAAGAGAACAAACGGCCTTTACACTCTTTGCTTCGTAAATGATTCACAGATATGACTGAGTTGAATCATAACGTTCATGGTTTACATGTCAATAAATGTCACACTCCTTTAAATCACATCACTCTGACCTATCAATCAACTCCAACAAAACGTGTTTAATATCTCATCAAACCTTATTGAAAATTTTCCTTTGCTGAATTACATTTGCTCAGGGGTAAACTTCCATGCAGAACTCACCGTTAGATAGATAATACACACTCCGTTAAACAAGGCAGTGATGCTTTCTGCTCCAGATCGTTATGGGCAATGCTGTCGGCTATGGTGATATCATATCTTTAACAACCACAAGGTAGCTTCCTAACGTTATAACCTAGCAGGTGGTGAATTCATATCTATTATGATATCGCTTATCATTTTAGCTTCAGTTCTAGTCGGATAACCCGACCTAATGTTTCCAGCTTTTCTGTTTTAATGCAATCTTCGGCATTGATATCAACTAAAGGTTCACAGCAAGCCACAATATCTGCTCTTATGATTAACGATTAATTATGGGTTGTTCATTATGATGTAGTCCAATAATATTCAACCACACTATATGATTTGTATCGTCATAATGTTGAGTGGTCCTTCTGCTACCCCAGTGGTCCTTCCGTTACCCAAAAATGTAGCCTGAGGACCACAGTGGGCCTTATGTTACTTCGGTGGTCCTTCCGCTACATCACAAGTGGTCCTTACGTTACCCAGTGGTCCTTCGGCTACATTTGATGGTCCCTATGTTACATAGTGGTCCTTTCGCCCCAATTACTTAGTTTATTTGCTGGATGACTGTAAATCTCTATTGAAAGAAGCAAGTGGTCAAAGCGATAACAATTTATTCGTTACGGCTGAACATCATACAGGAAATGATGAGGTGATTATGCAAAACACAAGTAGCCATTCTTGCTCACAATAACCCAAAAATATGGCTTCTCACCAAGCAATATTGCATTCAACTAAGGAAATATATATGAAAGATTAAGTACAATTAAGAGATATATGATTGGTAGTCAACCACATGTTACTTAATATATAAAAACACTTGATTACAAGTATTGTTGCACTACCAAGAAAAACAAATTGCCTAAAAAGACCAGCATATCATTAAGGTAGGCACTAAATTAATACATGAAGCATGTTATACTCTATATCATAAAATGTCCCCACTCCATCCACAAAACCTCATCTCAGTACCCCTCTCATTTCTTTACCCTCTTAACTCTATACACTTCTCATCTCTTTAACCTACTATCTTTATATCCCTCTCATCTCTTTACCCTCTCATCTCTATACCTATTTATTTCTTGTTTTTCTTATTATGTCCCTCATCCTTGTTATCTTCATGGAATCATTAACCCCTGGCCATTTCAAATCGGCGTACGCTTTCAGAACATCGTCCTTCAAAAGTTGGATTATATCATTCAATGTCGTGCCACCATTTTCATACGCTTTACTTTTAGCTAAGAGCCACGACCTTTCATTTTCGGGTAGCGTTTTTTTTTCCTTTCACCATTGGTCTAGCAGTGGCCTGAACGAACACAAACAAAAATGCATTCACATTCGGAGACGCTAGCAATAATTACATCGTATGAATAACAAACAATTCATTTACCAAGATCATTTGATCTTCATCTTCACTTTCCAATTCGCTATCTTCAGCGACTGGACATGTTTCTGAAAAATGCAATACCTAAGTTGAACATCCTGAGCTTGATGTAGTTAATCACATTAGAAATCCATCCCTAAACTAGCGCCCCCTTATTGCAGATATCAAATAGCAATGAAGGTGGATCATTAACTGCTGAAGGAATTTAACGTCGTGCCCTTTGATTGCAACAATCGAATGGTGGCGCTAACGGTTATAATCGCACTGCCGATAAGCACTTTTCCATGTCTTAATGCGTATCACAAACAGGGGCTTTGCCAAAGCAGGGGTGTAGGGGGGTGTGACACCCCCCCCCCCCCCCCCCCCCCCCCCCCCCCCATCAAACCGACAGTCCGCGTCACAGTCGGCAAAATCCTGTCCAGTCGGCAAATTGAAAGTTGGGAACTGGAAGAATATGGTGGCGCTACGCTTAGATAGTCATCCCGCAGTCGGCAAAATTTTAGTTACCCCCCCCCCCCCCAACCAAATCACCCTGGCGACGTCCCTGATCACAAAGTCCTAGACCAAGAATGAGTCACTCACCACTTTCTTCTTCTGGGGGGATTCACATGCGCTAGCCTGTTGCATACAGCTTCCACTGGCCCCTAAAAATAACACATACTTCTACCTTCTATGTCTCCTTATGAATATAGAAACAAAGTACGTGATAATTTATTATAGGAGAATTGCGAGTGCAATTGCTGGAAAAGCACTATCACTTACCAGCTACTGCGGTGGATCTTGGTATGCTGATTTTCGTAATGTCATACCCTGGTACTTCTGAAGACCAGAGGGTTACATGCATATAAACATACAATCATCCAATTTAAAGCAACATGATTTCTAAATATACCACATTTGCTGACCGAATTCGGCATCCTGAAGATCGCTAGGATCGAGTGATGACTCCGTCAGTATTTTCTTTAGGATGGAGGATATGCGGACGTTCTTTAATGTCGCCAAGCATTTGTTGTAGTGCTTCTGCTGCACTGATGTGCTGTGCAGCATTAATTTTGCAAGGTCATTCCGATCCCCCTCCGGCAGTAGGCCTGATACTAGAGTTGCTGCCATGTGGCGCATTTTGGTCATGGTAATTCTGGAAATTTTAAAATGGTATTAAATCCTCAAGCTGTTTGAAACATTTGCCCAACACAAATATTTGACTACACATCCTAACTTTACACCACAGACAGTCAAGTACAACATAGTACTTACTATGACTAAATACAATTCGCAAAACAACTACAGGTTAGCAATTCAAAGCATCTTTTACCTCTTCTCGACCCCAGCATGCCCGAGCTCCGCACTCAATGCGCCTGCTACCCCACCGGCGTCCAATTGTCTGCCCGCCCAGGACACAAAGACAAATGGGAGTATAGAGTGAGCCCTTACAGACGCTATATATTTTGCAATATCCTTGTAGAGGCGCTCATCAAGGACCACCTCGGCGGGTCCATAAACCGCAGCCGTCTTATGGTCATCCACATAGACAATATGATGACCATTTCTAATTTGTGATTTGCCCTTGCAAACCTCATCTATTCTCATGTTAAGTATGCAGCCCGTTCGCTGGCAATTTGCTAACGCAAGACGCGTGATGAGAAAATTGCGCACTTGCGTATGCGCGGACATATTCTTTGTTTCAGCCTGTGAAGCCAAAAGCAGTCTGGTTGCTTCACTTGCCCGTACACTTTTCAGATACTGCTGAATCTCATCGGGCGTGATTATATCCGAACATATGTTCCTCTTTCTTTTGGTTTCTCTTTTTTTGATGGACTTAACCCAAGTGTTCATGCTTTTATCCAGGGCTTGGAGCTTTTGGATATCATACATTCCTTGCCCAATTGATGCCAGTGTTGAAAGGTAGCGAATATACAGTTTGAGAGAATTAAGATATGTTCTTGCGGTGTTGGGTAGCCATTCCCCCGTCGTTAATTTTTTTTCGACCACATTACCCAAGGATTCATGGGCCATGTCCAATGGGCCTTCTACCTCTCGCATCAGGTAGGACACTTGTTGCGCGTGTTTTTGCGCCTGGTTAGGCTTGAGGCTCGACCCCTGGAAGCTCATAAGATAGGCCGTAAACCCGGAAAGCTGTCGAACAATATCAGGTAGGAGCAAATGGTTATCAAGACAATGTACATGACTGAAGGCGTATTCGTAGACACGGCAAAAAAGAAGATATTTCCCGGGGAAATAACAAAGACAAACTTTTTTTTGATATTCCATACATAAGGTTGAGCCCGAACAATCAACATCTGATCCCTGAAAGAGATTAATAACCAGTACAAATTCGATATCACGATAAGTTGTATTCAATGAGGCAACTCACAGGACAAATCTCGCTTGTCCTTTATGAACAGTTGCGCATCATTAGAGGTGAAATATAATTGCCGGTGTAGTAACGGTATCATTCTGACAACTTGGTCCACACAGCACTATTTTGCTTCGCAATTTGTGGTTTGTATAACGGAGCGTTTTATCTTCTCATACCTTGTCATGAGACGAGAGAGATGTCTCTTGTGCAGCAGCTGAGGAGGCCAACTGAAAAACAACCAACTTTTAAAAAAAATATTATTTACCACATGACACAATCGCCCCAGCCATGACCCCAAATAAAGTAAGTTATTGTAGTATTCACATAAGACCAGACATGTATGGAACTGATACCATTTCCTGAGACTAAAGATACCCTACTTCGAATTCGTTGTCTGATGGAGGTGACTGTTGGTCTTTCCCATAGCGCCGGGAAGTTGTCTGAAATCGAACAAAATCACTGATAAAACATGGTTTCTCTTCAGTAACATCATCGCCTTTGAATGATGCGGCTTTATGGATGAGGCATATATCACCAGAAGATGCTTGTATCTTTCTTCTGTTTTGGGAATTTTGTGTGTCTTTTCTAAATGGTGGTCCAATCGTATGACGACATTTTCACATAACGGACAAATTCTCAAAAGGCGCTTGCTCTGAAATGGCCCATTGATACAATCATTATCGCCAAAGTCTCTTAACACATTTATTATAATAGAAAAACTATTTAATATATATAATATTCATCTAATCTGATGTTGATAGTTATAGCACCTACACACCTTGCTTTGTCGCTTCTTTTGGCTTTCAGCAACTACTTGGGGCATTAAATTCACATTGCGATAGCTTCCGCAAACACCCATACAAGACACCATATGTCTGTTCAGATTGTAAAGCTCCTTTTTACATTTGAAACACTGCTTCTTTGATCTTCGGGAATGCGACATGACTGCCTCCAGAACTTTAGATGATTTTACAGTCCTAATGCATAAGTTATATTTGGTATTTGTAGTTATAGTATCCTCATTATGTGAATGTGTATGCCAAAGATCCTTTATTAACAACCCTTTACATTTTGCAATAGGATTTTAAAATAATTCCTGACCCGAAAATGGTATGTAATTTTGCGTTTACGAATATAAAGAAATTCAAGTTAAGACAATGGGTCAGATCAAGAACACGGATTTCATCCTACAGTACCCTTCATTAATGAATATGAAGTACAGCATGCCATAGGGTGGGTATTGGGAAATACTATCCGACACTACCTGTTAATCCGTTTCTTTTTTTCCCCTGGAGGAGGTACATCTGATGTTTTTCTGGTCACTTGGCAAATATCAGCGGGAATGAAGATTTCACCCTTAGCCTCATCATAGTCAGATCCAGAATCACTTTCAACAGGAATACTGACATGCTTTATTTTGTCGTATTAGTTTATCATACTCTTAATTAAACCTTAAACATTTACCCGTTCCATTAGATACACGCCAAAATAGCGATGCATATCGCTCGCCCCAAAAAAGGCATATCAACACTTGAGGATACTAATACACCCCACAACCGTGTGGTTTCAGTCAATAATTAAGAAAAATCCAATGCCACAAGGTACGAGTTGATGTCTGCGTGTCACATGCAGTTCTGCTGAGTGTACATATATGCGGAGTGCATATGTATATATATATATATATATATATATATATATATATATATATATATATATATATATATATATATATATATAGATATATATATATATATATATATATATATATATATATATATATATATATATATATATATATATATATATATATATATATATATATATATATATATATATATATATATATCTATATATATATATATATATATATATATATATATATATATATATATATATATATATATATATATATATATATATATCTTTCATACGTCTACATGACTGAAGCTTTTCTTATCTTAGTTATACTTACCAAATAATCTGCCAATAGCTTTCCCACAAAAACTAAACTCAAATTGGATGCATATATTTTATTCAATCTTAAGTATTCGAGCACATAGGATTTCACACACAGTACAGCCACTGCCTTAACATACAGAGCATATAGAACTTCATATTCTTAACACAACTGGCTTAAAAGACAGAACATATAAAACTTCATATTTTAATCACAATATCTGGCTCCACAGACAAAACATATAGAACTTCATATTTTAAACACATCTGGCTTAACAGACAGAACATATAGAACTTCATATTTAAAACACAATATCTGGCTTAACAGACAGAAAACACAGAACGCCATATTTAAAACACAACAGCTGTTGCCACAGATTAAACATATAGAACTTCATATTTTAAACATATCTGGCTTAACAGACAGAACACATAGAACTTCATATTTCAAACACAACATCTGGCTTAACAGACAGAACATATAGAACGTCATATTTCAAACACATCTGGTTTAACAGACAGAACACATAGAACTTCATATTTCAAACACAACATCTGGCTTAACAGACAGAACATATAGAACGTCATATGTAAAACACATCTGGTTTAACAGACAGAACATACTTCATAGACAGAACTTAGAACTTCATATTTCAAACACAACATCTGGCTTAACAGACAGAACACATAGAACTTCATATTTCAAACACAACATCTGGCTTAACAGACAGAACATATAGAACTTCATATTTCAAACACAACATCTGGCTTAACAGACAGAACATATAGAACGTCATATGTAAAACACATCTGGTTTAACAGACAGAACACATAGAACTTCATATTTCAAACACAACATCTGGCTTAACAGACAGAACACATAGAACTTCATATTTCAAACACAACATCTGGCTTAACAGACAGAACATATAGAACTTCATATTTCAAACACAACATCTGGCTTAACAGACAGAACACATAGAACTTCATATTTCAAACACAAACATCTGGTTAACAGACAGAACACATAGAACTTCATATTTCAAACACAACATCTGGCTTAACAGACAGAACATATAGAACGTCATATGTAAAACACATCTGGTTTAACAGACAACACATAGAACTGGTTTAACATATAGAACGTCATATGTAAAACACATCTGGTTTAACAGACAGAACACATAGAATTTCATATTTCAAACACAACATCTGGCTTAACAGACAGAACACATAGAACTTCATATTTCAAACACAACATCTGGCTCAACAGACAGAACATATAGAACTTCATATTTCAAACAAATCTGGCTTAAAAGACAGAACATATAGAACTTCATATTTAAAACACAACATCTGGCTTAACAGACAGAACACACAGAATGCCATATTTAAAACACAACAGCTAGTGCCACAGACAAAACATATAGAACTTCATATTTTAAACATATCTGGCTCCACAGATAGCACATATATAACTTCATATTCTTAACACATCTGGCTTATACAAGTTTGCAAGAAAAGGCTTAACAAAACAAACCTGGCATTATCTTAAGTCATGGAGGTCAAAATAAACCAAGTAACTAGAATATGGTTAAATATGCATGATATGATAGATAGAGATTAAAATAACATTGCAAACATTACGTCACATTTAACATTGCAAACATTAACGTCACATACCTTTTGGAGTTGAGTGGCTCGTAATCAGAATCAACCTCTTCATGTGAGTTACCATGCGAGGATGAATCTAGATAGGGAAATACAACCTAAAGACTGTAATTAAGTGTTATTGAATCACAACACAGTATCATATTGCAATTCTATACATTATTAATTAAGTTATTAATATCTTTGCTAGTTGTCAAGTGGCTGTTTAAATGGCCTTATAATACTAAATATTCAACAAATCAATCCACTAAAGGTAAGTGCTACCCCAAACACTGTATATCAATCAGATCATTTTAACTCAAGTAAACTTAATCAACAGTAATAAACCTTAACAATTCTTGAGAATGTATGATAGTAGTTAAAACTTATTGGAAAAAATACCACAGAATACGCTTCTTAAAAAGATACGTTAAATTACAAGAAGTCAAACAAAAGGGGACGTTACTTAAATTAATATGAAACACACATTCACTTACACATGCCTACATTCACACACACTTACCAACATGCACATACACACCCTAACATGTAATGTTATTATAAGTAACAATATTATATAAGTCAAAGACAATAAAAAATAACACAAGGTACCCAAACAAATGTTTCATGCATACCTGTATCACTAGGTATGAATTCTGATGTCTGCAGTAACAGTACCACATGCAAGCATGCCATTCAGAAATTGGAACAAGCATTCACTGATGCACACATGCATATATATACATACATACATATATATATATATATATATATATATATATATATATATATATATATATATATATGTATGTATATATATATATATCTATATATATATATATATATATATATATATATATATATATATATATATATATATATATATATATATATATATATATATATATATATATATATATATATATATATATATATATATATCACTGTGTATGTCCAATTATGACATAACGTCAGTATAAGTATTTAAAATAATTGTTACCCCTGGGATTGCTGCAACGGTTGCAATAACCATAGGAATGTCATTTGGCATATCCTGCATATCATCAAAAATATTATTTTCAGTCAAACGGAATATCAACTAAAGAAAATGAGACAAATAACCTGAAGATATGATTGGATATCACTTGTGTAACAGCCTTACAAGGTTTAGAATTGTCTGCAATAAGTACATGTTTGTATGTTTGTTAACATATGATCATTACTGTGTTAGTGTGTGATTTAATATATATTTTGTCCAATTAGTATATAATGTGATAATATTATATAATGATATAATTACCGCAGGGACTTCTGCAACAGTTTCAGGAACTGACAAATCCTGCAATAAAAATTGTAAGAGCATGCTTGGAGGGCATTGTTATGAACAGCAACAATATTGAAGATATTTGTGTCAATTAACAGTGTTTGATGATAGATAAATCTTACCTGGTAATGCCCATCTAAGACAAATTGTAGACTTGACGCCTAATTTGAAAAACACAAATTTTATGTATTAGTTTGACATGCTTCCTTTCTGTGAATAGAAGAGCATAAGCTTTGACTACAGGCAAATTGAACAACAGAAGTTATGTTAATATTTGAAAATTACTATGGTCAAACATCAATGGATGATGGATGTTAAACACAATGTTATGTGTGAATATGTTGATTGCTCTTTAGTCAATAAGAGAATTGGCCAGTGCATGTAAGAATGTGTTTGTATGTCAACTGTGTGTGTTGTGTGTATACATGCATGTTTGCAGGAGAGAGAGAGAGGGAGACAGGGAGAGAGAGAGAGAGAGAGAGAGAGAGAGAGAGAGAGAGAGAGAGAGAGGGGAGTGAGGGAGAGATATAATTCTACCATAAAGGTTTCCATGTCAGTATCCGATCTTAGTGGTTCATCAGCTTCAGGATTCTAAAAATAAGCACATAAGAGAAATATGCAACCTTATTATCATACAAACACCTTATTATTTCAATCTTATATCACCCTAAACTAAATTTCATGCTGTAAAAATGAAACCTCACTCATGATGCAAATCATTAAACAATTCAAAGCTGGCATCCTGCATTAAACGAAATCAATCATAACATCAGTTCTAAACACTTACAATTTTATAACAATACATTGGCATTCAGTTAAGATATAAGTAAAGGCAGCACAAATGACTCACATAAAAGGATTGAAAACTAACAGAATATGGTAAATTAAAAGCATACTGGCTTACCTCATGACTTTCCTTCTGTGAGCCTTCTGAGTCCACTGCAGGTAACAAAATATCAGGGTTACAAGAAGACAACACAATGTTGAATATATATATATATATATATACATATATATATATATATATACATATATATATGTATATATATATGTGTGTGTGTGTGTGTGTATCTGTGTGTGTGTGTTTAAAAATATATATAGATATGCGATATATATAGATATATATAAATATTTATATTATTTCATATATGTACATGTTTAATAATATTTATATA